>CM071925.1:84798355-85998355 GCA_016081115.2 Rehmannia glutinosa
CGCTTCTTTGTTTATGATCCAAAGACGATGTCATCCACATATATTTGAACAAGCGATACACTTTCCATCTTGAATTCTCAAGAGTGTTCTATCCACTTGCCTTTGTGAATCCGCTTCGCCAGAATTGTGATATGTATCACACCGTGCTCTTGGTGCTCGCTTTCAATCCATATAGAGCTTGGAAGCTTTGTATACTTTATCTCTGCATTTTTCCGCTTCAAATCCTCGGAGGTTGTTCAACATAGACTTCTTTCTTCCAATAATCCATTCAGAATGCACTTTTACATCCATTTGATATATAATGAAATTCTTGTGTGCATCATAGGCAATAAACATCCTTATTTCTTCTAATCTTGCAACAGGGGCAAAAGTTTCATCAAAATCTATTCTTCTTGGCAATACCTTTGGCTACCAATCTTGCCTTGTTTCTTACCTCTTCATTCATTTTGTTTCTAAAGACCCATTTTGTACCAATGACATTTTGATGAGTTGGTCTTTGAACCAATTCCCATACCTTGTTCCTTTCAAAATGATTTAGCTCTTCTTCTTTCATGGCTTGAATCAATGTGTGTCATCCAATGCTTGTGACACATCATTTGGCTCTATTTGTGAGATAAAACACGTGAACATTGCTTCTTGTTGAGTCTGGATCTGGTTTTCACCTTCTCTTACATCTCCAATGATTAGTTCATCGGTGGATGGTCTCTCAGCCATCTTACATCATCGGAGTAGGAGTAAGTCGTCCCGATTGGATTGATCGTCTTGCTTGTTTGTGTTATTTTGATCGGCTCTCTCATCATCACTTAGCTGCAGATTTTCCAGTTTGTCTTTGAGACTCGGCTATCTCATCTTCATCCGGGTTCATAATTCAACCGACTTCAACATAGGGACTCTTCGCATGCTTTGGCTGATTCAATCTTTGTCACTAACTCTTCAATGTCTTCATTTACCTTGGGTTCATCAAACACCACAAGGATGGACTCTTCTCGTAACCATTGTCCTCTTGTTGAGTACTCTACAGGCTTTACTTTCGGTGAGTATCCCAAGAAGATACCTTCATCACTTTAGCATCAAAAGCCTTTAAATTGTCTTTGCCGTTATTGTGGATGAAGCATTTGCATCCAAATATTTTAAAATATGCAACATTTGGCTTTCTCCTCGTCCAAATCTCAGAGTCTTTGTGTTTGTTTATTTATCATGCATCTATTTTGAGTATAGCATCTTTGTGTTTATCGCTTGACCCAAAATCTCTTAGCAGCCCACCTGGCCTAACATGGTCCTTCGCTTCTTTTGAGAGTTCTGTTCTTCTTTCGCAACTCCATTCTTGTGGAGTCCTTTGTCATGAGATAGTTCATGAGCAATACTATTTTCAATACAATATCGAGTTATTATTCCATTGACAAACTCAGTTCTCGCCGGATCTAGTCTTGATAATGGTTTGGCTCTTCTCATTTTGAATTCTTTTCATGTTTGTGATAGCTTCCGCAAGGTTTCTTTCTTCTTACACATGAAAATTGTCCATGTATATCTTGAGTAATCATCTACTACCACCAAGGTGTATTTGTTTCCGCTTATGCTAGCTGGTTCAACTTGACCAAATAGATCCATATGTGGTGCAATATTCTTGTTGAAGATGGACATGTTTTTCTTTTAATGATGATTTGATCTCGCTTTCCATCATCGCATGCATCACATACACTCTCCTTCTTGTATCACGAGTCGAAGTCCTTCTACAAGATTACTTGCAAGTTTGTTAATAGTTTTGAAATTCGGTGGTCGAGCTTGTGCCATATCCAACTTGATTGGTGTGCTCTTTGCTAGTAGACAAGTGCTTGGTGTTGCGATTGACCAATCCACCACATACATGTTCTTTTGTCTCCGCATCCTTGTAGCACTACTTCATTAGATTGATGTTCTTGATTTGGCACACTCCCATATTGAATCAACATTATAGCCCTTGTCACGAGAGTTGACTTATGCTTAGTAAGTTGAAATTGAGGCCTTCAACATATGCAACATCTGTAATTTCTAATCCATTTTCTTGATGGATCCAATGCCTCTTATTTCTCCCGGAGCTTCATTCCTCCAAATATAACTTTTGCACCTCTAACTTCCTTGAATTTTGATAGATTTTTCTTGTTTCTGTCGTGTATGGGAATGACCCACTATCAATGTACCAGGTTCTTGGCACTCGATTGTTCCTTGAACCGCAATCAAGGAAATTAGGTTTTGGTACCCATACTTGTGCGGGTCCCGAGGGGTTAGTATTGTAAGATGATCCAACCAACCTATAGCTAAACGATTTGACTCTAAGAGGTTGCCATCTATCGCCATAATCATAATTAATTTTGGCAAATTGCTTGGGGGTTCAGGTTCATACAAATTTTCTCTTTTGTTGTATGCATGTGCATGTGTTTTAGCAATTGCTCTGTTTAGGTAGTTGTGATATCTCCGAGGATAGTGCCTCCGGGTGCATATGTGTCTTGATAATAGCTCTTTTGCCTTTGGAATTGCCTTGCCGAGTTCTAGGCCTTTGCCATTTTGGCTTATATTCCATAGGTCTTTCCGATAGTTCACATTATTCCAATCGGCTTGGCTTGGATAATTTCTACCATTCCCATCATATGTGTTCCTTTTATAGAATTTACGGGGCTTTTTGGTAGCTCTGTTTCTTCTTTCAGAGTACTTCCTATTTGGAGTTTTTGAGAACTCGGTGGATTTCTTCTCACTGCCCTCCTCAAAGATACTCATGGGTCGTTTTTCTTTTCCTTTATAACCAAGGCCGGTTTGCTTGTGGTTGTGCTTTGGAATGAATGTGTGAGCACCATTTGAGTTTTGGATTTTGAGATGCTTCATTACTTGAAGATCCTTTTTCCAAAATCACTTTTGGAACTTGACTTGGCATAGAGGAATTAAATCCTAAGCCTGTCTTATCTCCACATTCTCTTTGGCTCATAATAAGATCATCCAAAGATTTCGATGCCTTAGTGAATGAGGCAATCACATTTTTGAGGTCATTTTCCCTCTTTTTCGTGGGCGACTATCTCTGTTATTAACTTAGCATTTTGATTTTAGCTCTTTATTCTCATCACTATGTGACTTAGAGTATCGGCTCTTAGTCGACTTTGAGTTTTAGCTTTTGAGCAGGTTGTTTTCCTCATTTAGTAGTGTGTGTGAGGATTTAATGTGCTCAAAGTCTCTCATCATCTTGCCTAATGAATCATAGAGATCAGTGGGTGATGAAGTGTGTGTGTCACAATCACTATCACTAGAATCTGAGTGTGATGAGTTAGAGTGTACCTCATCTTCTTGGTCAGGTTGGTCTTGTTCTTTGGCCATTAGACAGATCAAGGCTTCTTCTTCAGAGTCACTTGAGTAGTCAGCTCACTACTCTCCGAGTCTGCTGTGTCTTTTGACTTGGCTGTCTCAGCAGTCTCTGTAGCTAACATTGCCTTTTTCTTTTCTTGTCTTCTTTCTCTGAAGACTTTTCTTTCCTCTTCATTCATGTATTTGTTCACTACAGGATATGGGCAATCAATGGCATAGTGACCGGGTTGCTGCGGTTCAGCCCAAAGATAGACTCTCAACTTTTGATCGGCTCTTTCCATTCTTGATTGTCGAGTTCTTTGGTATTCGATCTTTTGATGCTCGCTCTCTTGGGTGGCCTATCTTCCCTTGACTTGGAGGAGCCGAGTGTCTTCTCCGGAAGATTCACCTTTACCTCTTTTGTAGTTCTTGTTGAAGAATTTGTTGAACCTTTTAACCATCATATGGCAATCTCTTCTTGGTCAATGACTTCTTTGACTTCTCTCTTCCCATCCCTCCGACTATTAGAGCAAATTTGCTGGGGCTGACTATTTCTTCTGATCTTTTCTTCTCACTCAAATTCAGGCTTTGAGATCCGAGAATAACTCATGGTTGGATGTTTTTATAGATCCATGGAATGTCTCAAGGCCATGACTTTCATTTCCCACTCAATAGGAGACTTCTTAGAATCTTCATACACATCTCTTTTTGTGTATATTCTTTCCAAGAAATCTTGTGATTCATTGGTAATTTGATGAATCTAGCATCCGGTGATCCAAGGTTTCTCGCAAAGCATCTTAAAGTTTTCAAATTTTTGTACAACAACAGATAGCTTATTTTCCTTGATTTGCTCGAGCCTTCACAAATCAAAGTTAGCTTATCCAGATTTTTTTGCGATCTTGCATGATTTGACTTTGTTGAACATGGCTTTGTCCAGTTTTGTAAAGAATGTCCTTGGCCACGTTGTCCAAGTTGTATCTTTTTTCATCATCATTTGTCCATTGACTCTTGGTTTTTCAACCATAGTGATCCGGGAGCAACATCCTCTTCACCTTCCCGGTGCAGCTCTCTCTTACATCTGTTGTGTTCACTTTTAAAATTTGCAGTGGCCCATCCTCTATAACTATCCACATCTCATAATGTAATGCTGATAGATGAGCCTGCATACAAATTTTCCAATCATCAAATTCCTCAATTGCGAACATAGGGATGTGTGTCAAATTTGCTTCCATGATAATAACTCTGCTGAATAAAAGAGTTTTGAAAGATCAAGTGCTAAAGCAAGCTTTGAAAGAATGGAGATCTAGTTCAGTAACCAGTGCGGAAGGCTCAATAAACCAACCGCTCTGATACCACTTGTAGGTCCCAAGGGGTGTGAGTGTAAGGTTTAGAAGGGGGGGTTGAATAAACCTTACCAACTTTTCGATTTAGTCCTTTTAAGACGTTCAGAGTTAATACTTCACAGCTAAGTCCTTGATGGACAACTAAGTTAGTTAATCGTGAGTTAGCCACTCAATAGACTCGACGTTTGTTGATAGAATAACTTCATTGTTTTGACTAAAACTTAACTCGACCGTGATATGTTTTCAGCGGAAGACTTAACACCCTTGAATTTTGGTTTAGGTTTGTTTTAATACTTGATTATAGCACATTGTTAATTAATCCGATGGACAACAAATTTATCGGTAGATATCAAAATAATATGCGATAATTAAAGTGTTGAAATGTAAATGACACGATAAATTTTTATAGAGGTTCAAGATAGGGTAATTCTTCTACTCCTCTCTTCTCCAACTCCCTGGAGGAATCCACTAAGTATTGATTAATGTACAAAGTGGTTATCACCCGGATGCAAGTCTTGATCACACTGGTGACTTGATCCTTTGGGACTCGATCGAGATGCCTTGGTCACACACCGGGCTTGGCTCGTGCGACTTAGCTTCTTCACAGGGGGTATGCCTTGCTACTACGACCCACTTGCTCAAGCTTCTTAGATTTGATCACGAAGCCCTCCAAAACTTGAGACCGGTTCGACCTGAACCTTTCTACAATCCTCCGTGGAATGTAGACCCCTTGATTCTTCAAATGTTTCTCTTCAACTGATTGAAGTCGTCTTTTCCTTCGCAGCAGTGAGTGTTGGATTGATTTCCTTCATAATGTAGGCTTGAGGATTGAGCTTAAATGACTTGAGAATATTTGAGTTACGATATTGGTTTCTTGCTTGTAATGGTTTTTCTCAGGTAATCAAGGTTCTCTCAGATATTGGTTTCTTGCTTGATTCCCATTGGTTTATTCCTTTTGCACGCTTCTGGGACTGAGCACTTTAAGTAAGGCAAGCGATATGGGAGTATTACTTGTTTAGGTAAGTTTTCTTGATTTACGTGTAATGGATCTCTTTCGGTTTGTCTCGACTTGAATTTCGCATTTACTTAACTTCCCGGATGACTTGAGTCGGACTTCCAATCATTGGATGACTCATCTGTCACATCAACTTGAGACTTGGCTATCTTGAGTTGACTTGACTGACACTTTACTCAGTTGCACCTTCAGTCGAGATCCTGTCTTTTCTTCCTTGCCACACTCATTTGCCTCCAATGAGTCTTCCTTCTAGTCTCAGTTGACTTCTTGCATGTGGCATAGCTGACTTAACTCAGCTCGACCAGCCCTATCTATTTCAATGCAAGTTACAACAAAAATGGGGTGCCAACTTTCTATTCTAAGTTTTACATGGAATTCATCAAAATCTAAATATTAATTTCCCAACGCCCTTCTTTCTTTATTCATTTTCCTTGCTTCTTCCAAATTGATGTACCTTTCTACCCGAGCTAACAACTCATAGAACATTTTAGTAGGCTCAATTACAAAAGACTCAAAGAACTCACCATCCTTGTCCTTGAGCGCGCATTGGCCAAAATTTCCTAGGTCAGCCGATGGCACCTCCGACTTCGTAGGTAAAACGTTGTAAATAACTTCTAAGTCATTATTCCCCCTTCCACTTAATACTAAATAGGGTCAAAGGATCTTTATGATACTTTCGCAACTCGTGAAGCAATTCAAGAATGCCAAGTTGAACTCGTCAAAATTTCTTATTGAACTTCGGGGAGTTGGTTGAACATTGTTGCTGTGACGCCATCCGTGAATCTATGTAGCATTGTAGCATTCTCAAATCGGCACAAATGGTCCCATGGATGCGTAATGCGATCATATTCAAAATTGAAAGCTTGATAAGATGAAGGAGCTCATCATCCATAATTTCCTCTCGGAAAGGGGGTCCCTCTCCGCACTCCAAACTAAAGCTTCTCCCAACGTCCCCTCAAGCTTTTTCTTATGGATTTTTCTCACCTCCCAATGGAGATCATACATCCTTTTCGACCAATCCGAGTCCTCGGTTGACGTGTACTCCGTCATTCTAGACAAATGTATTTCTTCTCCGCCACAAGATACTCGCCTACCTACGCCGCTAACCTTCGGCGACCTAGAAACATTTTCTCCCACCGGGAGCAACATGAGGCGATGGTGGCACCAAATCCTCAACCTCCCATCATATGTGTTTCTTTGATAGAACTTAAGGGTCTCACGGAAGCTCTGTTTCTTCTTTCTGAGTATTTCTGTTTGGAGTTTCTTTGAGGCACTCGCTAGATTTCTTCTCGATGTCCTCTCAAAGATACTCAATCGGTTGTTTTCCTTTTCCTTTATATCCAAGGCCAGTTTGTTTGTGGTTGTGCTTTGGAATGAATGTGTGTGCTACATTTGGTGTCTTGGATTTTGAGATGCTTCATTACTTGAAGATCCTTTTTCCAAGATCACTGGGAGTTTGACTGTGCAAAAATGAATTGAATCATATGCCTGTCTTGTCTCCACATTCTTTTTGGCTCATAATAAGGTCATCCAATGATTTAGATGCCTTTGTAAATGAAGCAATCACATTTTTGAGATCACTTCCCCTCATTTCTATAGCGAGCTATTTCGCTATTAGTTTAGCATTTTCAACCTTGACTCTTTGTTTTCATCACTATGTGACTTAGAGAACTCAGTTCCTTTTCAGTTTTGTGAGTTTAAGCTTTTGAGTGTTTGTTTTCCTCATTTATTAGTGTGTGTGAGGACTTAATGTGCTCAAAGTCTTTCATCAATTTGCCTAATGAATCATAAAGATTAGTAGGTGATGAAGTGTGTGTGTCACAATCACTATCACTATCACTAGAATTTGAGAGAGATGAGTTAGAGTGTACCTCATCACTATTGCAATCACTCAAAATCCTGTGTTGCATTCTAGAACAAAGCACATTGATGTCAGATATCATTTCATAAGAGATCATGTTGAAAAGAAAGACATCACCTTGGAATACATCTCAACTGATAAACAGTTAGCCAACATATTCACAAAGCCAAGTGAATCAGCCGTATCGGAAAGTTAGCTGTATCGAGTTAGCTGACAGCTGAGTCATCATATGAAAGGAGAGAAGAAGAGTTAAGTCATATGTGTAATGGGTTGAGTCATTTATGAGCTAAGTGACAAAAAAGCAGTCGTTTTTAATAAGCGGGAATGTTTTTAAGGATGACGTCAGCGTAATAATGACAGGTACAGTCAAAAGCTGCACAACAAGCATATGATTGGATATAAATGCTGCCGCATTAAATGCGGGCAATTAAATGTTAATCGGCGTGATAAATCTGAGCCGTTGATTTTGATCAAAATTTCAAAAACCGAAAGCACGTCCTTTCATAACCCTTATATACCCATTTGTCGGTTTTTCTCTCACTTCAACAAATTCATCTTTCCAAAGCAAGAAAGCAAGTATCTTTTCTCTCAAAACCCTACCAATCTTCAGAGCAAGTTCGTCAAGTTTCGTTCAACAAAATCACCGAAATGGCACCAGCATTTGATTTTACTAAACTCGCGAAGCAAATCCACATCGGATCAACCGTGGATCTTGAAGGAATGTTGAAGCAGGGTTTCGATGAAACCCTGGTGTAGAAGATAGCCGATAAAATCGAGAAATCCGGGTTGAAACCCTTTCTAATGATGGAATATCCTATGACGTACGTAGAAGAGGTCGCCCAGTTCTATGTGAATGTCGAGGTGCAGGACAAAGGGATTAAGTCCTCTGTCCACCGCAAACACATCCTAATCACTGCAAAGGACCTTGGGGAACACTATTTATTACCGTCGGAAGACATGCCGGAGATTTATGAAGTAGACGTTGATTTGGTCGCTGCATGGAAGGAAGTGGCCAAACCTGAGTGTGCTGCGATAGTTGTCTACACAATTGAGAAGAAGCTGCTGAAGGAGGACTATCATAAACTTATGGACATTGTTGCCAAATGTGTAGACATGAAATTTGGAAGCTTTAATCAGCAGTCCAAAACCAAACTGATCGTCATGGTTGCGATCATGGAAGAAAAGAAGGTCAATCTGGCGTAATTCGTCTACAAAGCGGATTTCGCGCCAGAATGTTGCTAATAAATCCTTCAAGGACGATGGGTCATTTGGAGGATCTCTAGGGTATGGCCTTGTAATTGGCCACTTGATGGAGGTGAAGGGTGTTCCCCTTCGACATGGAAAATCATTCCATGTTAACAAGAAGATGTTTCGGGCTAACTTGTCTGGAGCCCAGAAGAGAGCTTACGCCAAGCGAGCGGACACCAGTGAAGAGGAATCAGCTGACCCTGAGGAAAAAACTGTTGCCTCCCCTCCGAAGAAGAAAGCTGCCCATGCAGCTGGAAAGAAAACAGTTGCCCCTACAGCGAAGAAGAAGAAAGACGCACCTGCCCATACAGCCAAGTCACCTGCCCCTGCAGCCGTGTCTCCTGCCCCTGCAGCCGCGGTGGAGAAGGAATCTTTAATACTTTCTCCAGGAATAAAGAAGAAGAGGATTGCCAAGGTGAGAAAGGCAGCTGCCTCTCAGGCAATTCCGAAGGCCTTTACCTTCGAGGAACCGGAGGAAGTAGAACCAGACATTCTTCTGGTGAAAACTAAGAGAAGGAGAAGACTTACAAGCGTTGAGCTTGAGAAGACAATCGAGTCCGCAACTCACCGAAAAGATCTCTCGAGGCTAGCTGGAGAAGTGCAGTCTCCAGAAGTGATTGATGAAACAACCAAGTCTGTTGAGGCCGATCAACAGAGGCACATCAAAGACCCAGCTATGGACAGAACAACTGAGGAATAAGAAGTAGCTGAGATAGCAGAATCCCCGATCGACAGGACTGTATATCCTCCCGCGATAGACGCTACTGAGGGCGAAGAACAGCAAAGTCTGCTACCCTACATTCCTGAAAATGTAGGGCAACATGGAGAGAATGAGGATGATGATGTAATCATATGCTTTCCACTGTACCCAGACATCCGAAATCGTCTAAGAGCATGGAGGACATGGAAGCTGAGTCACTCTAGGGTGCAGTTTGAACACCCAGAGTTCATTAATGAGGAAGAGGAACTCTTCAAGTTGCTCGGAGTTGATACAGTGTTGCAAGCTCTAGATGAGGATAACTGTATCAATATACTGCAGATTCGGAAGGAAAACGAACAAGCGAGAGCAGCTGAGGAAGCATAGGCGCGTGAGAAAGCCAACATCTGCCCTCTTACTAGAACCACGATCACACTCATCCTCATATAGATGTTCTTTCGGGAAGTGATGAGGACTTGGATCTTCTTCGCTGCGACGGAGGAGGTAGAAATGCAAAGCAAGCCATGCGGGAATCCAGGATAATGCATGAACAACAACTGACAGAAGGACCTGGAGAGTCCTCCAAATCTCAGTTGGAAATTGATCCGTTGGGAGTGGTACAAAGAAATTGCCATCTGTTCTTTGCAACCACTTCCCCATTCATGAAGAAGATGGATCTAGGGAAATTGGCGATGAAACTGGTAATTTGGGGACCCAAGTCGAGCTAACCCCTATTGAAGGTGTCTTAGCACCTGCCCCCATGGCTGAACACTCACAGGAAAAAAGTCGGGAGTCTGGAGCAGAGTGATTCCAACATAAGTCACTCAACTGGTGTGCCAGCTGAGGGGGAAACTCCCTCCACTGCACTAGGTCGAAGAATGCTCCAGCTGACTCCACTCTAAATCTAGGAGGCAAAGTGGAGAAGGAACAAGAAAAAGAAACACAAGTTGTCACTGACGAAGCTCGGACAGTTGAATCTGCCTCGGTGAATCGCCAAACGCTTCTGCAGTCGAGGACGCTGCTGATGCAGTCAAAGCACATGATGGTTCTACCCCGGGAGTTAACACTCTGGGCAATGAAAGTGCAATCCACGGAGTTGAGACTCCTGTGGATGCCACTGCAGAAGACCCTAAGACAGCTTGCACCTGTCGAAGAGATTGTACAAGGCCAGTGGGCAGATTGAGACTCGGCAGAGGTAATGAAGGCTAAGGGAGGTTGAGACTTCCCTAGGTAAAAATCAAGAGATAAGATCATTTTTCGGACCGTAATTTCGATTCAGAGGAAGAAATCAATGCTCTTCATGACGCCCATGATGATCCTAATACAACTTTCCTGGATTTAATCCAGCATCCTGCCTGCAATGGGCTTTAAAAGAGGCACGAGGCACGGCCCACGATTCGAACTCGTGAGCGCTGGATTGCATAGTTAAAGGATAGCTTAAAGGATATGATTTGAACTACCTATTCCAACAGATGCATCTTCTTTTCTGGTGCCCATTACATAGAAACTCTGAGGTTAAGCGTGCTTGGCCTAGAGTAGACATGGGATGGGTGACCCCCTGGGTCACAAGTGAGGACAAAACGCTCTAGAAAAGACTCGTGTTGGTTTGTGGGGACAGTCGTTAATCCGAGTAGCGCTAGAGGTCCAACAACTGGTATCAGAGCAGGTCACAAGTTCGATTCCCTTGGAAGCACGCTGCAGTGGAGGTTGCCAAGAGCGGTGGAACCGAGATATCAAGCTTGATGGAGGTAAACGGACGTAATGAAGGGTAGGTTGCCAGGTGGCCGGAACTCAAGTAAAATTGGACTCGAAGGTGTAGGTGTAGTTCTTTGGGTGGACCAGAACTGAATGGTAGGTTGTCAGGTGGCCGTAACTGAGGTAAATAGACTGGAAATAAAGGTGTAGGTTCTTTGGGTGGACGGAATCAAGGTATGTTGCCGATGGCCGAATCGAGGTAAACAGATCGAATCAAGGTGTAGGTTCTTTGCGGGTGGCCGAATCGAGAGGTCGGGCGTGACGCGATGCTTGAAAAGAAGTTTGGCGGGCAGAGGAGGTTACCAAGCACTGGAGCTGAGATGCTGACAGGTGCTGGGAGGGGGATTGTTGGGATTTGGTCCAGCATCCTGCCTGCAATGGGCTTTAAAAGAAGCGCGAGGCAGGACCCGTGATTCGAACTCGTGAGCGCTGGATTGCATAGTTAAAACCCCTCAACAAGGCCTTGTCACAACTGACATAATCAGCAAACTTCCAGTAAGTCTGCCGCTCCAACACTCTGATGTACCTATGTCTGAGAAGAGAAAAATTGTAGAAGCAGGGATGAAGGAAGTCGAAAGAAAAATGGATGCCCGTGCGATGGAAATATTGAAACAATATGGAGACATTCCGGCAGGAAAAGACACAGATGCCATTCCAGACGACGGAGACGAGCCACGATCAGTGGAAGAATTCAAACGCTCGAATCCGAGGGATACTTCAAAAATATGTCCATAGCCCAAGCCTAGGACTTGTATTGGGAGAAGGGTCTAAAGCTATGTGAAGAAGCTGACAGACAGCAAACTACTAGCAGTCACTCTGCTGGTCACTCTGCTGGAAAGAAAAAGACTCCAGTACAATATAGACCCAGAGGAAGAGGAATAAGTGGTGGAGGCAGAGGTTTTCAACTTAGACCTCTACCCAAAAATATTGAATATGTAGACCCGGGCAAGAAGGGATGGATCTACTGGGCTGGATATGGCAAAGTAGCTAACCGGGAAGTGGCTAGGAAGAATGATGACTATGTCAAAAGAATTGAAGAAGAAAACAAAAGGCAAGATCAGCTGCAAAGAGAGCATACGAGAAAAAAAGAGACGGTGAAGATGAAAAGAAAGAAAAAGAGACCAGAGAAAGAGACAGAGTCAAGAAGAAAGAAAAGAAGGAAGGAAACAAAGCGATGAAGTGTTTTTGTCACCCCTTCATGTATTTTACTATTATAAATACATATGTATGTAAGTCTTTTGTATGATGAATAAAAGTTGTGTAATTTCTATATTTGCGTAGATATAGTCTGCCATGTTTGCTATGATACACATTGTAAACAACTTTGTAAAGGACAAGAATGTTATGGTCAATAAAAAGATTGATTCTACGCATACATTCTCTGTTTCTACATTGTTTGTATGTATCTTGTGATGCTTACTTTTGTATGTATATTTTAAGTTTTGGCATCATCAAAAAGGGGGAAATTATTGGGAAACTTATTGTATGTATGATGAATGCCATGTAAAACTTAGAATAGAAAGTTGGCACCCCATTTTCCTTGTAATTTGCATTATAATAGATAGGGTTGTACGAGCCGAGTCAAGTCGCTTATGCTTGGATATACAAGAAGTCAATCAAGATCGAAATGGAGACTCATTTGTGAAAAAATGTGAGTATGGCAAGGAGGAGAAGTCAAGAACTCGATCAAGGAGTATCACCGAGATACAATCGTGTGAAATGTTAGTCAAGTCAACTCAAGAAGCCAAGTCAAGTTGAAGTGACAGATGAGTCTTTCAATCATTGGAGAGGACTCAAGTCACCTGGGGAAAAGGCAATTTGCAAAGAGGAGTTAATCGAAAAAGAATCACATTTGCTGTACGTAAGTCAAAAATATTACCTAAACAAGTAACACTTCCATCTTTGCCATGTCTTAGTGCTTTCCCCTTAAGCGTGCAAAAGGAATAAACCAATGGAAAGATCGCACCTCGTGTCGACTCAAAAGTCGAACACTCATTTAATACGAGGAAATGTCAATATCAAGGACTGAAAGAAGACAAGCCAACGAACACAAAGTGACTTTTGAAAATCAGCATATCTCTTCAACGGGCAGATTTTTGAAAGTTCACTATAAAAGGCTGAGGAATCACTTTGAGAAAAGGTTATCTTCCATACCGAACCATGAACATTCAAGCATTTATTCAAACTGTAACCTGTAATATATTCTCAAGTTATTCAAGTAAATCCTCAAGCCTAAATTTCGAAGGAAATCGATCGAACACCAAGCTGTGGAGGAAAGACAACTTCAAACTGTTGAAGAGGAAACTTTTGAAGAATCAAAAGGGGTCTACATTCCAAGAAGGATTGTAGAAAGGTTCAAGGTCGAGCCAGTCTCAAGTTATTGGAGGGCTTCGTGATCAAATCCAAGAAGCTTGAGCAAGTGAGCTGAAGTAGCAAGACAACCGCCTGTGAAGAAGAAGTCGGACGAAGCTTGACTTTGTGACCAAGGCATCTCTGCACTAAGTCCCAAAGGATCAAGTCATTTGTGTGATCAAGACTTGTATCCGGACCGATAACCACTTTGTACTCTAATCAAGACTTAGTGGATTCCTCCAGAGTTGGAGAAGAGATGAGTAGAAGAATTACCCCATCTTGAACCTCTATAAAAATTATTGTATCATTTACATTTCAAAGATTTTTATTTCGCACATTATTTTATATCTGCTGATTATTTGCTATCCAACCGATAATTAACAATGTGCTAAAACCAAGTGTTAAAACAAACTTAAACCAAATTCAAGGGTGTTAAGTCTTCCAATGAAAATCTCATCACAACCCAAGTTAAGGCTTGGACTAAACAAATTGAGTTATTCTATCAACGGCTCTCAATCGAAAGTGCATTGAGTGGCTAACTCGATGGTTAACTAACATATTTATCCTCAAGGACTTAGTTTGTGTATTTAACTCGTATTATTTTAAAAGGACTAAAATCGAAAAGTTGGTAAGGTTTATTCAACCCCCCTTCTAAACCTTACTTACACCCCTTGGGACCTACATGTATTGTTTTAATATGTCCATCACACGGGCATCCATTTTTCCTTCGACCTCCTTCATCCCTACTTCTACTATTTTTCTCTTCTCGGACATAGGTACAAAGAGTGTTGGAGCGCAGAGTCACTTTGGAAGTTTGCTGATTATGTCAGCTGTGACAAGTCCTTGTTGAGGGGTTCTAGCAACCATTAGAGTCATATCCTTTGAACCTTCCCCCTCAACTACTTTTCCCTTATCTTTCATCTGATCTTCAGTTGTTTTCTTATGTTTCTCAACAGCTGCATCCTTTTTCTTAACTGCCGACTCTTTCAACGTCTTTAGGTATTCCTCTTCCCCTTTTTGGCATCATCAAAGGAGAGAGGAACCCCCGGGAATAGACCATCCAAAGATGAAGTCCGGTCTTGCGATAGTGAAGTTTGCTTTGAGTCACAAGCGGAGTATCTTTGTTCGAATTCTTAGCGAGTGGCTTTGGATTCGGCTGCCACCAGCTTCATTTCAGCCATAAGAAGGTTGAACTTTTCATTCATATTCTCCTCCATACGCAGAAGTTCTTTTCAATGAAATTCTCGTAGCAGTTCCATTTCAGTGGTGTGGGAGGCATGCGTTCTATCAATATTTTCTTGCATCCTCCTCTTCATGTCAGCATTATCAGCACTCCAGATCAAAATTTTGTTATACAATGCTTTGATATCTGACCTGTTCTAGACGCATTGTACGCTACTGTTGATGCCATTCCCTGAGTCTGACCACTATTCCACGCAGATCGGCCGTAAGATTGGCATCTCGATTATCCAGCCGCATATCTATGGTGGCCTGGTGCCTTTTCATCTTCTCAATCTCTGCAAAGATTGTCTTGAAGACTTCTCGAACCTCAGCTGCCACCTCTGTCTCAGCTGGCGGCCAAGCAGCATCAAAGTCAAAGTCTGCTGGAACGATGGTATCTGTGGGAATAACTGGATTAGGTCTAACGTTGAAGCGTCTTTGTTCTCGAGTTGTTTCTTCATCAAGTCCAGGCAGCTCAATTGAGAAAGGGAAAGTCTCTTCAAATGCATCATCATGGACATATGGTATAGCTTCCACCGTTACTCGTTCTTGTGATGTGCCCAGTTGAGTTGAATCTGCTGCAGAGTTGGGAGCCTGTGCAGCTGACTGTTTTTTAGCTTGGGCCTCTGGTGGTATTGACCCAGCTGGCTAAGCCTCAGCTGTCTGAACAACTTCTTCGGTCTCAGCTGGTTTATCCTTTTGAGTTGACTGTTCCTCGGCCTTATCAGTAGTGTCATCGGAAGATGATGAGACTTGAAGGGGTGGCTCATCATAAAAATTGAACGTTTGTCGAGCAACCTTGAGGTCTGGCTTGCTCATACCGGGTTGAACATCCTCAGCCGAGTCTTTTAGATTTGCGAGGAGGAGGACTCATCTTCATCTTCACCTTCGATCCCGAAAGGTTATGTCGTGGTTGTCTTGGGAATCATGAAGGGCACTTATCTCCTTTCTCGAATCATCAATGTGGACATGAGGGGTGTTACAGGTTGCCGCATCTTTACCTCGGGATGTCTCAACCTCCCGTAGGCCTTGATTACCTCCCCGCAGTCTCAATCGCAGCAAGGCTCTGGACATTCCCTTCGGCTGCACTCGCTTGTCTTAGGGTCTTCTACGGTGGCATCCACCGAGTCTCAACTCCGTGGATTGCACTTTCATTTCCCAGTGTTAACTCCCGAGGTAGAACCATCTCGTGCCTCGATCGCATCGCCAGCTGGCGTCATCACCTGCAGAGCGATTGGCACTTCAACCGAGACATGCACTCAACCGTCCGAGCTTCTTCAAATGATAACTTCTTTGTTTCTTTTTTTTTGTTCCTTCTCCACTTCGCCTCCTAGATTCATGGTGGAGTCATCTGCAGCATCCTCCGACCTAGCTGCAGTGGAGGGAGTTTCCCCCTCAGTTGGCACACCAGCTGAGTGACCCGTGATGGGGTCATTCTTCTCCAGACTCTCGGTTGTGTCCTTTGAGTGTTCAGCAGTGGGGACAGATGGTAAGACACCTTCAGCAGGGTTGGCTCGACTTGGGTCCCCAAGTTCCCAGTTTCATCGCCATGTCCCCTAGATTCATCCTCTAAGTGAGATGGGAAGTGGTTGCAGCAATGACAGTGGCAATCTGTTGTACCACTCCCAATGGATCAATCTCCAGCTGAGATTTGGAAGACTCTCCAGGTCCTTCCATCAGTTGTTGCTCATGCATTATCCTGGATTCCCGCATGGCTTGCTGCATTTCCAATTCCTCAGTAGCACCAGCTGGGTCCAAGTCCTCATCACCTCCTGAGAAGGCATCAAAGTGAGGATGAGTATGATCAGTGGTTCAGTGAAAGGACAAATATTGGCCTCTCACGGGCTTGACTTCCGCAATCTCTCATTCTCCTTTTCTTTGAAGATCTGCAAGATATCTAGGCAGTTCTCTTCATCCAGTGTCTGGACCACTGTGGTCAACCCGAGGAAATTCATCAATTCTTCCAATTCTTCAATGAATTCAGGTCTCTCAAACTGCTCCCTTGATCAACTAAGCTTCCATTTCCTCCATTCTCGCAGACGATTTTGGATGTCTGGATATGGTGGAGACAGCATAATCACATCATCGTCATCATGTTCTTGTTGTCCTCCTTTCTCAGGAATGGAGGGTAGCAGAGCTTGCTGCTCTTCACCCTCAGTAGCATCTGTCGCAGATGGAGATGTAGTCTTGTCGACAGGAGATTCAACTCTCGAGCCGCTTGTTTTTCGCTTGTTCTCGCCCACACTGGGTCTTTGACTTGCCTCTCGCTGACGGCCTCAAACAGATTTGGCTATTTCATCAATAACTTCTGGAGACTGCACTTCTCCAGCAGTCTCAGAGATCTTTTCCAGCTAAATTGCAGACTCAGTTGTCTTCTCAAGTTCAGAACGATTGGTGAGTCTTCTTCTTTTGGTCCTTACTAGAGGAATTTATGGTTCGGATATGGTTTCTCGCATTCCCGGGAGGCGGGGGCTAGTGCATCCTTCTTCGTCCGAGGAGCCGCATTTCTTGGCTTGGAAGTCCTCTTCTTCTTGATGGCCGAGAAGGTATTTGAGGTTCTTCTCCGCCTACCGTAGGGGCAGGAGACACTGCAGGGGGCAGGTGCGATTTTTTCTTTCTTTCTTTTGGGACAATCGGCTTCTTCGCACAGTTGCATGGGAAGCTTTCTTATTCTCGGGAGGGGAAGTAGCTGTTTCTTCAGATGGTGATTCCCCTCCG
Organism: Rehmannia glutinosa; assembly: GCA_016081115.2. Taxonomy (NCBI): domain Eukaryota; kingdom Viridiplantae; phylum Streptophyta; class Magnoliopsida; order Lamiales; family Orobanchaceae; genus Rehmannia; species Rehmannia glutinosa. The sequence goes on from CM071925.1 coordinate 84,815,872, forward strand.
GTGTCCGCCGCTTCAGCGTAAGCTCTCCTTTGGGCTCCTGAAAGGTTTGCCCAGAATATCTTCTTATTGACATGGAACGACTTTCCATGTCGGAGTGGAACACCCTTCACCTCCATAAACCGGCCAACTACAAGGCCATAGCCCAAGGATCCTCCGAATGACCCATCATCCTTGAAGGACTTATTTCCAACATTCTCGCAGTCATTTGTAGACGATTCCCGCCAGCTTGACCTTTCTTCTCCTCCATGATCGTAGCCATGATGATCGGCCTTTGTTTTGGATAGCCGATTGAAGCTTCCAAACTTCATATCCACACATTTCGCGATGATATCCATCAACTTGTGATAATCGTCCTTCAGCAGCTTCTTATCAGCTGTGTGAACTACCTTCCCAGCACATTTAGGTCTGGCCACTTCCTTCCATGCAGCAGCCAAGTTTACATCAGCCTCAAATATTTTTAGACTTTCCGACGGCAAACAAACAACGCTCCGCTAAATCTTCAGCAATGATTGTAAAATCCTTTCTGTGAACAGATGACATGATGCCCTCGTCGTGAAATTCAGCATTCACGTAGAACTATGTTACTTCCTCAACGTATGTCATCTGGAACTCCATCGTGAGAAAGGGTTTCAGTCCAGATTTCTCGATTTTGTCGACTATCTTCTTCACAAGGGTTTCATCTAACCCTGTTTAACCATCCCTTCGAAATCCACGGTAGAACCAATATGGATTTGCTTCCCTAGATTGGTGAAATCGTATGTAGATGCCATTTTTTCCGAGTTTTTAACGAACAAACTTTGTGAACTTGCTCAAGATTTGGTAGGGTTTTGAGAGAAAAATGCTTTCTTTGCTTTTGGAGAGATGAACAGTTTTGAGTAATGTGAGAGAGAAACTGAACAAAATGGTATATATGGGTTATGAAAGGACGTGCTTTCGGTTTTTGAAATTTGGTCAAGATCTATGGATGGGATTTAGCACACCGATTAGCATTTAGTTGCCCACATTTAATGCGTCAGCATTTATATCCAACCATATGCTTTGTCGTGCAGATTTTGACTGTACCTGTCATTATTACACTGACGTCATTCTTAAAAACATTCATGCTTATTAAAAGTGACTGCGTTTTTATCAGTTAGTTCATAAATGACTCAGCTTTCTCCTTAGCTGACCCAACTCTTCTTCTCTCTATTCACTGTTAGGAAATTTATTGTTTAGATTTTGATGAATGCCATGTAAAACTTAGAATAGGAAGTTGGCACCCCAATTCTTGTTGTAAAATGCATTGTAATAAATAGAGTGGCAAGCCGAGTTAAGTCAACTACCCCTAACATGCAAGAAGACAATGAAGACTAGAAGGAAGACTCATTGCGAGACAATTTGAGTACGGCAAAGAAGAGTAGACGGAACTCTATGAAAAAGCAAGCGAGATGCGGTGAGTGGAGTATCGTCAAGTCAACTCGAGAAAAGCCAAGTCTCAAGTTGAAGTGACAGAAGAGTCATCAAATGATTGGAAGTCGACTCTAAGTCACCTGGGGAAAGCAAAGAAATGCGGTCAAGTCGAGATAACTATAAAAGATCATTTGCCAGTAAATCAAGAGAATTACTTAAACAAGTAATATCTCCATACCACCTTTCTCGGAGTGCTCATCCCCGAAGCGTGCAATAGGAATGAACCAATGGGAAGCACTACACCGTGTCAAGTTTGAAAGGTGAAAGAAAAATTCATACGAGGAAATGGCAATTCCAAGGATCAAAACAAGACAAGCTAACGACGCAAGTGACTTTTAAAAAATAAGCCTATCTCTTCAACGGGCAAATTTTTGAAAGATCACTATAAAAGGCCGAGGAACTTATTTGAGAAGCGAGGCACAAGTTACGCACAGACCAACGAAAAACGTTCAAGCAATTATTAGAAAATCAAACATTCTCAATCTTCAAGCCTACACTACGAAGAACATCAATCCAACACTCACCGTGAAGGAAAGATAACTTCAATCGAGTTGAAGAGGAAAATATGAAAATATCAAGGGTCTACATTCCACGAAGGATTGTAGGAAGGTTCAAGGTCTAACCAAGTCTTAAGCTTTTGGAGGGCTTCGTGATCAAATCCAAAGAGCTTGAGCAAGTGAGTTTGTAGTAGCAAGGCAGCTTGCCCTGTGAAGAAGTTGAGTCGCACGAGAAGCCACCGAGTGATTAAGGCGTCTCAGATCGAGTCCCAAAGGATCAAGTCACTATGTGATCAAGACTTGTATCCGGATGTTACCACTTTGTATACCGATCAATACCTAGTAGATTCCTCCAGGAGTTGGATAAGAGAGGAGTAGAAGAATTACCCCATCTTCGAACCTCTATAAAAATTTCATTGTGTCATTTACATTTCAACAATTTAATTCCTGCATCTTAACTGCTTAAATCTGCTGATAAATTTGCTATCCACTTGATAATTTATAAGTACTAAACCAAGCACTAAATCCTTGCTTAATCAAACTTAAGGGTGTTAAGTCTTCCGCTGAAAACAAAACCACGGTTGAGTTAATTTAGACCAAGTTATGAGTTATTCCATCAACACGGCTCGGTTGAGTCTGTTGAGAGACTAACTCTACTGATCAACTAAAGTGGCTGTCCATCAAGGACACAGCTGTGTAGTATTAACTCTGAATATTTAAAAGGACTAAATCGAAATTTGGTAATGCTTATTCAACCCCCCTTCTAAACCTTACACTTACACCCCTTGGGACCTACAAGTGGTATCGAGCGGTTGGTTCATTGAACCCTCCGCACCGGGCCATGAACTAGATCTCCAAACTTTTCAAAGTCTTTTTAGTACTTAAACTCTCAAAACTCTTTTTATCATTAAAAGTTATTATCATGGAAGCAAATTTGACACGCATCCCTATGTTCACAATTGAAGAATTTGATGATTGGAAAATTCAGTATGCAGTGCTCATCTATCAAAGCATTACATGATGAGATGTGGATAGTGATAGAAGATGGGCCACCAGCAAATCCTTAAGGTGAACACAATGTAAGAAGAGCCGCTGGTGAAGGAGAAGAGAATGTTGCCCTGCGGACGATCATGGTTGAAAACCAAGAACCGAATGGACAAATGATGACAGAAAAAGATACAACCTAGACAATGTAGCCAAGGACATCCTTTACAAAACCGACAAAGCCATGTTCAATAAAGTCAAATCATGCAAAACGGCTAAAGAAATCTGGGACAAGCTAACATTGATTTGTGAAGGCTCGTGAGCAAATCAAAGAAAACAAATTATCGGTGGTCAGTAGTAAATTTGAGAACTTCAAAATGATCTCAGGAGAAAACCTAGATCAATGGATGCTCGGTTCACGTAAATCACCAATGAGCTATCTCGACTTGGAAAGGAATATACACGAATGAAATGTGTATGAAGATCCTAAAAAGTCTTCCGGCTGAATGGGAAATGAAGGTCATGGCACCGAGACATTCCATGGACCTATCAAAGACATCCAACCATAAATTATTCTCGGACCTCAAAGCCTACGAGTTTGAGTTGAGAAGAAAAGACCAGGAAGAGACAGTTGTACCCAAAACAAATTTGCTTCTAATTGTTAAAGATGGGAAGAGAGCCGAGGTCAAAGAAGTCATTGATCCGAAGAAATAGCCCCGATGGTCAAAAGATTCAACAAGTTCTTCAATAAGAACTACAAGAGAGGAAAGGGCGAATCTTCCGAAGACACTCGGCTCCTCCAAATCAAGGGAAGATAGGCCAACCAAGAGAACAGATCATCAAAAAGTGAATATCAAAGGGCCGATAATCCAAGAATGGAAAGAGTCGATCAAAAGGTCAATATCTATGTTGGAACTGTAGACAACCAGGTCACTATGCCATTGATCGCTCATATCCGTAGTTAACAAATACAGAATGAAGAAGAAAGAAAGGTCTTGAGAAAGAAGACAAGAAAAGAAAAAGGCAATGATGGCCGCGCAGAGATCGCCAAAAAAAAGCCAAGTCAAGAGAGACAATTGATTCAGAGAGCGGTGAAGATGACTACTCAAGTGACTCACGAAGAAGAAGCCCGATCCGCTTGATGGCCAAGGAACAAGATCAACTCGATCAAGAAGATGAGGTACACTCTAACCCATCAAACTCGACTCTAGTGATAGTGATCGTGACACACACACTTCATCACCCACTCGATCTTTATGATTCATTAGGAAAAATGATGAAAGATTTTGAACACATTAAATCTTCACACACACTATTAAATGAGGAAAACAACCTACTCAAGAGTCAAAACTCAAAGCCGACTAAGGAGCCGAGTACTCTAAGTCAAATAGCCGATGAGAATGAAAGTTTAAAGGTGAAAATGCTAAATTAAGAGCGTAAATTGCCGCTATAGAGAAGAGGGAGAATGACCTCAAAAATGTTATTACCTCATTCACTAAGGCATCTAAATCATTGGATGATCTTATTATGAGTCAAAGAGAATGTGGAGACAAGACAGCTTAGGATTTAATTCCTCCGTGCTATGTCAAACCTCAAAAATTGTTTTGGAAAAAGGATCTTCAAGCCATGAAGAGTCCGAAAAATCCAAAACTCTAAATGTTACACATACATTCACTCCAAAACACAAGAATAAGCAAACGGCCTTGGTTATAAAGGAAAAGGAAAACAACCAGTTGAGTGCGCTGAAAGGACAATGAGAAGAGATTCAATGAGTTCCTCAAAGAAACTCCAAACATAAAGTACTATGTAAAAAGAAGAAGCAGAGCTACCAAAAACCCTAAAATCTATAAGAGAAATACACATGATGGGAATGGTAGAAAATATCCAAGCCAAGCCGATTGGAATAATGTAAACTATCAAAGATAGACTTATGGAATATAAGCCCAAATGGCAAAGGCCTAGAACTCAAAGAAAGGCCATTCCAAAAGTATAAGAGCTTTCATCAAAGACACATATGCACCTAGGCACTACACTCAGAGACACCACAATTACCCAAAGAAGGCGATTGCTAAAACTTATACACATGCATGCATACAGACAAAAGAGATAGATGTATTAACCTAGAACCCCAAGCAATTTGCCAGGATTAATTATGATTATGGCATCGATAGATGGCAACCCCTTAGAGTCAAATCATTTGGCTATAAGTTGGTTGGATCATCTTACAATTTAACTCCCCTCGTGACCCGCACAAGTATGGGTACCTAAAACTTAATTTCCTTGATCGCAGTTCAAGGAACAAAGTGAAAGTGCCAAGGAACCTGGTACATGGATAGTGGTTGTTCCGGACATATGACAAGAAACAAGAAAAAATGTCAAAATTCAAGGAAGTTAAAGGAGCAAAAGTCATATTTGGAGGAAATGAAGCTCCTGGTGAAATAAGAGGCATTGGATCCATCAAGAGGAATGGATTAGAAATCACGATGTTGCATATGTTGAAGGACTCAACTTCAACTTATCGAGCATCACCAACTCAACTCGTGACAAAGGGCTACAATGTTGGATTCAACATGGGTGTATGCCAAATCAAGGATCTCAATCAAATGAAGTTGTCCGCAAGGATGTAGACGAGGAAGAATATGTATGTCGTGGATTGGTCAATCGCAACACCCAACACTGTCTATTAGCAAAAAGAGCACATTTGAATCAAGTTGGCCGTGGCACAAAAAGCCGAGTCACCTGAATTTCAAAACGATCAACAAGCTTGCACGAAGTAATCTTGTGGAAGGACTTCCGCACTCAAGATATAAGAAGGAGAGTATATGAGATGCATGTCGAAGGGAAAACAAATCAAATCTTCATTCAAAGAAAAGACATGTCCATCTTCAACAAGAATATTGCATCTCCGCTACATATGGATCTATTTGGCCCAAAGTGGAACCAAGCTAGCATAAGTGGGAAGAAATATACCTTGGTGGTAATAGATGACTACTCAAGATATACATGGACAATATTCATGTAAGAAGAAGAAAAAACTCTACAAAAACTACCACAATCGATGAAGAGGATTCAAAACGAGAAAAGTCAAACCATTATCAAAATAAGATCGACAGAGGAACCGAGTTTGTCAATGGAATAATAACTCGTATTGTATTGAAAATGGTATTGGTTTGACTACACTCAAAGAACTCCACAAGCAGAATGGAGTTGCAGAAAGAAGGAAAGAACTCTCAAAGAAGCAGAAGGACCATGTTAGTCAAGCAGGTTACCAAAACGATTTTGGGCGGAAGCAATCAACACACTTGCTACACTCAAAATGTATGATATGATAAAAAGACAACCGACAAAGACTCCCTATGAGATTTGGATCGAAGAAAACCAAATGTTGCATATTTCGTAATATTTGGATGTAAATGCTTCATCCACAACAATGGCAAAGACAATCTAAAGGCTTTTGATGCTAAAGTCGATGAAGGTATCTTCTTAGATACTACTTTCGGTGAAAGCAAAGCCTACTGAAGGTACTCAACAAAAGGACTATGGTTGCGAGAAGAATCCATTCATGTGGTATTCGATGAGCCAAATGTAAATAGAGAAGACATTGAAGAGTCACCGATAAGTCAATCATCCAATCATACGTAAGAGTCCCTATGTTGAAACCGAGTGGAATTATCAATTCGAGAAGAAGATAAGATAGCTGAATCTCAAAAACATTTGGAAAATTTGCGGCTAAGCGATTACGAGAGAGTCGACCACAACAACACAACCGCAAGACGATCAATCCACCTAACTTACTCCAACTCGATGTAAGATGGCCGAGAGACCATCCACCGTAACTTGTCATTGGAGATATAAGAGAAGGTGTCAAAACAAGATCCAAAACTCAACAAGAAGCTATGTTCACATGCTTCATCTCGCAAATAGAGCCCAAAGATGTGTTACAAGCATTGGACGACACACATTGGATTCAAGCTATGCAAGAAGAGTGAATCGGTTTGAAAGAAATAAAGTATGGGAATTAGTGCAAAGACCCATACATCAAAATGTTATGGCACCAAATGGGTGTTCGAAATAAGATGAACGAGGAAGGTTCTGTGGTAAGAAACAAAGCAAGATTAGTAGCCAAAGGATATTGCCAAGAAGAAGGGATAGATTTTGATGAAACATTTGCCCCGTAGCAAGATTGGAAGCTATAAGGATGTTTTTGCCTATGCGACTCACAAGAATTTCACCGTATATCGATGGATGTAAAAAGTGCATTCCTAAATGGTTTATTGGAAGAAGAAGTGTATGTTGAACAACCTCCAGGATTTGAGCGAGAAGACTCTTGGAGACAAAGTATACAAACTCAAGAAAGCTCTATATGGATTGAAACAGCACCTGAGCATGGTATGATACCTTGTCACAATTCCTAAATCGAAAATGGATTCACAAAAGGAAAAGTAGATAGAACACTTTTTTTAATTCAAGACAAAAAGAGTATCTCGCTTGTTCAAATATATGTGGATGACATCATTTTTGGATCTACAAACAAAGAGTCTGTGTGAAAAATTTTCAAACCTCATGCAAAGTAAATTTGAAATGAGCATGATGGGAGAGTCGACATTCTTTCTTGGACTCCAAGTGAAACATTTGAAGGATGGAACCTTCATAAGTCAAACAAAATACACCAGAGATTCAATGAAGAAATTTGGTATGGAGGAGAAGTCTTGATAAAAATACCAATGAATACATCGGTCAAAATGGACATGGATGCAGATGGCAAGCCTAGATCAAACAAAGATCTGAGCACTTATTGGATCATTGCTCTATCTCACAAAGAAGCGGGCGGACATCACCTTTGATGTAGGTGTATGTGCAAGATTTCAATTTGCTCCAAAAGAGAGCCATATGACAAAGAACTAAGAGAATATTGAGATACTTGAAAGGAAGCCAAGAGGTTGGCTTATGGTATCCAAAGGAAGGTGGATTCAAGCTAATTCGCTATTCGGACTACGACTATGTTGGATGCGAGTTGACAGAAAAGCACCTCGTGCACATGTCAAATGCTTGGAAACAGCTGATTTAGGGTTTAGCAAGAAGCAAAATTCAATAGCCACCTCTACATTGTAAAGCAGAATATATAGTCTGGCAAACATTGCAGCCCAAGTCCTATGGATGAGACAAAGAATGAGAGACTATGAAGTTGAGGAAAAAGAAATTCCAATCATGTGTGATAACACAAGTGCAATTGCCATTACTCAAAATCCTGTGTTACACTCAAGAACAAAACATATCGATGTCAGATATCACTTCATAAGAGATCATGTTGAAAAGAAGGACATCATCTTGGAATATATCTCAACCGATAAACAATTGGTGACATCTTCACAAAACCATTATGTGAGTCAAGATTTGAAGAACTCAAACATGAGTTGGGGTTAATTGAGCTGAGCTAACACTATGAAGAATCAAAGAAAAGAAATGAAACACAAAAAAAGGGGTGAAAAAGAGTGAACACACAAATTAGCTCAAGAAATCAATCAGATCGGAAAAGACAACTACACCGAGTCGGTGATAGCCGAGTCACTAAGAGAATCGTGAGAAGTAGAGTTACATCGGCTAAGGGATAAGTTTCGAGTCACTTATGAGCAAAGTGACAAAAATGCAATCGTTTTCAGCGGCGGGAATGTTTTTAAGGAATACGTCAAAGATAATGATGATGTGTCTGACATAAAGCCGCACACCAAGCTTATGATTGGATATAAATGATGCCGCATTAAATACGAGACATTAAATGCTAAATAGGCGTGCAAAATCTAAGCCGTTGATTTCGATCACATTTCAAAACCACCCGCACGCCCTTTCATAAACCATACTTAAACCATTTTCGCCCGTTTCTCCTCACACTACCAAAACTTTGTTCATTTCTTTCTCTCAAAAGCAAAGGCAAAAATTCTCTCAAGCCCTATCTATCTTCAAATCAATCTCCAAGTTTTTTTTCATAAAATCCTGAAAAATGGCACCAACCTATGATTTTACCAAGTTAGGAAAGCAAATCCACACCGGTCTCATGTGGATTTCGACGGCATGGTGAAACAGGGTCCGACGACACCCTAGTGAAGAAAATCGCTGAAAAATTGGAAACGCCCGGCTGAAACCGCTTTTCGACGTTAGAATATCCGATGACCTATGTGGAGGAGGTCGCACAATTCTACGTGAATGATGAGATTCACGGTGAAGGAATAAAGTCATCCGTTCACGGAAAGAAGATCACCATCTCTCGCCAAGGATTTGGTCGAACATCGCTCTTTGCCAATCAAGGAGCATCGAAAATTAACGGTTGATGTAAACCTGGCCGATGCTTGGAAAGAAATAGCCAAGCCCGACTATGCCGATAAAATAGTGTACACAAAGAAACAAGAGATGGCCAAGGAGGATTATCACAAGTTGTTGGACATAGTTGCCAAATGTATTGACATCAAATTTGGCGGCTTTGACCAATCACAAAAGCAAAGCTGATTGTAATGGCCGCAATCATCGCAGAAAAGAAAATAAATCTGGCCGAGTTTGTCTACAGCAGACTCGCGTAACGTAGGAACAAATCCTTCAAGGAAGATGGCACATTTGGAGGATCCCTAGGATATGGCCTAGTGATTGGCCGGTGATGGAGGTGAAAGGAGTCCCTCTTAGACATGGGAAGGCATTCCATGTTAACAAGAGGATGTTCAGAGCAAACCTCTCTAGCGCACAAGAGAGCCTACGCCAAGAGAGCCGACACGAGTGAGGGGGAATCGGTGACCTCAAGATACTGATTGTTTTCTCTCCACCCAAGAAGAAAGCGCCCCTGCGCACTGCTAAGAAGATCGCTGCTCCCGCAAAGAAAGAAAGTCAAATCGCTCTCCCGCCCCGCAGCAGAGAGTCACCCGCCTCGCAGCCGTGTCTCCCCGCCTCGCAGCAGCAGCCGGTCGAGAAGGACTCACAAATACCTTCTCCGATTGTCAAAAAGAGGAGAATCGACAAGCCAAGACGGCTCCTCGAGAAAAAGACACAAAGACGGCCGGTCCCGCCACCCAAGACTCGGACGAATCGTCTCGAACCGTAAATCCCTCCGTACAAACTAGAAGACGAAGAAAAATCATCAAGTGCTCCGAGCATGAAAAATCGGCTGAATCAGCCACTCACCGAACAAATACCATAAATCAAGCAATCGAGTCCCCGTGATGTAATTGATGAAAAACTAAGTCTCGCCAAGGCGATCGCAGAGGCAACTCAAGACACAATTGTAGTCCACACAACCAAACACAAGAAGAAGTCGACAGAGCCGATAGTGATGTGATGATCCTATCTCCACCTTACCCGGACATCCAAAATCGTTGCGTGAGTGGAGGAAATGGAAGTTGAGTAAATCAAAGGAACAGTTCCAACGGCCCGAGTTTATAGAAGAAGAAGAGGAATCGTTAAACTTCCTCGACTAACCACTGTTTCTCCCAAAGATCGGATGAAGACAATCGCACGACATCCCGCAGATCTTCAAGGACAAGGAGAATGAAAGGCAAGCGAGAGGAAGCCGAGGCACGTGAGAAGGCCAAAGATCTCCGCCCTATCTCCGGCACCACGTAACACACACATCCTCTCCTTGATGTCTTCTCGACAGTGATGAGGATCCGGGAGAATGCCGCTACCCACGTAAGAGTTGCAAATGCAGCAAGCATTGCACGAATCCGTAATCCTTCACGAGCAGAGATTGATGGAGGGACCAGGAGAGTCCTCCGTAACACATAATGAAATTGATCCAATGGGAGTGGTTCAAAGCAAATCGCCATGTTGTTGCCGCCACCACTTCCCCACTCACTCGGAAGAAGGCAATAAGGGACTGGCGATGAACCGGGATAGTGGGGACCCGATCGAGCAACCCCTATTGAAGGTGTTTTACCACTCGCCCCAACGGCTGAACATTCAATCGAAAAGCCGGGAGTTTGGAGACGAGTGACCCCATTCCAAGTCACTTGGGTGCGCCGGGGGAAACCCCTCCATTGCAAAGCAAGGTCGGAGAATGCCGCAGATGACTCAACAACGAATCCAGGAGGCGAAGTAGAGAAAATACAAACACAAGAAGAACAAAGAAGTTGCCATCAACGAAGCTCGAGGCGATTGAGACTGTCTCTCGGTGAGGTGCCAACCGCCTCGAAGGCTAATGACGCGCTGTTGATGCGTCGAGGCACAGAAGGAATGTACGGGAGTTAACACTGGCAATAAAAGTGCAATCCATGGGGTTGAGACTCCAATGGATGCCACCACAGAAGACCCTAAGACGGTGACACATCTTTGTCAAAAGGGAGGACCAGTGCCTCGCTGCAGCTTGAGATGGGGAGGTAATGAAGGCCCACGGGAGGTTGAGACTTCCGGGGTAAAGAAGTCAAGTAGAGAACATCCCTCCCGCTATCATCGACCCATCTCGAGAAGGAGATAAGCGCACTTCATGATTCCCAGGATAATCCCGACGTAACCTTCTCGGGATCGAAGGCGAAGAAGAAGAAGCGAGTCATCCCCAGTGATGCATCCAAAAGACTCATTGCGGATGTTCCAAGCACGAGCAAGTCCGATCCCAAGACTACTCGTCAAACCTTTAATTTTGATGATGAGCCACCAATGGAAATCTCATCATCGTCCGATGACGCTCGATAAGGCCGAGGACCGCTCTCACTAATTGGAGAAATCGAGACCAATTTGAGACCAACAAAGTCGGGTCCACTTGAGACAATCGAGGCAGCTCCCAAGCCGCAAAGTAAGACTCGGGTCCACTTCACAAAAGACCCAGTGAGATTCCTTTATAGATTAGAGTCCCTGCGCGAGGCAGCTCCCAAGAATCGCAGCAAGTTCGACTCCAAGTTTGGAAGAAACCATGAATACAAAATTCAGCCTTCTCGGTGAAGTCCGAGATGAAGCCGAGATTTGGAGAGGAGTCCAACGCTACTCGATCCAAAGATTTCTTCCCCGCATACTCTGCAGATCGTGGAATGGTGGCAACAACAAAGAAACACTCGAGATAGAACTCTACCATCAACAAGCTCGACTTCCTGCAAAAACTTGCCGAGATGTTTTGAGCACATGTGTCCCTCTCTCTTTTGATGATGCCAAAAAGGGGGAAGAGGAATACCTTAAAGCGACGAACTTCCAAAAAGGTGTGCAGTGTGAAGGAAAAAGGGGAAAGGAATATGCAGGAAACAAACAAAAGAAAGGAAAATCTGGCCGAGGGGAAGGATCGAAAGATGTGACCTTAATGATTGCACAAACCCCCAACAGGTCTGTCACGGTGACATTATCGAAGAAACTCCCGTGACTCTGCCACTCCAACACTGCTATATCCATGGTCGAAAAAGAGAAAACAATTGAAGCAGGGATGAAGGAAGTGGAAGGAAGAATGGATGCCCGAGTTATGAACATCTTGGAACAACATGGAGGCATTCCAAAAGAGAGAGACACTTATGCCATCTCGATGTCGGGACAGAGCCATGATCGATTGATGAATTTAAAACGCCGCATCTCGAAGGATACTTTGCAAAAATGTCTATGGCCCAAGCTTGGGACTTGTCTTGGGAAAAGGGTCTCACGTTGTGTGGAGAAGCGGCGGTAGCGAGACACGGCGGATCCTCTACTGGTCACTTGGTCACTCCATTGGGAAGAAGAAGATCGAAGACAATACACGCCCAGGTAGAGGAAGAAGTAGTGGTGGAGGAACAAGTTTGAGACCCAGGCCTCTACCCAAAAACATTGGTACATAGATCCAGGCAAGAAAGGAGGAATCTCTTGGGTCGGGCTTGACCAAGTAGCAATTTTGCAAGTGGCTAAAAGTAATGCTGAGTATGCGAAAAGAATAGAAGAAGAAAATAAGAGACAGACTCAGCTATGGGAGGAAAGACAGGAAAGATTAAGAAGAGATGAAGCTGCCAGGAAGGCATATGAAAAGAAAAAAAGCGGTGACGATGAGAAAAAGAGAAGAAGAGAATAAGATGTTGAACAAGATGAAAGAAGGAGACAAATGAAGGAGATGAGTGTTGTTTGTCCACCCCCTCGTGTATTTTATTATGTAAATACATACAATGTAAGTCTTCCAAATAAAGCTATAAATTCTTTATTTTCTCGTGTAGACAAATATGTGCTTTGATACACCTTGTAAACATTATGTAAAAGAACAAGAATGTTATGATCAATAAAAGGATTGATTTACGCATACATTCTATGTCAATACACTATTTGTATGTATCTTTGCTATTTGCATTTTTGAATGGTTTAAGTTTTGGCATCATCAAAAAGGGGAAATTGTTAGGAAATTTATTGTTTAGATTTTGATGAATGCCATGTAAAACTTAGAATAGGAAGTTGGCACCCCAATTCTTGTTGTAAAATGCATTGTAATAAATAGAGCCAACCGAGTTAAGTCACTACGCCCTAACATGCAAGAAGAAGACAATCAAGACTAGAAGGAAGACTCCACCGCGAGACACCTGAGAGTACGGCAAAGAAGAGTAGACGGAACTCTATCTGAAGAAGCGGTGAGATGCAACTAAGTGGAGAGGTCAAGTCAACTCGAGAAAAGCCAAGTCTCAAGTTGAAGTGATGTAAGAGTCATCAAATGATTGGAAGCGACTCTAAGTCACCTGGGAAAGCAAAGAAATGCAGTCAAGTCGAGATAATCAGAAAAGATCCGTTGCACTGAGTAAATCAAGAGAATTACTTAAACAAGTAATATCTCCATACCACCTTTCTCGGAGTGCTCACCCCAGAAGTGTGCAATAGGAATGAACCAATGGGAAGCACTACACCGTGTCAGAAGTTTGAAAAGGTGAAAAAACAATTCATACGAGGAAATGGCAATTCCAAGGACTGCAACAAGACAAGCCAACGACTGCAAGTGACTTTAAAAAATAAGCCTATCTCTTCAACGGGCAAATTTTTGAAAGATCACTATAAAAGGCTGAGGAACTTATTTGAGAAGTGAGACACAAGTTACAGGACTGAACCAAAAATGTTCAAGCAATTATTAGAAAATCTGAAACATTCTCAATCTTCAAGCCTACACTACGAAGAACATCAATCCAACACTCACCTGTGAAGGAAAGATAACTTCAATCAGTTGAAGAGGAAAATACTAAAAAATCAAGGGGTCTACATTCCACGAAGGATTGTAGGAAGGTTCAAGGTCGAACCAAGTCTTAAGCTTTTGGAGGGCTTCGTGATCAAATCCAAAGAGCTTGAGCAAGTGAGTTGTAGTAGCAAGCGCTTGCTGCCTGTGAAGAAGCCGAGTCGCACGAGAAGCCGGTGAGTGATCAAGGCGTCTCAGATCGAGTCCCAAAGGATCAAGTCATTTGTGTGATCAAGACTTGTATCCGGATTACCACTTTGTATATCGATCAATACCTAGTGGATTCCTCCAGGAGTTGGAGAAGAGAGGAGTAGAAGAATTACCCCATCTTCGAACCTCTATAAAAATTTCATTGTGTCATTTACATTTCAACAATTTAATTCCTGCATCTTAATCGCTTAAATCACGATAAATTTGCTATCCACTTGATAATTTATAAGTACTAAACCAAGCACTAAATCCTTGCTTAATCAAACTTAAGGGTGTTAAGTCTTCCGCTGAAAACAAAACCACAGTTGAGTTAATTTAGACCCAACAAATTTGAGTTATTCCATCAATAAAATTTCAGTTGAGTCCGTTGAGAGACTAACTCTCGATCAACTAAATTGGTTGTCCATCAAGGACACAAAATTGTGTAGTATTAACTCAATATTTAAAAGGACTAAATCGAAAATTTTGTAAGGTTTATTCAACCCCCCCTTCTAAACCTTACACTTACACCCCTTGGGACCTATATTCACATAGTGACTCAGCTATTAGTTAACTCAATACAGCTGACTTTCCGATACTACTGATTCACTTGGCTAATTCTCCTTGAGTCTTCTGAGTGTCAACTCAGCTCAATTAACCCTAGCTCATGCTTAAGCTCAACAAATCTTGATTCACATAATGGCTTTGTGAATATGTCAGCTAACTGTTTATCAGTTGAGATGTATTCCAAGGTGATGTCTTTCTTTTCAACATGGTCTCTTATGAAATGATATTTGACATCAATGTGCTTTGTTCTTGAATGCAACACAGGATTTTGAGTGATTGCAATAGCACTTGTGTTATCACACATAATTGGAATCTCTTTTTCTTCAATTTCATAATCTCTCAGCTGTTGTCTCATCCATAAGACTTGGGCACAACAGCTGCCCGCAGCTATGTACTCAGTTTCAGCTGTGGATGTGGTTATTGAGTTTTGCTTCTTGCTAAACCAGGAGACCAGATCTGTTTCCAAGCATCTGACATGTACCTGAAGTACTTTTCCTGTCAACTCTACATCCAGCATAGTCAAAGTCTAAATAACCAATTAGCTTGAATCCACCTTCCTATGGATACCATAGGCCAACATCTTGGCATCCCTTCAAATATCTTAGGATTCTCTTAGCTGCAGTCATGTGACTTTCTTTTAGAGTAGATTGGAATCTTGCACATACACCTACTGCAAAGGTGATGTCTGCCCTGCGTGCTGTTAAATAGAGCAATGATCCAATAAGTGCTATGTATTTTGTTTGATCCACAGGCTTACCATCTGCATCCATATCTATTTTGACTGATGTATTCATTGGTATTTTCACAGAAGACTTCTCTTCCATACCAAATTTCTTCATTAAATCTCTGGTATACTTTGTCTGACTTATGAAGGTTCCATCCTTCATTGCTTAACTTGAAGTCCTAGAAAAGAATGTCAGCTCTCCTATCATGCTCATTTCAAATTTTCCTTGCATGAGGTTTGAGAACTTATCACACAGCTCTTTGTTTGTGGATCCAAAAATAATGTCATCCACATATATTTGAACAAGCAGTATACTCTCTCCATCTTGAATTCTGAAGAGTGTTCTGTCCCCTTTGCCTTTGGTGAACCCATTATCTGTCAGAAATTGAGATAATGTATCATACCATGCTCTAGGTGTTTGTTTCAATCCATATAGAGCTTTCTTGAGCTTGTACACCTTATCTCCAAGAGTCTTCTGCTCAAAACCTGGAGGTTGCTCAACATAGACTTCTTCTTCCAACAATCCATTTAAGAATGCACTTTTTACATCGATTTGATATACAGTGAAGTTCTTGTGAGCAGCATAAGCAAGAAACATCTTTATTGCTTCTCATCTTGCAACAGGAGCAAATGTTTCATCAAAATCTATTCCTTCTTCTTGGAAATACCCTTTGGCTATCAATCTTGCTTTGTTTCTCACCACAGAACCTTCTTCATTCATCTTGTTTCTGAAAACCCATTTTGTGCCAATAACATTTTGATGGGTTGGTCTTTGCACCAATTCTCATAATTTGTTTCTTTTAAACTGATTCAGCTCTTCTTGCATGGCTTGAATCCAATGAGTATCATCCAATGCTTGGGACACATCTTTTGGCTCTATCTGGGAAATAAAACAAGTAAACATTGCTTCTTGTTGAGCTCTGGATCAGGTTCTTACACCATCTCTTACATCTCCAATGACTAGCTCTGGTGGATGGTCTCTCAGCCATCTCACATCTGGTGGAGTAGGTCAGCTTGGTTCAGTCGTCTTGCAGTTGTGTTGTCTTGAGCAGCTCTCTCATCATCGCTTAGCTGCAGATTTTCCATTTGTCTTTGAGATTCAAATTGTTTCACCTTCATCTTGATTGATTGCTCCAGCTTCAGCTTCAACATAGGGACTCTTCTACATAGTTGGCTGATTCAGCTTATCAGCTAACTCTTCAATGTCTTCTCCATTTACATTGGGTTCATCAAAAACCACATGGATATACTCTTCTATGACCATAGTCCTCTTGTTCAACACTCTATAGGTTTTACTTTCAGCTGAGTATCCAAAAAAGATACCTTCATTAGCTTTAGCATCAAAAGCCTTTAGATTATCCTTGTCATTGTTGTGGATGAAGCATTTACATCCAAATATTCTAAAATATGCAACATTTGGCTTTCTCCCTGTCCAAATCTCATAGGGAGTCTTTGTCAGCTGTCTATTAATCATGCATCTATTTTGAGTATAGCATGCAGTGTTTATAGCTTCAGCCCAAAATCTTTTTGGCAATCCACTTGACTAACATGGTTCTTGCAGCTTCCTTGAGAGTTCTGTTTCTTCTTTCTGCTACTCCATTCTGCTGTGAAGTCCTTGCTGCAGATAATTCATGAGCAATACCATTTTCAACACAGTACTGAGTTATTATTCCATTGAAAAACTCAGTTCCTCTATCAGATCTTATCTTTATAATGGTTTGACTTTTCTCATTTTGAACTCTTTTCATCAGTTGTGGTAACTTCTGCAAAGTTTTCTTCTTTTTGCACATAAAGATTCTCCATGTATATCTTGAATAATCATCCACTACCACTAGGGTGTACTTCTTTCCACTTATGCTAGCTGGCTCAACTGGACCAAATAGATCCATATGCAACATATGCAATATCCTTGTTGAAGATGGACTTGACTTCTCTTTGAATGATGATTTGATCTGCTTTCCCATCTGGCATGCATCACAAACACTTTCCTTCTTGTACACTGAGTCTAGTAGTCCTTCTACAAGATTACTCCTTGCAAGCTTGTTGATTGTCTTGAAATTCAGGTGACTCAGCTTCTTGTGCCACAACCAACTTGATTCGGCTGTACTCTTTGCTAGCAGACAAGTGCTTGGTGTGGCAGTTGACCAATCTACCACATACATATTCTTTTGTCTGGATCCTTGCAACACTACTTCATTTGATTCAGTGTCTTTGATTTGGCATACTCCCATATTGAATCCAACATTATAGCCCTTATCACAGAGTTGGATGATGCTTAACAAGTTGAAGTTGAGGCCTTCAACGTATGCAACATCTGTAATTTCTAATCCATTTTTCTTGATGGATCCAATACCTTTTATTTCCCCTGGACCTTCATTTCCTCCAAATATGACTTTTGCAACTCTAATCTCCTTGAATTTTGATAGATTTTTCTTGTTTCCTGTCATGTGTCTGGAACAGCCACTATCGATGTACCAGGTTCCTTGGCACTCAGTTGTTCCTTGAACCTGCAATCAAGGAAATTAGTTTTTAGGTACCCATACTTGTATGGATCCTGAGGGGTTAGTACTGTAAGATGATCCAACCAACCTATAGCCAAATGATTTGACTCTAAGAGGTTGCCATCTATCTGTGCCATAATCATAATTCACCTTGGCAAATTGCTTGGGGGCTTTAGGTTCATACAGCTGTCTCTTTTGTCTGTATACCTGTGTGTGTGTGTGTGTTTTAGCAATTTCCTTTCTTGGGTAGTTGTGATATTTCTGGGTGTAGTGCTTTGGTGCATATGTGTGCTGATGATAGCTCTTTTGCCTTTGGAATGACCTTTGTTGAGTTCTAAGCCTTTGCCATTTTGGTATATATTCCATATGTCTTTGCTGATATTTCACATTATTCCAATCAGCTTAGCTTGGGTAATTTCTACCATTCCCATCATATGTGTTCCTTTGATAGAACTTCTGGGGTTTCTGGTAGTTTTGTTTCTTCTTCACAGAGTATTTCCTATTTGGAGTTTGTTGAGGCACTTTGATGGATTTCTTCTCAGCTGTCCTCTCAGCATACTCAACTGTCTGTTTTCCTTTTCCTTTATAACCAAGGCCAGTTTGTTTGTGATTGTGCTTTGGAATGAATGTGTGTGCAACATTTTGTGTCTTGGATTATTGAGATGCTTCATTACTTGAAGATCATTTTTCCAAGATCACTCTTGGAGTTTGACTATGCATAAAGGAATTGAATCATATGCATGTCTTGTCTCCACATTCTTTTTGGCTCATGATAAGGTCATCCAATGATTTAGATGCCTTTGTGAATGAAGCAATCACATTTTGAGATCATTTTCTTTTTTCTATAGCACTATCTCTGTTATTAGTTTAGCATTTTCACCTTGATTTTTTTGTTCTCATCAGCTATGCGACTTAGAGTGCTCAGCTCCTTAGTCAGCTGTGAGTTTTGGCTTTTAAGCTGGCTGTTTTCCTCATTTAATAGTGTGTGTGATGACTTAATGTGCTCAAAGTCTTTCATCATTTTGCCTAATGAATCATAAAGATCAGTGGGTGATGAAGTGTGTGTGTCACAGTTACTATCACTAGAATCTGAGTGAGATGAGTTAGAGTGTACCTCATCTTCTTGGTCAGGTTGATCTTGTTCTTTAGCCATTAGACAGATCATCACTTGAGTAACCAGCTTCACTACTTTCTGAGTCTATTGTATCTTTTGACTTAGTTGTTTCAGCAGTCTCAGCAGCCAACATTGCCCTTTTCTTTTATTGTCTTCTTTCTCTGAAGACTCTTCTTTCTTCTTCATTCTTGTATTTATTGACTACAGGATATGGATAGTTAATAGCAAAGTGTCCTGGTTGTCTGCAATTCCAACACAGGTTTTCAATTTTTTGATCATCTCTCTCATTTCTTGGGTTGCCAGGTCTTTGATATTCGACCTTTTGATACTCAGCTCTCTTTGGTGGACTATCTTCCCTTGATTTGGAGGGAGATGAATGTCTTCTGGAGGATTCGCCTTTATTTCTTTTGTAACTCTTGTTGAAGAACTTGTTGAATCTTTTAACCATCAGCGCAATCTCCTCCTGGTCAATGATTTCTTTGGTCTTAGCTCTCTTCCCATCCTTGACTATAAGTGCAGCTGTTTTGGGTACAAATGTCTCCTCTTGATCTTTTCTTCTCAGCTCAAATTCATAGGCTTTGAGGTCTGAGAATAGTTCATGATTGGATGTTTTTGATAGGTCCATCGAGTGAATTAGAGCCATGGTCTTCATTTCCCATTCATCCTGGGAGACTTAGAATCTTCATACACATCTCCTTCGTGTGTATTCTTTCCCAATCTTTGAGAGCTCATTTGTAATTTCGGACCCAATCTAGCATCCAGCTGATCCATTGTTTCACCTGCAAGAATTTTAAAGTTTTCAAATTTTTGAACTACAACAGATAATTTGTTTTCTTTAATTTGCTCTGATCCTTCACAAATTAACGTTAATTTATCCTGCATTTCTTTAGTGTCTTGCAAGATTTGACTTTGTTGAACATGGCTTTGTCCAAAGTCTTGTAAAGTATATCCTTAGCCACATTGTCTCAGGTTGTATCTTTTTGTCATCATTTGTCCATTCAGCTCTTGGTTTTTCAACCATACCGGGTCTAGAGCAAGAAATTGACCTCTTCTCCTTCAGTGCAAGCAGCACTCTCCTTACAGCTGTGTTCACCTTTATTATTTGCAGTGGCCCATCATCTATCACTATCCACATCTCATCATGTAAAGGTGATAGATGAGCCTTCGTACGTATTTTCCAGTCATCAAATTCCTCAATGGTGAACATAGGAATGCGTGTCAAATTTGCTTCCATGATAATAACTTTGAAAAAAAATGGCTTCTGAAAAAAAAATGTTAAAAACTTCTTTGAAAGATTGGAGATCTAGTTCAGTAACCAGTGCGGAAGGCTCAATGAATCAACCGCTCTGATACCACTTTTAAGTCCCAAGGGGTGTGAGTAAGGTTTAGAATGGGGGTTGAATAAACCTTACCAACTTTTCGATTTTAGTCATTTTAAGATGATTCAGAGTTAAATACACAGCTAAGTCCTTGAGGGACAGCTAGGTTAGTTAACCCAGCAGAGTTAGCCACTCAATAGACTCGATTGAGCTGTTGATAGAATAACTCAGTTGTTTAGTCTAAACCTTTACTTGGCTATGATAAGATTTTCAGCGGAAGACTTAACACCCTTGAATTTGGTTTAAGTTTGTTTTAACACTTGGTTTTAGCAGTTTGTTAATTATCAGTTGGATAGCAAATTATCAGCAGATATAAAGTAATGTGCAGAAATAAAAATGTTGAAATGTAAATGACACAATAATTTATATAGAGGTTCGAAGATGGGGTAATTCTTCTACTCCTCTCTTCTCCAACTCCTGGAGGGATCCACTAAGTATTGATCAAAGTACAAAGTGGTTATTAGTCTAGATACAAGTCTTGATCACACTACTAACTTGATCCTTTGGGACTCAGTCTGGAGATGCCTTAGTCACACAACTGGCTTCTCGTCCGACTTAGCTTCTTCACAGGGCAGCTGTCTTGCTACTTCAGCTCACTTGCTCAAGCTTCTTGGATTTGATCACGAAGCCCTCCAATAAGTTGAGACTGGTTCGACCTTGAACCTTTCTACAATCCTCCTTGGAATGTAGGCCCATTTTGATTCTTCAAAATTTTCCTCTTCAACAGTTTGAAGTTGTCTTTCCTTCACAGATTGGTGTTGGATCGATTTCCTTCGAAATTTAGGCTTGAGGATTTTCTTGAATAACTTGAGAATATTTTGCAGGTTACAGTTGAATAATAGCTTGAATGTTCGTGGTTCAGGTTTTTCAAGGTAACCTCTTCTCAAAGTGATTCCTCAGCCTTTTATAGTGAACTTTTAAAAATATGCCCGTTGAAAAGATAGGTTGATTTCAAAAGTCACTTGTGTTCGTTGGCTTGTCTTGTTGCAGTTCTTGATATTGATATTTCCTCGTATTAAATGAGCATTCAGCTTTTCAGAGTCTGACACAAGGTGAAGTGCTTCCCATTGGTTTATTCCTTTTGCACGCTTCTGGGACTGAGCACTTTAAGATATGGTAGCATGGAAGTATTACTTGTTTAGGTAATATTCTTGACTTCTGTGCAACGGATTCTTTTCAGTTAACTTCTCTTTGCAGCTGTCTTTTTCCCAGGTGACTTGAGTCTGCTCCAATGATTGAAAGACTCATCTGCCACTTCAACTTGACTTGGTTTCTTGAGTTGACTTGATTGACACTTCACACAACTGTATCTTAGCTGATACTCCTTCAGTCTAGTTCTTGACTTCTCCTCCTTGCCATACTCAGCTGTTCCACAGCGGAGTCTTCATTTTAGTCTTCAGTTGACTTCTTGTATATCCAAGCATAGCTGACTTGACTCAACTCGTACAACCCTATATATTACAATGCAAATTACAAGGAAAATAAGGTGACAACTTTCTAGTCTAAGTTTTACATGGCATTCATCAAAATCTAAACAATAAATTTCCCAACAAATTGCTCTGCCATCAACCTGCACAAAAAGGAGGGTCGGAGGGTTGCTCTGGCATACCCTCTTCGATGCTTAATTCAGAAGAGTATTCACACAAGAAAGAGGCGGAATATAATGTGAATATAAAAAGAGTGATTAGGGTTAGAATGAACTTGTAACAAGGTATTTATATCTTTGCCCTAATTAGGATTTTCGTAAAATCTGAAATTTGTTACGATTCTTGTATCAAAATCTGATTAAGATAAGCTTAGACCATTTTCCAGTTCATACTCTCCAAACAGCTCGGTAGGTCGAGATAATATTGGCTACCTCAGACCATCACCTCAACTTACGTTCTTCGTACAATTAGTCCATGAATAAATGTGACTCTTCAATCAGTCACTCTGGCCTAAGAGAGCCCACTTTGACCTAAGAGAGGTCAGAGCTCGGATTCTTGAAAGTCTCCACTAGCCAGCATATTACTTCACTCAGACCAGCTTGACCCATCACTAAAGCTCTACAGGTCGGCCCATTATTGAGGCTCTTCAGTTCAGCCCACAAGGCTAACTTGTTTTAACCCTCATTAATTGAGAAAATCAATTTCAGGTGGTGGGACAAAATGGATGATTATTATCTTGGCAAGTTTAATGGTGGTAAAAGTGGTTTTATGGCTTATACTGCAACCACGAATGACTTTTGAATATGTTTTGATTAATAAAGTTATTTTATATTGATTTTATCTGGTCTTTATAGGAAAATGATTATATATGTACATTTTCTTTTCTTTATAAGTCTGTCGAGCCTTTTTTTATATATCAAACAGACACACACAAGCAAATGTTGCACATGGTTATTGCAGACATAAATTATTATTTAAAAGCAACCCTCTTCTTATTTTATTTTATTTTATTTTTTGCACGTCCTCAATCTTAGTTTTGCAGAAAATTGAGATATGGATCTATTTAAAAACAATAATTTAAATTTGAGGTACTAAGTAAAAAGATAACAAAGTAAAAAATTCATGTTAAACTTGTGCATATCAATCGCCCGTAACTAGTTAATTACAATAGATAACGGGAGATAATGGGAGCAAGATGAAAAATAATACAAAACATAAAGAAATTTAAAAGAAATTAGAGTTTAAAAAGGTACATATGTTGTTATATTTTTAAGGAATTTGAAAATAAAATATAATAACTGCTATTTAATATGTATTGTTACAACAATACTAATTGGGTTCACTTTAAACTATACATTTACCAAATCATCGAAATTTAGGCACCAAAAAATAATATTTTTAATTTATGTGATTTCAATACTAAAACTATAATCATTATTTTATATTCTTATTTTAAACATGACTTTTGAATGAAATTTAAGATTATTTTCATATATTAGGTTAGAGTCTTTTATTTTTGACGTATTTTTTTTTTTTGGGAATAAATCAAAAAAGATGAACTTTGTTTACCTCAAGTTCATGTGTTATGATAAAACTTTTTCCTCTTTTTCAATACTAAAACTTTAGTCATTCCTTGATATTCTTATTTTAAAACATGACTTTTGAATGAAATTTTAGATTACTTTCATATATTAGGTCGGAGTATTTTATTTTGACATATTATTTTTTGGGGGGTAATAACTCAAAAGAGATTAACTCGGATAACCTCAAGTTGATGTGTTATGATAAAACTTTTGCCTCTTTTGGATTAGATGAGATATAATATGAAATTGTATATTTGGTAATTATTTTAAAATGGACTTTCAGAAAAGTGACTTGGTCTAGAAGTCTATTTTGGAGTAGTGCAAATTTGTGGCTTTAAGATTTCTTTTCTACCACTTCTAAAAAATGGGTTTTAAAATGTACTTTTACCAAATATTTTACATTACACATAAGCACTTTTTGAAAAAGTCCATATGAGAAATCCATTTCATAAAAACACTTTCATTACAAAAGTGATCCCCACATATGTACTATATATTTCAACTTCTATTTGCAGTTATATTTCTTTATTGGGGAAAGTGAAAGAGAAATAGGGGAAAAATTGAGCAAGGGAAACAAGTAAATGTATAAGATTAACTTTTATATTTTCTTTGAATTTAAGCGGTAATTACTAAGTGTAAGTTTGGGAGTAATTTTGGAATAGGAGTCCATCTATGAAATGAAGGTCAATATGAAATTTTTTTAAAAAAATGTGCTTGAGTTTTGTTAGGTGAATGGTGAAAATGCATTTTTATCGTCTATCCAACAGAAGTGAAATAAATGAAATTCAAAAGCCATAACTCAGTACTTTTCTAAAATGATCATGGAAAAGTGACTTATTTTATAGTCTATTTAAATATAACTATCAAATACGTTTTATTTTCTAAATGAAATTCTATACGTAAAAGTCCATTTGAAATGAGTTTCCAAACATACATTAAAAGTATCACAATATTGTGCTTAATTTTGGTAATGTAACAATTAAGTTTATTTTATGTGTTTGATTAATGTAACAATTTTATCAATTTTTAGAAAATTAAGATTACTCGATTTGACCATCTATAGGCCAACATAAAGAAAACTCACAAAATCAAATATGAAAAAACTTCTCCAACCATCAAAATTAGACAAGAGAATTATTAATGCAATCATAACTATAAAATTATTTAGTTATATTACTATTGAAGCTTTTTAAATATCTAGCAGTTAGTTCTTCTAAAAGGAATTTAATCATTCAAAATTATCTATACAATAAAATATTTTAATATAAATCGAAATTTTTGTTTTAATTAGTTATTTGTTTGATTTTTATTGTTTATTTATAATACACCTTAGATTTACATTAATTTTTTAATAAAATTAGTCAATAAAATTAGTAAATATTTTTTGTAAAGTTATATGAATCACGTGCAACACGCGTGACATTACTAGTATATAAAAATGGCTCGACAAACTTATAAAGAAAAGCAAATGTACATATATAATCATTTTCTTATAAAGATCAGATAAAATTAATATAAAATAACTTTATTAATCAAAACATATTCAAAAGTCATTTGTGGTTGCAGTATAAGCCATAAAACCACATTTACCACCATTAAACATGTCAAGATATAGCGGCTCATGCTATTACTCAAACTCATCATTCTGAGTTAATATATATGTATTGCTTCTAAAAATATTTATAGCCTGATTTGTTTTATGTTAACTAAATTTATGTTCTGCATCCCAAAAACGAAAGCCCTACCTTTTAATTCTAGAACAACAGAGGAGTCTCTTCCATCAAGATGAAATTGCACTCGATATGAGATGTTCGAGACCCACTAGTACTCAGCTCATTGGTTGCAGTGTTTGTGGCTATTTTTTTCCGCTGGAATTGATATGGGAGTGTCATTGCTTTCCTGAAAATAAGAAAATTGCAATGATAGTTTTCCTCTATTGAAAAATAGAAGAGAAACACCAAAAAGAGATCTTGAAGACTTTCGACATTACTTTCACTTGCCTACAAGTGGTTTTTTTTCGCCTTACACTGATGGCTTTCTGAGGATTGATTATGAGATCTCTATAGCATCGGAATTATAAACACGTTTGAAGGTAGTGAGCGCTTTAAAAGCGACCATCTTTTATTTCTTAGAACAACCTGTGTTTATTTCGTAGGGTACCTCATATCCACAATGGTGTGGACATATTTTCTACACATTGGTAATTTTTTATTTTTATGTTGTTTTTGATAATGTACTTTATTTATTATATCTTTTCATTTTTTACCCTTATGTCTAACAAGGAAGCAGAATTTCACCTTTTATTTTGGAAGGGGTGCACATCCGACATAGGAGCAGGTACATCATGTATGCTAGTTTGTATGTATAGTTTATATACATTTGAATTGTATAATGAAAATGCTTGTTGCGAATGTAATTTGATTTTGAGATATTATTTTTCTCAAAAACGATTTGAACACCAATATAGAGACCTTCTTTATCCTATTGTGGTTTCTGAGTGAATGATATTAATGGTTCATTTTTTTTCTTACAGGAAGTGCGATAGTGAACCAACATATTTTTTATATTAAACCTGATACTACTTTTCACTCAAATTGCAAGTGGGGATTTTCTAGTCCATTTTTCCATTGACATGATGTTAAATTGGAAAATGTCCAAAATAAAAGGTGAAATTCTACTTCGTTATTAGACATAAGGTAAAAAATGAAAAGATATAATAAATAAAGTACATTATCAAAAATAATATAAAAATAAAAATTTGTTGGTTCATGTTTAATACAAAAAAAATTTGTTGGTTCACTGTCGAACTTCCTGTAAGAAAAAAATATGAAACATTAATATCATTCAAAACCGCAACTAGGGGTGTCAATTTGGGTTGGGTCCGGGTTCGTGGGTTCGGGTTCAAGGTTCGCGTGTCGGAAAGCGATCGACCGGACCAAAACCTACTTATTTCACATGTAACCCGGGTACCCGCAGTAAGTCTTCAAGAGCCTAATAAAATTATTTTCATATATATTTAAAAGTTTTAATGAATAAATTTATTTTTTTAAAATCAATAACTATCATACATTATTCAATCAATAAAAAAATATCACAATTCACAACATACAAAAAGAAATAACATAATTGCATAAATAAAATAACACGTTGATCATATTTTAGGGACAATATTAAAAAAACATGCATAATAATAATAAATACATAATTAAGGAGGTTTTATCATTTAAGTTTTAAGGATATGTCTTGTTTGTTATTTTTCTTACAATTAATTATTTATTAATTTTCTTTTAAATTCACAAACGGGTTAAACGGGTTAAATGGGTCGTAGTAGTTTTGACCCGAACCCATATATTGTTTAATTGGAAGGTTATTCGGGTTAGACCCATTTTTTCGACCTAGGACCCATGAAGCCTGGACCCATACCCATTAATTCCGTGTTAGGTTCATGTCGGGCAACCACAAATTGACACCCCTAATCGCAACATGATAAAAAAGGTCTCTATATTGGTGTTCAAATCTTTTTGAAAAAATAAAATCTCAAAATCAAATTACATTTCTTTGAAGCATTTTCAATATATACTTCAAATCAGGACCATCCCTCGAGACGGTTGAGGCGGCATTCATATAACGGGCCCCTCCAACAAAGGTATTTACCCTAATTTTTTAATTCTTTAATGGTTTAAAAGTCTTATATATAATATAAATTGTATGCCTTTGGTAACAATATGCCTTAGTTCAGCGGTTGGCGTGTTTCTTTTAATGCGTAGAGGTCGCGAGTTTGATCCAACTGGCCCCCCAAAATTGGGCCTTTTTAATGCTTTTTCTTCCAACCAAAAGTTCTTCCAACCAAAAGATTAAACTCACCGTGCCTTCTAAAAATTTTAATTATTCTCCAACCAAGGCTACATCGATTCAGCATTCTTCCAATCAAAGATTAACTTCTCCAACCAAAGCTACACCGATTCAACCTTCTTCCAACCCAAGATTAAAGAACCTTCTTCCAACCCAAGATTAAACCCACTGTCTGCTAAACAAAATGTAGTGTTGTCAAATAAAAATAATAGAGGCTTTCATCTCCAAAAAAACCATCAACCAATATTTATTTTTGGTAAGAATTTATTTTAGACTTATAGATAATTACAAAAAACCCTTGAGTTTGATTATATCTTACATTTTTTCTTTGTAAGCAAAAAATATTGCCAAAACCAACTTGATCTTTATAAACACTTAAATTTAAGACAAAATCAAACTTGATATTTTTTGTTTTTGTTGTAATTTTGAACATCTCTTGGTTTGTTTTATAATGAGCCCAAACCATAGGGGTGTTTTTGTAATTATCCCAAAATTTTAAGATATATTTAGATTTAGTTGTTTGATTTTCACCGCTAACAAAAATTTTATTTAGATTTATTCTTTTATTTTTTAGATTTTATTTTTAAATGAATAAAGAGGGCCCATTAATTGTTTTTTTCTAGGAATGGCCATGCTTCGAATGTATATGAACTATATATACAAACTAGGATAAGGTGGAATTCTGTTTTCCTTTTAGACATAAGGGTAAAAAATGAAAAGATATAATAATAAAAGCACATTATTAAAAGCAATAAAAATAAAAATTACCAGTGTATAGAAAATACATCCACACCATTGAGGATATGAGGTACCTACGGAACAAACACATGTTGTTCCAAGAAATAGAAGATGGTCGCTTTTAAAGCGCCCACTACCTATTTATAATTTTCGATACTCTAGAGATCTCATAATCAATCCCCAAAAAGTCATCAGTAAGGCGACATAAAGTCACTTGTAGGCAATTAGATGTAATGTTGGAAGTCTTCACGAGCTCTTCTTAGTGTTTCTCTTCTTTTTTCAATAGAGAAAAACTCACATTACAATTTTCTTAATTTCAGGAAATCTCTTTCTTTTTTTCAATAGATAAAAATCCCATTGTAATTTTCTTACTTTCAGGAAAGCAATGGCACTCCCCATTCCAGTTCCAAATGAAAAAATAGCCACAAACCCATTTTTTTTAATGGTTTAAGTTCTTATATATAATATAAATTGTATTTCTTTGGTAATATATGTCTTAGTTCAGGAGTTTGAGTGTTTTTTTAATGCGTAGAGGTCGCGAGTTCGATTCGACTGGCCCCCCAAAGTTGGGCCTTTTTAATGCCTTTTTCCAACCAAAAGATTAAAGTCACTGTCCCTTCTTAAAATTTTAATGCATTTTGTTTTTCTTCTCCAACCAAAGCTACACCGATTCAACCTTCTTCCAACCAAAGATTAACTTCTCCAACCAAGGCTATACCGATTAAACCTTCTTACAACCCAAGATTAAAGCCACTGTCTTTTAAAAAAAACGTAGTGTTGTCAAATAAAAATAATAGAGACTTTAATCTCCAAAAAAAAACCATCAACTAATATTTATTTTTGGTAAGAATTTATTTTAGACTTATGCATAATTACAAAAAACCTTTGAGTTTATGGTTAATTATAAAAAAAAAAATCCAAACATTTTTAAAGTTTGATTATGTCTTACATTTTTCCTTTGTAAGCAAAAAATATTGCCAAGACCAACTTGATCTTTATAAACACTTAAATTTAAGACAAAATCAAACTTGATTTTTTTTTTTTTTTGTAATTTTAAACATCTTTTGGTTTGTTTTATAATGAGCCCAAAACTTAAGGGTGTTTTTATAATTATCCCAAAATTTTAAGATATATTTAGATTTGGTTGTTTGATTTTCACCCCTAACAAAAATTTTATTTAGATTTATTCTTTTATTTTTTAGATTTTATTTTTATATGAATAAAGAGGGCCCATTTTTTTTCTAGGAATGGCTCTACTTCGATTGTATATAAACTATATATATAAACTAGCATAAGGTGAAATTCTGCTTTCCTTTTAGATATAAAGGTAAAAATGTAAATATATAATAAAAAAGCACATTATCAAAAACAATAAAATAAAAGTTACCAGTGTATAGAAAATACATCCACACCATTGAGGATATGAGGTACCCTACGGAACAAACACAGGTTGTTCCAAAGAAATAGAAGATGGTTGCTTTTAAAGGGTCCACTGCCTGTGTTTATAATTTATGATACTCTCACATTGCAATTTTTTTCTTAATTTCAGGAAATCTCTTCTTTTTCCAATAGAGGAAAAATCTCATGCAATTTTCTTACTTTCAGGAAAGCAATGGCACTCCCCATTCCAATTGCAGCAAAAAAAAATAGCCACAAACCCATTTTTTTAATGGTTTAGAGTATTTATATACAATATAAATTGTATGCCTTTGGTAATAATATGTCTTAGTTCAGATGTTCGCGTGTTTTTTTAATCCTTTTCTTCTCCAACCAAGGCTACACCGATTCAACCTTCTTCTAACCAAAAGATTAAAGTCACTGTGCCTTCTAAAAATTTAATGCGTTTTTTTTTGTTTTATTTCTTCTCCAACCAAGGCTACACCGATTCACCTTTCTTCCAACCAAGGCTACACCAATTCAACCTTCTTCCAACCCAAGATTAAAGCCACTATCTTCTAAAAAAAACGTAGTGTTGTCAAATAGAAATAATAGAGGCTTTCATCTCCAAAAAAATCCATCAACCAATATTTATTTTTGGTAAGAATTTTTTTTTGACATATTGATAATTACAAAAAACCCTTGAGTTTTTAGTTAATTACAAAAAAAAATCCAGACATTTTTAAAAATTATAAAAAGTCCCTTAAAGTTTGATTATATCTTACATTTTTCCTTCGTAAGCAAAAAATATTGTCAAAACCAACTTGATCTTTATAAACCCTTAAATTTAAGACAAAATCAAACTTGAGTTCTTTTTTTTTTTTTTTTTTGTAATTTTAAACATCTCTTGGTTTGTTTTATAACGAGCCCATACTTTAGGGGTGTTTTTGTAATTATCCCTAAATTTTAAGATATATTTGGATTTAGTTGTTTGATTTTCACCATTAACAAAAATTTTATTTAGATTTATTCTTTTATTGTTTTAGATTTTATTTTTATATGAATAAAGAGGACCCATTTTTTTTTCTTTTCTAGAAATGGCCCTGCTTCTGTAACACCCAGTTTTGGACTAAATTATTAGTATTAATTAAAAAGTACATATAATATATCGCTTTTTATGATTTTAATAATAGTTATTATTATTTACTTTTATGATTTAGTAAATGATATTGCATAAACTCGATTTATTTAAGTTAAAGTTACTTTTAGTTTTTCTTTCTAATTGATATATTATCATTTCAATGATGTGTCAATTTGAGTTAGTGGGGTTAGTTGTTAGAATGAGGTCTACTATTAATTTTTGGAGTGTCCTAATTAGTAGGGCAAGATTAATTAGTGATAACAGATTTTAAAATTGCAATTAGATTTTGATATTAACTGTGTTTTGAAGTGAACTAGATTAGTTATAAGTTTAATGTTGGCCATTTACTAACGCCCTTATCCAGTTCAAGCTCAACTTTTGAAATAAAATTCAAGTGCAGCAACTAACCAAATTACTTACTTTTTTTAATGACCTTGATTTAAATCAAGGCCATTTTATGTCCACCTATATATTTATTTCTCTGTTGTAAAAATCTCCGCCTAGCCCCGATTAATCTCCGCCTAGGCGCTAACCTCCCTTGTTTGCCTACGATTTTTTTTTTCCGATCAGCCGTTTAATCCCGTCTAGATCCCACCTAACTCCGCATAGGCTCTGCCTAGGCGCTTGGCCCTAGTCGGCCGCCTAAAGCTTTCTATGATTTATTTCTTGGCCGACCTTAATTAAATCTCGAACCCAAATCCTTATCCCAAGACCTGGCTTACATACAAAAACATCTGCCCTCACTTAGAAGAATAAACACACACAGACAAGTTCTTTATTTTTCTTCTTGTCCAGCCGTGCACATTGTCAAAGAAGAGAAGAATTTTTCCCTCATTTCTTTTCAAAACTTTATTCTCTTTCAGTTCTCAAGCAACTCTTAATCTCAAGCAACCAAAGTTAGATAATTTATTTTCTTCCATTCCTTCATGTCGCCCGAGAACATCAATTGATAGAGGGAGCATCGTTTTCTTTTAATTTCTTACAAATCTCCACCAATTCTACACCAAATTACCAATTACCATATTAGCTACAAGTTAGGGGCTAAAATTTCACAAAAATCGTGAGTTGGAGAGGTAATTTAAGGAGAATACCTTGCTTGACCGTACATACGAATTGGGATTCCTGTCCTCCATCACTTGAGGAGTTTAAAGGCTATTATTAGGAGCTTGGAGTTGAAGTTTGAGTAAGGAAATTGAGGAATTTTGGTGTTTAACCAAAGGTGGGTAAAAACTCTTACATTTCACTCAATTGGGTTTGCTAAATTTTGTTTAAAATTCTGAAGTTCAGGATAATTGATGAATTGTGTTATGTGTAATGTGTTTATATGATAAATTGAGTGCTTTAAGTTGTGGTTGAAATTCTTTTGAAATTCTGTTAATTGGGTTTGCATAAAAATGAATTTGTGTAGTTTAGTATTAACTTTATATGCATTCTGTTTCTTCGTGTTTTAGTGCAAGGGACACATTGAACTTGTTCTATTGCATTCCTTTCTTATTAGAATTTGTGTAAAAAGAAAATGTTTGGCAGTTCTTAATTCTTAAAGAGCTAAGAAAATGAAACTTTATAAGATTTAAATTATTTGTTTGTCAATTATTCAGTTTTTTATTGCATGAACATGTGAATGTTTGGACTTGACTTTTTAGTAGTTCCATAATTTTCGCTTCTCTGTCTTTGTTTGTCAAGCAAAGATAACTAGGCCAGATATACATAAGAATGATTACATTTATATGTGAATTTCTGATAATCACTTTTCTAAGTAACTTCTTGTGGTAGGAATAAATGTTAGGGTGCAATTTTGACTACTTGTTTGGAACACTACACATTTAATTGGATTGTACGACCTTGTGTGATATGATAGAACTTTGTTGCTTTAGTTCCTTGTCAAATTCTAGGGAATCAGTGACTTGTCATTGGAGCTAATCTTTTTTTTTTTTTTTTTGTGTGGCTCACACGTGGTGAAAATGTCAGCTTAATATTGTACTATCGTCTGTGTGCCAACAATTTATTTCTATTGTTGGACAAACTCGTGCGTTTGAGCCAACAAAGATGTTTAAGCTGTTATAATTGACTAAGCCAATGAGTCGATAAGATGAGGGAGTTTATTTTCATGTTGGCCTGGGAGCTAGTTATTACGGGTATATGTGTGACGCCCCGAATTTTAGCGACGTGAGATACAACGTTGTGTAGTGATTTATTTATTTGGTTAAGTAACACGAACCCATTGTTAATGAACCACGACCCGACTTTTATTTATTTCTTTCAACGTCAATTACGCCTTCCTCGTTTTCGAGCCTAACAATTTTATATTCTCCTCTAGTATTATTACCACTACAAGAAAACATTGAAATTCCAACGGAAAAAATCCGTTGGAATTTGACCAATTTCCATTGGAATTATCGATTCCAACGGAAATTCCACCGGCAAATGAGTCGTTGGTAAAATGGCCGTTGGAATGCCAAAATTCCAACGGAAATTCCAATGGAAAAATATTCCAACGGTAGTTCCAACGGTATTTGTCCGATGGAATATTGAATTGTTGGAAAAAATCCAACAAATATTCCAACAGTAATTCCAATAGAATTATACTGATGGAATTTAGTCCAACGATGATTCCAGTGGTATTAATCCGTTGGAATATATAATTGTTGGAATGAACTCCAACGATTATTCTAACACTATTTTCAACGACATTATATTGTTGGAATTAATTCCAACGATAAATTCCAACAATATATTTCCATTGGAAGTTAAGAAAAATTTCCAACGTTTTTTTGTTGGAAAACATTCCAAGAACAATTCCAATGGATTTTTTCCATTGGAATTAAAAACATTCCAATTGTTGGAATGCTTCTATAGATATTTGACCCTCTAAAATAATTAATCTATTAGCGACAATGTGCAAATATAATATCATAAAAGTCGATATCAAATATTTCCAAATGTACGATATAATTTGTCCATCACAAAAGAAACAAATCAACAATTCTAAAAGTAATAATATCATCACAACGACCCCCAAATCCTTCAACAAAAAATAAAGCCAACACAAACAAATTAACAGTCTCCATAATCATCATCATTCCCCACATCTTCATCAACCCCAAAATCCGCATTAGCATCATGAAGCATACCATTTGGTCCATTTCAAAATTTTTCATCATGAACGGCAGGTTGCACCCTTGAAGAAGAGGCATCATGGCTAGAGGAAGGGCGTGATACGCCCGTGAGTTTCTCCAGAAGACTACGGATGGAGGCCAATTCACTCTCTAAACACTCCTCAATAATACTCATAAAAGATAGCAGATTCATCCAGTTCAGTTTCACCTTGTGATATTTTGCTTTTCTTCAAATTCTCATAAATACCCTACACACAAAATACGAAATGTGCAAGAGGTATAATTAAATAATATGAAATTTATGACACATAAAAATATATTATGAAACCAAACATGAGATACTTACGTAAAAGATTTCAGCTTTAGAATTCGTCCACTTGCCAGTTTTCTCATCGTAGTTTAGCTTATGATACACCTCGGGAATGGTGGCTTCCCTCCCCAACTCCAATCCCTAAAAGAAACACGAAATATACACATCATAAACAAGAAACCTCAGTTTTAACAGAGTAAAAAGAGTAGTAATTGTGATTACAGAGTGACTACAAACAAAGCTTTAAAAGCTCGGCTATTAACAGTGTAATACGTATCAAAATCCAACAACTATTTATACCATTTCTCAATAGATATCAATATCAAGTTTTACAGAGTGATTACAAACAAAGCTTTAAAAGCTTAGCTATTAACAGTGTAATACGTATCAAAATCCAACAACTATTTATACTTGAGCAACAATACAAAAAATAGATTCCCAATTGCTAATCGAAAACAACAGTAATTAACCAATGCCTTTCTCACTCTGAAGCTAATTCAAGTTGGTCTATCATGAATACTTTTGGGCAAAGATATAGCTGAAAATGATGTACGTTGGAGTTGAAAAGGGAGCTTAATTCCCATCTTAGAAAGAGAGTCAACAACTTTATTACCCGGTGAACTTGACTTCAAACCTTGGAAGCTGATTGTGAATATTAAATTAAGGGATAATTACAAATGACCCCATGAGGTTTGGGCTAATTACTAAAAAAAAAAATCAAGAGATGTCTCAAAGTTACAAAACGCCCGCTCATGTTTGATTATGTCTTGAATTTAAGGGGGTAATTTGAATATTTTTAAAAATACTATGGGTATTTTTGAAATGTCTTTGGGAGAATTGTAAGCAGAATCAAACCTCAAGAGTTTTTTTTACAATTTTCATTTTCGAAGGTTGAAAATGTGCTCTGGAAAAAAATATTTGTGGCTATAAATGTTGGTATCTAAAGTCATTGGAGCACGATTAATTTCAGAAAACAAAAGCTTTTCCATACCAAGCATGAGATAAAATCGCA
Organism: Rehmannia glutinosa; assembly: GCA_016081115.2. Lineage (NCBI taxonomy): Eukaryota > Viridiplantae > Streptophyta > Magnoliopsida > Lamiales > Orobanchaceae > Rehmannia > Rehmannia glutinosa. The sequence continues at coordinate 84,850,957 of CM071925.1, forward strand.
TGGTGGGCTGATTAGACACCCCCAGGTCCTTTCCGCTGATACCCTAAATGTTAGTTTCTCTGGCAGCATAGATCTGTTGTCATTGAACAAGATTATGAATTGCCACTAATGTTAATAGCTAAAGTTTTCTAGTACTAAAAGTAAATACCTCTGTAATTACAACATGATCTGCTTCAGTAAATGCAGAGGCGAACTCCCTCTTCATTGCTGCTAGGCGACTGCAACAACACCATTAAGCAGGAATTCGATACTGATAATCAAACTGACTGGAGAACACATGCAGCATGAAATCAAAACCTGTAAGTGTGGGGCTGGAAAACTACCAAAAGCTCTTTTGAGGGAAACATCTTTCTTGCTGCTTGAAGAACTGCGCGGACTTCAGTGGGGTGGTGAGCATAGTCGTCAAAAATATTGTTACAATATCACGTTTTATTTCAGTATATCACGTTTTTTGTTCACGTTTTCTGTTATACATTGGGACACGTGTTATGAGCCCATTGGTAGTTCCTTTCTCTCTGTTTTACATTCCAGTATAAAGACCCTACTGTAGATGCTTTGCATTTAAGCTAATACGATCAATACAAATGGTTTCCTATATTTTCTCTCTGAATTACATATCTTAACATGGTATCGAGAGCAGGTTCTCCAACTTAATTCAACTTGACAATGGCGCGACAACAACGAAGGAATAATCAACTGCATGTTTTGATGGGTGAGGTACCTACAGACACTCCTCCGATCGTAGCTCGCGAGGATGATCCGCTGCATTTGCAAGGTTCTGACCACCCATTTGCATAGGTTCTGACCACCCATTTGCAAGGATGATCCGCTGCACTAGTCACGAATCCTCTCATTGGTAACAATTTCTTACCCTGGAGTCGATCCATTAGAATTTCACTGGGAGCTAAGAACAAGCTAGGATTTATTGATGGCAGTATTGATAAACCTGATATTGATTCCCCTACCTATGATCAATGGAAAAAAACCGATTACATGATTACTTCCTGGTTATTAAACTCGATTTCGAAAGAAATTGTTGAGGCCTTTTTATATTCGGATTCTGCGAAAGATTTATGGGATGATATAAGTCAACGATTTGGTGAAAGCAACGGTCCTTTGTTGTTTCAACTAGAAAAGGAGATTGCTACGCTTACACAGGGAAATAATTCTATCTCAGTGTATTACACAAAACTGAAGAAATTATGTGATGAATATGCAGTTCTGGTCACGATACCTGCATGTACTTGTGGAAAAATTAAGGCCATACAGGAGGTTGATATGAACAGGAAGTTGATCCAATTTTTGATGGGATTAAATGAAGGATATGAGCATGTGCGTAGTCAGATTTTGTTGATGGATCCGCTGCCTACGGTGAACAGGGCTTATTCCATGATCTTAAGGGTGGAAAAACAAAGATGTGTGCTTACAAACCTCTGTGGTTGGTTCAATGCAGCTATGCTATCTAGAGTAGGGAATGGTCATTTTGGAAAAGGAAGTGCTTATAAACCTGGCAATTTTGGTAGAGGTTCTAGCACCTTTGGTAGGGGCACCAATGCAGGCATGGGTAGGGGTACCATACACAGAACAAAGGAGGAGAAAGCAAAACTTGTCTGTGAGCATTGCAATGGCACAGGGCATGAAATATCAAAGTGTTTCAAGCTCCATGGGTATCCTGACTGGTACAAACAACTGAGGGAAGAACGAGGTCGGTCTGCAGTGAATGTGGTGTGTGGACAAAATAAGATCAAATCAGATTTATTTTGATTGGTCAAACTGTATTTATTTTGGCTTTGATTGTATAATTGGCTGTTACAATCCCAGATTAATAGCCATTAGAATCTTTCCTTATTAGTCTTTTTTAGGTATAAATATCCCTTGATTTTAGGAGTCTATTTTTAGGATCTTTGCTAGTTGTAATCTATTTAAATGTGTCTTTCTCAGTTGTATCAATACACAGAAAATATTTCTCTCATTTGTGTTCATATGGTATCAAAGTCTCTGGGCTAGAAATTTGTAGCTAATAACAAGAAGACAGTCATGACCAGTTCTGGAACTTCCAGCACTGTTGCTACCTTTTCCGGTAGTGATATATCTTCTCTTCATATTACATCCCACAAATTATATGGAAAAAATTATCAACAATGTGCTCAATCTGTCAAGATTGTTATTTGTGGTCGGGGCAAACTTAGTTACATCACTGGTGAACTTCGTGCCCCTGCTCCAACTGATCCTAAGTATCAGACATGGCTCGCCGAAAACTCTATTGTTCTCGCTTGGCTTATCAATTCCATGGAACCTAAAATCAGTCGTCGTTATCTTTTCTTTAAAACAGCAAAAGAGGTCTGGGATGCAGCTCGACGGATGTACTCTGATCTTGGAAACGCTTCCCAAATTTTTGAACTTCGTTCAAAATTAAAGGAGATGAAACAGGGTTCTAATTCAGTAACTCAATATTTTTCTGATCTTCAAGATCTTTGGCAAGAACTTGATCTTTTTTTCGAAGGTGATTCATTTTGTGCTGAGTGTAGTGTCAAAAATCAGCGGAAGCTTGAAAATGAACGCGTCTATGATTTTCTTGCTGGTCTTAATCGAAATCTGGACGAGGTACGAGGTTGTGTTGTGGCACGGGACCCATTCCCTACTGCAGAGGAAGCTTTTGCAGAGGTACGACATGAAGAGGGTCGTCGCAAAGTGATGTTAACTGATGATTTACCACTTCTCTCATCTGCTCCAGAAGGATCAGCCTTGATTTCCAGAAATTTCACTTCAAATGGGCACTCTAATCATGACTCACGCATGAACAAACGAGGAGAACGGCCAAAATGTGATTATTGTGGTCGTCTTGGTCATACTAAAGAGAAATGCTGGGAGCTTCATGGGAAACCAGCCAATTAGCAACCTCGTAAAATGGCTGAAGGGCGTGCCTACCAAACTCAATCTGGCCAATCCTTGGCAGTTCACACTAGTTCTTCTGCCTCATTTAGCAAAGAACAAGTTGAACACCTCTGCCATCTTCTAAATATGCCATCAAATCTCTCCATTGATAATTCATCATCAGGTTCCAATATCAGTTCATGCTCTGTGGCTCAATCTGGTAACTTCCATTCAGCCTTAATTTCCTCCATTCACTCTAAGGACCCTTGGATCATTGATTTAGGAGCCTCCGATCATATGACAAGTGGATTTGATCATTTTTATTCTTATGTTCCTTGTTCTAAACATACTACTGTTAAAATTGCTGATGGATCTTTAGCTTCTGTTGTTGGAATTGGCACCATTAGACTCTCTCCAGATCTTGTGCTTAAATATGTTCTTCATGTTCCTACCTTAAAATGCAATTTGATCTCTGTCAGCAAATTTACTCATGATAATCATTGTGTTGCTAAGTTCTTGTCTTTGTCATGTCAATTTCAGGAACTATCATCGGGGAGGACGATTGGCAGTGCTAAGGTTCATGATGGTCTTTATTACTTTGAAGATAATTTTTCCCAAAGTAGACAAACTTTTGTGTCTGGTGTTGCTTCTATGTCTGTCCATGATACTAGGGAAATAATGTTATGGCACTATAGACTTGGCCATCCTAGTTACTCTTATTTGAAACGTTTGTTCCCATTTTTATTTGATAATAAAATTATGTTCCTTTTGAATGTGAAATATGTCAACTTGCTAAACATACTCGCACTTTCTTTGCTCCAAAACCATATACGCCATATGCACCATTTTCTTTGATTCATAGTGACATATGGGGACCATAAAAAATTACCACTTCCAATGGCAAAAATGGTTTATCACATTTATCGATGATCACACGCGGATTACATGGGTTTATCTTCTTCGTGAAAAATCAATCTTGTCAAATTTTCCAAACTTTTCACAAAATGATTCAAACTCGTTCGGACTCATATCCGAGTTCTTGAACGGATAATGGTCGAGAATATTTCAATTCCATCCTTGGTGAATATCTGTTGAAAAATGGTATTCTTCACCAAAGTTCGTGTGTTGACACTCCACAACAAAATGGAGTGTCCGAAAGAAAGAATTGCCACTTATTGGAAGTAGCCCGTGCTCTTATGTTCACCATGAACGTTCCAAAATACTTATGGGGAGATGCTATCTTAATCGCACGTATCTTATCAACCGCCTACCTAGTCGCACCATCAACTTCCAAACTCCCATTTCTGTTCTCACCAAAACTATCCACATATTTCCACCAATAATCCTCTTCCCTTAAGAACCTTTGGATGTACTGACCTTTCTACATATTAACACCCATAACCGAAATAAACTTGATCCCCGAGCTCTCAAAACTATCTTCATTGGCTACTCTCCAACTCAAAAAGGTTATCGATGCTATTGCCCTCAAAATAAGAAAACCCATGTCTATTGTGATGTTAAATTCTTTGAAGATACTCCTTATTTCTCTACAACTTCGCTCAGTGGGGAGAATCGAACCAAGAAGCTTGTTGTTCATGGGATATTCGACTTCCCAATGCTTGGAGTAACTACCACTATACAACCACCACCTACCACTTCTAGTGTGCCTAATTCTTTGAGTCCGGTTGTTGTTTTATCTTGTCCAACAAAGTCAATTCCAAGATCGATCAAATCAAACTTAGAAACGGGGAAGAGAAACAACTATGCCTAATCAACAAGAGTTGCGTGTCTACTCAAGGAGAAAGGTCTCCAATAGAAATGAAGAAATCATGAACCTTACTCACACGGTCATGATTCCGAGCCAATGGTAGAACCTCAAATGCCATTTGTGTCGGGTAATTCAAGTCCTAATCTTGATCTAGATGCTCCTATAGCAATTAGAAAGGGTATTTGGTCTTGTACTCAAAGATCCTATTTCCAATTTCATCTCATATTCCAATCTGTCATCCTCATTTCTTACTTTTACTACAAATCTTTCTAGTGTTGTGATTCCCGGATCTATTGAGGAGGCATTAGCAATTCTGAATGGAAAGTGCAGATGTGATGAGATGCATGCTCAAAAAAAAATAATACATGGAGCTTGGTGAAATTGCCCACGAGAAAAAAATATTGTGGGGTGCAAATGGGTATTCACTATAAAATATAAGGTCGATGGTTCGGTTGAAAGATATAAGGCACGGTTGGTGGCAAAGAGGTTTTACACAAACTCATGGGATTGATTATAGTGAAACTTTTGCTCCCGTTGCCAAACTTAATACCATTCGAATTCTACTCGCTAGCCGCAAATTGTGATCGCCACTACATCAACTCGTTGTAAAGAATGCATTCCTTAATGGTGAACTAGAGGAGGAGGTTTACATGAGTCAACCACCAGGTTTTGAAGAGAAAATGGGAAGTAGTATTGTTTGTAAGCTCAACAAGTCTCTTTACGGTTTAAAAGCAGTCTCCTCGTGCTTGGTTTGAACGTTTCTCAAAAGTAATCAAGACGTTTGGTTATATTCATGGACAAACAGATCATACAATGTTTGTTAAACACTCAAGGTGAGAAAATAACTATTTTGATTGCGTATGTTGATGATATCATTGTTACAGAAATAATATTGAGGAGATTGAGAGAATTAAACATATGATGGCGAAGGAATTCAAGTCAAAGACCTTGGAGCTTTGAAATATTTTTTGGGAATGGAGTTCGCAAGGAGTAAAAAGGGTATTTGCTTTCTCAAAGAAAATACACTTTAGATCTGTTAGAGGAAACTAGCATGTTGGGTTGTAAACCAAGTAAAACTCCTATTGAACTTGGAAATAAGAAAAAATGTTTGAAGGAGATCCTGTTGACAAAGAAAGTTATCAACGCCTTGTAGGGAAGCTAATTTATCTTTCGCATACAAGGCCTGGCATAGCTTTTGCGGTGAGTTTAGTCGGTCAAGATATGCATTCACCATGTCAAGGTCATCTTGATGCGATTTTGAGAATCTTGAGGTACTTGAAGCAAACACTGAAATGGATGTTTTTTGAGAAAAGCGATGATCGAAAAATTAGAGCATTTTCGATGCAGATTGGCTGGTTCTATTGATGATAGGAAGTCTACATCCGGATATTGTACTTTATTATGGGGAAATTTGGTAACCTGGCGTAGTAAAAACAACATGTTGTAGCAAGAAGCGATCACAGGTCGAGTATAGAGCCTGGCTCATGGAGTTTGTGAGCTTATTTGGATAAAAAGAGTGATGGAAGAGTTGAAGATTAAATACGAAGAACATATACGCCTATTGTGATAACAAGTCGACCATCAAGTATAGCTCATAATCCTATCCATCATGATAGGACTAAACACGTGGAAGTAGATAGACATTTTATCAAGGAAAAGATTGATGGGGGTATTATCGCATTGAATATGTGCCTATTTCTCAACAACTAGCCGATATACTCACGAAAGGTCCTGAGAACAAACATTTGATTTCTTGTAAACAAGCTTGGTCTCATCAATATCTACAACCAAGCTTGAGGGGGAGTGTAGACAAAATAAGATCAAATCAGATTTATTTTGATTGGTCAAACTGTATTTATTTTGGCTTTGATTGTATAATGGCTGTTACAATCCCGCATTAATAGCCATTAGAATCTTTACTTATTAGTCTTTTTAGGTATAAATATCCCTTGATTTTAGGAGTCTATTTTTAGGATCTTTGCTAGTTGTAATCTATTTAAATGTGTCTTTCTCAGTTGTATCAATACACATAAAATATTTCTCTCATTTGTGTTCATATGGTGGATACTGATGCTTGTGATGAATCTAAACATGTTGGAAGAGGCCTTACATCCGCAACAAATTGTCCTGATATTGCTGGTTTAATCCAGCAAGAAGTGGTTAAATTTTTGTCTAGCAAAACTGGTTCTCACATTGACAAAACTGATGGTATTCAGTCCTTTGCACACCTTGTGGAATATGGAGGTAATGCTGGTATTGATTTTGCTTTATCCTCCTATGAAGAAGTTGGGAAAGGGAGTTGGATAATAGACACTGGAGCTAGTAAGCATATGTGCAATGATCACACACTTTTTTCTCACCTTATGCCTGTTACAGAAAATACTTCCGTTTATATGCCTGATGGTTCACAGAAATCAGTCACTCACATTGGTCAAGTTGTTCTCACCCCACAACTCACTCTCTTTGATGTGCTCTATGTTCCCTCTTTTAAATATAATCTACTCTCAGTGGCTCAGATTTGTCCACAACTCACCATTGGATAAATACAAAAACTGCCCTGAGACTTAGTCTAATTACAAATAAAATCCAGTTGTCTTCTAAAATTACAAATATCCCCTTGAGGTTTGAATTTGTTATACAAATTACCCCTCTCAACACTCCTCAAAAGGTGCAATTTGTCAAATAGAAGCAAATATCAATGGGGTATTTGAAAGATAACTGGATTTAATTTTGTAGTAATTAGACTATACTTCAGGGTAGTAGTATTTGTAAGTATGACAATGGAAAATCTTGAAAAGTGAAGCAGCTGAAGAAACCAAAAAATGTTCAAACAAATAAACTACATAACTGACATTACCTTCCAGTTTTCCTAGGAATATAGCCATCATGAGAAACTCAAAAATCCATCCTTCCATGTATTAGTATACTTCATAACTGGCATCAAAATTTTCACCCCTGCTAAAAGATATCCATATAGGAAAAACAGGCATGTGAAATTATATAGAGACAAGAAAAAAACATGAGCAGAGACTTAACAAAACTCAATACCCTGAAAATTTAAATAGTAGTGATGAACTATAGGAAAGCCAAATACACTCAGCAATATTCTAGTGAGTAAATAAATAAAACCAACTACTAGTCTGGATTGTGATAACAACTTTACATGTACAAGTTTAGCTCAAACCAGATGGTAAGTCAAAAGCACAATAACATAGGACTGTTTTATTGCTGCAAAAAAAAATCAGAAACACTCAATTAACTTGACCATGATACAAAACCAGATATTTTTTTGGCTTTTATGTTGATTTTCTTCACTATTTTCCTACTAGAAGTGATATTCTTTGATGATGTACTCTTGCAGACTCCATATAATGTATTTCTTTGTGAAGAACAAAAGTTGCACTCAGGAGCTGACAGACAACAAAACACTCTCATACACTTTCACAAACAACAAGCTCACTAGATCTAATATGATCCAAGGCTAAAAGAACACATTCAATTAATTCCAAAATTTGTTTACTCATGATTCATGAAATATAAGTCTCAAGACATTCAGAATACAGTCGGACAAAGTTTATGATAGCAGAGTAGCAGAGTCAAGTATCACACATCAAGAGTGTGGAAAGCAGAACGCAAACTTCCAAAAATATTAGAACATCTGTGTCTGAAAATTCAATTACATATTGAAGAGATTATAGTAGTGTACAGAGATTTTTTTCCAAAAATTCAAACACAAAATTGCACCTATTCCTTTCCCTGTAACAAGAGTCACGTCTAGAACAAGAAGCAAACATTAGTTAATCGTCAAGTATTCCCCTCAAATTGCAATGGGGAATAAAATCAAGGAAAAAAACAAGGCAAAATTCCACAAATGAATCCATTTCGAAAATAAAACCTAGAGTCCCCAAAACTTACCAACCGATAATATGATGGTGCGAGCGGCGGCGATGTAAATCTCGAGCTGATACCGGCGGGGTGACGGGCGGCGATGGGCGGAATGACGGAGATGAAACGAGTTTGAGAAAATGAATCACAGTTTCATTTTGGGAATTTCTGGATTTAGCTTTCTAACTAATGCTGAGAAAATGAATGTTGGAATAAATGGTATGTGGAGAAAATGAATGTTTGAAAAATAAATGGCAAAATCATGGGTGGAGAAAACCTGACTTCAGAAATTGTTTGAAAAATAGAAGCAGAAGTTGTTTGCAAAATCACATTTTTTTGGGACTTTTCAAATAAAAAACTCAAAACTTTCAGTCTCTAATTTTTGTCTATCAATCAAATTTGTTTGCAAGCCTAGAAAAAAAGGATTTTATTATTTTTAACTAAAGTTGTTACAAATATAACTTAAGTTGTTGTTTTCTAACTTTTCAAATTATTGAAGTAGTTGCTATTGAACCAAACATAATTTTAGTAATAAAACTCATATTATATATATATTTCACACGAAAACCAATATTGAAAATTCATTTTTCCAACACTAGAAATTAGAAATAGTCCATGAAAACATTTTAGAGGGAATTTTGTCGAATAAGTCAAAATTATAGAAAAAATTTTAGTTTTTTTAACTAAAGTTGTTATTGAACCTAAAAACTTGCTATTTTTGAACCTAATTTTAGTAATATATATATATATATATATATATATATATATTTTGGTCCGATTAACCGAAATTTTAGAGGGGAATCGAACCGAATAAGCAAAATTATTAAAAATCGAACCAAAATTTTTGGTTTGGTCCGAACCGATTTTGGTTAACCGAAATGTGCACAATTTTGTTTATTCCAACGATTTTGTTTATCACTTGAATTAGTGTTGCAAATTTTCTAATGATTTATTGTGATATTAGAATTTCTGTTGGAATTTAATATTCCAGCGAAAATTCCAACCGTTTATTCCAATAGTCTTATCTACTGTTGGAATTTATGTTAGAATTTTTCCAATGGTATGCTGCAGCGTTAGAATCACCATTGAAATTGTAAAAAATTCAATAGTATTTTCAATGATTTATTCCAACTATTTTATTTACCATTGGAATTACTATTGGAATTTTCCAACGGTTTATTTTGGTGTTGGAATTTTCGTTGGAAGTTTAATTCCAACGGACATTCCAATAGTTTATTCCAATGGTTTTGTATACCGTTGGAATTACTGTTAGAATTTTCCAACGATTTGTTGTGGTGTTGGAATTTTCATTGGAATTTCTAAAATTCCAACAGTTTTTTTTTCTTCTGTTGGAATTTGATTGTTTTCTTGTAGCGTACTTGAACGATTAACTATGACTTTAGAAATATTAGACCCTCGATAATTTAGGAGTACATTTCGACCCTTATCCAAATATTTCATCTTATTCTATAATTCATCCCAACCAACTTTAAATTTATTTTTAAAATACACATTTCTTATATAACATCTTTAAATTAAAAATTCGAAATATTTAATAATGGATAATTATACATTTTATTTTTTTCCCCTCAGTTTTATAAATAAAAGAAACCAAATATTTTTCCCCCTAATTTTCGAAATTTCCACTTTAAATGGGGAAAATAACTCAATTTTTCTTCTACCACTATTTTTATTATTTTGTATCTCCCAACTAGTTAATTATTAGACAAAAAAATAAATAAATAAAATTTTGTTAATTTCATTTCTATTTTATTTTATGTCTTGCAAGCCTACAACTAAAAATCTTCCTACAAATTCCATTAACCCCTTAGTCAAACAAATAAATTTTTAAATTTCCCTCTAAAACCTAATTTTTGGCTTCATGTCCCTAATAAAGTAATCTAGTTATTTTTTTTTTATCCTAATCCACTAATATTCTCCACTAACTATCATTTAACTTTAACCAAAACAAAACATCCTCCTCCAATTTTCCCCATAATTTCAGTCAACACTAGTTGAGAGAGGAGAATCAACTTCATTTTCATCTTACAACATCTATTTTGTTCTCCCAACACTTAGACTCAATCCTTCCTAAAAGAAAACACCAAAAATTCCTCCATCTTGAAGCATAAGACCAAAAATTCCAAGAAGAAAGGTGAGAACTTTTTCACTTCTTTCAACACCATTTTCTTCTTAAACTTCAAGTCTATTCCTTCATCTTCTAACTTGATGAATCATTACTGTTGAGGTACTCCTAGAGGAATTTCTTGAAGAATCAATGGACCTAGAATTGACTACAAGTTTGTAGAAGAAACTCAAGAGGTGAGAAAATTATGGTTTTAGTTATTTTTTTTCTCTAGACAACATGAACAAATAATTTTTGACTCAAGGATGCGAATTTTTGGTGTCACACCCCAAACGCGACGCGACGGCGATCAATCACTTAAACAGAAATAAACCCAACATTCTAAAAAACGATGCAACAATCCCAAGTGAAACAAAATCTAAAGCAGCGGAAAAACTACAAGTACAACAAGATTACAATTACATCCCAACAACTTAATAGCTTACAGTCCAGAACTAGGAATAAAGTACATATCATATCACAGCTTAAGTGTCAAATTACAGTCCAGAATTTCAAAGGAAATAAAAGGGTCCAACATCATAAAAATAAAAGAAAATATTCCAGCAATATAGATAATGATAGGAAATGAGTTCAACGGGCGGAGCTTGAAAGTTCAATCCAAGGGAGGTTCAGCTTTTCGACAAAGTCATCTTCTAAGGTTAGAAAACAGGAGGGGGTGAGACAGAAATCTCAGTGGATGAGGTGATCGTGTGCAAGTGTGGCGATATATATAGTTAATGCGAGAAATTTAGTTGTATGAAAACGCGTGAGAGATGATGCATGAATTCACACACATCCCACAAGCGTCATGAAAAATATATTTATGTAATATACTTATACGATTTAAGAAAAAACGATTCGGTCACGCAGCACTATGGTTCAAGCGATCGGGGGAGGATTGCGACGGTTTGTAACGCCAATCCTATGCAAGACAAGTAGCGGTTGCGCACGGATTTGGCGCCAACCTATGCAATACAAGTAGCGATTGCATACGGATTTGTAGCGCCAACCAAACAGTCCGATTAACTCGAATCGTGTGGATCGACAGCGATTCCTTCGTTCTTCCTTGTAACTCCCGAGTAAGATGGTCAAGACTGTCACCTTATCGCTCCGTAGGCAAAGACAAAATCCACAGTGATGGAGCTAGCAAGGCTCGGATCTATCATAATCATGATTATACCTCAAGTACCACGACCCGCTTCCCTGGACAAACTCCATCCCTCGTTGCGGGATTAGGACGATGGGGTAGGAAGAGTGGAATAGCAAATGAGCCGATTGCCGGTTCCATCCCCGACGTATCCATTCCGACTGTGAGCTCGACACACCAAATTGACTCAAGCAGTAAAATAAATACACATTCAGGTAGTCAACCAGGCAGTCGAGTATATTGATTCGGGAAGTAGTTCATGAAAAGTTTTCGAAAATTTGCATAAGGTAATTATGGTGTTGGTGGAGTTATTTGGATGAAGATGATTATCGGGAGGATAAGCAATCTTCGATATCTTGAAGATTAGGTGGAACATAAGTCCCGTTATAGATTCAAATCGCAAGACGAGGAAGTCGCCCGCGATCGGGTATTAATCGATCAATGCGGTCCGATAAGTCAAGGGGTTTTTGAGAAAATAAAATATTTTAATTAAGAATTGAAGTCAGAGGGTCCAGGGCTATTTTAGTAAAAGAAAAATAATTTGAGTTAGAACTAATGAGGGAGAAGAACTAATTTTAGAAAATAAAACCAATACTTTTGGGGTTAAAAATTAAATAAATAAATATCCCAACCTTGAAAAATTGTGAGGTCAGTTCCTAAATTCTCCAAATTGTTCAGAGATTCAGGTTTTTGAAGTTTTGAGGTCGAGTTTTTATAAAATTCTAATATTGGCCCCAAATTTGTTAAAATTGCCATTTCGGACTATAAGTTTGAAATAATTGGAACTCACAAACCGGAAGGGCTTTTAATTTTGGAAAACCTGGGATTGGGACAAAAAGTTTTAAAAAGAAATTAGTTTGTCCTTTAATTTTGAAATATTTTTGTCCCATTTTGAAATAAGGCTTTTAGGGTCCAATTGTTATGAAATTTGAACCTTGGGTCCAAGATATAATTATGTTATAGTTAAATTAGTATTTCAGGTGCATGGACTGCATAAGTCCTAGAAATTGTATTTTGGTCCTCAAGTTTAATCTTTTACAATTTGGTCCCTCAATTTTTATAAAATTACTTTCCAAGCTCTAAACACTTGGATTTTTTGAATACACTTAAAATATGTTATTTACAGTCCCTTAAGAGTTAAAATTTCAAATTTTAAAATTAGGGTCTGGCACAGTTTCGAAATTTGCAAATTAGCCCTTAAACTTCTCAAATTTTACAATCTAGTCCTAGGGCTTTTAAGGGTTGATTTTATTTATCTACAAAACTCTTAAAACTTTAATAAAATATCAAAATATAATTTTTGAACCTGAGTTTAGTCCCAAAAATTGAAAATTACAGAGGGGTCCCTTAAGTTTTATTTTCTTGCAATTAAGTCCACCAACTTTCCATTTTTGCATTTTAAGTCCAAAAATTAAAATTTAATCAATTATGCTCGACTTGTCCAGGTTATAAATCATTCAAAACATATATTTCAAGAGCCATACACATACATATCCTTCTCATACAAAATTTCATCAAGTATAACAATAAAATGTGAATGTATGCCCTATTTTTCGATAAATCACATTTTTGAGCAACACTTGAGAATTTTTCCAACTTGATACAAGAAAATAACATGAAATAAATAATATATATCTCAAGTGCTCAATAACAAAATAATACATGCATATTTTCAATTTAAAACACCTAGAAGTTGAAAGGATTTTTCCACCCACCTTAAAGATCGGTTTGTTGGTGAAAATGGGATAAATCACTCTCGATGAATGAGTGACTTAGGTTAGCCCCTAAGTAAAGGAATATCAAAAAAATATAGGAGTTATAAGAATGTGGTTAAAAATTTAGGGAAAAGAAGAAGATGGTGAGAAAATTGGAAATACTACACTTACCTTGTGTAGTGAGTAAAATGTGACTAGTAATGACTTCCAAGTATAAGGTTTTGGTCACCCTTAATGTCAACCACCAAGGTCAGGCCCTAAAACTCTAAAAATGAAAATGGAGTATCAAAATCTCGGAAAATAGAAGAGAAGAAGAAAGTGTACTAAAAATTTCATTTCTTACCTTATAGTCCAACTTTTTCACAATTTTTCTTCAAGATGACTAGTCTCTTAACTTCTTCAAAGGTCTTCTAGGTATACCTCAAAATCAAAAATCAAACTTAAATTAGAAGGTGAAAGAGATGAGTTAGGTGATATCAAAAATGGATTGAACAAGAAATGTTTCTTACCTTTGGAGTGTAGTTTTGAAATTTTTGAAGAAAATGGGAGATAAATTCTTGGAGTTTTGGTTAAGTGTTTGTGAAGAAGATGAAGAATGTGTAGAGAGAGGTAGGAGGATTTTTTTGAGAGAAGTAAGAAGATTCAAGGCTTGAAGTGTGATTTTTTTGTGAAGATGAATGAAATGAAATTTTGATTAAATGATTTGTGAGGTGAATAATTGGGGAATTAAGGCATAAATTAGTAATAGACAACTTTACTAGGGACAATTAGCCAAAATGCTAAGCTTAGGGGGGGAATTTTTAAATTGGTCTTGTTTGACCAATTGGATGATTGAAATGATGGGATTAATTTAAGATGTAGGTTTGAATTAATGGTGTAAAAATACACAAGAGGAATACATAAGGTGTACATGTACAAGAGTTGGGAGATATTTCTACACCAAAAAAATACACCAATGTCGTCCCCCTAAGGGTAATTTGGTAATTCCATATATTTGTTTTGTCCCAAAATTGATGATAATAGATGAATAAATATCAATCTCCAAAATAATTAGTGATTTCCTTTATCACTTATATGTCTCATGATCCCTTAATCTAAATCGAATTCTTAATTCTATAAATTATAAATCCCTAAAATAAATAGTCTCTTAAAATTCTAAGGTGACTAATAAATACACCAATAATAATAATGATGATCATCCAAGTGATCATAAATGCGAATTAAAATTAATAAATGATTATGATCACAAATAGAATTTAAAAGAATTAAATGCAAAATATATTTATCATTAATATCTACTAGTCAAAGTGACGTGGTAAAATAGTCAAAATAATACAAAGACGATACGAAACAAGTACATGATCGAATAAAAATCGGGGCTTCACATTCTCCCCTCCTTAAAAAAATTTGGTCCCCAAATTCTCTCTAGAATAGCTCTGGATATTGATTCCTCATGTCTTCTTCCATCTCCCATGTTGCGTCTTCGTCTCGGTTGTGGTTCCGCCATACAACTTTAATCATTGGAATCTCTCTGTTACGCAACTGACGTATCTGCTGGTCAATGATTCTGATTGGTTCCTCGGTGTAAGATAAATTCTCTATTATAGGAGGAGCATCACGAGTGATGATGTGCTCAGGATCTGGTTGATACTTTTTCAATCTCGATACATGGAATACATCGTGCATTCCGCATCTTTGTCCGGTAACTCTAGTAGGTAGGCCAACTTTCTGATTCTCTGCAAAATCTTGTAAGGTCCAATATATCTCGGGCTTAATTTACCTCCTTTCTTTAGGTTGATTAATCCTTTTCGTGGCAAGAGTCTGAGAAATACTTCATATCCGGCTTCAAATTCCAAGTCCTTTCTCCTCTTGTCCGCGTAACTCTTTTGGCGGCTCGAAGAGCTATCTGAGATCCATTCCTTGATCAACTTGACCTTCTCCATGGCTTCCTGAACTAAGTCGACCTTTGGAATCGAGGGTGACTTCCGTTTCTCCTTCGGAGTCCATTGGTCATCAATCTCCCAGTGTAGAGGGGATCTACACTTTCGTCCATACAAGGCTTCGTAGGATGCCATCCCAATCGTGGCCGATAATTGTTATTATAAGTTTAACTCGGCCAATGGTAAGTGCGAATCCCAATCTCCTTGGAAATCTAATGTGCAGGCTCGCAACATGTCTTCCAGGGTTTGAATTGTTCGCTCAGACTGGCCATCAGTTTACGGATGTGCTGCTATGCTGAAACTTAGCGAGGTACCCAATTCCTCATATAAGCATTTCCAGAATCTGGAGACAAACCTCGGGTCTCTGTCCGACACTATGTCAACTGGCACTCCATGCAGTCGAATGATCTCTTGGATGTAAATTTGCGCAAGTTTCTACAAGCTGTCGGTTTTCTTCATGGGTAAGAAGTGTGCAGATTTTGTGAGTCGGTCTACGACTACCCATATAACATCATCGCCTCGTCTAGTCCTCGGTAGATCCGTCACGAAGTCCATCGTTATGTGTTCCCATTTCCACTCGAGAATTCTCAACGGTTGTAATAAACCAGATGGTCGTTGGTGTTCTGCTTTTATTCGTTGACAAGTCAAACATCTCGCAACCGAACTCTGCTACTTGGTTCTTCATGTTCACCCACCAGAAATGTAGTTTCAAGTCCTTATACATCTTGTTTCCTCCAGGGTGTATAGTGTATTTCCAACGGTGTGCTTCTGCTAGAATTCTGCTCCTAATCTTCTCGTCACTTGGTACACAAACTCGATTCCGAAATCTGATGATCCCATCTTCATGTACCGAGAATTCTGATCCTTTTCCTTTAAGTATCTTCTCTTTCAATCTTTGAAGTTGCACATCTATCTCTTGTGCTGCTTTGATCTCGTTCAGTAGGTCGGGTTAAACAGATATGTTAGCACATGAAATATGAGTATTGGTCCTTGTCGGATTCCAAGTGCTCAACTCTTCTAATGATTTCCACTCTCGAATCATTAGTCTGGCTAAACTCGCCTTTCTGCTCAGTGCGTCAGCTACTACGTTAGCTTTCCCGGGATGGTATTGAATATTAAAGTGATAGTCTTCTATTAACTCCATCCATCTCCGTTGCCTCAAATTGAGATCCTTCTAAGAGAATAGATACTTTAGGCTCTTATGATCTGTGTAAACCGTGAATGTTGCTTCGTATAGATAGTGTCTCCATTTCTTTAACGCGAACACTATCGCTGCCAATTCCAAGTCATGCGTAGGGTAATTAGCCTAATACGGCTTGAGTTTTCGTGATGCATAAGCAATGGCTTTTCCTTCCTGCATGAGCACTGCTCCTAGTCCCTCATTTGATGCATCACTGTAGACGACAAAGTTTTCTGTTCCTTTTGGAAGGGCTAGGACTGGAGCTGTAGTAAGTCGTTTCTTCAGCTCTTGGAAACTAGTCTCACACTTGTCATTCCACTCAAACTTGACTTGCTTCTGGGTTAGTCGAGTGAGTGGTCCGGCTATCTTGGAGAAATTCTGGATAAATCTTCGATAATATCCAACCAGTCCTAAGAAACTTCGATCTCGATTCTGAGACTCTGGTTGTTTCCATTCAACCACTCTCTGTACCTTCGAAGGATCTACGGCGATCCCAGTGTCGGATACTATGTGTCCCAAGAATGCGACTTCACTAAGCCAAAATTCGCACTTGCTGAATTTGGCATACAACTTGTTCTCTCGTAGTGTCTCCAAAACAATTTTCAGATGACGTTAATGCTCTTCTCTAGACTTAGAGTATACGAGTATGTCATCAATGAATATCACTACGAATTGATCCAAATAAGGTTGAAAAACTCGATGCATCAGATCCATAAATGTTGCTGGTGCGTTTGTCAGACCGAAAGACATCACTACAAACTCGTAGTGTCCATATCTGGTCTGAAATGCCGTTTTGGAAACGTCTTCTTCACAGATCTTTAGCTGATAATATCCCTATTGTAAATCAAACTTTGAGTACACCGTCGCTCCTTGAAGTTGATCAAACAGTTCGTCTATCCTCGGGAGGGGATATTTGTTTTTGATGGTCACGCTGTTGAGTCCGCGATAGTCTATACATAGCCTTAATGTGCCATCCTTTTTCTTGACGAATAGTAATGGTGCTCCCCAGGGAGACGTACTTGGTCGGATAAATCCCACATCCATCAACTTCTATAATTGAGTCTTCAACTCTTGTAACTCAACAAGAGCCATTCTATACGGCGTTCTGGCAATCGGGGCGGTTCCTGGTAATACCTCGATGGTGAACTCGACTTCCCTATCTAGAGGGACAGTGGTGAGTTCTTGTGGAAATACATTGGTATATTCCGATACTACAGGTACTTGATTAATTTGTGTCTCAACCTTAGGTTTGTTAATTACAAACGCCAAGTACCCTTGTGCCCCTCAGTGATCGCTTCCTCGCTTTCATTCTTTGAAATGATTGGGGAAATCTTAACTCGTGCTCTTCCCGAAATTTCTACTTGGGCTCTAAGGGTTCACATATTTAATGGACTTGCGATGGCAGTCCATTTGTGCGTGGTGTCTGAACAACCGATTCATCCCCAAAATTATGTCGTATTCGGATATAGGTAATAAAATCAAATCTATTTGGACAATTTATCTCATCAATCTTAACTTCGCATGAATTATAGATAATATCTGTTATCTGGTTTGCGCCCATAGGAGTTGATACTTCTAGACCTATAGGCATATGTTCCATGCATGCATGCAGCTTGTGTACAAAATGTGGTGCAACAAATGAATGCGTTGATCCAGGGTCAAATAGTACTTTGGCGTAGTGGCTAGATACCAGGAGCGTACCTTCCACCACGTCTGTTGCTTTTGGAGCCTCATGTCCGGCTAGTGCAAATGCTCGAGCGGGCATCCTTGCCGATTACCCTGGCCATTACCCGCTACGTGGTTGCACTGTTTGGTCCGGTCTTCGTATTTTGGCAATCCTTGGTGGCCGATCACTACCACATCGTAAACACCTTCCCCGCTTACGCGACGATCATTGGCGATGCCCCGGTTTCTAGCCATGTGTACACACTTGACCCGGCTTTTTTCAGATCTTGGTCCTTTTCCTTTATCCGTCTCATTAATGGTCCTTCAAACTTAGCAGTCGCTAGAGATTGGTGGCGGCGGTTGAGAGAAAATGGGACCAGGACCAAGTAGATAAGACGTGGGAAAATTTCTGGCTGAATTCAATGAGCAAGATATTCCCAAGTCGTGAAGGAGGCAAGCGGGATGAGTTCTATAGGTTGAGACAGGGGAACATGTCGAGCCCAAGATCTGAGTCCCGAGTTTCATTGATTGTCCAAATACACTGGGACAATCGAGTCTGAGAAGAGGACAAATTATATAAGTTCACACGGATCAAGCTAGAACTTCAAAAGCGAGCTTTCGACTGTCGAAATGACAACCTACTCAGCCGCGGTAAAGGCAGCTCATCGCATCGAGACAGTCCAATCACGCCCCAAACGCGATGCGACGACGATCAATCACTTAAACAGAAGTAAACCCAACATTCTAGAAAATGATGCAACAATCCCAAGTGAAATAAGGTCTAAAGCAACCGATTCTAGTCGGAACACGGCGAGCGTAACCTTTTGTTCCCCTCAGTATTGGAGAGCATTGAAAATATTCTCCATTTTCCCAATCCATTCTTCTGCCTTTAAGTCATCAGGCTCTCCTAAGAAAGCCGATGGGTCAAATCGCAAGAATCGCTCCAGAGTACAATCATTCGCCTCTTTAGCGGGCTCGGGAATACGTCGTTGAGGCTCTGTTTGTTGCCTCATAAAGACCAGTATCTGTTGCAGGGCTATTGCAGTCAAGTTATCTCCTGCGAATGGCGGAGGTGGTGGTGGTAGTTCGGGAGAGGGTACCCGTTCCCTGGGTACGTCCTCATACCTTCGGGGAACATGGCAGGGTCTCCCACGTCCACGGTTTCCAGCCATGTATCTGTAGTTTAGCTACAATTCGGAAAGGAATGATTTCCATAAGTACTTGCATATAACAAGTTATATCATAACAACAATACACAAGACATAGAATAAGTAGAAAAAGTATATTAATTGATGTGAAATTTGAATACACCCGAATGAGTTCATACAACAGGAATAAAAATCGAAGATAAATTAGAGTCAGGATACAACTTGATTAAGGTACAACTGAAAACAAAATACAACAGGATGGAAATAAGCATCGGCTAAAATCTAGCATAGAAGTTATCTACTCGGTGAGGTCGTCGTCATCATCACTAGCGGCCTCGCCCATAACCAGATCATGATCGGTGAGGTAGATGCGCCTCATAGGCGTTAGGCTAATCGGCCATCGGCCCCTTTGCTCTCCCAGGAGCATCATCCATGGGGCGACTTCAAGCGCCTCGGGCTCTTCATCTTCCAATGGATCTCATCGGGATCCTCTTCAGATCTTCTTCAGATCCTCCCGGGATCCTCCTCATTATCGGCCTCAAGTCGGGCATGGGTTCCGCCCAGGTGGTGGCAATGGTGGCGCACTAGCGCTAAGGCGACCTCCAAAGCAAAGATCCCGCCGAGTTAAGGCATGCGTGAGGTCCTCTATCACCGCATTTGTTGGATGATAGTATCTTCGATCACGATCGATGGTGGCTCGACATGTATGCCTCCCTTTCCCACTTTACGCCTTCGTGGTGCATTCCATCTTCGTGCGAGTAACTTCCAAGTGTTCCTGGATTGATCGGATTTGATCCTCGCGAGCACGGATGGTATCCTCACGATCCTTAGCAAGGAGGGTAAGATCGTTCTTCTCCTCTTGGCTCTTTGCCAGGAGGTGTGTCAGTTCTTGGTTGCGGCGGCGTTCTTCTGCCAATTCTGAGATAGCCCGAAGGTATTCCTAGTGCCAGTGGTTCGTGTATGCCCGGAAGTAATCACGTTCGGCGCGGGCCTCCAATAATTCCCACCAGATAGGTGGCGTCGGCTCCATCCTGAACAAGCCAAACTAAGAAGGATTAGTCGAAGTAAGAAAAGATAGGGAAGAACAAGGAAAGAATGACTAAGAAAAGTCATTCAAGAGTCAACTAAGTCAAATCAAGTATGACTATGGATTCTCCAAGTATAAGTTCTGACTTAACATAAACATCAATAATACGGTTCTATGCCATTATTGAAATCAATTTCACACTTAATTGGTGGGTCGCAGATACTACCCAACACACGGTCAGGGTCCTATCCTGGGTCATTTCGGTGTAAGTTTCCATCTTACTAGCCAAGCTCGATACCATAACCAAGCATCACGCCTAAACGCGACGCGACGGCGATCAATCACTTAAATAGAAATAAACCCAACATTCTAGAAAACGATGCAACAATCCCAAGTGAAACAAGGTCTAAAGCAATGGAAAAACTACAAGTACAACAAGATTACAATTACATCCCAACAACTTAATAGCTTACAGTCCAGAACTAGGAATAAAGTACACATCATATCACAGCTTAAGTTTCAAATGGGTCCTACATCCTTCAATTACAGTCCAGAATTTCAAAGGATATAAAAGGGTCCAACATCAGAAAAATAAAAGAAAATATTCCATCAACATAGATAACGATAGGAAATGAGTTCAACGGGCGGAGCTTGAGAGTTCAATCCAAGGCAGGTTCAGCTTCTTCGACAAAGTCATCTTCTAAGGTTAGAAAACAGGAGGGGTCGACGAGAAATCTCGGTGGATGGGGTGATCGTGTGCAAGTGTGGCGATATATATAGTTAATGCGAGAAATTTAGTTGTATGAAAACGCATGAGAGATGATGCATGAATTCACACACAGTCCACAAGCGTCGTGAAAAATATATTTATGTAATATACTTATACAGTTTAAGAAAATAGTTCGTGGTAACGCAGGCACTATGGTTCTAGCAGTCAGGAGGATTGCGTACGGATTTGTAACGCCAATCCTATGCAAGACAAGTAGCGGTTGCGTACGGATATGTAGCGCCAGCCTATGCAATACAAGTAGCGGTTGCGTACGAATTTGTAGCGCCAACCAAATGGGTCCGATTAACTCCGGAATCGTGTGGATCAGACAGCGATTCCTTTGTCCTTCCTTGTAACTCCCCGAGTAAGATGGTCCAAGACCTGTCACCTTATCACTCCGTAGACAAAGACAAAATCCACAGTGGAGCTAGCAAGGCTCGGATCATCATAATCATAATTATACCTTAAGTACTACGACCCGCTTCCTGGACAAACTCCGTCCCCCGGTTGCGGGATTAGGGACGATGGGACCAGGAAGAGTGGAATAGCGGCCGAGATGCCCGGTTCCATCCCGACGTATCCATTTCGATTCGTGAGCTCGACACACCAAGTTGACTCAAGCGATAAAATAAATACACGTTCGGGTAGTCAACAGCAAAATCAGTATATTGATTCGGGAAGTAGTTCATGAAAAATTTTCGAAAATTTGCGTAAGGTTATTATGGTGTTGGTGGAGTTATTTGGATGAAGATGATTATCGGGAGGATCAACAATCTTCGATATCTTGAAAGATTAGGTGGAACATAAGTCCCGTTATAGATTCAAATCGCAAGACGAGGAAGTCGCCCGCGATCGGGTATTAATCGGTCAATGTGGTCCGATAAGTCAAGGGGTTTTTGAGAAAATAAAATATTTTAATTAAGAATTGAAGTCATAGGATCCATGGTTGTTTTAGTAAAAGAAAAATAATTTGAGTTAGGTCCTTGATAAAAAGAAATTTACAATTTAGCCCCGTTTTGTAAAAAACAATACTTTTGGGGTTAAAAATTGAATAAATAAATATCCCGACCTTGAAAAATTGTGAGGTCAGTTCCTAAATTCTCCAAATTGTTCAGAGATTCAGGTTTTTGAAGTTTTGAGGTCGAATTTTTATAAAATTCTTATATTGGCCCCAAATTTGTTAAAGTTGCCATTTCGGGCTATAAGTTTGAAGTAATTGGAACTCACAACCCGGAAGGGCTTTTAATGTGATTCCAGTTGGAAAATGTCACTATGGTTAGTGGGATATTGGGACAGAATCAGTTTTAAAAAGAAATAAGTTTAGGTCCTTTAACTTTTGAAAATTTCATTTTTGTCCCATTTTGAAATAATTGCCTTTAATGCTTTTAGGGGTCCAATTGTTATAAAATTTGAACCTTGGGTCCAAGATATAATTATGTTATAGTTAAATTAGTATTTCCAGGTGCATGGACTGCATAAGTCCTGGAAATTGTATTTTGGTCCTCAAGTTTAATCTTTTACAATTTGGTCCCTCAAGTTTTATAAAATTACTTTCCAAGCTCTAAACACTTGGATTTTTGGAATACACTTAAAATATGTTATTTCCAGTCCCTTAAGAGTTAAATTTCAAATTTTAAAATTAGGGTCTGGTACAGTTTCGAAATTTGCAAAATAGCCCTTAAACTTCTCAAATTTTACAATCTAGTCCTAGGGCTTTTAAGGGTTGATTTTATTTATCTAAAAACTCTTAAAACTTTAATAAAATGTCAAAACATAATTTTTTGAACCTGAGTTCATTCCCAAAAATCAAAAATTACAGAGGGGTCCCTTAAGTTTTATTTTCTTGCAATTAAGTCCACCAACTTTCCATTTTTGCATTTTAAGTCCAAAAATTGAAATTTAATCAATTATGCTCGACTTCTCCAGGTTCTAAATCATTCAAAACATATATTTCAAGAGCCATACACATACATATCCTTCTCATACAAAATTTCATCAAGTATAACAATAAAATGTGCATGTATGCCCTATTTTTCGATAAATCACATTTTTGAGCAACACTTGGGAATTTTTCCAACTTGATACAAGAAAATAGCATGCAATACATAATATATATCTCAAGTGCTCAATAACAAAATACTACATGCATATTTTGAATTTAAAACACCTAGAAGTTGAAAGGATTTTTCCACCCACCTTAAAGATCGGTTTGTTGGTGAAAATGGGATAAATCTCTCTCGATGAAGGAGTGACTTAGGTCAGCCCCTAAGTCAAGGAATATCAAAAAAATATAGGAGTTATAATAATGTGGTTTAAAATTTAGGGAAAAGAAGAAGATGGTGAGAAAATTGGAAATACTACACTTACCTTGTGTAGTGAGTAAAATGTGACTAGTAATGGCTTCCAAGTATAAGGTTTTGGTCACCCTTAATGTCAACCACCAAGGTCAGCCCCTAAAACTCCAAAAATGAAAATGGAGTATCAAAATCTTGGAAAATAGAAGAGAAGAAGAAAGTGTACTAAAAATTTCATTTCTTACCTTATAGTCCAACTTCTTCACAATTTTTCTTCAAGATGACTAGTCTCTTAACTTCTTCAAAGGTCTTCTAGGTATACCTCAAAATCAAAAATCAAACATAATTAGAAGGTGAAAGTGATGAGTTAGGTGATATCAAAAATGGATTGAACAAGAAATGTTTCTTACCTTTGGAGTGTAGTTTTGAATTTTTTGAAGAAAATGGGAGATGAATTCTTGGAATGTTGGTTAAATGTTTGTGAAGAAGATGAAGAATGTGTAGAGAGAGGTAGGAGGATTTGTTTTGAGAGAAGTAAGAAGATTCAAGGCTTGAAGTGATTTTTTTGTGAAGAGGAATGAAATAAAATTTTGATTAAATGATTTGTGAGGTGAATAATTGGGGAATTAAGGCATAAATTAGTAATAGGCAACTTTACTAGGGACAATTAGCCAAAATGCTAAGCTTAGGGGGGGAATTTTTAAATTGGTCTTGTTTGACCAATTGGATGATTGAAATGATGGGATTAATTTAAGATGTAGGTTTGAATTAATGGTGTAAAAATACACAAGAGGAATACACAAGGTGTACATGTACAAGATTTGGGAGATATTTCTACACCAAAAAAATACACCAATGTCGTCTCCCTAAGGGAAATTTGGTAATTCCATATATTTTTTTGTCCCAAAATTGATGATAATAGATGAATAAATATCAATCTCCAAAATAATTAGTGATTTCCTTTATCACTTATATGTCTCATGATCCCTTAATTTAAATCGAATTCTTAATTCTATAAATTATAAATCCCTAAAATAAATAGTCTCTTAAAATTCTAAGGTGACTAATAAATACACCAATAATAATAATGACGATCATCCAAGTGATCATAAATGTGAATTAAAATTAATAAATGATTATAGATCACAAATAGAATTTAAAAGAATTAAATGCAAAATATATTTATCATTAATATCTACTAGACAAAGTGACGCGGTAAAATAGTCAAAATACAAAGACGATACGAAACAAGTACATGATCCAATAACAATCGGGGCTTCACATTTGGAGATTAGGGGCTGACCTTCACAATCTCAAGTTCAAGTTAGAAGCTTGAAGAAAAATTTCATTTTTAGAAGACTACTTGAGGACATTAAGATAAGTAGTAACCATTTAATCCTATTAAATTTCTATAAAATTGTGACTTTAATTTTAACACAAAAATATGGTTTGGATACCATATAGGGGCTGACCTTTAAGAGTTTAAGTCAAGAAGTTGATACCAAGAAGAAGACTCTATTTTTTATCAACCCGAAAAAAACTACTACAAGGTGGGTGAAAAATCTTTCAAAAATAGGCAAATAATTTTCATAAAATGCATGTAGTACATTAAAATGTTTTAAATTTCTATATATATTACATATATTTTTTTATATGTATCAAGATCAAGAAGTTTCACAAAAACGAGCATGATTTTGATTTCTTGCACAATAGGGACATATTTCCATATATATCTTAATTTCTTGTTCAACTCTTGATTATTAGGCCTTGTTTGTTTATGTTTCCAAGGCCCCATTTCCAATTTCCAACTATTTATAGAAATGAAATCATGTTTGTTTCTAAAATTTCCAATGGAAATCATCATTTCCACTTTCCACTTTTCACACAAAACATCATCTCAAACCTACAATTTCAATTCTCAACTCTATACACTACCCTACACCACTTATCAATCACTATTCTTATTTTTTAATCCAATTATATATGTGGGACCCTCCATTACCAACTTTATCTACTTAAAATACTACTATATATATCTAATGGGACCCATTAGCTTACAATCTTACAAATATAATATTATATATTCAATTAAAATATTCAACCACTATCAACTTTTCAAATTATTATATACATAAAATACTATTTCAAAACTACTTAACCAAACATAATCTCATTTCCAAACCTACATAAAACTCATTCTCATTCACTCATCCAAACATAATTCGAGTTTTCACATGAAAACCAATAAATTCTGAAAATTCATTTTCCAACACTAGAAACTAGAAATAGCCCGTGGAAACATAACCATACAAGGCCTTATATTTTGAGAAATTTTAAAAGGATAAAGTGGTTTGGGTTGAGAAAACCTATTTTTGAAACTTTAAATACTAAAGTGTAAAAATTCCAAACTCTATTTTTGAAAACCTAAATTTTATAATATTTTGAACTCATGGTTCAAGTTTCATAACAAACGAACACCAAATAAACCCTTAAAGGCAAAAACTGAATTTTTGAACTAGAAATCGAATTTATAAAAGTTAAGGGACTTAAACCGATCCTATTTTAAAACTGCTTTTGTCCCAACATCCTACTTTTATAAATGATATTTTAAAATTTGAATCACATCAAAAGCCCTCCCAGTTTGTGAGATCCAAAATTTTTAAATTCGGGACAGAAAATGACGTTTTTGACAAAAAATGGACCAAGGGAAGCGGGTCTTAGTTTGGGTATAATCATGATTATGACACTTTGGGTCTTGTAAGCCGAATAGCTGGAGTAGTATCGCCCGGGTAGTAATAAGGTAGACATGGGTCTTGTGCCAAATATGCTTGGGGAGTCATAAGGTAGAACGGACGGATCGTTGTCTGATCCACATGGTTCCAATGTTACTTGCTTGGGTTGGCATTATACTCCGTGTGCAACCACTACTTGCTTGGGTTGGCGTTACACTCCGTATGCAACCAATACTTGCTTGGGTTGGCGTTACACTCCGTACGCAACCACTACTTGAACTATTTGCAATGCATTCATAGTGCTTGAATGATCATGAACTATTTTCATCAAACTATATAAAGCTATATTATTTTGAATACCATGTTGCTTGTGAATCGCGTGTGACGCACGCATCATGAATCATGCATTCTTCATATAACTGTTTTCCTGCATTTATATAAGCCACACTTACACACAATCACCCATCCACTGAGAATTTTTATCTCAACCCCACCTTTTTCAATGGCCAGCTGATGATCCACCATTATGAAGACATCAATGAAGACGACCAAGTGACGGATTAATCCTTAGACTTAGTTCGTCGATCTAGCCCTAAATTTCGTTTATGAACAATTGCTATCTTGGATTTAATAGAGGGGAGTAAGACCTCTTTCGCTTATACAAATGGATTGTAATAATATTACACGCGACTATTGACTGCTTTCCGAGAGGTTTGAAGAACTATGTCTATTCAAGAATTAATATTGCTCAAATATTTGGTGGATTATATTCCCAAATGGGAGAACTGGCGTGAGCTACCGTTGCGTAGCGGCTCCAAATTTCTGGGGCGTTACAATTCTTGAAATCAAAGAAGCCATAAAATACTTGTATTCTTATTATGCAAAATCAAAAGTTAATTACAAAAGAAACAAAAGAGAGCTTTATATAGGCAAATAAAAAACACAACCCTAAAAGTGCTAAAATCCTAATTGAAACTAAATAAGAAAATTAAAATATATTTATTATATTTTAACACTCCTCCTCAAACTCGCGATGCAACCGCATGAAGCATCGAGAGTTTGTCAAAAAGAAACGAAAATGTGATGACATCTCAGAGTACGCATCTTCAAGTCTTGGATACTTCTTTACCAAATAAAGGAAAACCAAGTCAGCCAATAACCAAATCCGACAAAAGAAAAGATGATCCACAACCAACCACAAGACGATCAACCAAATTTGCTCCACAAACCATATCAAATTCACCCAACTATTCCAACCACAAGATGATCAACCTTGTTACTCAAACCATATCAAATTCACCCAACTAAACCAACCAAATTTGAACAAAAAAGCTACCAGAAACGAACCAAATCTGAACCAAAAGGCTAGCAAAAGCGAACCAAATCTGAACAAAAAAACTAGTGAAATCAAACCAAATATGAACCAAAAAATCTAGCGAAATGAACGAAATCTAAACCAAAAAGCTAGTGAAAACGAATCAAATCTAAACCAAAAAGCCAGTGGAAACGAATCAAATCTAAACCAAAAAAAAGCGTTTAAAACGAACCAAAATCTCAACCAAAAACTATCGAAAACGAACCAAAATCTGAAACAAGCTATCGGAAATGAACCAAAAAGCTATCGGAAATGAACCAAAATCTGAACAAAAAAGCTATCGAAAACGAACCAAAATCTAGCGGAAACGAACGAAAAATAATTATTAATAATGCTTCCTCAAAACTCTTTCTCACTTAAACCCCATCTTCTCCAATACCGGTTGAGACTCCAGATTTTCCACATCGATCACTGCCTCCAGCCGCTCCAAATCCCCTCCACTAGCAAAGCGGAAAAGACACATCTGCCACCCCAGTAGCTCAGCTATTGCAGTTGGAGCATTCACGAGCAACATGCCCATCTTCCCCACAATCATAACATCCATGGTGAACAAAAAGAAAATGAAAAACTCGAATCTAAATAAAAAAACTAGCGAAGACGGATGAATTTTCTAAAAGAAAAGATTAAAATTTTGGCTTTGATACCATGTTGGAATCAAAGAAGCCATAAAATACTTGTATTCTTATTATGCGAAATCAAAAGTTAATTACAAAAGAAACAAAGGAGAGCTTTATATAGACAAATAAAAAATCTAACCCTAAAAGGACTAAAATCCTAATTGAAACTAAATAAGAAAATTAAAATATATTTATTATATTTTAACAACAATATGCTTGTTGTATTCACGATAGCATTATGTGCTTGTGTCTCTCGCGATAGTACTATGTGCTTGTGTATATCTTGCGATCGCACATTTGTGCTTGTGTATCTCGTGATAGCACTCTTGTACTTGTGTTTCTCGCGATAGCACATATATGCTTGTGTTTCTCGTGATCGAACTTTGGTGTTTTTGTATTTTGCGATAACATTATGTGTTTGTGTCTCTCACGATAACATTATGTGTTTGTGTCTCTCGCGATAGTACCATGTGCTTGTGTATCTCGCGATAGCACATTTGTGCTTGTGTATCTCGCGATAGCATTCTTGTATTTGTGTTTCTTGCGATAGCACATATATGCTTGTGTTTCTCGCAATAACACCTATACGTTTGTTGTACTCGCGATAGTACTTTTTACTTGTGTTTTTTTTTTTCGCGATAGCGCATACGTATATTGTGTTTACATTTTGTGGTTGTGCTATGCTCAATTGCAAGTTAGCAAGTATACGCTCCTGACTGTATTGTTATGGTTTTATTGCTTAACTGTTTTTTGTTTAAGTTGTTTTACTAAATGATTGTTTTACAACACAACTGTGTTGCTATTTTTGTAAATCTTGTTTATCATAAACTGAAATGATTTTGGCATTAATAGTATTTTGAAAGGAACCCAAACCCAAGATGTAATATTGTACTTTTAATCGCACTAGTTAGGTGTACGTGCGTTGCACATAATCCAAAAAAATTATGACTAAAATTTGTAAGCCCCCCTTGAAGTTTATTTTTTTTTTTCGAACGATAGAAATTTCATTAATAACTCAAAGAAACGGAACAGTATAAATCACGTAGCTAACTAGCTAGACTTCCAAAAGGCCACTAAATGAGCCAATCGGGGAATTGGTTCTCCCAATTCAAATCCACACAATTTTCAGACCTCAAATTTGCTAATCTAATACAATTAGATTTACCCTTTTGTTCCTGAAACACAAAACAAATATTATCAAAAAGAAAACTTAGCAAGTAGATGTCTTCGGCTATATTCGTACCCTCTCCATAGAATTTAGACTTCTTGTTGAGGTTCCAGATTATATCCTTATCATCTATATGCAAAGTAATGCAAGAAATCTTCATCATAGCAGCATAACAAATAGCTTGTCTGAGCCCTAGTAAGATAGCTTCCACTGGTTGGCACAAACCATCCCTAGAAGTAGCCCACGCACGAATCAAACACCCTTTGTCATCCCGTATCCAACCTCCAAAAACCATCAAATCCTCATCCATTTTAACAGCACTGATCCCCACATGATGGTATCCTACTGAAGCAATGGAAGTATTAGCTCTAATACTGCTATCAAACTCACAGATTTGCTGGTTCTCCTTTCTATTTTTGCTGTCCAGAATTAAATTCAACTCTTGCCATTCATGAATTGCCTTACCAACAATATCCTTTTCAGTCCATTTGCTTTTATGGAAAATCCATAAATTTCTTGTCTTCCATAACCACCACAAAATATAAACTGACAATTGCATCCTCTCTTCAATGTGATCAGATTCTTTGATGCAGCAAATCTGGTGCCACCATCTTCTAACTTTAAAATCAGGCTGCAGAGTATGATTCCATTGAATAGGTGACAATTTCCAAACCAGCTGAGCTCTGTTGTACTGGAAAAACAAATGTTCAGCTGTCTCTTTTTCCTCTCCACAAATTGAACACATTACATCCAAGCAGCATTTTCTTTTATCCAATTGAACTGTAGTGGGAAGGCTGTCATTAATCAGTCTCCAAACAAAGTGTTTAATTTTGTTTTTCACCTTTAAACTCCAGCATTTCCTCCACATCTTGATGTCATCTTCAGCACCCTTACTTGATTCTGGCACATCCCTCATCCACTGGCTTGTTCTTCGAAGCAATTTATAGGCTGATTTAACTGTGTAGCCCCCCTTTTTTTCCCAATGCCAAATCCACTTGTCCTTTTGATCCTCCTGCTGAATTTTTACTTTCAAAATCGCTTTAGAATCCTCCAAACTGAAAAGTTGATAAATCAGTTCTTCATTCCATTTATTTCCCTCATCAATCAGCAGCTCATTAACCCACAACAAACTGCAGTTCATAGGTTTTGGACTGGAAATTTTAAAAGTAGGAGTTCTAGTGATCCATGGAGATTCCCATATCTTGATGTTTTTGCCATCCCCAACCTGCATTCTGATACCCAGAGAAAGAGTGTCTTTAGCTTTTATCCAACTTTTCCAAAGCCAAGAGTCTCCGCTTTTTGGTTCACAATTGAGCAGCCCCCCATGAGAGTAATATTTGGCCTTCAACACCTTACTAATTAACAAATTTGGCTGTGTTATTAGCCTCCAGAGTTGCTTAGCAATTAAAGCTTCATTGAACATTGTCAAATCCAGAAATCCCAACCCTCCCCTCTCTTTAGGAAGTATCATTTTGTCCCAAGCCACCCAAGAAATTTTTCTATCCCCTTTAGCCGAAGAGCCCCACCAAAATTTCGAAGCAACTTTGCAAATTTCCTTACAAATGTGGACAGGAAGTTTAAAACACGACATAATGTAGTTAGGCATCGCATTAATCACTGCCTTGAGAAGTACTTCCTTACCAGCAAAAGAAAGAAAATTATTACTCCAACTAGACACTCTTTTTTTCACACAATCAATCACGTATTGAAAGACATCTTTTTTTGATCTACCAAGTACCATTGGCAGCCCCAAATATTTAGATTGTTGCTGCAATTTAATACCATCCAATATAGAGCAAATATCATCTTTCAAAGGCTGAGGAGCATTCTTACTAAAAAGCACAGTGGATTTCTCCATATTGATTTGTTGCCCCGAAGCCTTACAATATCTATCCAAAATAGTTCTAACACTCAAAGCTTGAAACAAAGAGGCCTCACAGAACAAAATAGAATCATCCGCAAAAAAGAGATGCGTAAGAATAGGGCCATTTCTGCAAATTTTCAGCCCCTTAAACAATGTCTGAATCTGAGCTTGCTTAATGAGATTTGATTAAACTTCAGACAAAATAATGAAAAGATACGGGGAAAGGGGGTCGCCTTGTCTAATCCCTCTAGAAGGGGCAAAATAACCAGACACTTTACCATTAATATTCACAGAAAAAGAAGAAGAGCAAATACACTGATAAATCCACTTGACAAATTGAAAAGCAAAACCCATCTTAATAAGCACAGAAGCAAGAAAATTCCATTCCACTCTATCATAGGCCTTCGACATATCAAGTTTAAGCGCCATGTATGATTTTTTGCCTTTTCTAAGACCATTAAGATGATGAATGCATTCATGAGTAAGGACGACATTATCAATGATTTGTCTTCCTGGTATGAAAGCCGATTGATTGACACTAATGCAACAATGTAGAACAGGCTTCATTCGATTAACAATGATTTTTGAGATTACTTTGTAAATCACCCCACAGAGACTAATAGGCCGAAAATGCGCAATAGTGGAGGGTTTTTAATTTTGGGAATGAGTGTGATCAAAGTGTGATTAACACTTTTAAGCATTTTATTATGTCTGAAGAAATCAATCACAGCTGCACAAAGTTTGACAGATACAATATGCCAAAAGTGTTGGAAAAAAAAGAGGATTCATACCATCCATTCCGGGGGCTTTGGAGGGGCTAAGCTCAAAAAGGGCACATTTGATTTCAGCCTCATCCACTTGACTAAGCATGATCTAGTTCATTGAGGGTGAAATGCTTTGAGGAATTCCATCAAGAATACTAAGGTCAATCTCAGGATCGGATGTATGAAAAAGATTTTTATAAAAACCTATTTGTTAGGAATTCTATTGTTTAGATTTTGATGAATGCCATGTAAAACTTAGAATAGAAAGTTGGCTCCCAATTCTTGCTTTGAAATGTATTGTAACAATTAGAGTGGCCAAGTATTTGAGTTAAGTCGCCTACGCTCCAACTTGCAAGAAGACAAGCGAAGGCTTGAAGGAAAACTCTCTTTGTGAGCATTTGAGTACAACAAAGAAGGAGACAAGAACTTCATTGAAGAAGCGGTGAGATCGGTGAGTGGAACATCGATCAAGTCAACTCAAGAGAAGCAAGTCTCAAGTGAAGTATGGAAGAGTCATCCAATGATTGGAAAGGCGACTCTAAGTCACCTGGGGAAAGCGAGGAAATGCGTCAAGTCGAGATAAGCGTAAAAGAACCGTTGCCTGAGAAATCAAGAGATTTACTTAAACAAGTAATATCTCCATACTACCTTTCTTGGAGTGCTCATCCCGAAAGCGTGCAAAAGAAATGAACAATGGGAAGCACTACACCGTGTCGAACTCGAAAAGGTGATAAAACATTTCATACGAGAAATGGCAATTCAAGAAGCGCATACCAATTTGCGCAAAGTGATTTTCAAAAATGAGCCTATCTCTTCAACGGGCAAATTTTTGAAAGTTCACTATAAAAAAAGTGAGGAGTTTGTTTGGGAAAAATGGATGAATGACACACGTGAGATATACAAGCTTATCAATAATCTGAAACAATCTCAATCCTCGCCTACATCTCGAAGTACATCAATCCAACACTTACCTGTGAAGGAAAGAGAACTTCAATCGGTTGAAGAGAAACTACGAAAACAAGGGGTCTACATTCCAAGAAGGATTGTAGAAAGGTTCAAGGTGAACCAAGTCTTAAGCGTTTGGAGGGCTTCGTGATCAAATCCAAAGTGCTTGAGCAAGTGAGTTGTAGTAGCAAAAATTTGCCCCTGTGAAGAAGTTTGAGTCGTCACGAGAAGCCGGTGAGTGATCAAGGCGTCTCGGCCCGAGTCCCAAAGGATCAAGTAAATTTTGTTGTGATCAAGACTTGTATCACGGACATTACCACTTTGTAAACTGATCATTACTTAGTGGATTCCTCCGGGAGTTGGAGAAGAGAGGAGTAGAAGAATTACCCCATCTTGAACCTCTATAAAAACTTTCTTTGTGTCATTTACTTTCTGACATTTAAATATCGCACTTTTAATTGTTTATATCTGTGATAAATTTGCTATCCATTTGATAATCTATAAGTACTAAATCAAGTGTAAAAACTTGCTTAATCAAACTTAAGGGTGTTAAGTCTTCCATTGAAAACAAAACCTGGTGAGTCAAATTATAGCCAGCAAACAGTGAGTTACTCTACTACTTGACTCGGTGAGTGCGTTGAGAGATTAACTCTCTTGAGTGACTAATTCATTGTCCATCAAGGACACGGGTGTGTAGAACTCTGTAGATTTAAAAGGCCTAAATCGAAAATTTGGTAAGGTTTATTCAACCCCCCTTCTAAACCTTACACTTACACACCCTTGGGACCTACAAGTGGTATCGGAGCGGTTGGTTCATTGAACCCTCCGCATCAGTTCTTGAACTAGATCTCAATCTTTTCAAAAACGCTTTAGTACTTAATCTTTCAAAACTCTTTTCTATCATTAAAAGTTATTATCATGGAAGCAAATCTAACACGCATTCCTATGTTCACTATTGAAGAATTTGATGATTGGAAAATTCGTATGCGAGCTCATCTATCGGCATTACATGATGAGATGTGGATAGTGATAGAAGATGGGCCTCTGCAAATATTAAAGGTGAACAATTTGTCATGCGAAGATTTGCGGTGAAGGGGAAGAAGATCGACACGGACGGTCATGGTTGAAAAACCAGAAGCGAGTGGACAAATGATGTGAGAAAAAGATACAACACTGGACAATGTAGCCAAGGATATTCTCTACAAAACCTTGGACAAAGCCATGTTCAACAAAGTGAAATCTTGCAAAGCGCTAAGGAAATGGGACAAAGCGACATTGATTTGTGAAGGCTCAGAGCAAATCAAAGAAAACAAACTATCAGTGGTTTGTACAAAAATTTGAGAATTTTAAAATGATCTCGGAGAAAAACTGGATCAAGCTGGGCCTTCGGTTTGAGAAATCACAAATGAGTGTCTACACTTGGAAAGGAATATACACGAGAAGGAAATGTGTATGAAGATCTAAAAAGTCTTCGGTGAATGGGAAATGAAGGTCATGGCATTGAGACACTCCATGGACCTATCTAAGACATCCAATCATGAGTTATTCTCGGACCTCAAAGCCTACGAGTTTGGTGAGAAGGAAAGACCGAGGAAGAAGAGGCATTTGTACCCAAAGCAGTGCTCTAGTTGTCAAAGATGGAAGGAGAGTGAGGTCAAAGAGGCAATTGACCCGGAAGAAATAGCACGATGGTTAAAAGATTTAACAAGTTCTTTAACAAGAACTACAAGAGAGGAAAGGGTGAATCCTCGAAGACACTCGGCTCCTCCAAATCAAGGGATGATAGGCCAACCAAGAGAACAAATCATCAACAAGTTGAGTATCAAAAAGTGACAACTCAAGAATAGAAAGAGTGATCAAAAGGTGAATATCTATGTTGGAATTGTAGACAACAGGTCACTATGCCATTATTGCTCATATCCTGTAGTCAACAAGTCGAACGAAAGCGAAGAAGAAAGAAAGGTCTTGAGAGAAAGAAGACAAGAGAAGAAAAAGGCAATGATGGCTGCGAGAGGCTCTTTGAGGCGACCAAGTCAAAGAGCGGTGACTCGAGAGAGCGGTGGTGACTACTCAAGTGACTACGAAGAAGAAGCCTTGATCGCAATGGCCAAAGAACAAGATCAAGAAGATGAGGTACAATCTAACTCAACAAGCTCGGACACGGTGATAGTATTTGTGACACACACACTTCATCACCCTGTGATCTTTATGATTCATTAGGCAAAATGATGAAAGATTTTGAGCACATTAAAACCTCACACACACTATTGAATGAGGAAAACAACCTACTCAAAAGTCAAAACTCAAAGTGACTAAGGAGTGAGTACTCTAAGTCAAATAGGTGATGAGAATAAAAGTTTAAAAGTGAAAATGCTAAATTAATAAGCGAAATTGCTGCTATAGAAAAGAGGAGAATGACCTCAAAAATGTTATTGCCTCATTCACTAAGGCATCTAAATCATTGGATGATCTTATTATGAGTCAAAGAGAATGTGGAGACAAGGCAGGCTTAGGATTTAATTCCTTTGTGCCATGTCAAACCTCAAGAGTAATTTTGGAAAAAGGATCTTCAAGTCATGAAGAGTGAAAAATCCAAAACTCTAAATGATGCACACACTTTCAATCAAAGCACAATACTAAGCAAAGCGGCCTTGGTTACAAAGGAAAAGGAAAACAACCGGTTGAGAGTCTTTGAAAGGGCAGTGAGAAGAGATTCGGCCGAGTCCTCGAGACTCCCAAGAAAAATACTGTAAAGAAGAAGAAGCGAGCTACCAAAAATCCCCAGAAAACTCATAAAAGAAATACATATGATGGGAATGGTAGAAAATATCCAAGCAGTATTTGGAATAATGTGAACCACCGGCTAGACTTATGGAATACAAGCCCAAATGGCAAAGGCCTAGAACTCAACAAAGGCCATTCCAAAAGCATAAGAGCTTTCATCAAACACACATATGCACCTAGGCACTACACTCAAAGACACCACAATTACCCAAGAAAGGCAATTGCTAAAACACATATGCGAGGCATCTGGACAAAAGAGCATTTGTATGAACTGGAGACTCCCAAGCAATTTGCAGGATTGATTATGATTATAGCGATAGATGGCAACCTCTTAGAGTCAAATCATTTGGCTATAGGTTGGTTGGATCATCTTATAATTCTAACCCCTCGGGACCCGGACAAGAATGGGTACCTAAAACTTAATTTCCTTGATTGCGGGTTCAAGGAGCAGTGAGTGCAAGGAACTGGTACATGGATAGTGTACATTCCGGACACATGTGAGGAAATAAGAAATCTGTCAAAATTCAAGGAAGTCAAAGGAGCAAAAGTCATATTTGGAGGAAATGAAGCTCTGGTGAAATAAGAAAACCTTGGATCCATCAAAAGGAATGGTTTAGAAATCACGGATGTTGCATATGTTGAAGGACTAAACTTCAATTTACTAAGCATCGATCCAACTCTGCGACAAGGGCTACAATGTTGGATTCAACATGGGAATATGCCAAATCAAAAATGTTGAATCTAATGAAGTTGTCTTTGCAAGGATGTAAACAGAAAAATATGTATGTAGTGGATTGGTCAAGCTGCAACACCAAAGACCTGTCTCTAGCAAAAAAGCACAAATGGTGAATCAAGTTGGTATGTGGCACCTGGTGAGTCACTGAACTTCAAAACAATTAATAAGCTAGCAAGAAGTCATCTTGTAGAAGGACTTCCGGACTCGATATCAAGAAGGAAAGTATATGTGATGCATGTCGAGAAGGAAAACAAATCAAGTCATCATTCAAAGAAAAGACATGCCCATCCACAACAAGAATATTGCATCGCTTCATATGGATCTATTTGGTGAGTGGAACGGCAAGCATAAGTGGAAAGAAATACACCTTGGTGGTAGTAGATGACTACTCAAGATATACATGGACAATATTCATGTGCAAGAAGAAAGAAACTCTACAAAAGCTACCACGGTGATGAAGAGGATACAAAATGAGAAGAGTCAAACCATTATCAAAATAAGATCGATAGAGGAGGCTGAGTTTGTCAATGGAATAATAACTTCGATCTTGTGTTGAGAATGGTATTGGTCATGAACTATCGGTGCAAGGACTCCACAATGAGAATGGAGTTGCGAGAAAGAAGAGCAGAACCCTCAAAAAGCGGCAAGAACCATGTTAGTGACGGGGTTACCAAAAAGATTTTGGCTGAAGCAATCAACACGACTTGCTACACCCAAAAGCAGGATGTATGATAAATAGAGCGGTGACAAAGACTCCCTATGAGATCGGATTTGGAAGAAAACCAAATGTTGCATATTTCAGGATATTTGGATGTAAATGCTTCATCCACAACAATGGCAAAGACAACCTAAAGGCTTTTGATGCTAAAGGCGATGAGGGTATCTTCTTAGGATACTCGGTGAAAGCAAAGCCTCTGAGAATACTCAACAAAAGAACTATGGTTCTGAGAAGAATCCATTCATGTAGTATTCGATGAGCCAAACATAAATGGAAAAGACATTGAAGAGTCGGTGATAAGTGAAACATCCAACCTCACGAGAAGAATCCTATCTTTGAAGCGGGGACTATCAATTGAGAAGAAGATGAGATATTTGAATCTCAAAAGCGGTGGAAAATCTGCGGTGAGTGATCACGAGAGCGACCCGCAAGAAACTGTTTACCAAGTCGGCCCGAACCAGCTAACTCAATCCAACCGATGTAAAATGGTGAGAGACCATCCACGAGAACTTGTCATTGGAGACATGAGAGAAGGTGTCAAGACAAGATCGAGAACTCAACAAGAAGCAATGTTCACATGCTTCATCTCGCAGAATAGAGCCCAAAGATGTGTCACAAGCATTGGATGACACACATTGGATTCAAGCTATGCAAGAAGAGTGAATCGGTTTGAGAGAAATAAAGTATGGGAATTAGTACAAAGACCCATACATCAAAATGTTATTGGAACCAAATGGGTATTGAAATAAGATGAACGAGGAAGGCTCGTGGTAAGAAACAAAGCAAGACTGGTAGCCAAAGGATATTGCCAAGAAGAAGGAATAGATTTTGATGAAACATTTGCTCTGTAGCAAGATTGGAAGCTATAAGGATGTTTCTTGCCTATCTTTGCTCACAAAAATTTCACTTTGTATATCAAATGGATGTAAAAAGTGCATTCTGAATGGTTTATTGGAAGAAGAAGTGTATGTTGAACAACCTCCAGGATTTGAGCAGAAGACTCTTGGAGACCAAGGTATACAAACTCAAGAAAGCCTTGTATGGATTGAAACAGGCACCCGAGCATGGTATGATACCTGTCACAATTCTAAGCGAAAATGGATTCACTAAAGGAAAAGTAGATAGAACACTTTTCGAGAATTCAAGACAAGAAGAGTATCTTTGCTTGTTCAAATATATGTGGATGACATCATTTTTGGATCCACTAACAAAGTTTGTGTGAAAAATTCTCAAACCTCATGCAAAGTAAATTTGAAATGAGCATGATGGGAGAGTGACATTCTTCCTTGGACTTCAAGTGAAACAAGTGAAGGATGGAACCTTCATAAGTCAAACAAAATACACGGAGAGATTTAATGAAGAAATTTGGTATGGAGGAGAAGTCTTACGTAAAAATACCAATGAACACATCGATCAAAATGGACATGGATGCGGATGGCAAGCTTGTAGATCAAACAAGATCTGAGCACTTATTGGATCACCTGCTCTATCTCACGGCTAGCAGGCGGACATCACCTTCTTTGTAGGTGTATGTGCAAGATTTCAATCTGCTCCAAAAGAGAGCCATATGATTATGACTAAGAGAATATTGAGATACTTAAAAGGAAACCAAGTAGGGCTATGGTATCAAAGGAAGGTGGATTCAAGCTAATTGGCTATTGAGACTCGACTATCTTTGGATGCGAGTGGGCAGGAAAAGTACTTGAGGCACATGTCAAATGCTTGGAAACAGACTAATTTCTGGTTTAGCAAGAAGCAAAACTCAATAGCCACTTCTCGGTGAGGCGAGAATACATAGTCATGGGCAATTTGTTGTGCCCAAGTCCTATGGATGAGACAACGGTGAGAGATTATGAAGTTGAAGAAAAAGAAATTCCAATCATGTGTGATAACACAAGTGCCATTGCAATCACTCAAAATCTGTGTTGCACTCAAGAACAAAACATATTGATGTCGGATATCATTTCATAAGAGATCATGTTGAAAAGAAGGACATTATCTTGGAATATATCTCAACCGACAAACAACTAGCGACATCTTCACAAAACCATTATGTGAGTCAAGATTTGAAGAACTCAAACATGAGTTGGGGCTAATTGAGCTAAGGCGAGACACGAGAAGAATCAAAGAAAAGAAATGGAACAGAAAGGAAGGTAAAAAAGAGTGAAAACAAAAATTAGCTCAAGAATCGGTTTGTGTCGGAAAGTCGGCTATACCAAGTCGGTGATGTTTTGAGTCACTAAGAGAAATGTGAGAAGCGAGTTAAATCGGCCTAAGAGATAAGTGAATAACTTATGAGCAAAGTGACAAAAACGCGATCGTTTTTGACTTAGCGGGAATGTTTTAAGAGACACGCGTCAAAGCATAATGATGATGTGCAGGACATAAAGCTGCACACCAAGCCTATGATTGGATATAAATCTGCGCGCATTAAATACGAGACATGAATCGCTCAATATGCGCGCGAAATCCAAGCCGTTGATTTCGATCACGATTCAAAACCGTCTCGCACGCCCTTTCATAAACTATATTTAAACCATTTTTCGTCCGTTTCTCTCTCACACTTCTAAAAACTGTTCAATCTCTCTCTCAAAAAGCCAAGGCAAATACTCTCGAAACCCTATCAACCTTCAAATCAAATTTCGAACTTTTCCTTGAAATTATTCGAGAAATGGCACCAACGTATGACTTTACCAAGTTGGGAAAACAAATCCACACCGGTTCGAGTAGTGGATTTGACGGAATGGTGAAGCGAGGGGTCCGACGACACCCTGGTGAAGAAAATCGCGGAGAAGTTAAACGTCAGGATCAAAACCGTTTCTAACGCTGGAATATCCTATGACCTACGTGGAGGAGGTCGCACAATTCTACGTGAATGAGATTCACGATGAAGGAATCAAGTCATCTGTTCATGGGAAGCGGTGACTATCACCGCAAGATTTGGTGAATATTGCTCACTACCGTGAGAGGGAGCATCCGAGATCAAAAGAGGTGATGTAAACTTGGTGACGCATGGAAAGAAATAGCCAAGTCAACGTTCGACAAAATAATATACACAAAGCAAACAAGAGCTGGCGAAGGAGGATTATCACAAATTGTTGGACATAGTTGCCAAATGCATCGACATCAAATTTGGCGGCTTTGACCAATGTCAAAGGCAAAATTGATTGTGATGGCTGCAATAATCGAAGAAAAGAAGATAAATCGGGCTGAGTTTATCTGCAGATTTCTGCCGCGAGCGTAGGGAACAAGTCCTTCAAAGAAGATGGGTCATTTGGAGGATCCACGGGATATGGCCTAGTGATTGGCCGACTATTGGAGGTGAAAGGAGTCCCTCTTAGACATGGGAAAGCATTCCATGTTAACAAGAGGATGTTGAGCTAATCTCTCCGGTGCTCGAGAGCGGCGTACGCCAAGAGAGGCGACACGGTGAGGGGAATCGGTGACCGAAGACACAATTACCTCCTCTCCAACCAAGAAGAAAGTCGCCCGCAGCCTACCAAATCTCTTTGCCCTGCAAAGAAAGAAAACCAAACATGCTCCGCCCCAGCAGAGTCACCTGCCCAGCGTAGTGTCACCCTGCCCCTGCCCTGCGGTCGTGAGAAGGACTCACAAATTCCTTCTCTCGATCGTCAAAAGGAGGAGAAGCGACAAGCCTAGACGGCCGGCTCCTCGAAACAAACACAAGCAGGCCCGGCACCGCCCAAGACTCGAGAGGACACCGTCTACGAACCGAGAAATCCTCCGGTACAAACTAAGAGACGAAGAAGACTTGTAAAGCAATCCGAGCAGGAGAAACCGGTGAGTCGGCTACTCGGCTAGCACAAATACCGAGACTATCGGAGAAGTAGAGTCTCCGGGGCGTAGTAGATGAAGCGACCAAGTCTGTGAAGGTGATCAAAGAGAGGCAACACAAGACACTGTTGTAGCTCACACACGGTGAAACTCAAGAAGAACCAGCCCAAGCGAGATAGTGATGTAATGATCCTATCTCCACCTTACCACGAGACATCCAAGAAAAAATCGTCTGCGTGAGTGGAGAAAATGGAAGTTGAGCAAGTCGAGGAACAGTTCCAACGGCCTGAATTCATAGAAGAAGAAGAGGAAGCGCTAAATTTCCTTGGATTATCTCTTGTGCTCAGCTCAGATGAAGACAATGCATGGATATTCTCCGCAGATCTACAAGGACAAGGAGAGAGAAAAGCAAGTGAAGAAGCGAGAAGCACGAGAAAAGGCAAGTATACGCCTATCTCGGCACCACGAACACTTCCATCCTCTCCTTGATGTCTTCTCCGAAAGTGATGAGGAACGCAGGAGAATGCCGCCCTTTGAGAAGAGTTGCAAATGCAGCAAGCATTGCGCGAATCAAGAATCCTTCACGAGCAAAGGCGATGGAGGGACCAGGAGAGTCCTCGAACACACCGGTGAAATCGATCCAATGGGAGTGGTTGACAAATAGCCACCGATGATGTTCGCTACCACTTCCCTGACTAACTCGGAAGAAGGCAATAAGGAGATGGCGATGGCGGTACAAAGTGGGGACCCCGGTCGAGCCAACCCTTATTGAAGGTGTGCTACCGCTTTGCCCCAATTTGAACCATCAATTGCAACACCCGGGAGTTTGGAGACGAGTGACCCCACTCCAAGTCACTCGGTGGTGCTCGTGAGGGGGAAACTCCCTCCGGCTGCGGCAAGAAGTCGGAGGATCTTTGCAGATGACTCCACAAAGAATGTAGAAGGCGAAGAGAGAAAACTCAAACGCAAAAGAATGAAGTTGCCATCAACGAAGCTCGACGATTGAGCCTGTCTGAGGTGCCAACGACTCTGAAGGCTAATGACGCCGCCGATGCGGTCGAGGCCTGAGGAAGGAAGCGAATGTACTGGGAGTTAACACTGGCGATGAAAGCGCAATCCATGGGGTTGAGACTCAATGGATGCCATCTGTAGAAGACCCTAAGGTGACACTGTCGAAAGGAAGACCAAGGCCTCGCAGCAAAGAGAGACTGCTTTGGAGGAAATGAAGGCCACGGGAGGTTGAGACTTCCGGGGTAACACACCAAGTAGAGAACATCCCTCCCGCAACCATCGATCCATCGAGAAGGAGATCAGCGCACTTCATGATTCCCAGGACAACCCGATGTCACCTTTCGGGATCGGAAAGGCGAAGAAGAAGTTCGAGTCAACCCCCATGACGAATCCAAAAGACTGTTGCGGATGTTCCAGGCACGAGCAAGTCGATCCCAAGACTACTCGTCGGACCTTTAATTTTGATGATGAGCCACCAATGGAAATCTCATCATCGTCCGATGACGCTCGATAAGGCCGAGGACCAGTCTACTCAAAAGGAGAAATCATTTGAGACCAACGAAGTGTTAAGACACTGAGGCTCGGCAAGCCGAGTCTCTTGCACCACAAAACCCGGTGAACCAGAGACCACTGCTCCGGCTCCTCAAGCTACAGGTGGATCGATTCCCAAAAGAACTTCACGCCCACCGCTTATCATCGAACAAATCCCGGATGGCGGTGATGAATCCTATGTGGAATCTTTCCCTTTCTCACCGGAGATACGAACTCCACGAAGAGTCGAAAATGAGCAAACGCTATCGCGGACCAGCTCCTTTTTTCACTCAGGCACCATTGTTCGGCCGATTTCGATTTATTTGTATGGCCATCACCGCAATGTGAAGAATCGGTGAAGTTCGAGAAGTGTTCAAGGCACTCTTTCTTGAAGTTGAACGAATGGAAAGGCATCAGGCCTCCTTGGATATGCGCTGGACAACAGAGATGCCAACCTTCTACGGTGACTTGAGAGGCATCACGGTCGAGGATAAGGGAATGGTGGCAACAAAGAAGAATCAATGCGTGTGGAGCAGGTGAGATACTTGGACAATTATTCAACAAGTCTTGGTGTGGAGAGTGAAAATGTTGATGCGAAACGGCTGCGGGAACACATTGAACATATGCACGAAGCTCACACTTTGCCGAGATCAAGGCTGCTGCGTGAGCGTAATGCAAATGATATCTGCGTTTGGAAGAACACATGACAAGAAAATTCCTTCTCATGGTGAGATGAAGCGATTTGTGAGAATCCAACGCTACTCGATTCAATTCCGTGCGACATACGCATAGCAGGAGACTTGAAGCAAAATTCAACCATCGAAGACTCGACTTCATGCTTGCCAAAGATGTTCCACAGGGTTCCTCTATCCTTTGATGATGCCAAAAAGGGGGAAGAGGAATACCTTAAAGCAAGAAACAAAATCAAGTGAAAAGAAAGGAGCGGTGACAAGGAACAAATTTGAGAAGGAAAATCGGTGAGGAAATTTTGAAAGCGAAGAAAGGAAAATCTCTTTGAGGGGAAGGATCAAAAAATATGACCTTGATGATTGCACAAACCCCCCAACAGGTCTGTCACGGTGACATTATAAGCGACAAACTCCCTGTGACTCGCCACTCCAACACTCTGCTTTGTATCTGGGGTGAGAAGAGAAAAGAAATTGAAGCGAGGGATGAAGGAGGTGGAAGGAAGAATGGATGCCAGGGTGATGAACATTTTGAAAGAACACGGAGGCATTCCGGTTAGACAGAGACACGTATGCCATTTCGGATGTCGGGACAGAGCCAAGATCGATTGGACGAATTCAAAACGCTCGAATCGAAGGATATTTTGCAAATATGTCCTTGGCTCAAGCTTGGGACTCAGTCTTGGGAAAAGGGTCTCACATTATGTGAAGAAAGGCCGACGAGACAATGAACAACCGCGATCGCTCTGCTGGTCACTCCTGGGCACTCATTTGGAAAGAAGAAGGCCCGAAGACAAGATACGCCCGAGAGGTAGAGGGAAGAAGCGGAGTGGAGGAAGAAGCTTGGACCAGGCCTCCGCCCAAGAATATTGAATACGTAGATCCGGGAAAGAAAGGAGGGATCTTGGCCGGGCTTGACCAAGTGGCGAACTTGCAAGTGGCTAAAACCAACGCCGAGTATGCAAAAAGGATAGAAGAAGAAAACAAGAGACAAACTCAGCTATGGCGGGAGAGACAGGAAAGAATAAGGAAAGATGAAGGCGCAGGAAGGCATATGAGAAGAAAAAAGAAGCGGTGATGATGAGAAGAAGAGAAAGAAGAGAAGAAGATCTTGATCAAGATGAAAGAAGGAGACAATGAAGGAGATGAAGTGTTCTTTGTCTAACCCTTCGTGTATTTTATATGTAAATACATACAATGTAAGTCTTACGTAATAATGCTATAATTTTTTTGACAATTACATACTCGGTACACCTTTGTGATTGTGTTAAGTACAAGAATGATATGATCAATAAAAAGATTGATTATGTGCATACATTCTATGTCAATACACTATCTGTATGTATCTTTGTTATTTGCATCTTTGTATGATTTAAGTTTTGGCATCATCAAAAAGGGGAAATTGTTAGGAATTCTATTGTTTAGATTTTGATGAAT
The DNA here is from genome assembly GCA_016081115.2 of Rehmannia glutinosa. NCBI lineage: Eukaryota > Viridiplantae > Streptophyta > Magnoliopsida > Lamiales > Orobanchaceae > Rehmannia > Rehmannia glutinosa. The sequence goes on from CM071925.1 coordinate 84,895,657, forward strand.
GCCATGTAAAACTTAGAATAGAAAGTTGGCTCCCAATTCTTGCTTTGAAATGTATTGTAACAATTAGAGTGGCCAAGCCGAGTTAAGTCGGCCTACGCTCCAACTTGCAAGAAGACAAATGAAGGCTTGAAGGAAAACTCTGGTTTGTGAGACATTTGAGTACAACAAAAAAAGCGACGGGAACTCGATGAAGAAGCGGTGAGATGCGGTGAGTGGAACATCAGTCAAGTCAACTCAAGAGAAGCAAGTCTCAAGTGAAGTGTGAGAAGAGTCATCCAATGATTGGAAGCTGACTCTAAGTCACCTGGGGAAAGCGAGGAAATGCAATCAAGTCGAGATAATCGTAAAAGAACCGTTTGACGTAAATCAAGAGATTTACTTAAACAAGTAATATCTCCATACTACCTTTCTTGGAGTGCTCGACCCGAGAAGCGTGCAAAAGAAATGAACAATGGGAAGCACTACACCGTGTCGAACTACGAAAAGGTGATAAAACATTTCATACGAGGAAATGGCAATTCCAAGAAGCGCATACCAACGATCGCAAAGTGATTTTCAAAAATGAGCCTATCTCTTCAACGGGCAAATTTTTGAAAGTTCACTATAAAAAGGCCGAGGAGTTTGTTTGGGAAAAATGGATGAATGACACACGTGAGATATACAAGCTTATCAATAATCGAAACAATCTCAATCCTCAAGCCTACATCTCGAAGTACATCAATCCAACACTTACCCGTGAAGGAAAGAGAACTTCAATCAGTTGAAGAGGAAACTACGAAAACAAGGGGTCTACATTCCAAGAAGGATTGTAGAAAGGTTCAAGGTGAACCAAGTCTTAAGCGTTTGGAGGGCTTCGTGATCAAATCCAAAGTGCTTGAGCAAGTGAGTGTAGTAGCAAAGCAAATGCCTGTGAAGAAAGGCGAGTCGCATTTGAGAAGCTTGGTGAGTGATCAAGGCGTCTCAGGCATCGAGTCCCAAAGGATCAAGTCATTTGTTGTGATCAAGACTTGTATCCGGACTATTACCACTTTGTAAACTGATCATTACTTAGTGGATTCCTCCAGGAGTTGGAGAAGAGAGGAGTAGAAGAATTACCCCATCTTGAACCTCTATAAAAACTTTCTTGTGTCATTTACTTTCTGACATTTAAATATCTCGCACTTTTAATTGTTTATATCTATTTGATAAATTTGCTATCCATTTGATAATCTATAAGTACTAAATCAAGTCAGTAAAAACTTGCTTAATCAAACTTAAGGGTGTTAAGTCTTCATTTGAAAACAAAACCACGGTGAAGTCAAATTATAGCCAATGGTGAGTTACTCTACTAATGTACTCAAATTCGGTGATGCATTGAGAGATTAACTCTCTTGAGTGACTAATTCGATGTCCATCAAGGACAATTTGTGTAGAACTCAGAGATTTAAAAGGCCTAAATCGAAAATTTGGTAAGGTTTATTCAATCCCCCCCTTCTAAACCTTACACTTACACCCCTTGGGACCTACACTATTACCTCATCTTCCACCTCCTCAGCTGAAATGCACTCCATACCGTCACTTCTCACAAGTTTTTCAATACTATTCATTTTTCTCCTTTGAAGGGTACATGCATGAAAAAACTTGGAGTTTCTATCTCCTTCTTTGAGCCAAGTGATTCTAGCTTTTTGGCTCCAATAGCCTTCTTCATCCTTGTAGGCTTTGTCCAAAACATTCCGGAGATAAGTCCATTCTTTCCAGTCCCCTTTATCCCCATTTCTCTTTAGATCAGTTAGCCTAGTCTTGCAATTATCAATAATCTGGGCTGAATTTGTCCTCTTATTTCTGCTCCAATTGATCAAAGCAAGTCTACAGTTGCCAATTTTTTGCTGAACTTGAAATAAAGGAGTACCTCTAATCTCTTTATTCCAAGCATGCTCCACCTCCTGATCAACACCCTCCCACTTCAGCCACCTTTTATCGAAACAGAAACGTTTCTTCCCATGCGTTTTATTAGGAGCAGATTCCAGAAATAATAAACAGTGATCCGATGAGGCTCTTTCAACATGGTTAACACAGGCTTCAGGGAATTTAAGCATCCAGTTCGGCGAACCAAAAATTCTATCGAGTTTTTCTTCAACAAATCCCTCACCCTCTCTATTATTAGCCCAAGTGTACGGGTGATCTCTGCTTTTAATTTCTCCCATCCCCATCTCCTCAATAAAAGCATTAAAATCCACAAAGCTTGCAATCCCTCTTATTTTACCCCCTTTCTTCTCATCACTACTCGTAATATCATTAAAATCGCCTCCCACTATCCATAATTGCCCCCATTTATCCTTCGCATCCTTCAAAAAAATTCCACTGCTCTCTTCTCGTGTTTTTATCCGTACTTGCGTAAACAAAAACGACCCATTGGCTCTCTTTCAAATCATCAATCTGAATTTCCATTTCCACACAGAACAACGAACATATCATGTTAAGAACCTTGACTCTATCAGACCACACAACCATCATACCACCACTCTTTCCTATCGGATCCACGCAAATCCATCGATTAGCAACTCTCAATCGCTTACAAACAGTTTCCACAAAAGCTCTTTTTTTCTTAGTTTCACTCAAAAACACCACATCTGGGAGCTGAAGTCGTATCGACTCCTTTAATTGGGAAATTGTAGAGGGTCCTCCCAAACCTCTACAATTCCACACCTGAACATTCATTTATAATCTTGGGCCCATTTCCGGCTGGCCACCTCCACCAATTCGTCACAAAAAATATTCTCAGATAATTCCTCACACTTACTTCTCTTACCAGTCCCCAACTCTTGTTCCATATCTTGTTCAACCAAATCAAAATTTCTCTTTACTCCACAATTCAAATCCAAAAAATTCTCACTAATTTCCATCGGCTTGGGAGCATGATTTTCCCCCCATATTTCTTGACAATTCTTCTCACGGGACTCTGATTATCCTCCATATTGCAACTGGTTCCACTTTTTTTTGAAACCAAAATTTCCTTCAATGGGCTTCTGCATAACGAGTCATAAGATTTTTTAGGTGATTTTTCTATTAACTCACAGTTCATATCATTCTCTTTATTATCTTCTGCATCATTACCCCTCACTCCCATATTTTCATGCCCCTGAAACTTCCCAATCCTACTCTGCAGTAGTTTCTTGCTCTCGGTTTCCACCTTCTGATTAGAGCAGCTAACCATTAAGCTCTTGGTTGGATCATCATCTTTCCCACTAATTCCTTCCTTAGCCCCCTCTACCATAATCTGAAAAGTTTCAGGCTGCTTATCTTCCTTTTCTTTTTCCTCAACTTCCACCGGGCTCTTATCTTTTTTTTTTTTGGAGATGAAGTTCTAGGATTTTTGTTGCCCATACTATAAAACATTGTGTCCATCGCTCTTATCCATTCTCCGAATTGCCCTTCCAGTAAAGCATCATTAGAGAGATCATCCTTTCTCTTTTGACATCCTCTTTCGGTATGTCCAATTATTCCACAATAGAAACAGAAAGATTGTAGATTCTCATATTTAAAAGCCACCCAACATGATTCCTCCCCGAGTTTGATGTTGGTTCCTCTCATTAGTGGTTTTTCCAAATCTAGTTCCACTAAAATTTTCACATGCCTACCCATGAAGCTTCCTGTTTCCGGAATGGTGATATCCAACAACTTACCAAACTTCTTGCCAATCTTCCTTCCTGTTTCGGTACTCATCCACATAGACGGAATATTCCATAGTTGAATCCACAGTTCAACTGTTTTCAGAGCATCCTTATTTCGAGCCAGTTCCTCCGACCAATCTCTCAATATTAGGTATTGACTATCAAAACTCCAGGTCTTGCCATCCCTAACTTTGATTTTATCCTCCTGGGAAGCAAAAACAAATTGAAACAAGTTCTGTCCTATTTCACGAATGGAGAATGCCTCTCTAGTCTGCCAAATACTCGAGATAGTATTCCGAAATCCAACAAAATTAATTTTTTTAACTCCAAAAATTCTTCCAATGAGGCTTTTCTCGCATTCTTCTCTGCTTTTAACTATATCCTTTTCCTCCAAATCTATATCCTCGTTTTCCTCAGTAGATAGCGCAAAGGATTGAAGTCTTGCAGTGATATCAGAGTCCATAATCTTTAGGAATTCCTCAGCCCTTAGATCTACCCTCAATGTCTTGGATCTTGCCACCTGGATGAAAGCCAAAATTCGAAAAAACAAAATAGAAACCAAGTGGGGGACCAAAAGACAGAGTGAGAAAGCAGGGAATAAAAGAGACAGCAATAAAGACACCAACAATGGTGGTTGAAGTGGGGGGGCAGACAATAAAACTATTAAAAGCTGTAATAATGATCTTTAAAATTTATAGAAAAGTCAAAAACATACAAAATGACGCTTAACCAAAGATATATTTAACCAGCAAACAACCAGGCCTAGGAAAGATTTCCATGGAACAATCTTTCAACATGCTTATCTAATGGAACAGGAAAAACGCGGCGCACAGGAAAAACAAAGAAGAAAAAAGACACCACACTCAAAACTAGGGTTCCCTCCACTAGAGAGAGAAACTTTCCACTCCAAGACAAAGGAGACTACTTACAAAAATCCCCCCTTGAAGTTTATGACTAAAAAATAACATGAAGAAAACAAGTATCACAAAAGAGTACAAAAAGAGATTTTGTAGTTGACCATTTGACCACAAAGTATGATCCTCTTTTAGCTTATTTTTGGTTATTCCCATCAAACCAAAATATATTTTAGCCATTTTTTTCAAATAAATGTTTTTTTAACAATTTTGACATGTGGAATTCTCAAACGCCCCTTAACCCAGTAAACACCTTTTCGAGTCACACACATATATTCACCAACTTTATAACTCGACATTCAAAACCTGCACAAAAAATCTTATTCCGGCGACTTGCAAAAATGGAACCTGTATCGACGGGCAAAAAATCTTATTCCATTAATTTTATGTTTTTTGCTGATTTAGTTAGTTTATAGTTTTTTGGGTTAGGATTTGTTGTTAGATTTGAAAATTTTTACGGTTGAGACAATTTAAGTTTTGACTGAAAACCGTGTTGCACCGTTAATGGTGGTTGGGGTGAATGAGGAAGATGACATGAACTCTCATTGCATAACTTAATATCGAGTATTGTAGCTCGATATTGAGTTATGTAACTTGATATCGAGTAATGTTGTTTTGTCGAATTGTGCTTAAGATCTCAATTATATTTCGAGTTAAATATAACTGGATATCCAATAACTGGATATCTAGTTACATAACTTGATATTACAAAACTCGATATCAAGTTATGACTACTCGATATCGAGTTACATAACTGGATATCTAGTTTTTAGCTCTTAGTGTAGACGTTGGTCAAACCATCAATAAGTGAAATAGGGAGAAATAGACCAATATAGCATATCCAAAAATAAAAAAGAGAGAAATAAGTGAAATAGGGAGAAATAGACCAATTATCAAACAAATATGCTAAAATGGTATGAATGTCTTTTGTTATGCCAAAATGGCTAAAAAATATTTGTTTTCAAAAGATGGCTAGTTTTCATTTTTTTTCATTATGGAAGTGGTCATTTTGACCCATTAGCATATACTCTTACCATTTTTAGTATCCACATGGATTATATTATTTGGTTTTACAACCTACCAGTATCCTTTCAAAGTGAACACTTTAGTCTTATTAGTTTCCCCTTCCTCAAGAAAACTCCTCTAGTGTGCATCTATTTGATCAGCCAACAATATAATAGAAGTAACTGATTACCAAAGCAAAAAGAGAGTATTTACTTAAAATTGCTTGCACCATCTCCAGACATCAGTAACTTAAATACAGAATCTTTAAATTATGTCAAATCGACCAACATATAATTGTAGTATAACTCAATGAAAAACATGACAAGGTCGGACAATAGGTCCTTAAGGTACTAACACTTGACATTCTTAGTTAAAGAAATTTAATTATTTGGAAACATATATAAATACATAACCATCAATCTAGTATGGAATAATAGCTTGTACACCTCTAACACAAACATGTAGGTGTTCAACTCATTTTAGAACATATAGCTTAACTCAAATGTGTACATGTGTAGAAAGCTCTACCTCATTGATATGAGATCCCTAAATCCCTAGCAACCCTTTCGTTGACAACACATCTACAAATTTTGTATGATCGCAAATGTATAACACATCTACAACTCACGAAATATTAAATATTGTCTTTTCATCCGTCTATTGCTCCATTCAGGCAACTCTAACAATTAATGATATATTCCCAATTAAGATTTGCAGTAATTCCTAATTAGAAACAGTGAAATATAAATCATTAATTACATGATAAAACTAATTCTTCATTTTTCTTAAATTGCACAAACATGCACTAAAGCAAAATGCCATGGAACAACACAAGGAATATATACACGGCTAAAAGATCATTCTAAAGCAAATAAACATCAAATCTCCAATTGAGCTATATAACAAGTTATCTTAACACCAAGCCAAATGATGCAGTGGTGCAATCCGACCAAATTAAGTAGCATATTTAGGTGTGGTTTGAGTAATTAGAACCTTTGGACTTCTTTGAATCCAAACTATAGTGAGTACAATAGTTTGATTGCTTTCAAATAATTCCCAACCTCGATCAATTCATAAGATAAAGCTCTTTCCACAAAATTTGATACCAGAGCCGCCAGGTAGCTTCAATGAATCTACACCCCTCTTCTTAACGGGACGTGTCTGCTCATTGTCGTCGCACTCCTTGTATTTCGTTGATCTTCTAGGGCTAAATCAGACTACATTGCCTGAACCTTCCTGTGGTTTCTTCAAAGCTGCCCTTACTACCAAAGAAAGGGACTCCTGGTTTTGAAAAAAATTGCGATTCCAGAATGCTTCTGCATGCCGGTTATCCTTCACTTTATAAAATCTGCACAAATATTATCATATTGTGTATTTTCATACTCAATTTCGTTTTATCCGATGCCTTTTGCATGTGCATTTTCTGCAAAATAGCCACAAAGGTAGGACCTATTCTAGCCATATTTGTGATGATCCAAGTCAAAACTTATTCACCAATGAATTAAGCATTCAGGGAAGCAGACACACATGCCATGGATATTTTTCTTTCCCTATTATAATGATCATTTACATATATCTAAATATCTACAGTTTAAGCATCCAATAGACTCTTTTTCTTCCCTATAATATTTGATTATCTGTCATAAGGCTAGTAAAAAAGGAGAACTGAAAGAGACAGGGGAGTCAATAGAGAAAAACAAAGAAAAGAGAGATTATATATAGGGAGAGAAGACATGTCTCACCTAAAAACTTGAGATTTTTCCTTAGTTTCTGCTATTGGTATTTTCACGCTCATTTTTGGATGATCCACTGGCGGCTGATACATCAAAATCACTGCTAACGCTCGAATCCCTACGGCAATTCGGAATGTTTGATTACATTGTCTGTAGCATGAAATTGAAAAACCTCATATTTATGAAATAAACAACTTCGGAGAAATGTACCATTGCAGATTCACATACAGTGCATCTCCATTATTTAGGTGGTCAAATACTAAATGTATTGTTTCGGTTACATCTCTCCAAATTTAATGTTTCCAGTTGCAGTTGAATTGTATCTCTCTCTGAAGAACCATTTTAGTTTCCGTTGTGTCTCCATTATTAATTAGTAATAATTAATAATTTGGTAAATGACCAAAATGCCACGTGAATTGAAAAGGATCAGGGACATTTTAGTCTATCCATTTTTTAGCAGAAACATTCATGCTTTTGTAGTAGAAAAGAGAAGAAAGAAAGATAGTAGATAGATAGTAGATTTGACTAAATTTGGCTAATTGACTGTACTGCCTATTTGATTGGAAAAGCTTTTATTGGCTTTTGAAAACCTTTTGCATTAATGTTCTGAAAGCATATATATTGTATTTTCAGAATTTGCACTCGTTTGAAAATGAAAAGTAATTTTCAATTAGCGTAAACCGTTTTTTAATCGTTAAATGAATCACACTTGCACACCTGGACCCCTACTCATGGAGCTCATTTAGCTCACTGCATCTTATTTTCCAATTCTCAGATGATATGACTGAGGATGAGACGGATGAGGGACAAATGAACCAGGACTGCAAATGCTAGAGATTGCAGGATGAGTGCTCCCGCTATAGTTACCTGGGGTTTTAGCTTGTAGTCGGATAAGTTGTATTTTGAATTATGTACATATGACTCGCTTCATTACGTTTAAGACTTATATGACTGCTAAGTTTTGAATTTTAGCTCATGATGAGCTTTATGTTTTGTATAATGGAGTTAAACTCCTCACATTTGGATATGTTTGTCTTAAAATTAGTTGTCCACTGAATTGGGGGGTGACAACTTCAAATGTATATAAACTATATATACAAACTAGCATAAGGTGAAATTATGCTTCCCTTTTAGACATAAGGGTAAAAAATGAAAATATATAATAATAAAAGCACATTATCAAAAATAATAAAAATAAAAATTATCAGTGTATAGAAAATACATCCACACCATTGAGGATATGAGGTACCATACGGAACAAACACAAGTTATTCCAAGAAATAGAAGATGATCGCTTTTAAAAACACTGCCTATGTTTATAATTTCCGATATTGTAGAGATCTCATAATCAATCCCCAGAAAGCCATCAGTATAAGGCGACATAAAACCACTTGCAGGCAATTATACGTAATGTCGGAAGTCTTGAAGAGCTCTTCTTAGTGTTTCTCTTCTTTTTTTCAATAGAGGAAACTGATTGCAATTTTCTTACTTTCAGGAAATCTCTTCTTTTTTTTAATAAAGGAAAACTCCCATTGCAATTTTCTTACTTTCAGGAAAGCAATGCCACTCGCCATTCCAATTCCAGCGAAAAAAAATACCACAAACATTGTAACCATTGAACCGAGTACTAATGTGTTAGGAATTTTATTGTTTAGATTTTGATGAATGCCATGTAAAACTTAGAATAGAAAGTTGGCACCCCAATTCTTGTCGTAAAATGTATTGTAACAATTAGAGCCGCCAAGCCGAGTTAAGTCACCACGCCCTAACATGCAAGAAGACAATCAAGGCTTGAAGGAAAATCACGAGAGACATTTGAGTCACAAACAAGAGCGACAGAACTCGATGAAGAAGCGGTGAGATGCGGTGAGTGGAACATCATCAAGTCAACTCAAGAGAAGCAAGTCTCAAGCCGTCAAGATGAAGAGTCATCCATGATTGAAAGCGACTCTAAGTCACCTGGGAAAGCAAGGAAAAGCGAGTCAAGTCGAGATAATCAGAAAAGAACCGTTGCAAGACGTAAATCAAGAGATTTACTTAAACAAGTAATATCTCCATACTACCTTTCTTGGAGTGCTCACCCCCGAAGCGTGCAAAAGGAATGAACCAATGGGAAGCACTACACCTTGTCGACTCAAAAGGTGATAAAACAATTCATACGAGGAAATAGCAATTCCAAGAACTCGCAAGCCAACGATCGCAAAGTGACTTTCAAAAATGAGCCTATCTCTTCAACGGGCAAATTTTTGAAAGTTCACTATAAAAGGCCGAGGAGTTTGTTTGAGAAAGAAGCATAAATGACACATACGTGAGATATACAAGCACATCGTAAAAACTTAAACAATCTCAATCCTCAAGCCTACATTTCAAGTACATCAATCCAACACTTACCCGTGAAGGAAAGAGAACTTCAACTTGATTGAAGAGGAAACCTTTGAAAACAAGGGTCTACATTCCGGGAAGGATTGTAGAAAGGTTCAAGGTGAACCAAGTCTTAAGCTCTTGGAGGGCTTCGTGATCAAATCCAAAGTGCTTAAGCAAGTGAGTCGTAGTAGCAAGGCATCCGCCCGTGAAGAAAGCCGAGTCGCACGAGAAGCCACCGAGTGATCAAGGCGTCTCGATCGAGTCCCAAAGGATCAAGTCGGCCGTTGTGATCAAGACTTGTATCTCGGGATTACCACTTTGTAAACCGATCATTACTTAGTGGATTCCTCCGGGGAGTTGGAGAAGAGAGGAGTAGAAGAATTAGCCCATCTTCGAACCTCTATAAAAACTTTATGTGTCATTTACATTTCAAAGATTTAAATTTCTCGCACTTTTAAATTGCTTATATCTGTTGATAAATTTGCTATCCATTTGATAATTTATAAAATACTAAATCAAGTCAGAAAAACTTGCTTAATCAAACTTAAGGGTGTTAAGTCTTCCAATAAAAACAAAACCACAAGTTGAGTCAAATTATAGCCAACATTTGAGTTACTCTATTAATCACTCAAATTGAAGTCTGTTGAGAGATTAACTCTCTTGAGTGACTAATTCGATTGTCCATCAAGGACACGGTGTGTAGAACTCAGAGATTTAAAAGGACTAAATCGAAAATTTGGTAAGGTTTATTCAACCCCCCTTCTAAACCTTACACTTACACCCCTTGGGACCTACAAGTGATATCGAGCGGTTGGTTCATTGAACCCTCCGCAGTTATCAACTAGATCTCCAAACTTTTCAAAAGTCCGCTTTAGTACTTAAACTTTCAAAACTCTTTTCTATCATTAAAAGTTATTATCATGGAAGCAAATCTAACACGCATTCCTATGTTCACTATTGAAGAATTTGATGATTGGAAAATTCGTATGCGGAAGCTCATCTATCAAAGATTACATGATGAGATGTGGATAGTGATAGAAGATGGGCCTCTGCAAATATTAAAGGTGAACACGGTTATGCGAAGAGTTGCGGTGAAGGGAAGAAGACGAAGATCACGGACGATCATGGTTGAAAAACCAAGAACCGAGTGGACAAATGATGACAGAAAAAAGATACAACCTGGACAATGTAGCCAAGGACATTCTTTACAAAACCTTGGACAAAGCCATGTTCAATAAAGTGAAATCTTGCAAAACGGTTAAGGAAATGCAGGACAACCGACATTGATTTGCGAAGGCACGAGCAAATCAAAGAAAACAAACTATCGTGGTGTACAAAAATTTGAGAACTTTAAAATGACCTCGGGGAGAAAACCTGGATCAACTGGATGCTCGGTTTACGAAATCACAAATGAGCCGTCTACACTTGGAAAGGAATATACACAGAAGAAATGTGTATGAAGATCCTAAAAAGTCTTCCGGTGAATGGGAAATGAAGGTCATGGCATTGAGACACTCCATGCACCTATCAAAGACATCCAATCATGAGTTATTTCGGACCTCAAAGCCTACGAGTTTGAGCCGAGAAGGAAAGACGAGGAAGAGACAAATTGCACTCCAAAACAATTTTGCTCTAATTGTCAAAGATGGAAGGAGAGCCGAGGTCAAAGAGGCAATTGACCCGGAAGAAATAGCCCCGATGGTTAAAAGATTTAACAAGTTCTTTAACAAGAACTACAAGAGAGGAAAGGGTGAATCCTCCGAGAAGACACTCAGCTCCCTCCAAATCAAGGGATGATAGGCCAACCAAGAGAAGATCATCAACAAGTTGAGTATCAAAGTGACAACTCAAGAATAGAAAGAGTCGATCAAAAGGTGAATATCTATGTTGGAATTGTAGACAACCAGGTCACTATGCCATTGATTTGCTCATATCCCGTAGTCAACAAGTACATGAACGAAGAAGAAAGAAAGGTCTTGAGAGAAAGAAGACAAGAGAAGAAAAAGGCAATGATGGCTGCGAGAGATGCCGAGACCCAAGTCAAGAGAGACAACGGTGACTCGAGAGCGGTGAAGCCGACTACTCAAGTGACGAAGAAGAAGCCTTGATCCGCTTAATGGCCAAAGAACAAGATCAAGAAGATGAGGTACAATCTAACTCAACAAGCTCGACACTAGTGATAGTGATTGTGACACACACACTTCATCACCCACCGATCTTTATGATTCATTAGGCAAAATGATGAAAGATTTTGAGCACATTAAAACCTCACACACACTATTGAATGAGGAAAAAACGACCTACTCAAAAGTCAAAACTCAAAGCCGACTAAGGAGCCGAGTAGTACTCTAAGTCAAATAGGTGATGAGAATAAAAGTTTAAAAATTTGAAAATGCTAAATTAATAGCGAGAAATTGCTTCTATAGAAAAGAGGAGAATGACCTCAAAATGTTATTGCCTCATTCACTAAGGCATCTAAATCATTGGATGATCTTATTATGAGTCAAAGAGAATGTGGAGACAAGACAAAGCTTAGGATTTAATTCCTTTGTGCCATGTCAAACCTCAAGAGTAATTTTGGAAAAAGGATCTTCAAGTCATGAAGAGTCCGAAAAATCCAAAACTCTAAATGTTGCACACACTTTCAATCCAAAGCACAATACTAAGCAAAGCGGCCTTGGTTACAAAGGAAAAGGAAAACAACCGATTGAGAGTCTTTGAAAGGAAAGTGAGAAGAGATTCGGTAGGAGTCCCCTCAGACTCCAAACGAAAAATACTCAGTAAAGAAGAAGCGAGCTACCAAAAATCGAGAAAACTCATAAAAGAAATACATATGATGGGAATGGTAGAAAATATCCAAGCCAAGCCGATGGAATAATGTGAACTATCACCTAGACTTATGGAATACAAGCCCAAATGGCAAAGGCCTAGAACTCAACAAAGGCCATTCCAAAAGCATAAGAGCTTTCATCAAACACACATATGCACCTAGGCACTACACTCAAAGACACCACAATTACCCAAGAAAGGCAATTGCTAAAACATACACGCAGCATACACACAAAAGAGATAGTTTGTATGAACCTAGAATCCCCAAGCAATTTGCAGGATTAATTATGATTATGGCATCGATAGATGGCAACCTCTTAGAGTCAAATCATTTGGCTATAGGTTGGTTGGATCATCTTACAATTCTAACCCCTCAGGACCCGGACAAGTATGGGTACCTAAAACTTAATTTCCTTGATTGCGGGTTCAAGGAAGCAGTGAAAGTGCCAAGGAACCTGGTACATGGATAGTGGCATTCGGACATATGATAGGAAATAAGAGAAATCTGTCAAAATTCAAGGAAGTCAAAGGAGCCAAAGTCATATTTGGAGGAAATGAAGCTCCTGGTGAAATAAGAGGCATTGGATCCATCAAGAGGAATGGATTAGAAATCACGAGATGTTGCATATGTTGAAGGACTAAACTTCAATTTACTAAGCATCATCAACTCGTGACAAGGGCTACAATGTTGGATTCAACATGGGCATATGCCAAATCAAAGACATTGAATCAAATGAAGTGGTCTTTGCAAGAGGATGTAGACGAGAAAAATATGTATGTAGTAGATTGGTCAATGCTACACCCAAAGACTGTCTACTTGCAAAGAGCACTGTTGAATCAAGTTAGTGTGGCACAAAAAGTCGAGTCATCCGAATTTCAAAACGATCAACAAACTTGCAAGAAGTCATCTTGTGGAAGGACTTCCGACTCGATGATACAAGAAGGAGAGTATATGTGACGATGTCGAAGGAAAACAAATCAAGTCGTCGTTCAAAGAAAAGACATGCCCATCCTCAACTAGAATATTGCACCGCTTCATATGGATCTATTTGGCCCAAAGTGGAACCGGCCAGCATAAGTGGAAAAGAAATACACCTTGGTGGTAGTAGATGACTACTCAAGATATACATGGACAATATTCATGTGCAAGAAGAAAGAAACTCTACAAAAACTACCACATCGATGAAGAGGATTCAAAATGAGAAGAGTCAAACCATTATCAAAATAAGATCGGATAGAGGAACCGAGTTTGTCAATGGAATAATAACTCGATTGTATTGAGAATGGTATTGGTCATGGTAGCAGCAAGGACTCCACAGTGAGAATGGAGTTGCGAGAAAGAAGAAATAGAACCCTCAAAGAAGCGGCAAGGACCATGTTAATGGGCGGGGTTACCAAAAAGATTTTGGGTCAAGCAATCAACACGACTTGCTACACCCAAAACGGATGTATGATAAATAGACGGTGACAAAGACTCCTATGAGATCCTGGATGGAAGAAAACCAAATGTTGCATATTTCAGGATATTTGGATGTAAATGCTTCATCCACAACAATGGCAAAGACAACCTAAAGGCTTTTGATGCTAAAGGCGATGAGGTATCTTCTTAGGATACTCGGTGAAAGCAAAGCCTAGAATACTCAACAAAAGAACTATGGTTCTGAGAAGAATCCATTCATGTAGTATTCGATGAGCCAAATGTAAATGGGGAAGACATTGAAGAGTCGGTGATAAGTCGAATCATCCAACCTTACTGAAGAGTCCCTATGCTAAAGTCGAAGCGGGGATTATCAATTTAGAAGAAGATGAGATAGTGAATCTCAAAAGTGGAAAATCGGTGAGTGATCACGAGAGAGTCGACCACAAAGAATACAAATTTGCAAGTCGATTGAATCACCTAACTTACTTCAACCCGACGTAAGATGGCCGAGAGACCATCCACGAGAACTTGTCATTGGAGATATAAGAGAAGGTGTCAAGACAAGATCGAGAACCCAACAAGAAGCAATGTTCACATGCTTCATCCCATAAATAGAGCCCAAAGATGTGTCACAAGCATTGGACGACACACATTGGATTCAAGCTATGCAAGAAGAGTGAATCAGTTTGAGAGAAATAAAGTATGGGAATTAGTACAAAGACCCATACATCAAAATGTTATTGGAACCAAATGGGTATTCGAAATAAGATAAACGAGGAAGGTTACGTGGTAAGAAACAAAGCAAGATTGGTAGCCAAAGGATATTGCCAAGAAGAAGGAATAGATTTTGATGAAACATTTGCTCTCGTAGCAAGATTGGAAGCTATAAGGATGTTTCTTACCTATGACTCACAAGAATTTCATTGTATATCAAATGGATGTAAAGAGTGCATTCTGAATGGTTTATTGGAAGAAGAAGTGTATGTTGAACAACCTCTAGGATTTGAGCAGAAGACTCTTGGAGACAAGGTATACAAACTCAAGAAAGCCTGCACGGATTGAAACAGGCACCCGAGCATGGTATGATACCCGTCACAATTCCTAACCGAAAATGGATTCACAAAAGGAAAAGTAGATAGAACACTTTTTTAATTCAAGACAAGAAGAGTATATCTTTGCTTGTTCAAATATATGTTGATGACATCATCTTTGGATCCACTAACAAAGAGTTGTGTGAAAAATTCTCAAACCTCATGCAAAGTAAATTTGAAATGAGCATGATGGGAGAGCGACATTCTTCCTTGGACTTCAAGTGAAACAAAGTGAAGGATGGAACCTTCATAAGTCAAACAAAATACACAGAGATTTAATGAAGAAATTTGGTATGGAGGAGAAGTCTTCGTAAAAATACCAATGAACACATCGTCAAAATGGACATGGATGCAGATGGCAAGCTCGTAGATCAAACAAGATACTGAGCACTTATTGGATCATTGCTCTATCTCACAAAGCCAGGCGCCGACATCACCTTTCTTTGTAGGTGTATGTGCAAGATTTCAATCTGCTCCAAAAGAGAGCCATATGACAAAGCTAAAGACTAAGAGAATATTGAGATACTTGAAAGGAAGCAAGAAGTAGGCCTATGGTATCCAAAGGAAGGTGGATTCAAGCTAATTGGCTATTCGGACTCGACTATCTTTGGATGCACGAGTGGACAGGAAGAGCACTTCAGGCACATGTCAAATGCTTGGAAACAGACTAATTTCCTGGTTTAGCAAGAAGCAAAACTCAATAGCCACCTCTGGTGAGAGGAGAATACATAGGCTGGGCGTGTGTTGTTGTGCCCAAGTCCTATGGATGAGACAAAGGTGAGAGACTATGAAGTTGAAGAAAAAGAAATTCCAATCATGTGTGATAACACAAGTGCAATTGCAATCACTCAAAATCCCGTGTTGCACTCAAGAACAAAACATATAGATGTCGATATCATTTCATAAGAGATCATGTTGAAAAGAAGGACATTATCTTGGAATATATCTCAACCGACAAACAACTAGCCGACATCTTCACAAAACCATTATGTGAGTCAAGATTTGAAGAACTCAAACATGAGTTGGGGCTAATTGAGCTAAGGCGAGACACGAGAAGAATCAAAGAAAAGAAATGGAACAGGGAAAGAAGGTGAAAAAGAGTGAAAACAAAAATCACTCAAGAATCACCAGATATCGGAAAGTCGCTATACCAAGTCGGTGATATTTGAATCACTAAGAGAAATGTGAGAAGCAGAGTTAAATCGGCTAAGAGATGTGAATAACTTATGAGCAAAGTGACAAAAATGCAAATGTCGTTTTGACTTAGCGGGAATGTTTTAAGAGACACGTCGACATAATGATGATGTGTACGACATAAAGCCGCACACCAAGCCTATGATTGGATATAAATCTGCCGCATTAAATACGAGACATGAATCGCTCAATATGCGTGCGAAATCCAAGCCGTTGATTTCGATCACGATTCAAAACCGTCGCACGCCCTTTCATAAACCATATTTAAACCATTTTTCGTCCGTTTCTCTCTCACACTTCTAAAAACTGTTCAATCTCTCTGTCTCTCAAAAGGCAAAGGCAAATACTCTCGAAACCCTATCAACCTTCAAATCAATTTCTGAATTTTTCTTGAAATTATTCTCGAGAAATGGCACCAACTTATGACTTTACCAAGTTGGGAAAACAAATCCACACGGTTCGACCGTGGATTTCGACGGAATGGTGAAGCAGGGTCCGACGACACCCTGGTGAAGAAAATCGCGGAGAAGTTGGAAATGTCGGGATCGAAACCGTTTCTAATTTGGAATATCCTATGACCTATGTGGAGGAGGTCGCACAATTCTACGTGAATGCCGAGATTCACGAAGGGAATCAAGCCATCATTGTTCACGGAAGCGGTGACTATCACGCCAAGGATTTGCTGAATATTGCTCACTACCGTGGAAGGAGCAACCGAGATTAAGGAAGCGATGTAAACTTGGCCGACGCATGGAAAGAAATAGCCAAGTCCGACCTTGCCGATAAAATTATATACACATCAAACTAGAGAGCGCTAAAGGAGGATTATCACAAATTGTTGGACATAGTTGCCAAATGTATCGACATCAAATTTGGGCTTTGACCAATGTCAAAGGCAAAGCTGATTGTGATGGTGCAATCATCAAAGAAAAGAAGATCAATCGGTGAGTTTATCTACGCAGACTGCCCGAACGTGGGGAACAAGTCCTTCAAAGAAGATGGGTCATTTGGAGGATCCTCGGGATATGGCCTAGTGATTGGCCGACTATTGGAGGTGAAAGGAGTCCTCTCGGACATGGGAAAGCATTCCATGTTAACAAGAGGATGTTCGAGCTAACCTCTTTGGTGCTCGGAAGCGAGCTTACGCCAAGAGAGCGACACAGTGAGGGGGAATCGGTGACCCGAAGACACACTGCCTCCTCTCCAACCAGAAGAAAGCTCGCCCACTGCGGTAAGAAGATCACGCCCATGCAAAGAAAGAAAACCAAACATGCTCTCGCCCTGCAGCAGAGTCACTGCCCCTGCGCAGCGCGGTCGAGAAGGACTCCCAAATACCTTCTCCGATCGTCAAAAGGAGAAGGACAAGCCTAGACGGCGGCTCCTCGAAACAAACACCAAGCACGGCCCCTGCGCCCAAGACTCGGAGGACACCGCCTCGAACAGAGAAATTCCCTGGTACAAACCAGGAGACGAAGAAGACTCGTCAAGCGGTCCGAACAGAGAAACCAGGTGAGTCGGTTACTCGGCTAGCACAAATACGGAGACTCTTCGGAGAAGTAGAGTCTCCGGATGTAGTTGATGAAACAACCAAGTCTGCTTTGAAGGCAATCGCAGAGGCAACCCAAGACACAATTGTAGCTCACACAGTGAAACTCAAGAAGAACCAGCCCAAGCGGATAGTGATGTAATGATCCTATCTCCACCTTACCCGGACATCCAAAATCGTCTGCGTGAGTGGAGAAAATGGAAGTTGAGCAAGTCAAGGGAGCAGTTCCAACGCCTGAATTCATAGAAGAAGAAGAGGAATCGCTAAATTTCCTTGGATCGACCATTTTGTGCTCCCAAAGACTTGATGAGGACAATCGCTTAGACATCCCGCAAATCTACAAGGACGGGGAGAGAGCAAAGCAAGTGAAGAAGCGAAGCACGTGAGAAGGCAAGTATCCGCCTATCTCGGCACCACGAACACTTCCATCCTCTCCTTGATGTCTTCTCCGAAAGTGACGAGGAACTGAGAGAATGTCGCTGCCCACGAGAAGAGTTGCAAATGCAAAGAAGCATTGCACGAATCAAGAATCCTTCATGAGCAAAGATTAATGGAGGGACAGGAGAGTTGTTAGGAATTTTATTGTTTAGATTTTGATGAATGCCATGTAAAACTTAGAATAGAAAGTTGGCTCCCCAATTTTGCTTTGAAATGTATTGTAACAATTAGAGTGGCCAAGCCGAGTTAAGTCGGCCTACGCTCCAACTTGCAAGAAGACAATCAAGGCTTGAAGGAAAACTTCTTGTGAGACATTGAGTACAACAAAAAGAAGAGCAGACAGAACTCGATGAAGAAGCGGTGAGATGCGGTGAGTGGAACATCGATCAAGTCAACTCAAGAGAAGCAAGTCTCAAGTCAAGTGATGAAGAGTCATCCAATGATTGGAAGTGACTCTAAGTCACCTGGGGAAAGCGAGGAAATGCATCAAGTCGAGATAACGTAAAAGAACCGTTGTACGTAAATCGGGATTTACTTAAACAAGTAATATCTCCATACTACCTTTCTTGGAGTGCTCGGTCCCGGAAGCGTGCAAAAGAAATGAACCAATGGGAAGCACTACACCGTGTCGAGTTCGAAAAGGTGATAAAACATTTCATACGAGGAAATGGCAATTCCAAGAAGCGCATACCAACGATCGCAAAGTGATTTTAAAAAATGAGCCTATCTCTTCAACGGGCAAATTTTTGAAAGTTCACTATAAAAGGCCGAGGAGTTTGTTTGAGAAAAGTATGCGTGGATGAATGACACACGTGAGATATACAAGCTTATCAATAATCGAAACAATCTCAATCCTCAAGCCTACATCTCAAGTACATCAATCCAACACTTACCCGTGAAGGAAAGAGAACTTCAATCGTTGAAGAGGAAACTCATCGAAAACAAGGGGTCTACATTCCAAGTAGGATTGTAGAAAGGTTCAAGGGTGAACCAAGTCTTAAGCGTTTGGAGGGCTTCGTGATCAAATCCAAAGTGCTTGAGCAAGTGAGTCAGAGTAGCAAGCAAAGGCCGCCCTGTGAAGAAGTCGAGTCGTCGAGAAGCCACCGAGTGATCAAGGCGTCTCATCGAGTCCCAAAGGATCAAGTCATTTGTTGTGATCAAGACTTGTATCCGGACTATTACCACTTTGTAAACCGATCATTGCTTAGTGGATTCCTCCGGGAGTTGGAGAAGAGAGGAGTAGAAGAATTACCCCATCTTGAACCTCTATAAAAACTTTATCTTTGTGTCATTTACATTTCAAACATTTAAATATCGCACTTTTAATTGCTTATATCTCACGATAAATTTGCTATCCATTTGATAATCCATAAGTACTAAATCAAGTTGTAAAACTTGCTTAATCAAACTTAAGGGTGTTAAGTCTTCCATGAAAACAAAAACAACGGTGAAGTCAAATTATAGCCAATTTGAGTTACTCTACTAATGACTAAATTTGAGTGTTGAGAGATTAACTCTTGAGTGACTAATTCGATGTCCATCAAGGACACAATTGTGTAGAACTCAGAGATTTAAAAGGCCTAAATCGAAAATTTGGTAAGGTTTATTCAACCCCCTTCTAAACCTTACACTTACACCCCTTGGGACCTACAAGTGGTATCGGAGCGGTTGGTTCATTGAACCCTCCGCACCGGTTAGTTCTTGAACTAGATCTCCAATCTTTTCAAAAGTCCGCTTTAGTACTTAATCTTTCAAAACTCTTTTCTATCATTAAAGTTATTATCATGGAAGCAAATCTAACACGCATTCCTATGTTCACTATTGAAGAATTTGATGATTGGAAAATTCGTATGCGTGCTCATCTATCAAAGATTACATGATGAGATGTGGATAGTGATAGAAGATGGGCCTCTGCAAATATTAAAGGTGAACACGGATTTATGCGAAGAGTTGCGGTGAAGGGGAAGAAGATGAAGACCGGACGTCATGGTTGAAAAACCAAGAACCGAGTGGACAAATGATGACAGAAAAAGATACAACCTGGACAATGTAGCCAAGGATATTCTCTACAAAACCTTGGACAAAGCCATGTTCAATAAAGTGAAATCTTGCAAAAGCGCTAAGGAAATCAGGACAAACCGACATTGATTTGTGAAGGCTCGAGCAAATCAAAGAAAACAAACTATCGGTGGTGCTGTACAAAAATTTGAGAACTTTAAAATGATCTCGGAGAAAACCTGGATCAACCGGATGCTCGGTTTCTGAGAAATCACAAATGAGTTTGTCTACACTTGGAAAGGAATATACACAAAAGGAAATGTGTATGAAGATCCTAAAAAGTCTTCCAAATTGAATGGGAAATGAAGGTCATGGCATTAAGACACTCCATGGACCTATCTAAGACATCCAATCATGAGTTATTCTCGGACCTCAAAGCCTACGAGTTTGAGCCGAGAAGGAAAGACGAGGAAGAGACAATTTGTACCCAAAACAAATTTGCTCTAGTTGTCAAAGATGGAAGGAGAGCCGAGGTCAAAGAGGCAATTGACCCGGAAGAAATAGCCACGATGGTTAAAAGATTTAACAAGTTCTTTAACAAGAACTACAAGAGAGGAAAGGGTGAATCCTCCGAGAAGACACTCGGCTCCCTCCAAATCAAGGGGTGATAGGCCAACCAAGAGGATGATCATCAACAAGTTGAGTATCAAAGGGTCGACAACTCAAGAATAGAAAGAGTGATCAAAAGGTGAATATCTATGTTGGAATTGTAGACAACCAGGTCACTATGCCATTGATTGCTCATATCCCTGTAGTCAACAAGTACGTAAACGAAGAAGAAAGAAAGGTCTTGAGAGAAAGAAGACAAGAGAAGAAAAAGGCAATGATGGCCAGAGATCGGCCGAGCCCCAAGTCAAGAGAGACAGTGACTCGAGAGCAAATGAAGCCGACTACTCAAGTGACTCGAAGAAGAAGCCTTGATCCGCTTAATGGCCAAAGAACAAGATCAAGAAGATGAGGTACAATCTAACTCAACAAGCTCGGACACTAGTGATAGTGACCGTGACACACACACTTCATCACCCACTGATCTTTATGATTCATTAGGCAAAATGATGAAAGATTTTGAGCACATTAAAACCTCACACACACTATTGAATGAGGAAAACAAAGCCTACTCAAAAATCAAAACTCAAAGCCGACTAAGGAGCCGAGTACTCTAAGTCAAATAGTCGATGAGAATAAAAGTTTAAAGGCTGAAAATGCTAAATTAATAGCGAGAAATTGCTCGCTATAGAAAAGAGGGAGAATGACCTCAAAAATGTTATTGCCTCATTCACTAAGGCATCTAAATCATTGGATGATCTTATTATGAGTCAAAGAGAATGTGGAGACAAGACAGCTTAGGATTTAATTCCTTTGTGCCATGTCAAACCTCAAGAGTAATTTTGGAAAAAGGATCTTCAAGTCATGAAGAGTCCGAAAAATCCAAAACTCTAAATGATGCACACACTTTCAATCCAAAGCACAATACTAAGCAAAGCGGCCTTGGTTACAAAGGAAAAGGAAAAAAACTTGCCGAGTTGAGAGTCTTTGAAAGGACAGTGAGAAGAGATTCACCGAGTCCTCAAATAGACTCCAAAAGAAAATACTGTAAAGAAGAAGCGAGCTACCAAAAATCCCGAAGAAAACTCATAAAAGAAATACACATGATGGGAATGGTAGAAAATATCCAAGCCAAGCCGATCTGGAATAATGTGAACCACCACTAGACTTATGGAATACAAGCCCAAATGGCAAAGGCCTAGAACTCAACAAAGGCCATTCCAAAAGCATAAGAGCTTTCATCAAAGACACATATGCACCTAGGCACTACACTCAAAGACACCACAATTACCCAAGAAAGGCAATTGCTAAAACACATATGCGGGCATACGTGACAAAAGAGACAATTTGTATGAACCTAGACTCCCCAAGCAATTTGCCAGGATTGATTATGATTATGGCACCGATAGATGGCAACCTCTTAGAGTCAAATCATTTGGCTATAGGTTGGTTGGATCATCTTATAATTCTAACCCCTCGGGACCCACACAAGAATGGGTACCTAAAACTTAATTTCCTTGATTGCGGAGTTCAAGGAGCAGTGAGTGCCAAGGAACCTGGTACATGGATAGTGGTACATTCCGGACATATGACAGGAAATAAGAGAAATCTGTCAAAATTCAAGGAAGTCAAAGGAGCAAAAGTCATATTTGGAGGAAATGAAGCTCCTGGTGAAATAAGAGGCTTTGGATCCATCAAAAGGAATGGTTTAGAAATCACAGATGTTGCATATGTTGAAGGACTAAACTTCAATTTACTAAGCATCGATCAACTCTGCGACAAGGGCTACAATGTTGGATTCAACATGGGAATATGCCAAATCAAAAATGTTGAATCTAATGAAGTTGTCTTTGCAAGGATGTAGACGAGAAAAATATGTATGTAGTGGATTGGTCAATCGCAACACCCAAAGACTGTCTACTAGCAAAAAGCACAAATTGAATCAAGTTGGGCGTGGCACAAAAACCGAGTCACCCGAACTTCAAAACAATTAATAAGCTAGCAAGAAGTCATCTTGTAGAAGGACTTCCGGACTCGATATACAAGAAGGAGAGTATATGTGATGCATGTCGAGGAAGGAAAACAAATCAAGTCATCGTTCAAAGAAAAGACATGCCCATCCTCAACAAGAATATTGCCGCTTCATATGGATCTATTTGGCCCAAAGTGGAACCAAAGCAAGCATAAGTGGAAAGAAATACACCTTGGTGGTAGTAGATGACTACTCAAGATATACATGGACAATATTCATGTGCAAGAAGAAAGAAACTCTACAAAAGCTACCACGGTGATGAAGAGGATACAAAATGAGAAGAGTCAAACCATTATCAAAATAAGATCGGATAGAGGAACCGAGTTTGTCAATGGAATAATAACTCAAGATACTATGTTGAGAATGGTATTGGTCACGAACCATCACTACAAGGACTCCACAAATGAGAATGGAGTTGCGAGAAAGAAGGAACGAAAGAACCCTCAAAGAAAAAGCAAGGACCATGTTAGTCAAGCGGGGTTACCAAAAAGATTTTGGTCAAGCAATCAACATGACTGCTACACCCAAAACAGATGTATGATAAATAGGCGGTGACAAAGACTCCCTATGAGATCCGGATGGAAGAAAACCAAATGTTGCATATTTAGGATATTTGGATGTAAATGCTTCATCCACAATAATGGCAAAGACAACCTAAAGGCTTTTGATGCTAAAGTCGATGAAGGTATCTTCTTGGGATACTCGGTGAAAGCAAAGCCTGAGAATACTCAACAAAAGAACTATGGTTACAGGAAGAATCCATTCATGTAGTATTCGATGAGCCAAACATAAATGGAGAAAACATTGAAGAGTCAGTGAT
This sequence comes from Rehmannia glutinosa, assembly GCA_016081115.2. Lineage (NCBI taxonomy): Eukaryota > Viridiplantae > Streptophyta > Magnoliopsida > Lamiales > Orobanchaceae > Rehmannia > Rehmannia glutinosa. The sequence continues at coordinate 84,919,297 of CM071925.1, forward strand.
AATTTGAAACATCCAACCTTACGTGAAGAGTCCCTATCAAGTGAAGCATGGATTATCAATTGAGAAGAAGAAGATGAGTTATTTGAATCTCAAAAGCGATTTGGAAAATCTGCATTTGTGAGTGATCACGAGAGACCGACCACAAAGAACACGGTACGCAAGTCGATCGAATCCACTAACTTACTTCAACTTCGACGTAAGATGGTGAGAGACCATCCACGAGAACTTGTCATTGGGGACATGAGAGAAGGTGTCAAGACAAGATCCGAACTCAACAAGAAGCAATGTTCACATGCTTCATCTCGCAGATAGAGCCCAAAGATGTGTCACAAGCATTGGACGACACACATTGGATTCAAGCTATGCAAGAAGAAGAGTCAATCGGTTTGAGAGAAATAAAGTATGGGAATTAGTACAAAGACCCATACATCAAAATGTTATTGGAACCAAATGGGTATTCGTAAATAAGATGAACGAGGAAGGCTCGTGGTAAGAAACAAAGCAAGATTGGTAGCCAAAGGATATTGCCAAGAAGAAGGAATAGATTTTGATGAAACATTTGCTCTGTAGCAAGATTGGAAGCTATAAGGATGTTTCTTGCCTATCTTGCTCACAAAAATTTCACTTTGTATATCAAATGGATGTAAAAGTGCATTCTGAATGGTTTATTGGAAGAAGAAGTGTATGTTGAACAACCTCCAGGATTTGAGCGAGAAGACTCTTGGAGACAAGGTATACAAACTCAAGAAAGCCTTGTATGGATTGAAACAGGCACCCGAGCATGGTATGATACCTGTCACAATTCCTAAGCGAAAATGGATTCACTAAAGGAAAAGTAGATAGAACACTTTTAATTCAAGACAAGAAGAGTATCTTGCTTGTTCAAATATATGTGGATGACATCATTTTTGGATCCACTAACAAAGAGTCGTGTGAAAAATTCTCAAACCTCATGCAAAGTAAATTTGAAATGAGCATGATGGGAGAGTCGACATTCTTCCTTGGACTTCAAGTGAAACAAAGTGAAGGATGGAACCTTCATAAGTCAAACAAAATACACCGAGAGATTTAATGAAGAAATTTGGTATGGAGGAGAAGTCTTCTCGTAAAAATACCAATGAACACATCATCAAAAATGGACATGGATGCGGATGGCAAGCACGTAGATCAAACAAGATCTGAGCACTTATTGGATCATCGCTCTATCTCACGGCTAGCAGCCGACATCACCTTTCTTTGTAGGTGTATGTGCAAGATTTCAATCTGCTCCAAAAGAGAGCCATATGATTGACTAAGAGAATATTGAGATACTTAAAAAGTAACCAAGAAGTAGGGCTATGGTATCCAAAGGAAGGTGGATTCAAGCTAATTGGCTATTCGGACTACGACTATCTTTGGATGTAGAGTGGACAGAAAAGTACTTGAGGCACATGTCAAATGCTTGAAACCGACTAATTTCTGGTTTAGCAAGAAGCAAAACTCAATAGCCACCTCTGGTGAGGCGGAGAATACAGGCTCGGGCATTGTTGTTGCCCAAGTCCTATGGATGAGACAAAGACGGTGAGAGATTATGAAGTTGAAGAAAAAGAAATTCCAATCATGTGTGATAACACAAGTGCAATTGCAATCACTCAAAATCGTGTTGCACTCAAGAACAAAACATATTGATGTCGATATCATTTCATAAGAGATCATGTTGAAAAGAAGGACATTATCTTGGAATATATCTCAATCGACAAACAACTAGCCGACATTTTCACAAAACCATTATGTGAGTCAAGATTTGAAGAACTCAAACATGAGTTGGGGCTAATTGAGCTAAGTTGAGACACGAAGAATCAAAGAAAAGAAATGGATCGGGAAAGAAGGTGAAAAAGAGCCGAAAACAAAAATTAGCTCAAGAATCACCAGATCGGAAAAGTCACTATATCAAGTCGGTGATAATGAGTCACTAAGAGAAATGTGAGAAGCAGAGTTAAATCGGCTAAGAGATAATTTGAATAACTTATGAGCAAAATGACAAAAACGCAGTCGTTTTTGACTTAGCGGGAATGTTTTAAGAGACACGTCAAAGATAATGATGATGTGTACGGACATAAAGCCGCACACCAAGCCTATGATTGGATATAAATCTTTGCCGCATTAAATACGAGACATGAATCGCTCAATATGCGTGCTAAATCCAAGCCGTTGATTTCGATCACGATTCAAAAACCGTCCACGTCCTTTCATAAACCATATTTAAACCATTTTTCGTCCGTTTCTCTCTCACACTTCTAAAAACTGTTCAATCTCTCTCTCTCAAAAAGCAAAGGCAAACACTCTCGAAACCCTATCAACCTTCAAATCTATTTCTGAATTTTTCTTGAAATTATTCTAAGAAATGGCACCAACTTATGACTTTACCAAGTTGGGAAAACAAATCCACACCGGTTCGACCGTGGATTTCGACGGAATGGTGAAGCAGGGGTCCGACGACACCCTGGTGAAGAAAATCGCGGAGAAGTTAGAAACGCCAGGATCAAAACCGTTTCTAACATCGGAGTATCCTATGACCTATGTGGAGGAGGTCGCACAATTCTACGTGAATGCCGAGATTCACGATGAAGGAATCAAGTCATCTGTTCATGGGAAGCGGTGACTATCACCGCCAAGGATTTGGTGAATATTGCTCACTACCGCCAGCAGAGGAGCATCCGAGATCAAAGAGGTGAAGTAAACTTGGCCGACGCATGGAAAGAAATAGCCAAGTCCGATGTTGCCGACAAAATTATATACACAAGCAAACAAAAGAAGGCTGAAGGAGGATTATCACAAATTGTTGGACATAGTTGCCAAATGCATCGACATCAAATTTGGCTTTGACCAATCGTCAAAGGCAAAATTGATTGTGATGGCTGCAATAATCGAAGAAAAGAAGATAAAACCGGGCTGAGTTTATCTACAGCAGACTCTGCCCGAACGTAGGGGAACAAGTCCTTCAAAGAAGATGGGTCATTTGGAGGATCCGGGATATGGCCTGGTGATTGGCCGGCTATTGGAGGTAAAAGGACCTCTTAGACATGGAAAGGCTTTCCATGTGAACAAGAGGATGTTGAGCTAATCTCTCTCGGTGCTCGAAGCGTGCGTATGCTAAGAGAGCGACACCAGTGAGGGGAATCGGTGACCCCAAGACACACTGCCTCCTCTCCAAAAGAAAGCGCCCTGCAGCCTACAAAGAAGATCTGCCCCGCAAAGAAAGAAAACCAAATCTGCTCCCGCCCGCAGCAGAGTCACCCGCCCGCAGCAGAGTCACCGCCCAAGCGGCCGTGTCACCCGCCCTGCAGCGGCGGTCGAGAAGGACTCACAAATTCCTTCTCTCGATCGTCAAAAAGAGGAGAACCGACAAACCTAGACGGCCAGCTCCTCGAAACAAACACAAGCACGGCCCCAGCCGCCCAAGACTCGAGAGGACACCGTCTCTCGAACCAGAAATCCCTCTGGTACAAACTAAGAGACGAAGAAGACTTGTAAAGCAATCCGAACAGGGAGAAACCAGCTGAGTCGGCTACTCGGCTAGCACAAATACCAGAGACTCATGGAGAAGTAGAGTCTCCAGACGCAGATAGATGAAACAGCCCAAGTCTGCTGAAGGTGATCAGCAGAGGCAACCTCAAGACACAATTGTAGCTCACACATCCGAAACTCAAGAAGAACCAGCCCAAGCAGAGATAGTGATGTAATGATCCTATCTCCACCTTACCCAGACATCCGTAATCGTCTGCGTGAGTGGAGAAAATGGAAGTTGAGCAAGTCAAGGGAACAGTTCCAACGGCCTGAACTCATAGAAGAAGAGGAATCGCTAAATTTCCTTGGATTATCTAATGTGCTCACTCTAGATGAAGACAATCGCATGGATATTCTGCAGATCTACAAGGACAAAGAGAGAGAAAAGCAAGTGAAGAATCAGAAGCACGCGAGAAGGCAAGTATCGCCCCATCTCGGCACCACGAACACTTCCATCCTCTCCTTGATGTCTTCTCCGAAAGTGACGAGGAACCAGAGAATCTGCCCACAGAAGAATTGCGAGATGCACGGCAAGCATTGCGTGAATCAAGAATCCTTCACGAGCAAAGATCGATGGAGGGACCAGGAGAGTCCTCGAACACGGTGAAATCGATCCAATGGGAGTGGTTCAGCAAATAGCCACCGATGTTGTCGCTACCACTTCCCCACTCACTCGAAGAAGGCGATAAGGAGATGGCGATGGCGGGCTAGTGGGGACCGGTCGAGCCAACCCCTATTGAAGGTGTGCTACCACCGCCCCAACGGCTGAACCATCAATTGCAACAGCCGGGAGTTTGGAGACGAGTGACCCCACTCCAAGTCACTCGGTGGTGCTCCGGTGAGGGGAAACTCCCTCCACTGCAGCAAGGTCGGAGGATCTGCAGATGACTCCACAAAGAATGTAGGAGGCGAAGCAAAGAACACTCAAACACAAGAAGAACAGCAAGTTGCCATCAACGAAGCTCAGACGATTGAGACTGTCTCAACCGAGGTGCCAACTGCTCTGAAGGCTAATGACGCGCTGATGCAGTCGAGGCACAGGAAGGAATGTACTGGGAGTTAACACTGGCGATGAAAGCGCAATCCATGGGGTTGAGACTCAATGGATGCCACCGTGTAGAAGACCCTAAGACAGTGACACTAATCGAAAGGGAAGACCAGGCCTCGCAGCAGAGAGAGACCGCTGGAGGAAAAGAAGGCCCACGGGAGGTTGAGACTTCCCAGGGTAACACAATGAAGTAGAGAACATCCCTCCCGCAACCATCGACCCATCCGAGAAGGAGATCGGCGCACTCCATGATTCCCAGGACAACCCGATGTCACCTTTCTCGGGATCGGAAGGCGAAGAAGAAGTCGAGTCAACCCCATGACAAATCCAAAAGACTCAGTGCGGATGTTCCAGGCACGAGCAAGTCGATCCCAAGACTACTCGTCGGACTTTTAACTTTAATGATGAGCCACCACTAGAAATCTCATCATCGTCCGATGACGCTTCCGATAAGGCCGAGGACCGATCTACTCAAAAGGAAAAATCATTTGAGACCAACGAAGCTGTTAAGACACTGAGGCTCAAGCAAGCCGGGTCTACTTCACAACCAAACCAATTTGAACCAGAGACCACTGCTCCGGCTCCTCACGCTACTGGTGGATCGATTCCCAAAAGAACTTCACGCGCACCGCTTATCATCGAACAAATCCCAGGTTGGCGGTGATGAATCCTTTGTGGAATCTTTCCTTTCTCCTTTGGAGATACGAGAACTCCACGAAGAGTCGAAAATGAGCAAGCACGCTATCACGGACCACCTCCTGTTTTTCACTCAGGCACCATTGTTCCGGCCCGATTTCGATTTCGACAACAGATGGCCATCACCGCAATGTAAGAATCGGTGAAGTTCGAGAAGTGTTCAAGGCACTCTTTCTTTGTCAAGTTGAACGAATGGAGAGGCATCGGCCTCTTTGGACATGCGCTGGACAACAGAGATGCCAACCATACGGTGACTTGAGAGGCATCACAGTCGGGATAAGGGAATGGTGGCAACAAAGAAAGAATCAATGCGTGTGGAAAGGTGAGATACTTTAACCTTATTCAACAAGTCTGGTGTGGAGAGTCTGAAAATGTTGATGCGAAAACGAAGCTGAGGGAACACATTGAACATATGCATGAAGCTCACACCGCCGAGATCAAGCTGCTGCGTGAGCGAGTAATGCAAATGATATACGGCGTTTGGAAGAACACATGACAAGAAAATTCAGCCTTCTCATGGCTGAGATGAAGCCGATTTGTGAGAATCCAACGCTACTCGATCTGAATTCCGTGCAAAGATACAACGCAGCAGACTTGAAGCAAAATTCAACCATCGAAGACTCGACTTCATGCTTGCAAAGCATGTTCCTGGGGTTCCTCTATCCTTTGATGATGCCAAAAAGGGGGAAGAGGAATACCTTAAAGCAAAGAAAATCAAGCTGAAAAGAAAAGAGCGGTGACAAGGGAACATCCGAGAAGGGAAAATCAGGTGAGGAAATTTTGAAATCGAAGAAAGGAAAATCACTTTGAGGGGAAGGATCAAAAGATATGACCTTGATGATTGCACAAACCCCCCAACAGGGTCCTGTCACGGTGACATTATAAGCGGCAAACTCCCGTGACTCTGCCACTCCAACACTGCGTATCTATGGCCGAGAAGAGAAAAGCAATTGAAGCAGGGATGAAGGAGGTGGAAGGAAGAATGGATGCCAGGGTGATGAACATCTTGAAAGAACACGGAGGCATTCCGGTTGACAGAGACACGTATGCCATTTCGGATGTCGGGACAGAGCCAAGATCAGTTGACGAATTCAAAACGCTCGAATCAAGGATATTTTGCAAATATGTCCATGGCTCAAGCTTGGGACTGATCTTGGGAAAAGGGTCTCACATTATGTGAAGAAGGCGTGACAACAGCAGACAACCGGCGATCCTCTGCTGGTCACTCACTGGGCACTCAATTTGGAAAAAGAAGAAGGCCCCAAAGACAAGATACGCCCAGAGGTAGAGGAAGAAGCGGCAGTGGAGGAAGAAGCTTGACCTAGGCCTCGCCCAAGAATATTGAATACGTAGATCCGGGGAAAGAAAAGAGGGATCTACTGGCCGGGCTTGACCAAGTGGCGAACTTGCGAGTGGCTAAAACCAACGCCGAGTATGTAAAGAGAATAGAAGAAGAAAACAAAAGACAAACTCAACAATGGCGGGAGAGACAGGAAAGAACAAGGAAAGATGAAGTTGCGAGGAAGGCATATGAGAAGAAAAAGAAGGCGGTGGACGAGAAGAAGAGAAGAAGAGAAGAAGATCTCGATCAAGATGAAAGAAGGAGAAATGAAGGAGATGAAGTGTTCTTTGTCAACCCTTCGTGTATTTTATATGTAAATACATACAATGTAAGTCTTCTCGTAATAAAGCTATAAATTTTCTATTTTTGTGAAGACAATTACATACTCGATACACCTTGTAAACTTGATTGTGTTAAGTACAAGAATGATATGATCAATAAAAAGATTGATTATGTGCATACATTCTATGTCAATACACTATCTCGTATGTATCTTTGTTATTTGCATCTTTGTATGATTTAAGTTTTGGCATCATCAAAAAGGGGAAATTGTTAGGAATTTTATTGTTTAGATTTTGATGAATGCCATGTAAAACTTAGAATAGAAAGTTGGCACCTCAATTCTTCTTGTAGAAATGTATTGTAACAATTAGAGCCGGCTGCCGAGTTAAGTCGCCTACGCCCTAACATGCAAGAAGACAATGAAGGCTTGAAGGAAAACTCTGAGAGACAAATTGAGTCTGACAAGAAAAGCATGACAGAACTGATCGTTGAAGAAAGCGAGATGAGATGCGGTGAGTGGAACATCATCAAGTCAACTCAAGAGAAGCCAAGTCTCAAGTCAAGTGACGGAAGAGTCATCCATGATTGAAAGCGACTCTAAGTCACCCGGGAAAGCAAGGAAAGATCAAGTCGAGATAATCGTAAAAAGAACCGTTCTTTAAATCAAGAGATTTACTTAAACAAGTAATATCTCCATACTACCTTTCTTGGAGTGCTCGACCCCCCAAGCGTGCAAAAGGAATGAACCAATGGGAAGCACTACACCGTGTCGAGTCGCGAAAAGGTGATAAAACAATTCATACGAGGAAATGGCAATTCCAAGAACGCAAGCCAACGATCGCAAAGTGACTTTCAAAAATGAGCCTATCTCTTCAACGGGCAAATTTTTGAAAGTTCACTATAAAAGGCCGAGGAGTTTGTTTGAGAAAGAAGCATAAATGACACATACGTGAGATATACAAGCACATCGAAAAACTTAAACAATCTCAATCCTCAAGCCTACATTTCAAGTACATCAATCCAACACTTACCCGTGAAGGAAAGAGAACTTCAACCTTGAAGAGAAAACCTTTGAAAACAAGGGGTCTACATTCCGGGAAGGATTGTAGAAAGGTTCAAAGGGTGAACCAAGTCTTAAGCTCTTGGAGGGCTTCGTGATCAAATCCAAAGTGCTTAAGCAAGTGAGTGTAGTAGTAGCAAGCGCAACTGCCCTGTGAAGAAGTTGAGTCGCACGAGAAGCCACCGGTGAGTGATCAAAGCGCGTCTCGATCGAGTCCCAAAGGATCAAGTCATTTGTTGTGATCAAGACTTGTATACGGGGTATTACCACTTTGTAAACCGATCATTACTTAGTGGATTCCTCCGGGAGTTGGAGAAGAGAGGAGTAGAAGAATTACCCCATCTTCGAACCTCTATAAAAACTTTTTGTGTCATTTACATTTCAAAGATTTAAATTTCTCGCACTTTTAAATTGCTTATATCTCACGATAAATTTGCTATCCATTTGATAATTTATAAAGTACTAAATCAAGTCGTAAAAACTTGCTTAATCAAACTTAAGGGTGTTAAGTCTTCCAAAAAACAAAACCACAGTTGAGTCAAATTATAGCCAACAGTGAGTTACTCTATTAATGCTCAAATTTGAATCATGTTGAGAGATTAACTCTCTTGAGTGACTAATTCGATGTCCATCAAGGACACAAGTGTGTAGAACTCAGTAGATTTAAAAGGACTAAATCGAAAATTTGGTAAGGTTTATTCAACCCCCCTTTCTAAACCTTACACTTACACCCCTTGGGACCTACATAATGGGTCTTGAACAACAAATCCACCAATTGCACCAAGTCCCACCATTGTTATATACATTGTGCAATTGCCCATGAAGAATGTAGATATTTTCTCACATCTCGTGCAGTTTCATCTTGACGGAGAAGAGTCCTCTGTTGTTTTAGAATTAAAAGGTAAGCCTTTTGTTTTTGGGATGCGGAACCTACCGTTTATCTATAATTTTTAGCAAAAAACTGAAAATATAACTATATAATTTTGTAGAAGCAACAACAGGGCCCTGTAGTTTTCAAAGTCCGATGCGACACATAAATCTAGCGCTCTTCGTAGTAGCGTGAAACAACGAATTTTTTAACGCTAGTTATCATATTATTTCTAAAAAGTGTTTGGAGAAGGGTTATCTCAATTTAGTTAAAAAGGAGTTACTTAGAAATTGGAAGAGATATTATTTTCTTAGTAGGAAGCGGAGCCTATTTAGGCTAAGAAAGCTTTGGTGGAAGAATATTTGATTCGATTCATTGACACCATATTTATAATAAGACAACTTTTTAGCCAATGACTAGGATTTATTTGATCTAAATGCTATAATTTATCGATTAGAACTATCTTCTAAAATAGCTAGCAACCTAGAAGTTTCTATAAGCTTTCTTCAACTAATATCTAAGATATTTTAATAAGATATTTCTAGAGAAATTCTACAACTTGAGGCATTTGGGCTTGAACTCTTATTTTCATTTTTTAACTAAAAAATATATTTTCAAGCCCAGTATTATTTAGACTCAAATTACGTTTATATTTCATCAAAAAGATCACAATATAGTCTCATTCCTATAAACCAACAAGGCCAACAACGAAATTCATAAATGTTGACATGATCACGATTATATATGCCAACAAAGAAAATCTCATATGTTTCGACAAAGACAACGAAATATTAATATACTTGCCACAACGAAATATTAATATACTACCTTTTAATTAGTGTATTATTCTTTCATTGTCGTTTTCTATTTGAGCTCTAGACTCTTTCATCATACCTAAGTTATTAAGTCACAAATTTTAATTATTTATTATGATTGCAAAGTACAAATTTATAAATATATTATCATTTATCCATTTGTGTTACTAAACACAAGGTCTTGTTTAGATATTAATTCTGTATAAATATAAAATACAAATTTATACAATTATAACAATTATGAGGATTCTGAAAATTTTACACAACTTATAAAATGATGCAAAATGATATTAGTAACAAGAATATAAAAAATATAGCATTTCTTTTCAACAAAACACGAGTAAATCGCGATTAATAGATGTTAATATCAACTTTGAAAATTCATAATAAATTATAAAAAAAAATATATACCTTAATTCAAGTTACAATAAAACCTTAAGATGTTGGCTTCCAAAGTAAAATATAGTCATGATGATTTAATCACTAAATATTGTTGAAGTTGCCCACAACAGTAACGATGACGAGTGAAAACATTTTGAAGGAAAAAAAGAAAAGATTTGTTAAATCAATTGTGGAAATAACTCTAATGGATATAATTTATAATCTGAATGTAATTTTTTGGTTTCACAAACATTTATTTGATTTTGATTTTGATTTTGATTTGATATGTATTTGTAGAGAAAATGTAGGAGATAGATTAATACAAAATTGTGATTTTTTTTAATACTCATGAAATGGGTTAACCGATTTTGCCCGGACGCCTAAGACGACAGCCTCATTGGCCTCACTAAAGGACCGATCTGGAGAGAACGGTGAGGAAATTTTGGATTAGGGCTAGAAAAGCAGGCATTGCTGCTACGTGGAACTGATAAGTAACCTATTTTTTTATTTTCTTTTTCTTTTTTGTTTCATTTTTTTCTCATTAATTAGATTGGTAGGCTGCCACTGTCCGAATCAATCCGCTAGAATTGGGCTCAAATAACCCAATTTCGTTACCTTGTTGTCACTTGTCAGATTGGGAATCGGGTCTTGGAAAGCCCAACTCAAACACCTACTATTAAAGCTTAACTGATTTAAAGGTGAGGAATAAGACGATTCCATAAAATTCCCTTTATATATTTTTTTTTCTTTTGTATCTTAATATCTTTTAACACATATAAGGTTATCGTTTAGTTCAAACTATTTTCATATAATACACGGGAGTGATCGTATGACTTTAGTAGAACTGTTTGATCAAATCATAAATTTTTTGAGTTTTGAATCTTTAATTGTCTAGAAAATTCTTATTGGATGATTAGCTTTATATTACGTAATGTATTTTTTAGAAGTTACTATTCTTCATAATTTCCCTATATTTATTGTTGGGAGGCAAAAATATCTTTTAATATTTAATATACTAGCGATCACTTTTGTGCGATGCACGAATTATATATTAAGTAAAAATAATTTTAATATTTAAGTTATTTTTATTAATTAAAATCAAAAGATTATTTAATTGTAAAGTAAAATAACTATGGCTTAAATAATAAATGTTTTAACAATAATGGAACAATAATAATAATTCAAGAGAATTTCTCATAACAGTTAATCTAGTGTACATTTTTTTTCTTGTCAAAAAAAAAGGGCACAAGTATATATAGAACGAACGTGAAATGAACAAAAAAAATTACAAATCATAATATAACGATTGTTTTTACATAGTCACAAACTGATCTCCATCTATGCATTTTCTTGTTCTGTGTGACACCATTATTAAACAGTAAGGTGATTCATCGTCATTAGTTAAGTCACGGAACTAATAAAAATAACAAATGAATAAAATAGAATTCGAAGACAAAAATGAAACAGAAATTAAAAGCCAGAACTAAAAAACAACTAAACATGGTGAAACATGCATTATCAATTAAAAAAAGAGCCTTCCCTCAAAAAAAAAAATGAGAAAAAAGAGCCAAAGACAATCTATCTATATCTATATCTATATCTATACTTATTATAAAAGTGTGAATAGGTTTTAAGGTTTCTTGAAAATTTTGATTTGCCAAAAATGTCCTAATGGTAAAATTAGCTTTTAAGGGTAATTAAGTAGTTCTTCATATTGATTTTGATTTTATTTGTTTTAATAATATTGACAAGTGTCTCTTTATATTCCGAACTCTTCTTATATGATTTATTTATTTTTAATTCTTAGAATATTTTAAATTTTTAGATAATATTCATTTTATATTATACTAGATATCGAGAGTTTTCCAACCATATGTCATACGCATATATTATAGACTTCATATGATAGAATTTTAGCCATTTAAAATTGAGTGTTATGCAAAATGCACATTTATAATATCTTTATTTAATTTTCTAAATAATTAAATACATTACAAAAAGAAAAAAAGAGTATGAATTTACAGCAAAATGAAGAGAACAAATAAATAAATAAAAACTAATTTTATTTTATTCAAAATAAATAGCAGGACAAAATACATTTTCTAAACTTCACTATTGGTTGATAATATTCATACAATTATAAATTTATCATCTATCACACACCAAAATTGTGAGATAATATTATTTTTGGTTGGAGTAAATGAAAATTTCAAGGAATTTTATACTTTTACCATAAAAAATAATTATTTTTTAAGATAAGTTAAATATAAATTTTTACTAAAATTTTTAATAAATATTATTTTGTTTTTAAGGTCTATTCATTAAACTTTATGTATGTTTTTACCCATAATAACTGATATACGGTTTAACATAATTAGATTCAATTATCAGTTTATTTCATTCATGTGTTCTTTTGATACAAAAAAAAAAAAAAACAACTTGATCATTATGACAATGTAAAGTTAAATTTGCAAAACAAATATATTATAAGTATATATATATATACTCTAAAATTTAAAAATATAATAAACTTTGCTAAGAGTTATGTGTTTGAAATTAATGAAATGAGATTTTAAATCTCAAAGTTAAGTGGATGAGATGAGTAGTAATTGTATAATTTTGATTATTCAAAACTTATATTTATAGTTTTTTACTCTTTTTAAGGGTTGGCACATATATTTCTACTGTAAAACTAAATAAATAAAAAATGAAAGAAAAAATGATTTTACAGCAAAAATCACAATAACAATATAAAACATTTAATACTAAGAATTTTGAGGCTAAATTGAAAAATTGGTTCCAAGAAGGCAATATAAGAGAACTAATTTTTCTTTAATATTTATTTATGTATTTCTTTTATGGATGCACCATTTGACCATTCAAATCCTATAATTTAAATTCATTTATCAATTTTAATAGTATATAATTGTATGTTCTTTTAGTTAAATAAGTCTAGTAAATATGATAATAAATATTATTAACTATAAAAGATATTTAAAAGGATAAATATTTGTTCTCAAAGTTAACGAATTATAATTATAAATTATGTTTTAATATAGAGGTATAGAGAGTAGGAAAAGTTATTTTTAATTTTAATTATATTTATCTTGGCATAATAAATTTTTAATTAATAGGATGAAAGGTCTAACATATTTGGATAAAAAAAATAGTTATTTTATTGTAGAAAAATAATTTATTTTTAAATTATAAATAAGAAGTCAATATGGCTTTTAATAATCTTATTATATTTTACATATCAAGAATTTTAATTTAAATTGAAATTATTATTCCTATTTAGTCTTTTCTATTTTATGGTAGTTTTTTTATTTATTACTTATATAGATGTGTATTGGTTGAAAAAAACTGCATCAGTAAATAGACTTTGATTTAAAAAAAAAAAACTAATATAATAAATTAAAATAGATTTAAATAAAATACAGTTAAAAATGGTGTATATATATATATATATACTATTGCAAGAATGGTAGAAGAAATATTGAAGAAAATTCACTTACATATGTACATTTTAACATTTATGACAATACTTAGCTTTGCTTAAAACATACATACACCCTTAATAAATTATATAAGTTTAGGTAAAAAGATATGTATTATATTATTTAGGTAGTAAAATAATCAAACTTAGCAAAAGAAATATAATACAATATGGAAACAAGAATCAATACCTGAAAATTTAAAGAAGTCTATATATATATATATATATATATATATATCTAACATTTATATCTTAAGTAGATATCTTATAACCGAGGGTCTATCTGGGGTCGGCTCGGTGTAAGTTTTCATCTTACTAGCCGAGCTCGACGATACCACTCTAAATCGTCACGCCCAAACGGGACGCGACGACAATCCACAATTTAAATACAAATAACCATACGATCTGAAGACATAATATCATCGAGAACCCAATGAGGCAGAGTCAAAATAGCAGCGGAAATAAAACAACAAGCAACACTTACAGTCCACATTCCATAATCCAAATTACATCCTCGAAAATCAACCAACGATAACAACTTAAAAGTCAAAGGGTCCTACGCCCGTCAGTTACAAACCGGAATGAAAAGAAAAAAAAGCAGTCCAACAAAGAATCGAAAGAAATGAGTCCATCAATAACATCAAGAAGTAGTAAATCCAACAAGCGGAGTACAAGGGCTCAATCCAGGTCCGTTCAAAGATCTTCAACGAAGTCCTCATCTAAAGGTTAGAAAACAGGTGGGGATGAGACAAAAATCTCAGTGGATGGGGTGATCGTGTGCAAGTGAGGCGATATATAGTTAATGCGAGAAAACTGTTATATGAAAATGCGTGAGTATGATGCATGAATTCACACACGATCCACAAGCGTCGTGATAAATATATTTAAGTAATATACTTATACGATTCAAGAAAACGATTCATGGTCACACAGCACTATGTGATTCATCCAAGACAGTAGGATTACGTCACGAAAATGTAACGCCAATCCCATGCAAGGAGATAATGGTTGCGTCACGGATTTGTAGCGCCAACCAATGCAAAACAAGTAGCGATTGCATACGGATTTGTAGCGCCAACCAACGGGTCCGATAACTCCGGAATCGTGTGGATCGAAAGCCCGATTCCTTCGTTCTTCCTTGTAACTCCCGAGCAAGATGGTGAAGACCTGTCACCTTATCGCTCCGTAGGCAAAGACAAATCCACGTGAGAGTGGCTAGGCCCGGATTGTCATAATCATGATTATACCTCAAGTACTACGACCCGCTTCCCTTGGACAAACTCCGTCCCTCGATTCTGCGGGATTAGGACGATGGGGCGGAAGAGTGGAATAGTAGCCGAGCTGCCGGTTCCATCCCGACGTATCCATTCCGATCGTGAGCTCGACACACCAAGTTGACTCAAACGAGAAAAGTAAATACAAGTTCGGGTAGTCAAACATCGAGTATTATTGATTCAGGAAAGCAATTCAGGAAAATTTTTGAAAATTCACGAGTAGAAATATGGCGTTAGTGGAGTTATTTGGATGAAGATGATTATTGGAAGGATAAGCAATCTTCGATATCTTGAAAGATTAGGTGGAACATAAGTCCCGTTATAGATTCAAAATCGCAAGGCGAGGAAGTCGCTCCGCGATCGGGTATTAATCAATTAAATTGATCCGATAAGTTATAGGTTTTTGGGAAAATAAAATTTTTAATTAAATCTCCAAGTCAGAGGGTCCGGGGCTATTTTAGTAAAAGATAAAATAATTTGAGTTAGGTCCTTTATAAAAGAAAATTTTCAATTTAGCCCCGTTTTGTAAAAACTAACACTTTTGGGGTTAAAAATTGAATAAATAAATATCCCGACCTTGAAAAATTATGAGGTCAGTTTCTAAATTCTCCAAATTGTCCAGAGATTCAGGTTTTTAAAGTTTTGAGGTCGAGTTTTTATAAAATTCTCACATTGGCCCCAAATTTGTAAAAATTGCCAATTCGGACCTTAAGTTTGAAATATTCGGAACTCACAAACCGGAAGGGCTTTTAATGTGATTCCAGTTGGAAAATGTCACTAAGGTTGGTAGGATATTGGGACAAAAACAGTTTTTAAAAGAAATAAGTGTAGGTCCTTTAACCTTTGAAAATATTATTTTTGTCCCATTTTGAAATAATTGCCTTTAAGGCTTTTAGGGGTCCAATTGTTATGAAATTTGAACCTTGGGTCCAAAATATAATTAAGTTATAATTAATTTAGTATTTCCAGGTGCATGGGCTGCATAAGTCCTGGAAATTGCATTTGAGTCCTCAAGTTTAGTATTTTACACTTTAGTCCCTCAATTTTAGAAAAATTACTTTCCAAGCCCTAAACACTTGAATTTTTGGAATACATTTAAAATGTGTCATTTCCAGTACCTTAAGAGTAAAACTTTCAAAATTTAAGGTTAAGGTCTGGTACAGTTTTTAAATTTGCAAAGTGGCCCTTAAACTTTCAAAATTTTACAATCTATTCCTTGGGCTTTTAAAGGTTGATTTTATTTATCTTAAAACTCTTAAAACTTTATTAAAATGTCCAAAAGTCATTTTTGAACCTGAGTACAGTCCCAAAAATCGAAATTTGCAGAGGGGTCCTTTAACTTTCATTTTCTTGCAATTTAGTCCACCAACTTTCCATTTTACATTTTTAAGTCCAAAATTGAAATTTAATCAATTACGCTCGACTTTTCCAGGTTATAAGTCATCCAAAACATGGATTTTAAAGATCATAAACATGCATATCCAATACATACAAGGATTCATTAAATAAAACATTAAATTGCACATGCATGCACCTAAAATTCAATAAATAGCAATTTTGAGCAACTCTTGAGAATTTTCATGATTTGATACATAAAATTGGCATGCAATACATAGATTATATATCTCAAGGCTCATAATCAAAATTTATACATGCATTTTAATAAAAACACCTAATTTGGAAAGTATTTTTCCACCCACCTTAAAATTGGAAATTGTGAAATAAAAGGATAAATTTCACAATTTTTGGATGAGGCTTCTTAGGTCAGCCCCTAAGTCAAGAAATACCAAAAATTTGAAGTTAGAAAAATGAGAGAAAAATTAAGGAGAAAAAGAAGGAGATAAGAAAATGAGAAGACTACACTTTACCTTGTGTAGTAGGTGATTGGAGACTAGTTGAAGCTTTAAAATTGGGAATTTTGGTTCACCTCCAAAATCACCTAAGGTCAGCCCCTATTTCTCAAAAATGAAAAAAAAAGGGGTGTCAAAATTTGACAAAAAAATTAGGAAGAAGAAGAAAAATACACTAGAGTCCATTATCTTACCTTATAGTCTAAATCTTCAAAATTTCCTTCAAGTCTTGAAATCTCCTTCAAGGTGATGTTAAGCTCTAGTCTTCAAAGTCTTCTAAATGTACCTCCAAAATCAAAATTTGAGCTTAAGTTAAGAGGTGAAAAGAGGTAGCTAGAGGTTATCAAGATGAATTGGAAAACAACATTTCTTACCTTGTAGTAGGAGTGTTCGAATTTTATGAAGAATAAGGAGAGAAATCTTGAAATTTTTTTCTAAGTGTTGAAGAAGAAGTAAGAAGAAAGAGTAGAGAGAGGTAGGGGGTTTAGAGAGAAGGAGGAGAAATTTGCAAGGCTTGAATGTGTTGGTGATAAAATGAAATGGATTTTTGGCACAAAATGGCCTAATGGCCGTCCAAGTGAGAGAAAGAGAGAGAGAGAGAGAAGGAATTTTTGTTCAATTTTGTGTCTTGCATTTTGCCTCTTGCATGGGAGACAATTTGAAGGTCAAAGGTATGGGCAAGACATGGTTTGAATGGAATGTTGGAAGACTTCCAACATGTTGGCAAAAATAATATTAAAGAAGTAATGTAAGAGATGATGTGTATAATGTTTGAATTAATGGTATAATTATACACAAGATGACTAATATAAGGTGTAGGTGTACAAGAGTTGGATGATATTTTTACTCCAAAAATACCGTCATGGCCGTCCATACTAAGGGCAATTTGGTAATTCCATATTTTTTTGTCCCAAATTTGATGATAATAGATGAAATATATCAATCTCCAAAATAATTAGTGATTTCCTTGATCACTTATAAGTCTCATGATCACTTAATCTAAATCAAAATCTTAATTCTATAAGGTAAAGGTTTCTAAAATAAATAGTCTCTTAAAATTCTAAGGTGACTAATAAATACAAAAATAGTAATAATGATCAATCAAGTGATCATAGATGCAAAAATGGAATTAATAAAGATCATGATCACAAGTAATAAATGAAATGAAATAAAATACAAAATTTATATATTATTAATAATTACCCGTCAAAGTGACGCGGTAAAATAGTCGATCAAATACATAGACGACAATAAGAATCAATTATAAGATCGAAAAAATCGGGGCTTCACATCCTCCCCTCCTTAAAAGAATTTGGTCCCCAAATTCTCTTCAGAATAGTTCCGGGTATTGATTCCTCATGTCTTCTTCCATCTCCCACGTTGCGTCTTCGTCTCTGTTGTGGTTCTGCCACACCACTTTAACCATCGGAATTTCTCTTTTACGCAATGTCATATCTGCTGATCAATGATCCGGATCGGTCTCTCGGTGTAGGATAGATTTTCCATTAGAGGCAGAGTATCTTGAGTGATGATATGTTCGGGATTTGGTTGATACTTCTTCAATCTCGTCGTGGAATACATCGTGCATTCCGCATATGGTCTTGTGGTAACTCGAGTCGGTAGGCTAACTTCCCGATCCTCTGTAAAATCTGGTAAGGTCCAACATATCTCGGACTCAACTTGCCTCCTTTCTTCGGATTGATTAATCCTTTCCGTGGTGAGAGTATGAGAAATACTTCATCTCCGACTTCAAATTCTTGATCCTTTCTTCTCTTATCCGTGTAACTCTTTTGGTGGCTCTGAGCGGTGCGAATCCGCTCCTTGATCAGCTTGACCTTCTCCATGGCCTCCTGAACTAAGTCGACCTTTGGAATCGAAGGCGACTTTCGTTTCTCTTTCGGAGTCCATTGGTCGTCAATCTCCCAGTGTAGTGGGGATCTACATTTTCACCCATATAATGCCTCGTAGGGTGCCATCCCAATCGTGGCCTGATAACTGTTATTGTAGGCGAACTCGGCTAATGGTAAGTGCGAATCCCAACTTCCTTGAAAATCCAAGGTGCAGGCTCGCAACATATCTTCAAGGGTTTGAATTGTTCGCTCAGACTGTCCATCGGTTTGTGGATGTGCTGTTGTGCTGAAACTTAGCGAGGTTCCCAATTCCTCGTGCAAGAACTTCCAAAATTTGGAGACAAACCTCGGGTCTCTGTCGGATACTATGTCGAATGATCTCGGATATAAGTCTGTGCAAGTTTCTGCAAGCTATCAGTTTTCTTGATGGGTAAAAAGTGTGCAGATTTCGTGAGTCGGTCTACGACTACCCAAATAGCATCATGGCCTCCTCTAGTCCTTGGTAGATCCGTCACGAAGTCCATCGTTATGTGTTCCCATTTCCACTCAGGAATTCTCAACGGTTTTAGTAAACGAGATGGTCGTTGGTGTTCTGCTTTTACTCGTTGACAAGTCAAACATCTCGCACCGAATTCCGCTACCTGGTTCTTCATGTTTACCCACCAATAACTCTGTTTCAAATCCTTATACATCTTGTTTCCTCCAGGATGTATAGTGTATTTTGAACGGTGTGCCTCTGCTAGGATTTTATTCCTAATCTGCTCATCATTCGGTACATAAACTCGATTCCAAAATCTGATAACTCCATCTTCCGATACCGATAATTCTGATCTTTCTCCTTTAAGTATCTTCTCCTTCAGTTTTTGAAGATGTGCATCTTTCTCTTGTGCTTCCTTGATCTCATTCAAGATCGGGTTTAACCGAAATATTAGCACATGAAATCGAGTATTGGTTCTCGTCGATTCCAATTGCTCGCCTCTTCTAATGATTCCCACTCTCGAATCATAAGTCCTGGCTAAGCTCGCTTTTCGCTTAGAGCGTGCGCTACGACGTTAGCTTTCTGGGATGGTATTGAATATCAAAGTGATAGTCCTCAATCAACTCCATCCATCTCCGTTGCCTCAGTTGATGTCTTTCGGGAGAATAGATACTTCAGGCTCTTATGATCCGTGAAAATCGTGAATGTTGCTCCGTAGAGATAGTGTCTCCATTTCTTTAACGCGAACACTATCGCTGCCAATTCCAAGTCATGCGTTGGATAATTGTCTTTATACGGCTTGAGCTTTCGTGATGCATAAGCGATAACTTTTCCTTCCTGCATGAGCACTGCTTCTAGTCCTTCTTTTGATGCATCACTATAGACGACAAAGTTTTCGGTCCGCTTTGGAAGGGCTAAGACTGGACCTGTAGTAAGTCGTTTCTTCAGCTCTTGGAAAATAGCTTCGCACTTGTCATTCCACTCAAACTTGACTTGCTTTCCGGGTTAGTCGAGTGAGTGGTCGGCTCTCTTGGAGAAGTCCTGGATAAATCTTCGATAATATCCACTAGTCTAGAAACTCGATTTTGATTCTGACTAGGGTTGTTTCCATTCAACCTTTGTGCGTACCTTGAAGGATCTACGACAATCCCAGTCTTAGGATACTATGTGTCCCAAGAACGCGACTTCACTAAGCCAAAATTCACACTTGCTGAATTTGGCATACAGCTTATGCTCTCGTAGTGTCTCCAAAACAATTTTCAGATGACGTTCGTGTTCTTCTCTAGACTTAGAGTATACGAGTATGTCATCAATGAATATCACTACGAATTGATCCAAATAAGGTTGAAAGACTCGATGCATCAGGTCCATAAATGCTGCTGGTGCATTCATCAGACCGAAAGGCATCACTACAAACTCGTAGTGTCCATATCGGGTTTGAAATGCAGTTTTGGAAATGTCTTCTTCGCAGATCTTCAGTTGGTAATATCCTTGATGTAAATCAAACTTCTAGTACACTGTCGCTCCTTGGAGTTGATCAAATAGTTCGTCTATCCTCGGAAGGGGATATTTGTTCATGATAGTCACACTATTAAGACCACGATAATCTATACATAGTCTTAAGGTGCCATTTTTCTTTTTGACGAACAGCACAGGTGCTCCCCACGGAGACGCACTCGGCCGGATAAATCCCACATCCATCGGTTTTACGCCAGAATTGCGTTTTCGGCTCTTGTAACTCAAGCGGAGCCATTCTATATGGTGTTCGGCAATCGGGGCGAGTCCCGGTAACACTCGATGGTGAACTCGACTTCCTATCCTGGAGGGATAGTGGTGAGTTCTTGTGGAAATACATCCGTATATTCTGATATTATAGGTACTTGGTTGATTTGTGCCTCAACCTTGGGTTTGTTAATTACAAACGCCAAGTACCCTCGAGCCCCTCTAATGATTGCATTCCTCACTTTCATTGCTGAAATGATTGGGGCAATCTTAACTCGTGCCCTTCCCGAAATTTCCACTTTGGGTTTTCCGGGTTCACATAGCTTAATGGACTTGTTATGGCAGTCCATTTGTGCATGTTGTGCAGATAACCAGTTCATTCCCAATGTCACGTCGTATTCGGATATAGGTAATAGGATTAAATCGGCAGGAAAGTTTATCTCAGCAATCTTAACTTCACATGCATTATAGATAATATCTGTTATCTGACTTGCGCCCATAGGAGTTGACACTTCTAGACATATAGGCATATGTTCCATGCATGCATGCAGTTTGTGTACAAAATGTGGTGCAACAAATGAATGCGTTGATCCAGGGTCGAACAATATTTTAGCGTAGTGGTTAGATACTAGAACCGTACCTTCCACCACATCCGTTGCCTCCGGAGCCTCCCGCCTGGGCTAGTGCAAACGCTCGAGCGGGCATCCTTGCCCGATTACCCTGGCCATTTCCTTCTTCTACGTGCATTTGTTTGGTTCGGTCCTCGATTGGCAATCTTTGGTGATCTTCGATTACTACCACAAACAAGAAACACCTTTCTTGTTTACGCCAACAATCATTGGCGGTATGTCCTTTTACGGCAATATGCACATAATTGACCCGACTTTCCTTCAGATCGTCCCTTTCCTTATCTCTGTCTTATTAATGGTCCCCTTCAAACTTAGCGGCGGTTTAGATGGTTGTCCCCAGTTGTCCTCTTAAGATTGTTCGATGGCCTACTCTGTTGAATCATCCCAATACGGTTGATCCCGACTCAATGCGGAGAGCCGCTTTTGCCTTTTACGGTGAGTAGGTTGTCGATTCAACAATCAGCTTGATTGTTTCGATGTTCCACTTTTAATCCTCGAGTGAACTTGTAAAGCTTATCCTCTTCAGTATTGATTGTCCCCAGAGCATACTTGGACAATCGGTGAAATTCCGACTCGTACTGAGCTACAGTCATGTTCCCTTACCTCAATTTGTGGAATTCATCTCGGCGTGCCTCTTTCACAACCTGTGGAATATACTGTTCATTGAACTTGGCCAAGAAATTTCCCCATGTTCGGCTACCCGATTCTGTTCCCATCTTCTTTCAACCGCCTTCCACTGGTCTTTAGCGGCCGATTAGGATTTAAATACGACGAGTGTGACTTTACGCTCATCCGAGTATTGGAGAGCATTGAAGATATTCTCCAATTTCTCTACCCATTCTTCTGCCTTCAAATCATCCGGCTCTCCTAAGAAGGCTGGTGGGTCGAACCGTAGAAATCGCCCCAACGTGCGATCATTCACCTCTCTGGCTGGTTCGGGGGCACGGTGTTGAGGCTCTGTTTGTTGCCTCATGAAAACCAGTATTTGTTGTAGGGCCTGCGCAGTCAAGTTGTCTCTGCAGCAGGTGGAGGAGGCGGTGGTAATTCAGGGGAGGGTACCCGGTCCCTGGGTACGTCGTCATCCCCTCGTGGAACGCGGCGAGGTCTCCCACGTCCTCTTTGTTCAGCCATTCTGGTCAAACAAAACTAAGGCGGATCAGTCAAAGGCAAAAGAAAGATAAGGAGAGAATAAGGAAATAATGAATAAAGGAAATCAGTCAAGAATCAACTAAGTCAAGACAAGTATGACTATGGAATCTCAAAATATGCGTTCTAACTTAGTTCAAACATTAATAAGACGGTTCTATGCCAATTTGAAATCGATTTCACACTTAATTGGTCAAGTCGCAGATTACCCAAAACACGGATCGAGGGTCCTATCTCGGGTCGGCTCGGTGTAAGTTTCCATCTTACTAGCCGAGCTCGATACCACTCTAATCTGTCACGCCCCAAACGGGACGCGACGACGATCCACAACTTAAATACAAATAACCATACAGTCTAGAGAATATCATCGAGAACCCAATGAGACAGAGTCAAAATAGCAGCGGAAATAAAACAACAAGCAACACTTATAGTCCACATTCCATAATCCAAATTACATCCTCGAAAATCAACCAACAATAACAACTTAAAAGTCAAAGGGTCCTACGCCCTTCAGTTACAAACTGGAATGAAAAAAAATAGTCCAACAACAATCGAAAGAAATGAGTCCATCAATAACATCAAGAAGTAGTAAATCCAACAAGCGGAGTACAAGGGCTCAATCCAGGGCCGGTTCAGCATCTTCAACGAAGTCCTCATCTAAAGGTTAGAAAACAAGTGGGGATGAGACAAAAATCTCAGTGGATAGGGTGATCGTGTGCAAGTGAGGCGATATATAGTTAATGCGAGAAAACTGTTATATGAAAACGCGTGAGTATGATGCATGAATTCACACACAGTCCACAAGCGTCGTGATAAATATATTTAAGTAATATACTTATACAGTTCAAGAAAACAGTTCATGGTCACACAAGCACTAGGTGATTCAGTCAAGACAAGTAGGATTGCGTACGGAAATGTAATGCCAATCCCATGCAAGGCAGATAATGATTGCGTATGGATTTGTAGCGCCAACCAATGCAAAACAAGTAGCGGTTGCGTACGGATTTGTAGCGCCAACCAAACGGGTCAGATAACTCCGAAATCGTATGGATCAGACAGCGATTCCTTCGTTCTTTCTTGTAACTCCCCGAGCAAGATGGTCCAAGACCTGTCACCTTATCGCTCCATAGGCAAAGAAAGTAAATCAAGTTCAGGTAGTCAACTAGGCAGTCGAGTATTATTGATTCAGGGAAGCAGTTCAGGAAATTTTTTGAAAATTCACGAGTAGAAATATGGCATTGGTGGAGTTATTTGGATGAAGATGATTATCGGAAGGATAAGCAATCTTCGATATCTTGAAAGATTAGGTGGAACATAAGTTCCGTTATAGATTCAAAATCGCAAGGCGAGGAAGTCGCTCCGCGATCGGGTATTAATCAGTCAAATTGATCCAATAAGTTAAAGGTTTTTGAGAAAATAAAATATTTTAATTAAATCTCCAAGTCAGAGGGTCCAGGGCTATTTTAGTAAAAGAGAAAATAATTTGAGTTAGGTCGTTTATAAACGAAAATTTTCAATTTAGCCCCGTTTTGTAAAAACTAACACGTTTGGGGTTAAAAATTGAATAAATAAATATCCCGACCTTGAAACATTATGAGGTCAGTTCCTAAATTCTCCAAATTGTCCATAGATTCAGGTTTTTAAAGTTTTGAGGTCGAAGTTTTATACAATTCTCACATTGGCCCCAAATTTGTAAAAATTGCCAATTCGGACCTTAAGTTAGAAATATTCGGAACTCACAAACCGGAAGGGCTTTTAATGTGATTCCAGTTGGAAAATGTCACTAAGGTTGGTAGGATATTGGGACAAAAGCAGTTTTTAAAAGAAAAAAGTGTAGGTCCTTTAACTTTTGAAAATATCATTTTTGTCCCATTTTAAAATAATTGCCTTTAAGGCTTTTAGGGGTCCAATTGTTATGAAATTTGAACCTTGAGTCCAAAATATAATTAAGTTATAATTAAGTTAGTATTTCCAGGTGCATGGGCTGCATAAGTCCTGGAAATTTCATTTGGGTCCTCAAGTTTAGTATTTTACACTTTAGTCCCTCAATTTTAGAAAAATTACTTCCAAGCCCTAAACACTTGGATTTTTGGAATACATTTAAAATGTGTCATTTCCAGTACCTTAAGAGTAAAAATTTCAAAATTTAAGGTTAAGGTCTGGTACAGTTTTTAAATTTGCAAAGTAGCCCTTAAACTTTCAAAATTTTACAATCTAGTCCTTGGGCTTTTAAAGGTTGATTTTTTTTATATTAACACTCTTAAAACTTTATTAAAATGTCCAAAAGTCATTTTTGAACCTGAGTACAGTCCCAAAAATCGAAATTTGCAGAGGGGTCCTTTAACTTTCATTTTCTTGCAATTTAGTCCACCAACTTTCCATTTTTATATATTTTAAGTCCAAAATTGAAATTTAATCAATTATGGTCGACTTGTCCAGGTTATAAGTCATCCAAAACATGGATTTTAAAGATCATACACATGCATATCCAATACATACAAGAATTCATTAAATAAAACATTCAATTGCACATGCATGCACCTAAAATTCAATAAATAGCAATTTTGAGCAACTCTTGAGAATTTTCATGATTTGATACATAAAATTGACATGCAATACATAGATTATATATCTCAAGGCTCATAATAAAAATTTCTACATGCATTTTAATAAAAACACCTAATAGCTGGAAAGTATTTTTCCACCCACCTTAAAATTGGAAATTGTGAAATAAAAGGATAAATTTCACAATTTTTGGATGAGGCTTCTTAGGTCAGCCCCTAAGTCAAGAAATACCAAAAATTTGAAGTTAGAAAAATGAGAGAAAAATTAAGGAGAAAAAGAAGGAGATAAGAAAATGAGAAGACTACACTTTACCTTGTGTAGTAGGTGATTGGAGACTAGTTGAAGCTTTAAAATTGGGAATTTTGGTTCACCTCCAAAATCACCTAAGGTCAGCCCCTATTTCTCAAAAATGAAAAAAAAAGGGTGTCAAAATTTGACAAAAAAATTAGGAAGAAGAAGAAATATACACTAGAGTCCATTATCTTACCTTATAGTCTAAATCTTCAAAATTTCATTCAAGTCTTGAAATCTCCTTCAAGGTGATGTCAAGCTCTAGTCTTCAAAGTCTTCTAAATGTACCTCCAAAATCAAAATTTGAGCTTAAGTTAAGAGGTGAAAAGAGGTAGCTAGAGGTTATCAAGATGACTTGGAAAACAACATTTCTTACCTTGTAGTAGGAGTGTTCGAATTTTATAAAGAATAAGGAGAGAAATCTTGAAAAAAATTTCTAAGTGTTGAAGAAGAAGTAAGAAGAAAGAGTAGAGAGAGATAAGGGGTTTAGAGAGAAGGAGGAGAAATTTGCAAGGCTTGAATGTGTTGGTGATAAAATGAAATGAATTTTTGGCACAAAATGGCCTAATGGCCGTCCAAGTGAGAGAGAGAGAAGGAATTTTTGTTCAATTTTGTGTCTTGCATTTTGCCTCTTGCATGGGAGACAATTTGAAGGTCAAAGGTATGGGCAAGACATGGTTTGAATGGAATGTTGGAAGACTTCCAACATGTTGGCAAAAATAATATTAAAGAAGTAATGTAAGAGATGATGTGTATAATGTTTGAATTAATGATATAATTATACACAAGATGACTAATATAAGGTGTAGGTGTACAAGAGTTGAATGATATTTTTACTCCAAAAATACCATCATGGCCGTCCATACTAAGGGCAATTTGGTAATTCCATATATTTTTTTTTGTCCCAAATTTGATGATAAAAAATGAAATATATCAATCTTCAAAATAATTAGTGATTTCCTTGATCACTTATAAGTCTCATGATCACTTAATCTAAATCAAAATCTTAATTCTATAAGGTAAAGGTTTCTAAAATAAATAGTCTCTTAAAATTCTAAGGTGACTAATAAATACAAAAATAGTAATAATGATCAATCAAGTGAAAATATTTATTTCTAACATTTTAAGCATTCAAATACATGCATTATACTTTTGTGAATTAAATTGTAAATTTTATACTATATTGAAATATGCTCACCGATAAAGATAAAATGAATTTTTTTTTGCTTAAGACAGTAAAAAATAGGCATATCAATTTATATATGATGCTTTTTTTCTTCTAATATTACAGAAAAAAAACATAATAAATTGAGACATATATTTTACTTGAAAATGTCACATGTATAGAATACGACAACTAAAATGTGAGGAGGTTTTTTGTTATGCCATCCTTATAAAAATGATATAGTTTAACCTATGTTTTACGGTTATTTGACACACACGGACTATTATGTTCTATATTCTATAACTTTGTTGTAAAACTCTTTACGATGGATTATACTTTGGATATGCTCAATTGGATGGATTTTTAGAATATAAATTGATTTTTTCTAAAGAAAACATCATAAAAGACGTAATGGAGGTTGTTCATATTATTTATTTCAATGTATTAATTAATATTTTTTACTGTTATTAAATTTGTCATCACTATATTACATAACTAATTAGTTAGAATAACAATTAGTCACATCAACACACTCAATAATAAAAAAATTATTTGGAAATAATAAACTTATGAAGTCGTGCATGCTCTTAATGATAATAGAATGGAGCATAAATATTATTAGACACTCAATAATTCTGATTCTCTATGATGTGGTTATGTCGTTTATTTGATATATAAATGTGATTCTTTCAAAATGAATCAATATATTGACAATTTTCAATTACATTTGATTAGTCTATTTTATATTCATTTCTATTATATAAATAATTAATTTAATCATGAAAAACATGAGAAAAAATGGATAATGGTCGAGTGGTAAAGACTCCCATCTCAAATTCCTAGAGGTGTGGGATTTGATTCCCATCATCCCTCCCCTCCCAAGATATGTACTTAAATTATTTTTTTTTCTAAAAAAAAGAGAGAACATGAATCAAAATATTACGGGAGCTAAGCTTTGTTTGATAAATGGTTTTATCATGATTTTGATGATTTTGTTTTTATACCAAAACAATGGTTTTAAAGGTTGTCCAAATACTCCTAAATGATTTAAAATGGTTTTAATATTTTCCGGAGTATTTCCTCAAGTTTATTTTCGATAATATTGGACAAACACTTTTAATGATTTTATGTCAATGGTTTCTTTCATTGAAAGTATGTTTCTAAATGTTGTCCTAATACTCCCGATTGGTCTAAAATGTTTTTACGAATTTTTCGGAGTATTTATTGGAATTTAAATCAGACAACACTTTCTGTATTAATGTGTTATTTCATCAAAACTATATTTCTAATGTTGTCCTAAATACTCCTGATCGGTTTAAAATATTTTACGAATTTTTGGAGTATTTCTTGAGGTTTATTTTCAAAAAAATCGGACAATACTTCAATCAGAGGTCGCAGGTCGACCACCAAAGAGAGCCGTGCACGGGAACACATTTTAAATGTAAACTTGAGAACTCTCAAAATCTGGTCGGGGTGACCGGTCACCGTGGTGGGCGACCGTCGCACACTAGGCGACGGTCGACCCCCCTTGGACCAGTCACCCGTGTAATTTTTTTTGCGTTCTTTTCAAATCTTATTTCTGCGCGACGTCGTCGCCTTTAGTTTGACAAAATTCTAACCGTTGTGCAAATGACAACTTTTCCTTAAATTGTGGAATTGATTTCTAACAGCTATAATCTTGATTTTAATTGCAATTTTTTTGTAGAAATCAGATTCCAGAGAGGAGCCTATCAAGTATCAATCATCTCTTATAAATAGAGGAAGATTTGAAGCACAACAATTAAGAGAGAAAACTACAACACAACAAGATACACTCAAGAATACACTTGTTCTTACATTGTCTTATTTCTTGTTGTAATTTGCCTAGCTATTCACTTTCACATCCTTGAGGTCAGGATTTTCTTGATTACACTTGCACTCTATTGTATTATCAATTACCGAGTTGTAATCTTGAATTTGGGTAATCATTCAACACAAGATATCCTTGTGAGTGTTCTTGTGGTAAGAACACACTGGGTGATCTAAGTGATAGGTGTAAGAAGATTGTGGTAATCTTCTTGTTGAGGTGTTGAAGAGTGTGGTGCTCTTCAAGGGTGAAGATTGTGGTAATCTTCACAAGGTGCCGTTGGAGATTGTGGTAATCTTCAAGTGAGATTGTGGTAATCTCAAAGGTGGTGTTGAAGAAGAGTGTGGTGCTCTTCAAGGTGTTGGTGTAAGATTTTGTTGTAATAATTTTGGTAATTATTAATAAAATCTTTTCTCTTTCGAAACTCATCCCGGATATCTTTTGGGGTGGTAGAGCACATAGTCCTAGGTGGGGTGAAGCTCTATAAATCGATGCGTGTTGTTTACATTCCGCACCTTTATATTTGTCTTTGAGCATTCGGGTTTTGAAAAAGAGGGATAAATCAAAAGATGGAGATAATCTATTCACCCCCTCTAGATTATCGTAGCCGCTTGGACTTACAAGTGGTATCAGAGCCAAACTCTTTGGCAAGCTCGTTTCACATTGCGAGTGAAGAGAAACGATCGTCGGCTACGAATGAAGCTCATCTATCCGGCACCTCCACCACCAAGCCACCTCGGTTTGATTCCAAAAATTTTATATTTTGGAAAGAAAGAATGGAATGCTATTTACAAGGTTGCGGGTTTGATATTTGGAACACCGTCATCAATGGAGAATCCATTCCGATGAAGAATACACCACACACCTCTAAAGGCTTCAAAGAGCTCAATGATGAAGAGAAGAGAATCATCTCCTTAAATGGTAAAGCTCTTAGTATTTTGTATTGTTCACTTACTACTTTGGAATTTGATCATGTTGTAGGTATTCGATCGGCACATGAAGTATGGGAAAAATTAGAAGCCATCTATGAAGTATATGCAAATGAAAGGAGCAACTCAAAAGCATCTACCTCACAAATGAATGCAACATCAAATCCAACAACATGGGATAAGCCTTCTACAACCACCCATGATGAACAAGTTGAACAATGCCTCATGGGCATCGAAGAAGAAAACGAGGTAAGTTCTAAACCCTCTACTTCTTATGACAATGAATTGCAAAATGAATATAGTGATTTGCAAAATGATTATGATGAGCTACAAGATGAATTCCAAAACTTACTTGTTAAATACAAAAATTTGAAAAAGGAATTCATTGTTTTGAAAAATGAAAAGGATAGTTTATTTACTTCCTATGAATCACTATCATTTGCTCACACCAACACACTTGACAAGGTTAGAAACCTTGAAAGAGAAAATAGTACTCTTGTTGAGGATATAAATTGCTTGAAAAATGATTTATCAAAATCCAACTTGAGTACCGATAAAATGACCGATATTATTGATGTTCATAGTTGTGATAAATTGAAACAAGGACTTGATCATAAGCCTAATGTTGTTAATCATATGAAAAGGAATCAAGTCTATAAGCATGTTGGTCATTATGCTCCTAGAATTATTACTTGCTTTTATTGCGGTAAAAAGGGTCATACGGTTAATACTTGTCAGGCTAGAAATAGCTCTAATTTCTATTGGAGACCTAAAATTCTCAAAGCTAATCCTAAAGGACCCAAGCACTTGAGGGTACCACAAAATAATGTTTTATTAGGTACCCGGCGGAATAATAATCGAAGGAAATTATCACGCAAGAAAACATCAAATGACCATTTCATTTGATCAAAGAAGGAGAAACTATTCTCAACAAAGCATATTTTCAAGAAGAGGATACAAATGGGAAGAACATAATCCTTGGAAACGGCAAAGACATCATCAACAAGATGATCTTCAAGGAAGAAGAGACCATCAACAATGGGAAGGTAACAAACCTTGGAAATAGAGTGATCAAAGAAACCATCATCAACGAAGTGACTTCTCAAGGGGAAGATATCATCAACAATGGGAACGACACAACCCATGGAGATGGCGTAATTGGTAAACCGTATCTCCCCATTTAAAATATGCTTTTTATCTAGTTAGTATGCATGTTTCTATTTATGCCTATATTGCAAATGAGTTTTCAAGTATTTATTTTTTAATTAAGCTCTTCAATATATTTGTGCTTTTAAAATTTTTTTTGAAAAAGAAGACCTTATATGATGTTTTTAAAACTCTTGTGCATTTTTGTAGACTAGGGTGTGTTATCATCTCCTATGGATTTTTATGGCATGAGCTTACTTGTGATATCTCTTAGCCTACACTTTTATCATTATGATTTGTGCTAGATTTGTTTTAAGAATTGTGTAGGATTTACATATTTTCAAATGGCTATTTACATCATTATTTGTCAAGAAAGGCATAAATTATCGAGGTACGTTTACTTGTGTTATTCTTACTCTTATAGACTCGATATATGTATTTCCATGTGCCTATGTGCTTGTTTTTCATAGTATTTCATACAAATGCCATTAAGAGGATTTTTAGATCTTTTGAAAGGCACTATTCGATATTTGATTGCACATATTTGCTTTGTCAACTTTTGTTCAAATACTTCTTTTAAATGAGGTCTCAATTATATGCTATTGGATTTTCAAATTTCAAAAGAGACCTTGTGTAGCTTTCTTAAGCTTATTTGAACTTGTATGATTTATTAGATTTTTGATGACCTTCTATATGCATAGTATGTATTTCTTGCTTCATGGTCTATATATATAGTGTCTCTTACTACTATGCTTTTTTGCAAGATATTTTGTGATTGATGATTGAGACATGTTTTTACACTTGGGCTTTTTTTTATTATATAAGCGATGCCGTTAATGAGTTTGTTAAGTTGTGTAGATGAGAAATGAAGTACTCCAAATAATGGTTACCTCAAAATATTTGGATGTATATGTTCTATTGTGAACACCTTAGACAAATTAGATGCCCTATGATGATAGTAATGAAGTGGACAAAAAGGGCATTTCAGAACAAACTCAATGACCAAGGCAACATTGGTCAAACTAAGGCAAGATTAGTAGCTCGAAGGTATTTTCTAGAAGAAGGTAATTGATTTTGATGTAACATTTGCACTCATAGCACATTTAGTAGCTATTTGCATTTTACTTGCCCATTCTTGTTTTAAGAAAATTTCAAACTTTACCAAATGGATGTTAAATCCAATTTTCTCAATGGTTTTATTCAAGAAAAAGTCTATGTAAAACAACCTCCGGGGCTTTAAATTTTTTTAGGCCAAATGATTTTTATAAAAGGCCTTGTATGGTTTAAAACAAGCACCCCATGTATGGTATGATAGACTTAGCTATTTTTGCTAAATGATTTTACAAGAGGTAAAGTTGATACTACTCTCTTTGTTTTTGAAAAAGGGCAAGATTGTTTACTTGTGCATATTTATGAGAATATTTTTGGTACTACTAATGAATATTTGTGCAAGATATTTCTCCAAGTTGATGCAAGGTGTACTTGAAATGAGCATGATGGGGGAGCTCAATTTCTTGCTTGGACTTCAAATCATTCAATGCCAAGTAGATGGTTATATTTCAAAAGAACTCTTGAAGGAGTTAAGCATTGAAGAAGGAAGAATCATCTCAACCTCTATGGCTACCAATGAAGAAATTGACAAAGGTTGAGAAAGGCATGTCGGTTGACAAACAAATTCGAGGTATGTTCTCTTGTATTATTTCTATAGACTCGGCATTCCATATGCCTTATGTCTATATGCTCGACTTCAAATTATCCCAACGAATCTCATTAAAGTGCCGTTAAAAGAAATTTTCAAATATTTATAAGGCACTTCTTCTTATGACTTGTTCATCCAAAGCTTTAAAACGTTCTTATTTTTTTTGGGATAACAAGTCCGGTGAAAATTATTCAAAGTATAGTTCGTCATCATAGAATTAAACATATTGAGATTCGAAAAACTTTCTAAGGGATTGAGTTTTTAACAAAAACTTGAGATGTGTTTAATTCCGTCTCAAAGATAACTCGCGGATTTTTTTAATCATTAAACGTCGAGTATTTTATCTCATTTCGAGCTTGATTATAACATAATGTATATTGAATGAGGTCTACGTTTGCATTTTGCACGCTTTTAAAACTTAGGGGCGAAAATCGGATTTTTGGATCAAATTTTGGATTTCAAAATAGAACTGAAAATAGTGGGCTGCCAGGGCAGGGGCCGACCGGTCGCCCACTAGCTCGACCGGTCGCCCATGCCCTGGACCGGTCGCCCTAAGCAATTTTTCTGGTTAAAATGCTTATGTTTTCCAGCCTTAGCCATTTTGGCTCTTTTGGTTTATTTTTCGTCCCCTTTGCAAATTTCACACACAATTCACTTCAAATGAGTTTTGATGCATGAATTATATATTTTGGGGATTATCTAGCTCGACTATCATCATCGATGCTCGTCTTTACCGATCTAATGGTAAGAAATTCACTCTCTTTAGCTCAATTGGGTTGAACCTTTGAGTTTGTGGCTTATATGTATTTTTTAATGCAATTTTGTGATGAGCTTATTGATTGTTGATGATTGACATTTGTTAAATTGCATTTAGTGATGAAAAACTTGGCTTGATTTCATTTACAATAGCTATATATATCTTTCTCAATTTTTGACGCCCGCCAAGTGTTCGATAAAACGTTTAAATGAAAAATTCATCACCTACATGATTCTCTCGATTTCAAAAGTCTTATACAGTTTATAGAGATCATGTTTTGCTTATCAAATGAGTTTTCATAAACCTCTACAAGTCGTATGATTCGACTTTTCCCTCCTATTTGGTTTATAAGCTTCAATGCTCAAATAGCTCGATACATCGGTTTTGTTGCGAACTTTGATATGAATATATGATGTATTTATCGTGCTAACATTCTTTGTGATGATTCCAAAGGGGAGAAACAGGTATAAGCTCATTAGCTCATAAAAGCTAAGATAAGCTTAACGAAAAGAAGCTATAAGCTATGGCTTCATAAAGCCATAAGTTGTGGATCATATTTAGTCCACTTGGTGCATTATGGTTATGTATGAATCATGGTCCATTGGTTGTAGTATGGACTTATATACGGTTCTAATGATGTATCTTTGACAGGGGGAGCTTTTAAGTTTTTGATACTTAAGCTCAATATCGAAAAGCTAAGATTTTAGCTTATGTTGAAGTTGCTTCTATATTACTCTTGTTGTGCATATTGATAGGGGAGCATTTGTAATATATGTTTGAATCTCTCTACTCCCATCCTTGTGTTTATTGCACGGAATGTTGTCGCTCACAACGGATAGTTCTCTTTAACCGGAAAAATTGTTTTGTTTTCAAAATCGACCTCGTTAAAATTGTTTTGGTTTGTAATCATCAAAAAGGGGGAGATTGTTTGATAAATGGTTTTATCATGATTTTGATGATTTTGTTTTTATACCAAAACAATGGTTTTAAAGGTTGTCCAAATACTCCTAAATGATTTAAAATGGTTTTAATATTTTAGGAGTATTTCCTCAAGTTTATTTTCGATAATATTGGACAAACACTTTTAATGATTTTATGTCAATGGTTTCTTTCATTGAAAGTATGTTTCTAAATGTTGTCCTAATACTCCCGATTGGTCTAAAATGTTTTTACGAATTTTTCGGAGTATTTATTGGAATTTGTATCGGACAACACTTTCGTATTAATGTGTTATTTCATCAAAACTATATTTCTAATGTTGTCCTAAATACTCCCGATCGGTTTAAAATGTTTTTACGAATTTTTGGAGTATTTCTTGAGGTTTATTTTCAACAAAAATCGACAACACTTCATTCAGAGGTCGACCAAGTTACGACCAAAGAGAGCGAGTACTGGGAACACATTTGAACCGTAAACTTGAGAACTCTCAAAATCAAAGTCGGGGTGACCGGTCACCGTGGTGGGCGACCGGGTCGCACCCTAGGCGACCAGTCGACCCCCTTGACCGGTCACCCCGTGTAATTTTTGCTGCGTTCTTTTTCAAATCTTATTTCGCACGACCGTCGCCTCTTTAGAT
The DNA here is from genome assembly GCA_016081115.2 of Rehmannia glutinosa. Lineage (NCBI taxonomy): Eukaryota > Viridiplantae > Streptophyta > Magnoliopsida > Lamiales > Orobanchaceae > Rehmannia > Rehmannia glutinosa. Next base: position 84,953,754 of record CM071925.1, read on the forward strand.
GACAATGAAAATTCTAACCGTTGTGCAATGAGACATCTTTTCCTTAAATTGTGGAATTGATTTCTAACAGCTATAATCTTGATTTTAATTGCAATTTTTTGTAGAAATCAGATTCCAAGAGGAGCCTATCAAGTATCAATCATCTCTTATAAATAGAGGAAGATTTGAAGCACAACAATTAAGAGAGAAAACTACAACACAACAAGATACACTCAAGAATACACTTGTTCTTACATTGTCTTATTTCTTGTTGTAATTTGCCTAGCTATTCACTTTCACATCCTTGAGGTCTAGGATTTTCTTGATTACACTTGCACTCTATTGTATTATCAATTATCGAGTTGTAATCTTGAATTTGGGTAATCATTCAACACAAGATATCCTTGTGAGTGTTCTTGTGGTAAGAACACACTTGGGTGATCTAAGTGATAGGTGTAAGAAGATTGTGGTAATCTTCACAAGGTGCCGTTTGAAGATTGTGGTAATCTTCAAGTGAGATTGTGGCAATCTCAAAGGTGGTGTTGAAGAAGAGTGTGGTGCTCTTCAAGGTGTTGGTGTAAGATTTTGTTGTAATAATTTTGGTAATTATTAATAAAATATTTTTCTCTTTTCGAAACTCATCCCGGATATACTGGGGTGGTAGAGCACGTAGTCCCTAGGTGGGGTGAAGCTCTATAAATCGACGCGTGTTGTTTACATTCCGCACCTTTATATTTGTCTTTGAGCATTCGGTTTGAAAAAGAGGGATAAATCGAAAAGATGGAGATAATCTGTTCACCCCCCCTCTAGATTATCGTAGCCGCTTGGACTTACAAGCTTCTAAACATAAAATAGAATTTTACTTTCTCATCGTTCTTAACAAAAGAGGCACATGTGATGAATGAAAAATTGAATCTTGTAGTCAAACTGATTTAAAAGATAACACACATTAGGAAATGGAGTATTAAAGGAGAAATACATCCACACGTCAACCAATCATGCTCGGGCTAAAAGTGCATTCCAAAATAAATTGTAAAAAAATCTCAAACCTAAGTATGAAGAAGAAGTAGACACTCAAAAATCAAACAAGAGATGCATTAATCTAGAAAGAGTTCTTGGATATATATTTTTTTAATTTATATATAGATACTCATCAATTTTTCAATATCCATTGTACTTTGTTGAGCGATAATATCATTTAAGTATCATATTTGTTAACCATATTTCACCAACAAATAAGTTTAAATTTAATCTTTTGCAAACTTTCTTTTAAGATAATGATATTTATTATAAATACAAATATTATAATAAAAATTGATTCTAATTTATAGATTTAATTTGAATTAAATTAATAAAATTAATTGGTTCACGTGCAACGCATGTTCACCTTACTAGTACCCAGAAAATTACTAAACTAAAAAACATCTAAAATACAAATGCCTGATGTGATGAGCTAACGAAAGCAACTAAACATCCCCTACATCATGATAATGAATTTTCGCATAAATATAATAAAGAAGAGAGATAACATATCATAACTAAAAAAAGCAATTAAACACACCTCTGTCGCGAAGTATGTTTTCCAGGCCAAAAGCACTCAAGCCATCTCATTTTGCAGATACACTGTTAACACAAATCGATCCAACCCGCAGGGCCCATAACATTTTCGACGAGTTAACATCTGTAATTGGAGCCGTGCTGGAGAAATTTGGATTTCCCGTTAAAAGTTTAGTTACCTTGTATTCTTGAATGGTAATGAACCAAATTTGTATCAGAATTTTTAATTCAAATAAAAACAGAACATTCGGTTTATATCCTCGATGTATGTATTTTTTCTTTTTCGTTTTTGAAATATTTTGTATATTAAGTACTCCATCTTAACATTGTTAGCCATGGTATCGTACTTTGCAATTCCTGGTGTAATTACTTTAAAATAGTTGCATTAGTTGTACAACTTTAAAACTTTGAATTGATGCTTTTCGTCCCCCAACACAAACTGCCGCTATAATTTATTTACGTTGCACTTCCTATGCAGCAGAAATTTGTATCTAATTCAATTATGCTTTCGCAGAAAACAAAGTTTTCTTCAAAAGCATTAAATTAATTTATTTGAAATTAAAAAAATATCAGATTTCATTTATGAACATTAGGTTTGAAATTAATCAACAAAAGTTTCCATATTTGGCTACCCAAATTGAGCGGGAAATTGCCAAAAATAAAGACTATCTTGTTTTTATATATTACTAGCAGTCCACCCGTGCGATTCACAGATTATGTATTAAATAAAGGTAAGTTAAGTATTTTAGTTATCTTAATAGATTATATTCAATAAATTGTTTAATTGTAAAGCCAAATAACCATTGATTAAATAAATAAATATATAGTAATAGAAAATTACAAAACAAATTAAATGAACATGAAATACTGAATATAAAAAAATATTATAACTTTTGAAAAATTTCTTTAAATACAACATTGGTGGTTGAATTTGTACGGTCATTCTCACTGTCACCACCACATATTAAAATTTTAAGATCCATAAGATTAGTAATTCTAGAAACAGCAATATAGAATTGGCTCGTGATTAAAAACATGATTTTTGTAAAAGGAGTCATACATTCAACAAAGATTGTCTCCGACTCTTATTAATAGATATTGCATAAGATATCACTAACGAAAATTGTCTTAACTGAAATTTGAATGAAAGTTTAGGATCTGAAGGCGTCAAAGACATTATTGGAATAAGAACCTTATGACCGATGGAAATATATTTCTAATAAGGTAATAATTTTGTCAATACAGCTTGAAAACTGGAGGAGGGTCACCTTGATTTATCTGTAAATCTATTTTCCTCCCATTAGGGTAAAACATAACATGTTATTGTAGCTCCGTATACTTTGGCGAAAGTGTTTATTTTTATCAATATTTAATTGTTGCAATTCTAGGGGGAGAGCTTGTTGTAAAACAGGAAGTTGATTTTCCCTCTTGCAGATTCGATAAGAATTATATGAATATAACAGATTATACATATATGCAAATAAATATACTAAAATAGAAAACGATCTTATATAATAGATCAATTATAGTTGAGCATATACATAGGATATTATTAAAACTTATTTGAAAAAAAAAAATCATTGAATGTGACATCATACTATTTTTAACTGTTATTAAAATTTTCATTGAAGCTTATACAATATATTACGTAACAATATTTTCAATGTAAATTTTATAGTGACATAAGTAGACCAATACATTATACAAACATGATTATAACTTATAATCTTATTAATGTACTGCTTAAAAACAAATCAAATAGAATTATAGTCCATAATAAACAGTACACTGGAAAAACATGGTTTAATTACAAAATATATTTGTAATTAAAGGGATTAAATAGACTACATACAGAAAAACAATAAAAAAAATAATATTACATTGATGTACAAATAAATTTTTCTCTAACTGTCTTTTCTTGTTATGCACGACATTAAGAAAAGTCATCACGCCCAAACGGGACGCGACGACGATCCACAACTTAAATACAAATAACCGAACAGTCTAGACGAATATCATCGAGAACCCAATGAAACAGAGTCTAAATAGCAGGGGAATAAAGAACAAGTACAATTACAACTTACAGTCCACAATATCCATAATCCAAATTACATCCCCGATATGATCTAAAAATAACAACTTAAAAGTCAAAGGGTCCTACGCCCTTCAGTTACAAACCGGGATGAAAGGAAATACAAGAGTCCAACAACAACAACAAGTAGTAGTAAGTCCAACAGCAAATAATAGTAACAAGTCTAGCGACATCAACAACAAAAGATAGTAAATCCAACAAGCGGGGTACAAGGGCTCAATCCGTGGTCGGTTCAGCATCTTCAACAAAGTCCTCATCTAAAGTTAGAAAACAGGTGGGGATGAGACAGAAATCTCAGTGGATGGGTGATCGTGTGCAAGTGTGGCGATATATATAGTTAATGCGAGAAAAACAGTTATATGAAAACGCGTGAGTATGATGCATGAATTCACACACAGTCCACAAGCGTCGTGATAACTATATTTAAGTAATATACTTATACAGTTCAAGAAAACAGTTCATGGTCACACAGGCACTATGTGATTCATGCAAGACAGGTAGTATTGCGTACGGAATGTAATGTCAATCCCATGCAAGACAAATAATGGTTGCGTACGGATTTGTAGCGCCAACCAAATGGGTCGGATAACTCCGGAATCGTGTGGATCAGACAGTGATTCCTTCGGGGACAAAAAAATATATATGGAATTACCATAATACCCCTATAGTGGACGGCCATGATGATGATTTTTGGAGTAGAAATATCATCCAACTCTTGTACATTTACACCTTATATTAGTCATCTTGTGTATAATTATACCATTAATTCAAGCATTATACACATCATCTCATACATCAATTCTTTAATACTATTTTTCCCAACATGTTGGAGTCTTCCCAACATTCCTTCTCTTTCCATACCTTGCCCATACTTTAACTAGTCTAATTGTCTCCATGCAAGAGACAATTTGCAAGACACACAATTAATCAAAATTCCTCTCTATCCCCCCCCAATGGTGGACGGCCAAAATGTCCTATTACACAAAAAAATTCATCTCATTTTTTCATCAAACACATTCTAACTCTCAAGCCTTTTCTCCAACTTCTCTCTAATCTCTCTCTAAAATTCATTCACATCTTCAAATCTTCAAACACAAAATGTCACGCCTCAAACGGGACGCGACGACGATCCACAACTTAAATACAAATAACCATACAGTTTAGACAATATCATCGAGAACCCAATGAGACAGAGTCAAAATAGCAGCGGAAATAAAACAACAAGCAACACTTACAGTCCACATTCCATAATCCAAATTACATCCTCGAAAATCAACCAACGATAATAACTTAAAAGTCAAAGGGTCCTACGCCCTTCAGTTACAAACCGGAATGAAAAGAAAAGAAAATAGTCCAACAACAATCGAAAGAAATGAGTCCATCAATAACATCAAGAAGTAGTAAATCCAACAAGCGGAGTACAAGGGCTCAATCTAGGGCCGATTCAGCATCTTCAACGAAGTCTTCATCTAAAGGTTAGAAAATAGGTGGGGATGAGACAAAAATCTCAGTGGATGGGGTGATCGTGTGCAAGTGAGGCGATATATAGTTAATGCGAGAAAACTGTTATATGAAAACGCGTGAGTATGATGCATGAATTCACACACAGTCCACAAGCGTCGTGATAAATATATTTAAGTAATATACATATACAGTTCAAGAAAATAGTTCATGGTCACACAGGGACTATGTGATTGATCAAGACAGTAGGATTGCGTGCGGAAATGTAACGCCAATCCCATGCAAGCGAGATAATGGTTGCGCACGGATTTGTAGTGCCAACCAATGCAAAACAAGTAAGCGGTTGCGCACGTATTTGTAGCGCCAACCAAACGGTCCGATAACTCCGGAATCGTGTGGATCGACAATGATTCCTTCGTTCTTCCTTGTAACTCCCGAGCAAGATGGTGCAAGACTGTCACCTTATCGCTCCATAGGCAAAGACAAATCCACAATAGATCTAGCTAGGCCCGGATTGTCATAATCATGATTATACCTCAAGTACTACGACCCACTTCCTTGACAAACTCCGTCCCTCGTTGCGGGATTAGGACGATGTGGCCGTAAGAGTGGAATAGCAGCCGAAATTTGCGCCGGTTCATCCCCGATGTATCCATTCCAACTGTGTGCTTGACACACCAAGTTGACTCAAAAAGGAAAGTAAATACAAGTTCAGGTAGTCAACCAGGCAGTCGAGTATTATTGATTCAGGGAAGCAGTTCAGGAAAATTTTTGAAAATTCACGAGTAGAAATATGGCGTTGGTGGAGTTATTTGGATGAAGATGATTATCAGAAGGATAAGCAATCTTCGATATCTTGAAAGATTAGGTGGAACATAAGTCCTGTTATAGATTCAAAATCGCAAGGCGAGGAAGTCGCTCCGCGATCGGGTATTAATCAGTCAAATTGATCCGATAAGTTAAAGGTTTTTGGGAAAATAAAATATTTTAATTAAATATCCAAGTCAGAGGGTCTAGGGCTATTTTAGTAAAATAGAAAATAATTTGAGTTAGGTCCTTTATAAAAGAAAATTTTCAATTTAGCCCCGTTTTGTAAAAACTAACACTTTTGGGGTTAAAAATTGAATAAATAAATATCCCGACTTTGAAAAATTATAAGGTCAGTTCCTAAATTCTCCAAATTGTCTAGAGATTCAGGTTTTTAAAGTTTTGAGGTCGAGTTTTTATAAAATTCTCACATTGGCCCCAAATTTGTAAAAATTGCCAATTCGGACCTTAAGTTTGAAATATTCGGAACTCACAAACCGGATGGGATTTTAATGTGATTCCAGTTGGAAAATGTCACTAAGGTTGGTAGGATATTGGGACAAAATAAGTTTTTAAAAGAAATAAGTGTAGGTCCTTTAACATTTGAAAATATCATTTTTGTCCCATTTTGAAATAATTGCCTTTAAGGCTTCTAGGGGTCCAATTGTTATGAAATTTGAACCTTGGGTCCAAAATATAATTAAGTTATAATTAAGGTAGTATTTCCAGGTTCATGGGCTGCATAAGTCCTGGAAATTTCATTTGGGTCCTCAAGTTTAGTATTTTACACTTTAGTCCCTCAATTTTAGAAAAATTACTTTCCAAGCCCTAAACACTTGGATTTTTGGAATACATTTAAAATGTGTCATTTCCAGTACCTTAAGAGTAAAAATTTCGAAATTTAAGGTTAAGGTCTGGTACAGTTTTTAAATTTGCAACGTAGCCCTTAAATTTTCAAAATTTTACAATCTAGTCCTTGGGCTTTTAAAGGTTGATTTTATTTATCTTAAAACTCTTAAAACTTTATTAAAATGTCCAAAAGTCATTTTTGAACCTGAGTACAGTCCCAATTTTCGAAATTTGCATAGGGGTCCTTTAACTTTCATTTTCTTGCAATTTAGTCCACCAACTTTCCATTTTTACACTTTTAAGTCCAAAATTGAAATTTAATAAATTATGCTCGACTTGTCCAGGTTATAAGTCATCCAAAACATGAATTTTAAAGATCATACACATGCATATCCAATACATACAAGAATTCATCAAATAAAACATTAAATTGCACATGCATGCACCTAAAATTCAATAAATAGCAATTTTGAGCAACTCTTGAGAATTTTCATGATTTGATACATAAAATTGACATGCAATACATAGATTATATATCTCAAGGCTCATAATCAAAATTTCTACATGCAATTTAATAAAAACACCTAATAGTTGGAAAGTATTTTTCCACCCACCTTAAAATTGGAAATTGTAAAATAAAAGGATAAATTTCACAATTTTTGATGAGGCTTCTTAGGTCAGCCCCTAAGTCAAGAAATATAAAAATGTGAAGTTAGAAAAATGAGAGAAAATTAAGGAGAAAAAAAGAAGGAGATAAGAAAATGAGAAAGACTACTTTTTTTGTGTAATAGGTGATTGAGACTAGTTGAAGCTTTAAAATTGGGAATTTTGGTTCAACTCCAAAATCACCTAAGGTCAGCCCCTATTTCTCAAAAATGAAAAAGGGGTGTCAAAATTTGACAAAAAATTAGGAAGAAGAAGAAAAATACACTAGAGTCCATTATCTTACCTTATAGTCTAAATCTTCAAAATTTCCTTCAAGTCTTGAAATCTTCTTCAAGGTGATGTCAAGCTCTAGTCTTCAAAGTCTTCTAAATGTACCTCCAAAACCAAAATTAACTTAAGTCAAGAAGTGAAAAAGAGGTAGGTAGATGATATCAAGATAAATTAGAGAACAAAATTTTATACCTTGTGAAGGGGGGGTGTTCGATTTTTTTTGGAGTATAAGGAGGAAAACCTTGAATTTTTTCTAAGTGTTGAAGAAGAAGTAAGAAGAAAGAGTAGAGAGAGGTATGGGGTTTAGAGAGAAGGAGGAGAAATTTGCAAGGCTTGAATATGTTGGTGATAAAAATGAAATGAATTTTTGGCACAAAATGGCCTAATGGCCGTCCAAGTGAGAGAGAGAGAGAAGGAATTTTTGTTCAATTTTATGTCTTGCATTTTACCTCTTGCATGGGAGACAATTTGAAGGTCAAAGGTATGGGCAAGACATGGTTTGAATGGAATGTTGGAAGACTTCCAACATGTTGGCAAAAATAATATTAAAGAAGTAATGTAAGAGATGATGTGTATAATATTTGAATTAATGATATAATTATACACAAGATGACTAATATAAGGTGTAGGTGTACAAGAGTTGGATGATATTTTTACTCCAAAAATACCATCATGGCCGTCCATACTAAGGGCAATTTGGTAATTCCATATATTTTTTGTCCCAAATTTGATGATAATAGATGAAATATATCAATCTCCAAAATAATTAGTGATTTCCTTGATCACTTATAAGTCTCATGATCACTTAATCAAAATCAAAATCTTAATTCTATAAGGTAAAAGTCTCTAAAATAAATAGTCTCTTAAAATTCTAAGGTGACTAATAAATACAAAAATAGTAATAATGATCAATAAAGTGATCATAAATGCAAAAATAGAATTAATAAAGATCATGATCACAAGTGATAAATGAAATGAAATAAAATCCAAAATATATATATACATATATTATTAATATTTACCCGTCCAACTGACGCGGTAAAATAGTCGATCAAATACATAGACGACAATAAGAATCAATTATAAGCTCGGAAAAAAATCGGGGTTCACACAAAATCATTCACATCTTCAAACCTTCAAACACCAACTCTTCACATCTTCAAATCTTCAAACATAAGTTCTTCATATCTTCAAGTACCACTTCTTCACATCTTCAAATATTCAAACACAAGTCCTTCACATCTTCAAACCCATCTTTATATCTTCAAGAACATCTTCTTCCTAACATCAAACATACTTTATTTCTTCAAACATCTAAACCAAAACAAACAATCTTACCACTTAAACACCAAAAATTCGAACACCCTCTATCTCAAGGTAAGAAATTTCACTCCTCAATTCAACTTAAAATCTTGCTACTCATCACATTCTCTTTTTAATTTAAGTTTATATTTTGGATCTTGAGGTACTTAGAAGACCACTTGGAGACATGCATGCATGGTGGTGAAATTTGAAGACTTGAAGAATAACTAGTAGAGGAATTTGGACTACAAGGTAAGAATTGGACATTTAACCCTTCTTTCTTCTTCTTCCTATTTTTTCAAATTTTAACACCCCTTTTTCATTTTTAGAAATAGGGGCTAACCTTAGGTGATTTTGGAGTTGAACCAAAATTTCCAAATTTGAAGCTTCAACTAGTTTCAAATCACCTACTACACAAGGTAAAGTGTAGTCTTTCCAATTTCCTTATCTCCTTCTTTTCTCCTTAATTTTTCTCTCATTTTTCTAACTCCAAATTTTTTATATTTCTTGACTTAGGGCTGACCTAAGTGATCTCATCCAAAAATTGTGAAATTTATCCTTTTATTTCACAATTTTCCAATTTTAAGGTGGGTGGAAAATACTTTCCAACTTCTAGGTGTTTTTATTAAAATGCATGTAGAATTTTGATCATGAGCCATTGAGATATATAATCTATGTATTGCATGTCAATTTTATGTATCAAATCATGAAAATTCTCAAGAGTTGCTCCAAATTGCTATTTATTGAATTTTAGGTGCATGCATGTACAATTTAATGTTCTATTTGATGAATTCTTGTATGAATTGGACATGCATGTGTATGATCTTTGAAATCCATGTTTTGGATGACTTATAACCTGGACAAGTCGAGCATAATTGATTAAATTTCAATTTTGGACTTAAAAATGCAAAAATAGAAAGTTGGTGGACTAAATTGCAAGAAAATGAAAGTTAAAGGACCCCTCTGCAAATTTCGAAATTTGGGACTGTACTCAGGTTAAAAAATGACTTTTGGACATTTTAATAAAGTTTTAAGAGTTTTAAGATAAATAAAATCAACCTTTAAAAGCCCAAGGACTAGATTGTAAAATTTTAAAAGTTTAAGGGCTACTTTGTAAATTTTGAAACTGTACCAGACCTAAATTTTAAAATTTGAAATTTTCACTCTTAAGATACTGGAAATGACATATTTTAAATGTATTCCAAAAATCCAAGTGTTTAGGGCTTGAAAAGTAATTTTTCTAAAATTGAGGGACTAAAGTGTAAAAGACTAAACTTGAGGACCCAAATGAAATTTCCAGGACTTATGCAGCCCATGCACCTGGAAATACTAACTTAACTTTAACTTAATTATATTTTGGACCCAAGATTCAAATTTCATAACAATTGGACCCCTAGAAGCCTTAAAGGCAATTATTTCAAAATGGGACAAAAATGCGATTTTCAAAAGTTAAAGGACCTACACTTATTTCTTTTAAAAACTGATTTTGTCCCAATATCCTACTAACCTTAGTGACATTTTCCAACTGGAATCACAATAAAATCCCTTCCGGTTTGTGAGTTCCGATTATTTTAAACTTAAGGTCCGAATTGGCAATTTTTACAAATTTGGGGCTGATGTGAGAATTTTATAAAAACTCGACCTCAAAACCTTAAAAACCTGAATCTCTGGACAATTTGGAGAATTTAGGAACTGACCTCATAATTATTCAAGGTCGGGATATTTATTTATTCAATTTTTAACCCCAAACATTTTGGTTTTTACAAAACGGGGCTAAATTGTAATTTTTCTTTTATAAAGGACCTAACTCAAATTATTTTCCCTATTACTAAAAATAGCCCTGGACCCTCTGACTTGGAGATTTAATTAAAGTATTTTTATTTTCTCAAAAACCCTTGACTTATCGGACCGATTCGACCGATTAATACCCGATCGCGGGCAACTTCCTCGCCTTGCGGTTTTGAATCTATAACGGACTTATGTTCCACCTAATCTTTCAAGATATCGAAGATTGCTTATCCTTTAGATAATTATCTTCATCCAAATAACTCCACCAACGCCATATTGTTACTCGTGAATTTTCAAAAATTTTCCGAATCTTTCCTCAATCAATAATATCGAACGCTGGTTCATCGCTTGTATTTACTTTCCGCTGAGTCAACTTGGTGTGTCGAGCTCATCGGAATGGATACGCGGGGATGGAACCGGCAGCTCGGCTGCTATTCTACTCTTCCAGCCCCATCGTCCTAATCCCACAACTAAGGGACGAAGTGTTCAAGGGAAGCGGGTCGTAGTACTTGAGGTATAATCATGATTATGACAGATCCGAGCCTTGCAAGCTTCCCTGTGGATTTTGTCTTTGCCTATGGAGCGATAAGGTGACCGGTCTTGGACCATCTTGCCTGGGGAGTTACAAGGAAGAACGAAGGAATCACTGTCTGATCCACACGATTCCAAAGTTATCGGACCCATTTGGTTGGCGCTACAAACCGCACGCAACCGCTACTTGTTTTGCATTGGTTGGCGCTACAAACCGCACGCAACTATTATTTGTCTTGCATGGGATTGGTGTTACATTCCGCACGCAATCCTACCTGTCTTGCTCGAATCACATAGTGCCTATGTGACCATGAATTTCTTGAATCGTATAAGTATATTACTTAAATATATTTATCACAACGCTTGTGGTGTGTGTGAATTCATGCATCATACACACGCGTTTTCATATATCGCTGTTTTCTCGCATTAACTATATATATCGCCACACTTGCACACGATCACCCATCCACCGAGATTTCTGTCTCATCCCCACCGTTTTCTAACCTTAGATGAGGACTTCGTTGAAGATCGAACCGACCATGGATTAAGCCCTTGTACCCCGCTTGTTGGATTTACTATCTTTTGTTGTTGATGTCATTTGGACTTGTTACTATTATTTCTTTGTTGGACTTACTACTACTTGTTGTTGTTGTGACTCTTTTCTTGTGTTTGTCGTTGGACTCTTGTATTTCCTTTCATTCCGGTTTGTAAATCAAGGGCGTAGGACCTTTGACTTTAAAGTTGTCATTTTTAGATTATATCGGGATGTAATTTGGATTATGGATATTGTGGATGTAAGTTGTAATTGTACTTGTTCTTTATTCCCGCTATTTAGACTGTTTCATTGGGTTCTCGATGATATTAAATGATGTTTGGTTATTTGTATTTGAGTTGTGGATCGTCATCGCGTCCCATTTGGGGCGTGATGATTTAGAGTGGTATTAGAGCTCGGCTAGTAAGATGGAAACTTACACCGAGTTGACCCAGATAGACCGATGTCGTGTGTTTGGGTAGTACCGCGACTTGACCAATTAAGTGTGAAATCGATTTCAAGTTAGCATAGAAACGCCTTATTAATGTTTGAAACAAGTTAGAATGTGATAAGGGTCTTTTTATGCATGTTTTATGTGTATATTTCAGTAGAATTTGAGTTATTTTGTTGTTACTTTCGTTAGTTTTTGATTGTATATTGTTTATACTACTGTGAGGTGCTTTTATTGGTGTAGATTGACCATTCGGGGCTAATTTTGGTGAATTTTGGACCATGGATTTATGTCAAAACATACCGGGGAGTTTAAGGATGCAAAAACGCTTGAAATCCCAAGCCAAACGCGTCATTTTGGGGCCTTTTTGGTCCAACACGGCCAGGGAGTGTCGGACAATACGACCATGTTCAAACAGGGCGAAAAATCACAATTTTTAGGCTTGGACAGACTCGAACACGGCCTGGCCGTGTCGTACAACACGGCCATGTCGTACAACATGACCTGGCCGTGTCGTATGACATGGCCATGTCGCATCAATTTTCAGCAAAATTCAAGCAAAGACGCCGGGCGTGTCGGGCGACATGGCCATGTTCGGGGACTTTTTGCAACTTTTCCATGCGAAAATTATGGAAAACTCACCAACCAAGCTTTTTGACCACTTTTGTACACCTTTAACACCCTATTTTGCTACAAAGATGTCCCCATATTCCCTCAATTATCATTTGAATACAAGAATTCACCAACCCAACAATGAATGGAGCATTTGTTTAACAAAGAATGGCATTATTAATGTGTTCTTGCACAAAAATAATGTCTATAAAAGCCAAGAGTATGAGTTGGGGAATCATTCATTAATTCAAGATACATTAGATTCATTAGATTCATTAAATTCATTAGACATTGGAGATCGGGAGGTCTTGGAGGGGTAAGCTTGTAGCAACATTGGAGAAGAAGGCTTGAGCAACATCATCAATCAAGAAAGAAGTCAATTGAGATTTTGAGAAAGATAAGTACACCATGTCTACAATACTTAAATCTTCTTGTGTAATTTATTCTTTGGTCAAAATCATGTGTAGCTAAACTCCTAGTGTTTGAATGTAATGAACTCTAGAATGGATTTGTGATTAAGGTGTGTATGTTTTTAATAAAATCTTCATATTTTTGTGTGATTCACTTATATTATGCTTCGTTCATTCGAATTGATATATGCGCAATATTGATTTGAAGTTTAATTTTCATCCGAGAAATCGAGAGATTCATGGTGATATAGAACCTATATAAGTGAAAAGAGTTGCATGCAATCCTAGATATAGGATGACATAAATCTTCTGGATTAGGGTCAAACCTAATATGGGACTTCACAAATCGTTATAATGATGTCTTGGGGGGTTTAACTAGAAAGATATTTCAGTTAATCAACTCGAGATTAGAAGTTTTTCGCCTTGACAAAGGGTTTAACTTAAATTGGGAATTTCTACGGTCCACAAGACATGAGATTTTATTAAAAGAGGTTGGTTTTTGCTTAAGGGCTTATGGTTGTATTTTTAACTTGTCAAATCACAAAAACATTCAAGAGGGATTTACATTCAAACACATTTCTATCTCTTGATTTCTTATTTTACAAATCTTCCTTCATTTTTACAATTTATAATTTGTTTTCCTTTTTCATCAAACAAAACTCTAAAAATTGTTAGATTAAATAACAAAACATGGTAATTATTAGTACTTACAATCCTCGTGGAATGACATTCGGTACTCAATAATCTATACTATAAAACGATAGGTGCACTTTACTACGGTTTTAAAGGTAGCTTTTGAGCCATCAAGTTTTTGGCGCCGTTGTCGGGATTGTAATATTAAGAACACCTTATTTTTGTTAATTTAATCATTTTTTTATTTTATTTCATCATTTGTCTTTCTTTTTATCAATCTTTGTAAGTCTTGGATTACACTTATCCTCTTTATTTTCCGCATTGCATGCCTACTCGCCGCCAAATTTGGAAGCGACACCGCGGTAGCAAAAAAGAGGAAAGTATTAATACATACCATGATGAGGATATTAACGAAGGCAAGGATCCCGATATGGCGGATGAACAACAAAGAACCATGTACAACTATGCCAAGCCATCTATGGATGGCACATCGTCTATATCATAAGTCCCTGTTGCACCAATAATTTCAAATCAAACCGAATGTCATTCAAATGGTGCAACAATTTGTTCAATTCGACGGCCTACTGGGACGAAGATCCAATAATCATATCGCGAATTTCTTGAAATTTGCGATACCTTCAAAATAAATGGAGTCTCCGACGATGCCATCCGTTTACGCCTGTTCCCATTTACTCTCCGGGGATGGGCTAAACAATGGCTAAACACTTTACCGAATGGAACAATCACAACGTGGAGCATTATGGCAGAAAAGTTCCTTCTGAAGTATTTTCCACCCGCCAAAACCGCACAATTGAGGAATGAGATCTCTTCATTCACTCAAGAGGACGATGAGACCTTGTACGACACTTGGGAGAGATTCAAGGAATTGTCATGGAAATGCCCACATCATGGCCTTCCCATTTGGATGCAAGTCCAAACATTTTACAATGGGCTACTCTCATCGACGAGGCAAATGATTGATGCGGCGGCGGGGGGACGTTGAACAATAAAACACCCGAAGACGCCCAAGATCTCATAGAAGGAATGGCCATGAATGGCTATCAGTGGCAATCCGTACGAGGTAAACCTAACAGAACAACGGGTGTTTATAATGCAGATGCGGTGGTTACACTAGCCGCACAGTCGAAGCTTTGACCCAAAAGATTGACGATCTAGCGCCTCCTAAACCACCACCGCATGTTTTATCTTGTGAAACTTGCGGAGGATTGCATAATCATCGGGATCGCCCACACACAATACCTCACGCTGAACATGCTAATTACGTTGGGAATCAAGGCAGAAATTACCCAAGTACTCCTTACATCAACACATATAATCCTGGGTGGCGACAACATCCTAATTTTGGTCAGGGAAATCAAGGCCAACCACGACCTAATCCTAATCCTGATCTACACACGTCTCTCGGATTTCAAAGCCAAATCAAGGTAAGCCTAACTTGGAAGATCTTATAACAAAGTTTGTGCAATCACAGATACCCGATTCCAAGCGATGGAAACATCCTTGAGAAATCAAGAGGCATCTATCCATAACTGGAAAACCAAATAGCGATTGCGAAGATGATTCCCGAAAGGCCACAAGGTAGTTTGCCGGGTAATACTGAGCCAAACCCAAGGGAACACGTAAAGGCAATCACCATCAGTTTTCCACATGAGCATGATTATGCCAATGCCGCCATGCTGAAATACGTGGAGGATGACATGCCCAAAGAAAAGCCCATGAAAAAAGAGATTGCAGAACACAAGCCCAAGATCCCTTACCGAAGTCTAACCGAAGAAGATAGAAGGAAGGACAAATTTGGTAAGTACTTTGATTCTTTCAAACAATTACATGCGAATATTCCATTTGTTGACCCTCCTTCAAAGCATGTTAGGGATCTTAATGACATCATTCCTAGTGAAAATAAGCTTAACAAATTATCAAGTGTGCAATTGAATGATAAATGTCCTTCCAATGAACTACCACAAAAATTTAATGATGCAGGGAAGCTTTATTATCCCTTGCACAATTGATGGTTTACCTGTTGATAGGGCACTAGCCGACTTGGGAGCTAGTATCAATGTGATGTCTTATGAAATATTTAAGCATGCGGGATTAGGTTAACTTAAACTCATCGGGATGGACATTCAATTAGCCGATAAATTGATTAAACATCCTAGAGGTATTATTCATGATGTGTTAGTCAAGATTGATAAATTCGTGTTTCAATCGATTTCGTTATTCTTGACATGCATGATAATATAGAAGTTCCCTTAATTCTAGGGCGTCCATTTTTGCTACCGCAAAATCTCTCATTGATGTGCATGATGGAAAACTTATTTTGAGAGTAGGAGTGAACAAGTTATCTTTAAAATTCCCTTGAAAAATCATATAGATGATACTTGTTTTCCTATAAACTTGATTGGAAAAAATGATCTTTTGCTTGATACGCCATCTAATAAACCCTTGAAAACATGTGATGTTCAATGTGTAGAAGTGCTCACGTAAAAGTTCATATTTAAAGATGTCGTGCGAGTAAAAATGGGACGTCAATGTAAATTGTTCGAGATTTGACTTAGGTGGTGATGGTAAGGATTTTCATAAGTTCAAAGCTCCGCCCGATTAAATCTTCACATTTAGGTGACATAGTCCAGCTATACGACGTTAAAGAAGTGCTAATCGGGAGGCATCCCGATGTTTGTGTGCAACTGTTTCCATTTATTATTATTATTTTTTATTTTCTTTCAAAATAATCATAAGTCCTTAGAGTCATTTTCAAATCATAAAAAAAAACTCTTGAGCTTCTTCTTGGTTGTCCTAATTGGGAATATTTGAGATTTCACGGTATTCGAGTTGTGTGTTGCTTAACTTTGATTAGGTATGAAGATGCCGTTGAAGGTCCCGTACCAAAACAACCCAATGATCGCTCAACACCGATTCTACTATTGTAGTAAGGTCGTATTTTTCTTTTTCCACCTCTTTTATATCATTCTAATTTCTTTGCTTTTTTAGTGTTTGGTGTGTGTTTGTCCGTTTCTTTCTTTCACATTGAGGACAATGTGAATCTTAAAAGTTGGAGGTGGGTACAATAACATTTTCGGAATGCTTGTATGCTTGTTTGTGAGAGATGTGATTTTTATTTTATTTTTTAACAAATTGAATGTTTGCTAGTCAATAACTTGGTCCAATTATACCTACATTAACTTGTTAATTTGTGTTTTCAATGTGAAGCAATTGATTGTCTAGGATAGATTGACGTGGATGCAGGCAAAATTTTGATGAGATTTCTAACACCATAAATACTTGATGTGTTAAGGCATATACGACGATACCTAGCTGTCACGGACTTGTTCCCTTAACAATGAACCGTGCGGCCTTAGCACTCTTCCGCCCCTCGCGGTTGCTAAGTCAGCCTCTCTTGAACGTGCTTGTGTGTGAAGAAGTGTAGAATGAAGGCAAAGTAAAGCTCACAAGATTGTTGGGAAAGAACATTTGTATTGATTCACTCGAACTTGCTTACAAGACTTGATGGTTTGCAAATGAAACCATGCCCCTATTATACTACTCCACCTCCTAAATGGACGGCGGTTGGGAGAAGTTCTCTAGAACTCTCCAAGGAATGTCCCTAGAATATTCTTACAAGATATTTACAAAGGAATGTTAGTCCAAGTGGCTACGATAATCTAGAGGGGGGTGAATAGATTATGCCGATTTTTCACAAATCACCCTCTTTTCGAATCAACAAGTAAATGACAAGAATGTAAATGCGGAAATTAAACAACACTCGTTGATTTAAAGAGGTTCAACCCACCTAGGGCCTAATCCTCTACCGCCCTAGTATCTCCGAGATGGATTTCAAAAAGAAAAAAATGATTTTATTAATTACCACAATTAATACAACACCTTGAGGATCACCACAATCCTCTTACAACACCTTCAAGGAGATTACCACAATCTTCCTTCACCACCTTTGAAGAGTACCACACTCTTCAAACACCTATCACCTAAATCACCCAAGTGTATTCCTACCACAAGAATACTCACAAGGATGTCTTGTGTTGAATGATGGACAAAATTCAAGATTACAACTCTATGAAACCAATACAAAGATTGAGTGCAAGTGTAATCAAGAATTAAAAAGCCTAGACCTCAAAGATGTGCAAGTGAAAGTACTTAGGCTATTACAACAAGAATGTAAAAATGAAAGCTTGAACAATTTGCAGATTTCTTGTTGTGTGTTTTGCTTGTATGTGTTATATCTTGTGTCTTCAATTCATCCTCTATTTATAGGGAAGTCTTCACCAACATAGGCTCCTCTATCTTCACTTTTGTCTACAAAAAGAAGATCACAAGATGTAGAAATATTGTACAAAAATCAAAAGTAAATCTTTCTGTCAAACATTTCAAACAAAGATAACTTTGTTGTCACAAAATAGCATAGGCGACCGGTTGCCCCGTTGAAGATTTCGACCGTTTGAAAAAAAAATAGTGCGATCGTAGGGGTTGTAGGGGTTGTAGGGGGTGCGACCGGTCGGCCCTCCCCTGGACCGGTCCCCCTCCCTCTTTTTAAGACCCGTATGTTCTGTTTCGTGTTTTCTTTCCTTCCGTATTGGCCGACGCTTTGGGCGACCGGTCGACCTCCAATTTGAAATGTTGTCCGATTTTTATCAAAAATAAACTTCAAGAAATACTCCAAAATATTAGTAAAAACATTTTAAATCATTTGGGAGTATTTGGACAACATTTATAAACATAGTTTGGTGTAAAAACCAATTTAAAGAAAACCATCAAAAGTGTTGTCCAATTTTTATCAAATTAAAAACTCTAAGAAATACTCCAAAAATTAGTAAAACATTTTAAATCATTTAGGAGTATTTGGACAACATTTATAAACAATGTTTTGGTATAATAACTCATTTAAACATAATCATCAAAATCTTGATAAAAACATTTATCTAACAAACTCCCCATTTTTGATGATTACAAACCAAAACAATTTTAGGAAGTTGATTTTAAAACAAAACCAATATTCCGGTCTTAAAACATCAACCATTGCAAGCAAGATTTATCATGAGTACAAATACACAAGGATAGGAGCAAAGATTTTTCAAGATCATTTTTGCACAAGCTCCCCCTATCAACATGCATATCAAGAACAAGTATACAAGCAACAACTAAAAGCTTTAAAGCTTAGCTTTTACAACTTAAGCTTGAATATCATGAGCTTATAAGCTCCCCCTGTCACAAAAGCATCATTAGTCAAGTAAAAAAGTCCATAATACATCACATGGACCAAGTATAATCCATAGCTTATGACTTTTAAGAGCCCTAGCTTATAGCTTTTTTAGCAAGCTTATTTTCGCTTCTTTGAGCGTATGAGCATTTTTCCTGTTTCTCCCCCTTTGGAATCATCAAAAAGAATGTTAGCACGATAAAAAACATCATATATTCATATCAAAGTGCGCAATTTTATCGATTTATCGAGCTTTTTTAAAAAATTGAAGCTTAAATTCCAAATAAAAGGGAAAGGTTGATCAATTGACTTGCAAAAGCTCATTTGATTGATAAAACATGATCTCTATAAACTTATAAGACTTTTCAAATTGAGAGAATCATGTAAGTGATGAATTTTTGTTGAAACATTTCGTCGAAGACTTGGCGTAAGGCGTCGAATAAAACTAGAAGAATATAACGCCTTTGCGATTCGTTTAAGCCAAAAAATTTCATCACCAATTGCAATACAACAATATTCATCCATCAACAATCATCATATACAACATACAAATACAAGAATTTCATCAAAATAACAAGATACAAGCACATTCTCAAGGGTTCAACCCAATTGAGATTAAAAAGAGAAATTCTTACCATTTGATCGGAGAGGATGAGAAATAATGATGATAATCGAGCCTAATGAAGTCCAAAATGTAAAAAGTATGCAATAAAACAAATTTGAAGTGAAATTTGTGTGAATTTGGCAAAGGGACGAAAAATGACCAAAATAAGTTAAAATGAAGAATGCTGAAGACAGAACGGTTTTAATCCAATTTTAGGCTTAGGGCGGCCGAGGTCGAGGTTGAGGCGACGTTGAGGGATCGCCCTCAACCTCTTCAGCCACGTTTTGTCAAATTTCTCAAAATCTGAATTTTCAACCAAAAATCCGATTTTTCGCCTCTAAGTTTTAAAAACATGCAAAATGTTAACGTAAACCTCATTTAATATGCATTATGCCTAACCGAGCTCATATGGACGTAAAAGTCTCGGAAGATAGTGGTTTTGTAAAGATGTCCGCTAATTGGTCTTGAGATGGTACAAAAGATATCTCAATTTTTCGTTTTGAAACACAATCCCTTAGAAAACGATGTCGAATCTCAATATGTTTAGTACGGTTATGATGAACCGGGTTTTGAGCAATGTTTATAGCAGATATATTATCACAAAAGATAGAACACTTTCAAAAGAACATTTATAATACGCTAAGGTTTGTTTCATCCAAAGAAGTTGTGTACAACAAAATGCCGCGGAAATATATTCGGCTTCGGCCGTTGAAAGAGAAACACAATTTTGCTTCTTTGAAAACCAAGAAACTAGGCAATCGCTAAAAATTGACATGATCCGAAGTATTTTTCCGATTATCAATATTTCCCGCATAATCCGAATCACTATATCCTTTAAGAGAAAAAAATTTCATTCTTTGGATAGAATAAACCATATTGAATAGTGCTTTTCAGATATCGAAAAATCCTTTTAACGGCACTCATATGAGATTCTTTGGGATTGCTTTGAAAACGAGCACATAGGCATACGACATGAAGAATGTCCGGTCTACTTGCGGTTAAATAAAGTAAACTACCAATCATACCTCTATATTTGGATTCATCAACCGACTTGCCTTTTTCATCTTTGTCAATCTTGACGTTTGTTGCCATTGGGGTAGAGACGGTTCTTCCTTCTTCAATGCCAAATTTCTTCAAAAGCTCCTTTGTATATTTTGATTGAGAAATATAAATTCCTTCTTGACATTGCTTAATTTGAAGTACAAGGAAGAAGTTGAGCTTCCCCATCATGCTCATTTCAAATTCACCTTGCATTAACTTAGAAAATTTCTTGCACAAGGATTCATTAGTAGCACCAAAAATAATATCATCAACATAAATTTGCACTAATAAGCAATCTTGCCCTTTTTCAAAAACAAAGAGAGTAGTGTCAACTTTACCTCTTGTAAAACCATTTTGCAAAAGAAAAGAGCTAGGTCTATCATACCATGCACGGGGTGCTTGTTTCAAACCATATAAGGCCTTTTTAAGTCTATAAACATCATTAGGCCTAGAAAAATTTTCAAACCCCGGAGGTTGTTTTACATAGACTTCTTCTTGAATAATACCATTTAAAAATGTGGATTTTACATCCATTTGGTAAAGCTTGAAATTTTTAAAACAAGAATAGGCAAGTAAAATACGAATACCTTCTAAACGTGCTACGGGTGCAAATGTTTCATCATAATCAATACCTTCTTCTTGACAATAACCTTGAGCTACTAACTTTGCTTTGTTTCGAACAATATTGCCTTGGTCATCGAGCTTGTTCCGAAATACCCATTTTGTACCAATAATGGTTTGAGATGGAGGACAAGGTACTAATTCCCATACATCATTTCTTTCAAATTGATTCAACTCCTCTTGCATTTCTAAAAAAGAATCCTCATCTTCAATGGATTCCTTAGCATTTTTAGGCTCTTTTTGAGAAATAGGAGCTTTCTCGGCAAATTTTCCTCGAGTCATTACTTTATCAAGGGGATCACCAATAATAAGATCTTTTGGGTGATCTCCCTTAAATTTCAATGCAACGGGATGGATTTCAAAAAGAAAAAAATGATTTTATTAATTACCACAATTAATACAACACCTTGAGGATCACCACAATCCTCTTACAACACCTTCAAGGAGATTACCACAATCTTCCTTCACCACCTTTGAAGAGTACCACACTCTTCAAACACCTATCACCTAAATCACCCAAGTGTATTCTTACCACAAGAATACTCACAAGGATGCCTTGTGTTGAATGATGGACAAAATTCAAGATTGCAACTCTATGAAACCAATACAAAGATTGAGTGCAAGTGTAATCAAGAATTAAAAAGCCTAGACCTCAAAGATGTGCAAGTGAAAGTACTTAGGCTATTACAACAAGAATGTAAAAATGAAAGCTTGAACAATTTGCAGATTTCTTGTTGTGTGTTTTGCTTGTATGTGTTATATCTTGTGTCTTCAATTCATCCTCTATTTATAGGGAAGTCTTCACCAACATAGGCTCCCAACATAGGCTCCTCTATCTTCACTTTTGTCTACAAAAAGAAGATCACAAGATGTAGAAATATTGTACAAAAATCAAAAGTAAATCTTTTCACAAACATTTCAAATAAAAGATAACTTTGTTGTCACAAAATAGCATAGGGCGACCGGTTGCCCTGTTGAAGATTTCGACCGTTTGAAAAAAATAGTGCGATCCAGGTAGGGGTTGTAGGGGGGTGCGACCGGTCGGCCCTCCCCTGGACCGGCCCCCCTCCCTCTTTTTTAAGACCTGTATGTTCTATTTCGTGTTTTCTTTCCTTTCGTACGGTCGGCCGACGCTTTGATGCACGGTCGACCTCCAATTTGAAATGTTGTCCGATTTTTATCAAAAATAAACTTCAAGAAATACTCCAAAATATTAGTAAAAACATTTTAAATCATTTGGGAGTATTTGGACAACATTTATAAACATAGTTTGGTGTAAAAACCAATTTAAAGAAAACCATCAAAAGTGTTGTCCAATTTTTATCAAATTAAAAACTCTAAGAAATACTCCAAAAATTAGTAAAAACATTTTAAATCATTTAGGAGTATTTGGACAACATTTATAAACAATGTTTTGGTATAATAACTCATTTAAACATAATCATCAAAATCTTGATAAAAACATTTATCTAACAAACTCCCCATTTTTGATGATTACAAACCAAAACAATTTTAGGAAGTTGATTTTAAAACAAAACCAATATTCCGGTCTTAAAACATCAACCATTGCAAGCAAGATTTATCATGAGTACAAATACACAAGGATAGGAGCAAAGATTTTTCAAGATCATTTTTGCACAAGCTCCCCCTATCAACATGCATATCAAGAACAAGTATACAAGCAACAACTAAAAGCTTTAAAGCTTAGCTTTTACAACTTAAGCTTGAATATCATGAGCTTATAAGCTCCCCCTGTCACAAAAGCATCATTAGTCAAGTAAAAAAGTCCATAATACATCACATGGACCAAGTATAATCCATAGCTTATGACTTTTAAGAGCCCTAGCTTATAGCTTTTTTAGCAAGCTTATTTTCGCTTCTTTGAGCGTATGAGCATTTTTCCTGTTTCTCCCCCTTTGGAATCATCAAAAAGAATGTTAGCACGATAAAAAACATCATATATTCATATCAAAGTGCGCAATTTTATCGATTTATCGAGCTTTTTTAAAAAATTGAAGCTTAAATTCCAAATAAAAGGGAAAGGTTGATCAATTGACTTGCAAAAGCTCATTTGATTGATAAAACATGATCTCTATAAACTTATAAGACTTTTCAAATTGAGAGAATCATGTAAGTGATGAATTTTTTGTTGAAACATTTCGTCGAAGACTTGGCGTGCGTCGAATAAAACTAGAAGAATATAACGCCTTTGCGATTCGTTTAAGCCAAAAAAATTTCATCACCAATTGCAATACAACAATATTCATCCATCAACAATCATCATATACAACATACAAATACAAGAATTTCATCAAAATAACAAGATACAAGCACATTCTCAAGGGTTCAACCCAATTGAGATTAAAAAGAGAAATTCTTACCATTTGATCGGAGAGGATGAGAAATAATGATGATAATCGAGCCTAATGAAGTCCAAAATGTAAAAAGTATGCAATAAAACAAATTTGAAGTGAAATTTGTGTGAATTTGGCAAAGGGGACGAAAAATGACCAAAATAAGTTAAAATGAAGAATGTCAAGATTTAACGGTTTTAATCCAATTTTAGGCTTAGGGCGGAAAGGTCGAGGTTGAGGGCGACCGGTCGCCCTCAACCTCTTCAGCCCACAGTTTTGTCAAATTTCTCAAAATCTGAATTTTCAACCAAAAATCCGATTTTTCGCCTCTAAGTTTTAAAAACATGCAAAATGTTAACGTAAACCTCATTTAATATGCATTATGCCTAACCGAGCTCATATGGACGTAAAAGTCTCGGAAGATAGTGGTTTTGTAAAGATGTCCGCTAATTGGTCTTGAGATGGTACAAAAGATATCTCAATTTTTCGTTTTGAAACACAATCCCTTAGAAAACGATGTCGAATCTCAATATGTTTAGTACGGTTATGATGAACCGGGTTTTGAGCAATGTTTATAGCAGATATATTATCACAAAAGATAGGAACACTTTCAAAAGAACATTTATAATCCGCTAAGGTTTGTTTCATCCAAAGAAGTTGTGTACAACAAAATGCCGCGGAAATATATTCGGCTTCGGCCGTTGAAAGAGAAACACAGTTTTGCTTCTTTGAAAACCAAGAAACTAGGCAATCGCCTAAAAATTGACATGATCCGGAAGTATTTTTCCGATTATCAATATTTCCCGCATAATCCGAATCACTATATCCTTTAAGAGAAAAAATTTCATTCTTTGGATAGAATAAACCATATTGAATAGTGCTTTTCAGATATCGAAAAATCCTTTTAACGGCACTCATATGAGATTCTTTGGGATTGCTTTGAAAACGAGCACATAGGCATACGACATGAAGAATGTCCGGTCTACTTGCGGTTAAATAAAGTAAACTACCAATCATACCTCTATATTTGGATTCATCAACCGACTTGCCTTTTTCATCTTTGTCAATCTTGACGTTTGTTGCCATTGGGGTAGAGACGGTTCTTCCTTCTTCAATGCCAAATTTCTTCAAAAGCTCCTTTGTATATTTTGATTGAGAAATATAAATTCCTTCTTGACATTGCTTAATTTGAAGTACAAGGAAGAAGTTGAGCTTCCCCATCATGCTCATTTCAAATTCACCTTGCATTAACTTAGAAAATTTCTTGCACAAGGATTCATTAGTAGCACCAAAAATAATATCATCAACATAAATTTGCACTAATAAGCAATCTTGCCCTTTTTCAAAAACAAAGAGAGTAGTGTCAACTTTACCTCTTGTAAAACCATTTTGCAAAAGAAAAGAGCTAGGTCTATCATACCATGCACGGGGTGCTTGTTTCAAACCATATAAGGCCTTTTTAAGTCTATAAACATCATTAGGCCTAGAAAAATTTTCAAACCCCGGAGGTTGTTTTACATAGACTTCTTCTTGAATAATACCATTTAAAAATGTGGATTTTACATCCATTTGGTAAAGCTTGAAATTTTTAAAACAAGAATAGGCAAGTAAAATACGAATACCTTCTAAACGTCTACGGTGCAAATGTTTCATCATAATCAATACCTTCTTCTTGACAATAACCTTGAGCTACTAACTTTGCTTTGTTTCGAACAATATTGCCTTGGTCATCGAGCTTGTTCCGAAATACCCATTTTGTACCAATAATGGTTTGAGATGGAGGACAAGGTACTAATTCCCATACATCATTTCTTTCAAATTGATTCAACTCCTCTTGCATTTCTAAAAAAGAATCCTCATCTTCAATGGATTCCTTAGCATTTTTAGGCTCTTTTTGAGAAATAGGAGCTTTCTCGGCAAATTTTCCTCGAGTCATTACTTTATCAAGGGGATCACCAATAATAAGATCTTTTGGGTGATCTCCCTTAAATTTCAATGCAACGGGATGGATTTCAAAAAGAAAAAAATGATTTTATTAATTACCACAATTAATACAACACCTTGAGGATCACCACAATCCTCTTACAACACCTTCAAGGAGATTACCACAATCTTCCTTCACCACCTTTGAAGAGTACCACACTCTTCAAACACCTATCACCTAAATCACCCAAGTGTATTCTTACCACAAGAATACTCACAAGGATGCCTTGTGTTGAATGATGGACAAAATTCAAGATTACAACTCTATGAAACCAATACAAAGATTGAGTGCAAGTGTAATCAAGAATTAAAAGCCTAGACCTCAAAGATGTGCAAGTGAAAGTACTTAGGCTATTACAACAAGAATGTAAAAATGAAAGCTTGAACAATTTGCAGATTTCTTGTTGTGTGTTTTGCTTGTATGTGTTATATCTTGTGTCTTCAATTCATCCTCTATTTATAGGAAGTCTTCACCAACATAGGCTCCCATCATTAGCTCCTCTATCTTCACTTTTGTCTACAAAAGAAGATCACAAGATGTAGAAATATTGTACAAAAATCAAAAGTAAATCTTCTTGTCAAACATTTCAAACAAAGATAACTTTTTGTCACAAAATAGCATAGGCGACCGGTTGCCCTGTTGAAGATTTCGACCGTTTGAAAAAAATAGTGCGATCCGGTAGGGGTGCGGGTGCGACCGGTCGGAGGGGGTCGGCCGGTCGCTTAGGGGTGCGACCAGGTCGGCCCTCCGGACCGGTCCCCCCCTTTTTTTAAGACTTGTATGTTCTGTTTCATGTTTTCTTTCCTTCGTGCGGCCGACACTTTGGGCGACTGGTCGACCTCCAATTTGAAATGTTGTCCGATTTCTATCAAAAATAAACTTCAAGAAATACTCCAAAAAATTAGTAAAAACATTTTAAATCATTTGGGAGTATTTGGACAACATTTATAAACATAGTTTTGGTGTAAAAACCAATTTAAACAAAACCATCAAAAAGTGTTGTCCAATTTTTATCAAATTAAAAACGCTAAGAAATACTCCAAAAATTAGTAAAAACATTTTAAATCTTTTAGGAGTATTTGGACAACATTTATAAACAATGTTTTGGTATAATAACTCATTTAAACATAATCATCAAAATCTTGATAAAAACATTTATCTAACAAGGAATGCTCTAGAATCACCCTACAATCTCTACAAAACTCTACAAGATTCTAGAACGTTCTATGTATAAATGGGCCTAAGTATTTAGGCCATTGTGTGGGCTTGATTAAGGGCAGCCTCCAAGCTCAATGCAGCAAAATGGGCAGCCCGTTACATTCTCCCCCACCTAATTCGCGGCGTCCTCGTCGCCTCGCCTCGGCCGAGTTGTGGTCGGAATCGCCACAAGTCTTCTTCAAGTTCCCATGTTGCCTCGGACTCGGGTAGCCCCTTCCATTTGATTAAGTATTGAGTACGGCGTGGAACACCTCGCCAACATACGATTCTCTTCATGAGCACCTCTTCAACGTCCTTGTCATACGACTTGGTCACCACATGAGATGCTCATTGCGAATACCCTCGGCTTGGGTCTTCCTCGTCCACGTGATATGGCTTCAACATACTAACGTGGAAGACCGGATGGATTTTCAAAGTATCAGGTAGGTCGACACGATAAGACACCTTACCTACCTTACCAGTGATTGGAAACGGCCCTTCATAGCGCCTCACCAATCCTTTGTGCATGCCTCGTAGCGCTTTGAATTGTTGCGGTAGAAGCTTGATGAAGACTTGATCGCCAATGGTGTACTCCTTTGGCCGCCTCTTCTCGTCAGCCCACTTCTTCATCTTCTTGTGGGCCTTTTCTAAGCATGAATGGGCTAAGTCGGCCTGCTCTTCCCATGACTTAGCCATCTTCGCTGCCCCCGGACTCCGTCCATCTTCTAAGCTTGTGACCAAGGTGTGTGGAGTCAAAGGTTGTTGCCCCGTTGCAAGCTCGAACGGGCTTCGTCCCGTGGCCTCACTCCGCTGCAAGTTATAAGAAAATTGCGCCACATCGAGGAGTTTGGTCCAATTTTTTTGGTTGGCACTCACGAAGTGCCTTAGGTAACAGTCCAACAAGGCATTCACCCGTTCAGTTTGTCCGTCGGTTTGGGGGTGAAAGCTTGTTGAGAAATTCAACTCCGTCCCTAGGAGTTTGAAGAGCTCCGTCCATAGTCGCCCCGTGAAGCGAGGATCGTGATCACTGATGATATGATGTGGTAGTCCCCAATACTTCACCACGTTCTTGAAAAAGGCCCTCGCTGCCTCCTCTGCTGTACAATCCTTTGTACAGGGTATGAATGTCCCGTACTTGGAAAAGCGATCGACCACCACCATTATCGACCCGAACCCTTTAGATTTGGGCAATGCACTGATGAAATCTATGGTGATGGAGTGCCATGGACGATCGGCAACTGGTAATGGCTCGAGCAGTCCCGCCAGTTGTTTGTTCTCCGTCTTGTCTTGCTGGCACACAAGACAAGTCCTTACATATAGCTTGACGCCGTCCCTCATCTGTGGCCAAAAGTATGCTGCTTCTAGTAACGCCAAGGTACGCTTTTGGCCCGGATGTCCTGCCCATTTTGTGTTGTGACATTCCTTGATGAGATCCTTCCTCAAACTGTCCCATCTCGGAACGTATAAACGTCGCCCTTTGGTGTAGAGTAGGCCGTCCTCTACCCAAAATTGCTTGGTCCTGCCCTCCTTGGCTAGCTTCATGAGCTCCCTAGCCATAGGGTCATGCTCCAGCCCTTGTCTGATGTGGTCCACGATCTCCCCTTTTGCTGCGCTTAGGGCTGCAAGCTCCGCCTTGCGGCTTAGTGCGTCGGCTACCACATTGGCTTTCCCTGGTTTGTACTCCAATGTGTAGTTGAACTCGGCCAAGAAGTCTTGCCACCGGGCTTGCTTTGGTGATAGCTTCTTTTGAGTTTGGAAGTAGCTTGTGGCAATGTTGTCCGTCTTGATGGTGAAATGAGATCCCAGAAGATAGTGTCGCCACACCCGTAGGAAATGAATGATGGTCGTCATCTCCTTCTCCTGCACCGTGTACCAGCGCTCGGTGTCATTGAGCTTGCGGCTTTCGAATGCTATTGGATGCCCCTCTTGCATCAATACTTCCCCAATAGCAAAGTCGGACACATCGGTATGCAGTTCGAATGGCTTGCCAAAGTCGGGCAATGCTAGGACCGGTTCCTAGCTTACTGCGGCCTTCAGGTTGTCAAACGCCTTTTGACATTTCTCGGACCATTCCCATGCTTTCCCCTTCTTAAGCAGGTACGTCAAAGGTGTCGCCCGTGCCGAGTATCCCTGTATAAAACGACGGTAATAATTAACAAGACCAAGGAAAGATCTAAGTTTGGTTACCTTGGTCGGGGCCTCCCACTCCACAATAACCTTTATCTTGGCCTCGTCCATCTGAAGCTTCCCATGCCCGATAATGTGTCCCAAGAAGGGTACCTCCTCCTTTGCGAACGAGCACTTCTCTTTCTTGACATACAACTGGTTTTCCCGCAATACCTAGAATATGGTGCGTAGGTGGTCGGCATGCTCCTCCATTGAGTTGCTATATATCATGATGTCATCCAAGTAGACCACCACGAACCGGTCTAGGTAGGGCTGGAAAATCTTGTTCATCAACGTGCAAAACGTTGCTGGGGCATTGGTTAGTCCGAACGGCATGACTAACCATTTATATGATCCATATCGGGTAATGCATGTCATTTTCGGCTCGTCCTCTTCGGCTATGCGGACTTGATAGTAGCCTTTCTGTAAGTCCATCTTGGTGTATACTTTGGCACCACCAAGCCTGTCAAACAAGTCAGCAATTAACGGGATGGGGTAGCGGTTCTTAATTGTTACTTTGTTAAGCGCCCGGTAGTCCACGCACATCCTTAATGATCCATCGTGCATCTTCTGGAATAAGACCGGCGCGCCATAAGGTGCTTTGGAAGGCCTGATCTTCCCCGTATCAAGCAACTCCGTTAGTTGCTTGCGTAGTTCCTCGAGTTCTGGCGGAGCCATACGGTAAGGTGCCATGGCGGGCGGCTTGGCACCCGGCTCTAGCTTGATCTTGTGGTCCACCTCACACCTTGGTGGAAGTTGATTCGGCAGCTGGGCAGGCATGACGTCCTTGTTCTCGTCCAACACCTTTTGGATGAGCGGGTGGACGTTGTCCTCCTTGATAGTGGGTTGGTCCTCCTCCTTGATGGTGGCTAAGAATGTCGGCTCCCCCTTTTCACCCCCTTGGCCGACAAGTGCTTTGCCTCCCGTTGATGCGTAGTGGATGACTCAATGGTCGGAATCATGCAAGGTGACCCTTTCTCCAAGATGCATACAGAACTAAATGAAGGCATAGGGATAGCGGTTACCTTGTAAGAAGTCTATCCAGAGCATGACCTTGAAGTCATCCATTGGTGCCATCGAGAAATCCACTTGGCCCTTCCAAGTGCCTGGGTTGTAGCTCTACGCCTCGAGCTATGCCGTTCAGTGGCTGGGCTTTGGCATTGACGGTCTTCAACCAACTGTCTCCATTCGTCCATCGTAGGCCTAACCTCTTAGCCTCTTCCACGGTTACGAAGTTGTGGGTAGCCCCCGTGTCTACCAATGCCTTGGTAGACCTCCCGTTGACAAGTGCCTCCACGTACATAAGCCCCTTGCTTGATGGTGTCGGCACTGTCTTGGCTTTGAGGGCGTTGAGGAGTTGAAGGGATGCCATCTTGTTCGTCTCCTCCTCAGCGACACTCTCCGTCTTTTGCCTTTCGAGCATGGCGGATAATGACCCAAGCTTCGGACAGTTGCTCATGGCGTGTGGCCCCTTGCACACAAAACATCCACCTTTAGGCACGAAGGCCCGCTTTTTGTCTTCGTAGTCCTTATGGGATGACCCCTTGTCATCCCTCCTTGGTGGCGGCCTTCGTTGGTCTCGAACGTCCCACTTCTCTCCCCACCTTTGCCGAATTCACCCTCTCCTTGTTCTTTGAAGCATCCTGAAGGTGTGTGGTTGGAACTCGATAAAGGATTCGGCAATGGCAATAGCCTCGTCGATCGATGAATGCCTCGTCGATGAAGTTCTTGCTTCGCCCACCTCTTATAGTCCATCGAAGTAAAACAATAGATCTTCTTCGCCATGTTGGGGATTTGAAGCATTAGAGTGGTGAACTCCTTCACATGAATAGTACTCGTTTGCTTCAACTCCTTAGAGTGGTGAACTCCTTCAGTTCCTTCAAACTCCCGTATCAATCCGACACGTGCCACCACAACATAGTAGTATTTGTAAGGTAGAGAGAACGGTCTTTACCTTCGATAGCTTGTCCGGTGAGATTGAGCCCTCGAAGGATTGCTCTCCATGCGCCATAGGTAGTTCTCCACTTCTAGGCGTCTCGCGGCCGTTGAACCCTTGCGTTCTCCTTGTTGAACCCTGGCGGGGACCCCAGAAGACGGGCATAGCTCCCCCACTAGCAGCGCCGCCTTCTTGCAAAGTGCCAAGTCCTCCCGCATCCCCTCGATGCTTGCTTGAAGGGCTTGGACAATATCCGCCACTCGCGCCTCTGCGAAACGTGCCTCCAACCATATTGGCATCAACATAGTAGTATTTGCACCGACTTCTTTGACGGTGTCCAGCCGCCCGAGTACGTGGCCCTCCAATGTCTCGACATTGTGCTCGACCTTTCAAGCCTCTCGCCCATCTCGCTCGTGCAAAAGCTCCCAAGCGAAGATTCCCACGAGCCTTGCTCCGTCACGCTTCTTGTCCTTGGTTGGCACGAGTTTCCTCCCACGGTGTCCGCTACTCCCGACGCAATGTCTTTGTCGCCGCTTAACATCACTCTTACTTCACTACACTTGTGCCCGAACCGGCTCGATACCACCTCGCACGGACTTGTTCCTTAACAATGAACCCGTGCGCCTTAGAACTCTTCCGCCTCGCGGTTGCTAAGTCGACCTCTCTCTCAAACGTGCTTGTGTGTGAAGAAGTGTAGAATGAAGGCAAAGTAAATCTCACAAGATTGTTGGGAAAGAACACTTGTATTGATTCACTCGAACTTGCTTACAAGACTTGATGGTTTGCAAATGAAACCATGCCCCTATTTATACTACTCCACCTCCTAAATGGACGGTGGTGATGCATTTGATCCTATGGTTCGGAGAAGTTCTCTAGAACTCTCCAAGGAATGTCCCTAGAATATTCTTACAAGATATTTACAAAGGAATGCTCTAGAATCACCCTACAATCTCTACAAAACTCTACAAGATTCTAGAACGTTCTATGTATAAATGGGCCTAAGTATTTAGGCCATTGTGTGGGCTTGATTCTGGACTAGCCTCCAAGCTCAATGCAGCAAAATTGGGCAGCCCGTTATATAGCACTATAAACGTCTGAGAACTCGTGATTTAGTAGTGGTTAACTAGTTGTTAAACCAAGCTTGCGAATAAAAAAAAAAAAAGAAGAAAAAAATGGACCAATCGAGGTTATACTCCTCTATTTGTTGTTGCTTAGTAACTAGGAGCATTCATGAGCCCCATGTTTGTCTTTTACGTAAAACGGCGAACACAAATATGAGTGTGGGAAACCACCCTAGGAGGGTTTGAACAGAAATTCAAAATTTAAACCTAATGGAAGCATGCTTCAAAGGTCCTAAAAAAAAAAATTGAATGTTACTTCTCTTATAAAACTAGTAGGCTAACTACAAAGATCTATTTAGTTCTTGTACTTTCATAAAGATTATTGAATTGAAGTTGTTCATAACTATCAATATTTGTGGAGTGATGATTTCAAGTCTCAATAATTACTACCGATATTACGGTCTTTCTTGACAATGACGCTTTGCAAAACAATGTTTTTTTATGAATGGTTAATTCATGTTGAGAAGGCTAAGAACTTGATCGCTTGTGTTCAATGTGTTGAAAAAAAGAAAAAAAAATTTTGTGTTGTGATTTATCAATCCCCTCTTTTTGATATTATGTTTTGCTTGAGGACAAGCAAAGTTCAAAGTTGGAGGTGGTTTGATAATGGTCTTTTTATGCATGTTTTATGTGTATATTTGAGTATAATTTGAGTTATTTTGTTGTTACTTTCTAGTTTTTTATTGTATATTGTTTATACTATTGTGAGGTGCTTTTATTGGTGTAGATTGACCATTCTGGCTAATTTTGGTGAATTTCGACCATGGATTCATGTCAAAACATACCGGGAGTTTAAGGATGCAAAACGCCGAAATTCCAAAGCCAAACGCGTCATTTTGGGGCCTTTTTGGTCCAACATGGCCAGGGGTGGGCAACACGACCATGTTCAAACAGGCGAAAAATCACAATTTTTAGGCTTGACAGACTCGAACACGGCCTGGCCATGTCGCATAACATGGCCATGTCGCAGAACATGGCCTCGGCCGTCGTCGCATGACAACATGGCCATGTCGCATGGCCAATTTTCAAGAAAATTCAAGCAAAGACGGCAGGGCGTTTCGGCAACATGGCCGTGTTCGGGACTTTTTTGCAACTTTTCCATGCAAAAATTATGGAAAACTCACCAACCAAGCTTTTTGACCATTTTGTACACCTTTAACACCCTATTTTGCTACAACATGTCCCCATATTCCTCAATTATCAATTGAATACAAGAATTAACCAACCCAACAATGAATGGAGCATTTGTTTAACAAAGGATGGCATTATTAATGTGTTCTTGCACAAATATAATGCTATAAAAGCCAAGAGTATGAGTTGGGGGAATCATTCATTAATTCAAGATACATTGAATTCATTAGATTCATAGATTCATTAAATTCATTAGAAATTGAGATCAAGAGGTCTTGGAGGAGTAAGCTTGTAGCAACATTGGAGAAGAAGGCTTGGAGCAACATCATCAATCAAGAAAGAAGTCAATTGAGATTTTGAGAAAGATAAGTACACTATGTCTACAATACTTAAATCTTCTTATGTAATTTATTCTTTGGTCAAAATCATGTGTAGCTAAACTCCTAGTGTTTGAATGTAATGAACTCTAGAATGGATTTGTGATTAAGGTGTGTATGTTTTTAATAAAATCTTCATATTTTGTGTGATTCACTTATATTATGCTTCGCTCATTCGAATTGATATATGCGCAATATTGATTTGAAGTTTATTTTTCATCCGAGAAATCAAGAGATTCATGGTGATATAGAACCTATATAAGTGAAAAGAGTTGCATGCAATCCTAGATATGTGACGACATAAATCTTCCGGATTATGGTCAAACCTAAATGGGACTTCACAAATCGTTATAATGATGTCTTGGGGTTTTAACTAGAAAGAGATTTCGGTTAATCAACTTGAGATTAGAAGTTTTTCGCCTCGACAAAGGGTTTAACTTAAATTGGGAATTTCTACGGTCCACAAGACATGAGATTTTATTAAAAGAGGTTGGTTTTTGCTATGGCTTACGGTTGTATTTTTAACTTGTCAAATCACAAAAATATTCTAGAGGGATTTACATTCAAACACATTTCTATCTCTTGATTTCTTATTTTACAAATCTTTCTTCATTTTTACAATTTATAATTTGTTTTCCTTTTTCATCAAACAAAAACTCAAAATTGTTAGATTAAATAACAAAAAGACGGTAATTATTAGTACTTACAATCCTCGTGGGAATGACACTCGATACTCAATAATCTATACTATAAAATGATAGGTGCACTTGCCTACGCGCTTTTAAAGGTAGCTTTTGAGCCATCGTAACGCATATTTTGAGGTTCCATAGTCATACTTGTCTTGACTTAGTTGATTCCCTGATCGACTTTCTTTATTCATTCTTTTCTTATTCCCTCCTTATTTTTCCTTTACCTTTGACCGATCCGCCTTAGTTTTGTTTGATTCGTGATGGAGCAGGCGCCACCATCGTGGTGGGACGTTTTTCATGCCCGCAAGTGAGCGGAGTACTACCGCAAGCACCGGCGATTCACCGGCACCGGGAGAGTGATCGAGCGACCTCGAGCTATCCGAGGAGCGCCGCAGAACAGAGGACTCGACACGCCGCTTTGGCGAGGAGCCAAGATGAAAAGAGCGAGTTGACCAATGTTGGGAAATCATTTTATAGATTTTGATGAATGCCATGTAAAACTTAGAATAGGAAGTTGGCACACCATTTTTGTTGTAAACCGCATTGTAATAGATAGGGGGTCAAGCCGAAGTTATTTCGCCTATGCCTAAACATGCAAGAAGACAATCGGAGACTAGAAGGAAGACTCGCCGCAAAGACACCGAGTATGGAAAAGAAGAGAAGACGGGAACTCGATCAAGGTGCAACCGAGATGCAATGAGTAGCATCGCTCAAGTCAACTCAAGACACCCAAGTCTCAAGGTTGAAGTGACAAGAGTCATCAAATGATTGGAAGTTGACTCAAGTCACCTGGGGGATGTGAAGAAAATGTCAAGACAACTAAAAAAAAGTCAAGACAATCGAAAGAGATCCGTTGCACAAAATCAAGAGAATTACTTAAACAAGTAATACCTCCATACTACCTTTCTTGGAAGTGCTCATCCTTAAGCCGCAAAAGGAATAAACCAATGGAAAGCATCGCACCATGTCGAACTCGAAAAGTTGAAGAACAATTCATACGAAGAAGTGGCAATTCCAAGGATCGCAACAAGACAAGCCAACGACACAAGTGATTTTCAAAAATAAGCCTATCTCTTCAACGGGCGTATTTTTGAAAAATCACTATAAAAGGCCGAGGAATGACCGGAGAGAAGGTTACCCGAACCACAAACATTCAAGCAAACATTTGAATCAGTAACCTAAAATATTCTCAAATCATTCAAGATTAAACCTCAAGCCTACATTACGAAGAAAATCAATCCAACACTCACCCGTGAAGGAAAGATAACTTCAATCGTTGAAGAGGAAATTTTTGAAGAATCAAGGGGTCTACATTCCACGGAGGATTGTAGGAAGGTTCAAGGTCGAACCAGCCTCAAGTTTTTGGAGGGCTTCGTGATCAAATCCAAGAAGCTCTTGAGCAAGGGTCGAAAGAGCGCACCGCCTGAAGAAAAGCCGAGTCGCACGAGAAGCCACATGCGTGACAAGGCATCTCGCATCGAGTCCCAAAGCGATCAAGTCACCGTGGTGATCAAGACTTGTATCCGGATCTGTTACCACTCAGAGCACCGATCAATACTTAGCGGATTCCTCCGGTGAGTTGGATAAGAGAGAGAGAAGAATTACCCCATCTTCGAACCTCTATAAAAACTTATCATGTCATTTACATTTCAAAGACTTTAATTCCCGATCTTATTTATTTAACTCGCGATAAATTTGCCATCCAATTGATAATCAACCGTGCTAAAACCAAGTATTAAAACAAACTTAACCAAATTCAAAGGCGGTGTTAAGTCTTCCCCAAAACAAATCACAACCGAGTTAAGTCTTTAGTCAAAACAATTGAGTTATTTTATCAACAACTCGCCGAGTATGTTAAGTGACTAACTCACCGATTAACTAACTTAGTTGTCCATCAAGGACACGGGGGAAGTACTAACTCGATTACTTAAAAGGACTAATTTGAAAAGTTGGCAAGGTTTATTCAACCCCTTCTAAACCTTACACTCACACCCCCTTGGGACCTACAAGTGGTATCGTGAGTTAGTTCATTGAGCCTTTCGTGACCGGTTACCGAACTAGATCTCTAAATTTTTCAAAGTCTGCTTTTAGCACTTAAGTTTTCAAAACTCCTTTACTATCAAAAGTTATTATCATGGAAGCAAATTTGACACGCATCCCTATGTTCACAATTGAAGAATTTGATGATTGGAAAATTCGTGATGCAGCTCATCTATCAAGATTACATGATGAGATGTGGATAGTTAGAGATGATGGGCCACCGCAAATTTTAAAAGTGAACACAACAAGGAGAGCCGCACCAAGGTGAAGAGGATGTTGCTCCTGCACAACTATGGTTGAAAAACCAAGAGCCGAATGGACAAATGATGACAGAAAAAGATATAACCCGGACAATGTGGCCAAGGACATTCTTTACAAAACCTTGACAAAGCCATGTTCAATAAAGTCAAATCATGCAAAACGGCTAAAGAAATGGGAAGCTAACATTGATTTGTGAAGGCTCACAAAGCAAATCAAGGAAAATAAATTATCAAATGGCCGTCAGAAAGAAATTTGAGAATTTCAAAATGATCGCAGGAGAGACCTTGATCAATTGGATGCGCGGTTCACGTAAATTACCAACGAGCTATCTCGCACTTGGAAAAAAATATACGTATGAAATGTGTATGAAGATCCTAAAAAGTCTCCCAAATTGAATGGGAAATGAAGGTCATGGCACTAAGACATTCCATGGACCTATCCAAGACATCCAACCATGAGCTATTCTTAGATCTCAAAGCCTACGAATTTGAGCTGAGAAGAAAAGACAGAAGAGACAGATGTACCCAAAAATAGCCGCTCTAATTGTTAAGGATGGCAAGAGAGCCGAGGTCAAAGAAGTCATTGACCCGTGAGGAAATAGCCCTAATGGTTAAAAGGTTCAACAAGTTCTTTAATAAGAACTACAAGAGAGGCAAGAGCGAATCCTCCAAAAGACACTCAGCCCTCCAAGTCAAGGGAAGATAGGCCAACCAAGAAAACAGAGCATCAAAAAGTGAATATCAAAGAGTCGACAATCCAAGAATGGAAAGAGTTGATCAAAAGGTTGAAAATCTATGTTGAACCGCAGCAACCAGGTCACTATGCCATTGATTGCCGATATCCCGTAGTCAACAAATACAAGAATGAAGAAGAAAGAAAGGTCTTCGCAGAGAAAGAAGACAAGAAAAGAAAAAGGCAATGTTGGTGGCCGCAGAGACACGAGACAGCCAAGTCAAGAGACACAATTGATTCAGAGAGTAGTGAAGTTGACTACTCAAGTGACTCAAGAAGAAGCCTTGATCCTGCTTGATGGCCAAAGAGCAAGACCAACTCGACCAAGAAGATGAGGTACACTCTAACTCATCACACTCGCATTCTAGTGATAGTGATCGTGACACACACACTTCATCACCCACTCGATCTTTATGATTCATTAGCAAAATGATGAAAGATTTTGAACACTTTAAATCCTCACACACACTACTAAATGAGGAAAGCAAAGATACTCAAGAGTCAAAACTCACAACCGACCACTAAGGAGCCGAGTACTCTAAGTCAAATAGCTTATGAGAATGAAAGCCTAAAGATAGAAAATGCTAAGATAATAGCCGAGATAGTCGCTTATAGAAAAGAGGGAAAATGACCTCAAAAATGTGATTGTGTCATTCACTAAGGCATCTAAATCATTGGATGATCTTATTATGAGTCAAAGAGAATGTGGAGACAAGACAGCTTAGATTTAATTCCTCGTGCTATGTCAAGCTCCAAAAGTGATTTTGGAAAAAGGATCTTCAAGCAATGAAGTATCTCGTAAATCCAAAACTCCAAATGGTGCACACACATCTATTCCAAAGCACAATCACAAGCAAACTGCCTTGGCTATAAAGGAAAAGGAAAATACCCGATTGAGTGTGCTAAGAGGACAACGAGAAGAAATCCAATGAGTTCCTCAAAGAAACTTCAAATAGGAAATACTCAGAAAGAAGAAACAGAGCTACCAAAAAACCCTTAAGTTCTATAAAAGAAATACATATGAAGGGAATGGTAGAAAGCACCCAAGCCAAGCCGATTGGAATAATGCGAACTATCAAAGAAAGACCTATGGAATATAAGCCCAAATGGCAAAGGCCTAGAACTCAACAAAGGCCATTCCAAAGGTATAAGAGCTTTCATCAGCACACATATGCACCTAGGCACTACACTCAGAGACATCACAACTACCCAAAGAGGGCAATTGCTAAAACACCTACACAGTGCATACAACAAAAGAGACAAATTTGTATGAACCTAGAACCCCAAGAAATTTGCTAAAGTTAATTATGATTATGGCACCGATAGATGGCAATCTCTTAGAGTCAAATCAATTGGCTATAGGTTGGTTGGATCATCTCACAATACTAACCCTTAGGACCTGCACAAGTATGGGTACCTAAAACTTAATTTCCTTGATTGCAGGTTCAAGGAAAGTACTGAGTGCCAAGGAACCTGGTACATGGATAGTGGCTGCTCCGCACACATACGACAGAAACAAGAAAAATCTGTCAAAATTCAAGGAAGTCAGAGGTGCAAAAGTCATATTTGGAGGAAATGAAGCTCCAGGAGAAATAAGAGGCATTGGATCCATCAAGAAAAATGGATTAGAAATCACAGATGTTGCATATGTTGAAGGACTCAACTTCAACCTGCTAAGCATCGCCCAACTCGTGACAAGGGTTATAATGTTGGATTTAACATGGGTATATGCCAAATCAAGACAAAAGAACATGTATGTCGTGGATTGGTCAACTGCAACACCAAGCACCTGTCTATTAGCAAAGAGCACATCCGAAGTCAAGTCGATCGTGGCACAAGAAGTCGAGTCACCCGAATTTCAAAACGATTAACATGCTTGCGAAGCAATCTTGTGGAAGGACTTCCGCACTCGTGATACAAGAAGGAGAGTATATGTGACACATGTCGAAGGGAAAACAAATCAAATCATCATTCAAAGAAAAGACATGTCCATCTTCAACAAGAATATTGCATCCGCTATATATGGATCTATTTGGTCCAGTTGAACCAAGCTAGCATAAGTGGGAAGAAATACACCTTGGTAGTAGTAGATGACTACTCAAGATATACATGGACAATATTCATGTATAAGAAGAAAGAAACTCTACGTAAACTACCACGGTGATGAAGAGGATTCAAAATGAGAAAAGTCAAACCATTATCAAAATAAGATCGACAGAGGAACCGAGTTTGTCAATGGTATAATAACTCAATATTGTATTGAAAATGGTATTGGTCATGAATTATCAGCAGCAAAGGACTCCACAAACAGAATGGAGTTGCAGAAAGAATGAATAGAACTCTCAAAGAAAGCAAAGGACCATGTTAGTCAAGTAGGGTTACCTAAAAGATTTTTGGGTCAAGCAATAAACACAAGATGCTACACTCAAAATAGATGCATGATAAAAGACAAATGACAAAGACTCCTATGAGATTTGGACAGGGGAGAAAACCAAATGTTGCATATTTTAGAATATTTGGATGTAAATGCTTTATCCATAACAATGGCAAAGATAATTTGAAGGCTTTTGATGCTAAAGTCGATGAAGGTATCTTCTTGGGATGCTCACCGAAAGCAAAGCCTACAGAAGAGTACTCAACAAGAGGACTATGGTTACAGAGGAATCCATTCATGTGGTGTTTGATGAGCCAAATGTAAATGGAGAAGACATTGAAGAGTCACCGATAAGTCGAATCAACCAACCATGCGAAGAGTCCCTATGTCAAGCCGGAAGCCGGAATTATAAACCCGGATGAAGATGAGATAGTTCGGCCTCAAAAACACCGGAAAATCTGCTGACTAAGTGATGACGAGAGTCGATCAAAGCAACATAGTCGCAAGACAAGTGAATCCACCTAACTTACTCCAACCTCGATGTAAGATGGCCGAGAGACCATCCACCAAAACTAGTCATTGGAGATATAAGAGAAGGTGTCAAAACAAGATCCTTAACTCAACAAGAAGCTATATTCACATGCATTATCTCACAAATAGAGCCTAAAGATGTGTCACAAGCATTGGATGACACACATTGATTCAAGCTATGCAAGAAGAGTCGAATCAGTTTGAAAGAAATAAAGTATGGGAATTGGTTCAAAGACCCACCCATCAAAATGTTATGGCACTAAATGGGTGTTCGTAAACAAGATGAACGGGGAAGGTTACGTGGTAAGAAACAAAGCAAGATTAGTAGCCAAAGGATATTGCCAAGAAGAAGGGATAGATTTTCATGAAACATTTTTTCCCCTGTAGCAAGATTGGAAGCTATAAGGATGTTTCTTGCCTATGCAGCTCACAAGAATTTTATTGTATATCAAATGGATGTAAAGAGTGCATTCCTTAATGGTTTATTGGAAGAAGAAGTGTATGTTGAACAACCTCCAGGATTTGAGCGTAAGACTCTTGGAGATAAGGTATACAAACTCAAGAAAGCTCTATATGGATTGAAACAGCACTTGAGCATGGTATGATACTTTGTCACAATTCCCGATCGAGAACGGATTCACCAAAGGCAAAGTGGATAGAACACTCTTCATAATTCAAGATGCTAAGAGTATATTGCTTGTTCAAATATATGTGGATTATTTTTGGATCCACAAACAAAGAGTGTGTGATAAATTTTCAAACCTCATGCAAAGCAAATTCGAAATGAGCATGATGGGAGAGTCGACATTCTTCCTTGACTCCAAGTGAAACAAATTGAAGGATGGAACCTTCATAAGTCAAACAAAATACACCGAGATTTAATGAAGAAATTTGGCATGGAAGAGAAGTCTTCGTGAAAATACCAATGAATACATCAAGTAAAAATGGACATGGATGCAGATGGCAAGCCTATAGATCAAACAAGATACTGAGCATTTATTGGATCATTGCTTTATCTCACAAAGAAGGTGCCGACATCACCTTTTTTGTAGGTGTATGTGCAAGATTTCAATCGCTCCAAAAGAAAGCCATATGATCGCAGCCAAGAGGATCTTGAGATATTTGAAAGGAAGCAAGAAGTTGGCTTATGGTATCCAAAGGAAGGTGGATTCAAGCTAATTGTCTATTCGACTCGACTATGCCGGATGTAGAGTTGACAGAAGAGCACCTCGTGCACATGTCAAATGCTTGGAAACATGCTAATTTCCTGGTTTAGCAAAAAGCAAAATTCAATAGCCACCTCTACACCAGCGAATACATAGATGCGGCGCTTGTTGTGCCCAAGTCCTATGGATGAGACAAAGAAATGAGAGACTATGAAGTTGAAGAAAAGGAAATTCCAATCATGTGTGATAACACAAGCGCAATTGCAATCACTCAAAATCCTCGTGTTGCACTCAAGAACAAAACATATTGATGTCGATATCACTTCATAAGAGATCATGTTGAAAAGAAGGACATCATCTTAGAATATATTTCAACCGATAAACAAGGTTTCGACATATTCACAAAACCATTATGTGAGTCAAGATTTGAAGAACTCAAGCATGAGTTAGGGTTAATTGAGCTGAGCTGACACTCAGAAGACTCAAAGAAAAGAAATGCAACACGAAAAAGGAAAAAGAGCTGAACTCTCAAATTAGCTAAGTGAAATAGCAGATTTCGGAAAAGAGTACCGTGCATCGAGTTAGTCGACAAATGAGTCACTAGGAGAACTGTGAGAAGAAGAGTTAAATCCCTAAGGGATGTTTCGAGTCATTTATGAGCAAAGTGACAAAAACGCAATCATTTTTACTAAGCGTGAATGTTTTTAAGAATGACGTCATCATAATTATGACGTGTACAGCAAAAGCCGCACACCAAGCTTATGATTGGATATAAATGCTTTGCCGCATTAAATACGAGACATTAAATGCTAATCGGCGTGCAAAATCTAAGCCATTGATTTCGATCACATTTCAAAAACCACCCGCACGCCCTTTCATGAACAATACTTAAACCATTTTCGCCCCGCTTTCTCTCACACATTACCAAAAAACTCGCTTCATTTCTCTCTCCAAAGCAAAGGCAAAAACTCTCTCAAAACCCTATCAATCTTCAAATCACCTTCTAAGTTTCGTTCGGTGAAATATGAAAAATGGCATCTACTCATGATTTTGTCAAGCTAGAAAGCAAATCCACACCGGGTCTCTTGTGGATTTCGAGGGGTATGGTCAAACAGGGTCCGATGAAGCTCTTGTAAAGAAGATCGCTGAAAAACTAGAAACGCCTGGCTAAAACCATTTTCGACGATGGAGTTTCCGATGACCTATGTGGAAGAGGTCGCACAGTTCTACGTGAACGCTGAGATTCACGATGAGGGGATCAAATCCTCTATTCACGGGAAGGAGTTCATCATTACTGTCAAGGATTTGGCAGAACACTACTCATTACCGGCGGAAGGAACACCATAAATTAATGAAGCTGATGTTGACTTGGCTGCTGCTTGGAAGGAAGTAGCCAAGACCGACTGTGCTGAAAAGATAGTCTACACAGCTAACAAGAAGATGCTGAAGGAGGACTACCACAAATTGTTGGACATCGTTGCCAAATGCATAGACATCAAATTTGGCAGCTTTGACCAACTGTCCAAAGCAAAATTGATCGTCATGGCTGCGATCATTGAAGAAAAGAAAGCGAACTGGGCTGAGTTTGTCTAC
The DNA here is from genome assembly GCA_016081115.2 of Rehmannia glutinosa. Classification (NCBI taxonomy): domain Eukaryota; kingdom Viridiplantae; phylum Streptophyta; class Magnoliopsida; order Lamiales; family Orobanchaceae; genus Rehmannia; species Rehmannia glutinosa. The sequence continues at coordinate 84,996,842 of CM071925.1, forward strand.
AGCAGACTCTGCCAGAACGTTGGGAACAAATCCTTCAAGGAGGGCGGAATGTTTGGAGGTTCCCTAGGATACGGTCTGGTGATTGACCGGCTGATGGAGGTAAAAGGAGTCCCTCTTCGACATGGAAAGGCGTTCCATGTAAACAAGAGGATGTTCAGATCAAACCTCTCTGGCGCACAGAAGAGAGCCTACGCTAAGAGAGCTTATACGAGTGAGGGGGAATCAGCTGACCCTGAAGATACAGTTGTCTCCTCTCCACCAAAGAAGAAGGCTGCCCGCATTTTGCTAAGAGAATTGCCCCTGCAAAGAAAGAAAAACAAATCTGCTCCCCCCGCAGCCGAGTCACCGCCCTCGCAGCCGTGTCTCCCCCTCTCGCAGCACAGCAGAGAAGGAATCCCAAATACCTTCTCGTGTCGTCAAGAAAAGGAGAACTAATAAGCCAAGAAGGCCGGCTCCTCGGAAGAAAACAACAAAGACTGCCCCCCGCCCAAGACTCGAAGAAACCTTGTCGAACCAGTAAATCCCTCTGGTTCAAACAAGAAAAGAAGGAGAAGAATTTTCAAGCGCCCGAGCTTGAGAAACCGGCCGAGTCACCACTCAACCGGAGAAGATATCCGAGACTACCTGGATAAGTGGAGTCTCGAGTAAATGATTGATGAAATCGCCAAGTCTGCTGAGGCCGATCAGCAGAGGCAACTCGATGACCCACCTGAGGCGTAACAACCGAGGAACAAGGCACAACCGAGACAACCAAATCACTTGTTCACTGTGGTTGTCTCTCCATCCAGTAACAGAGGTGCCAAGGTGTCGAGCAATGAAGTCTGCTAACCTTAATACCGGAAACGAGGGCGGCAAGTGAATGATGAAGACGATGTAATCATGCACTCTCCATTGTATCCAGACATCCAAAATCGTCTGCGAGAGTGGAGAAAATGGAAGCCGAGCCTATCCAAGAGGCAGTTTGAAAATCCGAGTTCATTCGAGGAAGAAGAACTCTTCGATTTATTGAGGTGGATACAGATCGGCCGCAAGCCCTCGACGAGGATAATTGCATAAATATACCGGAAATTGAAAAGAAAATGAACGGCTAAAGCGGTGAGGATGCAGAGGCACGTGAGAAGGCCAAAGATTCGCCTCTCACCGCACACGTAACATACACATCCTCACTTTGACGCCCTATCGAAAGTGATGAGGATCTGACCTCGTTGTCGCCACATAAGAGTTGCAAATACAACAAGCAATGCAAGAATCCGTAATCCTTCATGAGCAAAGAATGATGGAGGGACCAGGAGAGTCCTCCAAAACACACTGGAGATAGACCCAATGGGAGTGGTGCAAAGATATTGCCACCGTTGTTGCCGCCACCACTTCCCCACACCACTCGGAAGAAGGAATTAAGGAATGGCAATGAAATCGGGATAGTGGGGACCCCGGTCGAGCCAATCCCTAATGAAGGTGTCTTACCACCGTCCAAACTGAATACTCGGTGGAAACAAATGAGTCCGAGACGAGTGACCCCATTCCAAGTCACTCACCGTGTGCCACCGAGGGGGAAACTCCTCCACCGCAGCAAGGTCGGAGGATGCGGTGACTCCACAATGAATCTAGGAGGCGAAGTGGAGAAGGAACAAACACAAAGTACATAGCAAGTTGTCATCAACGAGGCTCGGCAGATTGAGACTGTCTCACTGAGGTGCCAATCGCTCAAGGCTAATGACGCGATGATGTCAAAGCACGAAGGAACAGTCCCTGGGAGTTAACACTGGGCGATTTAAAGTCCAATCCATGGAGTTGAGACTCTAATGGATGCCATCTGCAGAAGACCCTAAGACAACGGTGACACTATCGAAAGGGATGTCCAAGGCCTCGCCGTAGTTGAGATCTGCAGGAGGTAATGAAGGCCAACGGGAGGTTGAGACTTCCGGGTAAAGAAGTCAAGAACATAACATCCCTCCCGCTATCTTTGATCCATCCGAAAAGGAGATAAGTGCGCTTCACGATTCCCAGGATAATCTCGATGTAACCTTTCTCGGGATTGGAAGGAGACGATGAAGCCGAGTCATCCCCCGTGACTCGATCCAAAAGACTCGAGGATGAGGATGTTCCAACCACGAGTAAGTCGACCTCAAGACTACTCGTTAAACTTTCAACTTTGATGATGAGCCACCATGGAAATCTCATCATCGTCCGATGACGCTCGATAAGGCCGAGGACCACCAACTCACTTGGAAAAACCGGTGAGACCGACGTTGTTAAGACAAATGAGGCTCGCAAGTCCGGGTCAACTTCACAATGAGACCCCCAAAAGAGTCCATCTGCGCAGCTCCCCAAGCCGCAGGGTTCGACTCCACAAGGAACATCACGAGCACCACTCATCATTGAACAAATCCCGATTTGCCTGTGATGATCCCTTTGTAGAATCATTTCCCTTCTCTCTCGAGGTACCCGACCTCCCTGAAGAGTCGAAAGAGATCTCGAGAGCTTCCACGCACTGCATCCTCGTCATTCCATCGATACCATCGTTCGGTGACTATGATTTTGACGTTGGCTTGGCGTCACCAAAACAGAGGGAACAACTAAAGTTCGGGAGGTGTTCAAAGCATTATTTGTTGAAATTGAAAGGATGGAGAGGCACTAGGCCTCGATGGACATGAGATTGGATAATAGATATTCCAACCTCATCTGGCCGACTTGAGAGGTATAATAGTCGAATCGGGAGTGCCGCCAACAAAGAGCAAACAATGCGTGTGGAACAAGCTAGATATATCGAACATTGTTCAACAAGCTTTTGTCCTGGCGAGCCGAGAATGCCGATACAAAGACAAAATTGAAAGAACACATTAAGCAAATGCATGAATCTCACATTCCGAGATAAAGCATTGCGTGAGCAAAATAAGAATGAGCTCCTGCGTATGGAAGAAAACATGGATCGAAAATTCACCTTCTCATGGCTGAGATGAAGTTGATTAAAGTGAATCCAACGCTACTCTCTTTGAGTTTCGCGACAAAGATACTCCGCCTTGTGAGACTTGAAGCGTAACTCGGCTATCAGACTCGACTTCCGCTTGCTAGTTTGTTTCGGGGTTCTCTCTCCTTTGATGATGCCAAAAAGGGGGAAGAGGAATACCTAAAAGCGCTGAAGGGATCTCAAGTTGAGAAGGAGGAGCGTTTGTGAAGGCAAAGACAATCGAGGAAGTATTAAAAGAAAAGAAAGGGAAGTCTGTTGAGGGGGAAGGATCGAAAGATGTGACCTTGATGATTGCTAAAACCCCCAACAAAGTCTTGTCACATCCGATATTATCAAAGAAACTCAAATGATTTCCGCCACTCCAACACTCTTGTACCAATGGCCGAAAAGAGAAAAAGACAGTTGAAGCGAGGATGGAGGAAGTGGAAGGAAGGATGAATGCCCGAGTTATGGATATTCAAACAACATGGAGGCATTCCAAGAGAGACAGAGACACTTATGCCATCTCGATGCCGGAACTAAGCCAAGATCGTTGATGAATTTAAAACGCCGCATCTCAAGGATACTTCGCAAACATGTCCATGGCTCAAGCCGGGGACTTGTCTTGGGAAAAGGGTCTCACACTATGTGAAGAAGGCCGACAGCAAAGCAGACTACCGGCAACATCACTGGTCACTCCGCTAGTCACTCAATTTGGGAAGAAGAAGACCCCCTTGAGACAATACACGCCGCAGGTAGGTAGAAAAGAAGTGTGGTGGAGGAAGAGGTTTCGGACACAGATCTCTCGCCCAAAAACATTGAGTACATAGATCCAGGCAAGAAAAGGAGGGATCTCTTGGGCTGGTTTTGACGAAGTAGCCAATCGCAAGTGGCTAAGAACAATGCCGAGTATGTGAAAAGAATTGAAGAAGAAAATAAAAGACAAACTCAGCTATGGAAGGAGAGACAAGAGAGAATAAGAAGAGATGAAGTTGCCGGAAGGCGTATGGAAAGGAGAAGAAAGCGGTGAAGATGGGAAAAAGAAAAGAAGATCGAGAAGATGACAGAAAGAAGATGAGATGAAAGGAGGAAGCGAAGGAGATGAAGTGTTGTTGTCCACCCCTTCATGTATTTTACTATGTAAATACATTTTATGTAAGTCTTCTGTATACTATATAAAACTATACAAACTCTATACTTGTGTAAACATAGGACAACATGGTTAGCTTAAGCCCCGGTTAAACTCTGATACATTTTTGTTGGTTTAAGCTCTGATACACTCTGTAAATAGCTATGTAAAGAACAAGGATGTTATGATCAATAAAAGATCGATTCTAAACATACATTCTGTGGTTTTACATTTGTCTGTATGTATCTTTGTTGTTTAAATTATTGATGTATGTTTTAAGTTTTGGCATCATCAAAAAGGGGGAAATTGTTGGGAAATCATTTTATAGATTTTGATGAATGCCATGTAAAACTTAGAATAGGAAGTTGGCACCCCATTTTTGTTGTAAATTGCATTGTAATAGATAGGGTTGGTCAAGCTGAGTTAAGTCAGTTATGCCTAAACATGCAAGAAGACAGCTGGAGACTAGAAGGAAGACTCCGCTGCAAGACAGTTGAGTATGGCAAAGAAGAGAAGACGGGAACTCGACTGAAGGTGCAGCTGAGTAAAGTATCAGTCAAGTCAACTCAAGACAGCCAAGTCTCAAGGTTGAAGTGACAGAAGAGTCATCAAATGATTGGAAGCTGACTCGAAGTCACCTGGGGATGTGAAGAAAATGTAGTCAAGTCAAGACAACTGAAAGAGATCCATTGCACAGAAATCAAGAGAATTACTTAAACAAGTAATACCTCCATACTACCTTTCTTGAAGTGCTCGATCCCAGAAGCGTGCAAAAGGAATAAACCAATGGAAAGCACGCACCATGTCGAACTCAAAAGTCAAGAACAATTCATACGAGGAAGTGGCAATTCCAGGATCGCAACAAGACAAGCCAACGACCACAAGTGACTTTCAAAAATAAGCCTATCTCTTCAACGGGGCGATTTTTGAAAGATCACTATAAAAGGCCGAGGAATGACTGCGAGAGAAGGTTACCCGAACCACGAACATTCAAGCAAACATTTGAATCAGAACCTAAAATATTCTCAAATCATTCAAGATTAAACCTCAAGCCTACATTACGAAGAAAATCAATCCAACACTCACTGTGAAGGAAAGATAACTTCAATCAGTTGAATAGGAAATTTTTGAAGAATCAAGGGGTCTACATTCCACGGAGGATTGTAGGAAGGTTCAAGGTCGAACCAGTCTCAAGTTTTTGGAGGGCTTCATGATCAAATCCAAGAAGCTTGAGCAAGTGGTCTGTAGTAGCAAGGCAAAATGCCCTATGAAGAAGTTCGAGTCGCACGAGAAGCCACTGCGTGACAAGGCATCTCGATCGAGTCCCAAAGGATCAAGTCACCGTGTGTGATCAAGACTTGTATATGGGTATTACCACTCGATATCGATCAATACTTAGTGGATTCCTCCAGGAGTTGGAGAAGAGAGGAGTAGAAGAATTACCCCATCTTCGAACCTCTATAAAAGCTTATCGTGTCATTTACATTTCAAGACTTTAATTCCCGCATCTTATTTATTTAACTCTGTGATAAATTTTCCATCCAATTGATAATCAATCGTGTGCTAAAACCAAGTATTAAAACAAACTTAACCAAATTCAAGGGTGTTAAGTCTTCCAATAAAAACAAATCAAAGTCGAGTTAAGTCTTTAGTCAAAACAATTTGAGTTATTTTATCAATGACTCAGTCGAGTGTTGAGTGACTAACTCTATTTGATTAACTAACTTAGTTGTCCATCAAGGACACAATCGTGAAGTACTAACTCGATTACTCAAAAGGACTAATTTGAAAAGTTGGTAAGGTTTATTCAACCCCCCCTTCTAAACCTTACACTCACACCCCTTGGGACCTACAACCACTATCATCAAGGACCGCGACAACACCATGAGAGCGCGGGAGGACCAAATACAGAATATCCAGGAGCGCATGGATAACATGCGAGAGAAGATAAAGAGGGCAAGTGACGGCCGCCAGAAATGGGAGATTGATGCCTGCCTATCCCGCAATATCGTTGAACGCTTGGAGGAGACCCTCATCAAGCAGATGACAGTGATAGAGGACCTTACACAGGCCCTAGCTCAGAGAGACGCGTGGCCTGAGGAGGCTCGGCAGTGACTAATGCACAGCCATTGCCACCACCCGAGGTGGAGCCCATGCCTGATGCCGAGGAGGATCCTGAGGAGGATCCAGTCAAGATCGGAGAGCCTGAGGCACTCGAGGCTGCTCCACTTGATGATGCTCAGGGATTCGAGCGGTGGTTGGGTTTCGTTGATTGGCCTCGAGGTGAGGCGCCACCTCGGCCCGACCAGCCCCGATTATGGACATAGTCATGAGTGGCGATGATGGCGATCTCACCGATTAGTTAGCTTGATTGTCATTTGTACTTTCGTTGTTGTAGACGCTTATTCCGATGTTGTACCTTACCTTTTATTGTACTAGATTCAGTTGTATTTTGGTTCTGATGTATCTTGACTCAGTGTTACTACTGTTGTACTATGGGTGTATTCAAGTTTTACATTAATGAATATGCCTTTTGCTATTATTCAGTGTCTTGTGTTGATGTTACTTTCCCTATGATATAACTTGCTTTACGCGAATAATTATAGTATTCATTTACACGTGAATTGCAACTAACACTTCAAGATACAGAATGGCCGAACATCGAGGACGTGGGAGACCTCGCCGCGTTCCACGAGGGGATGACGACGTACCTAGGGACCGGGTACCCTCCCCTGAATTACCACCACCTCCTCCACCTGCTGCAGGAGACAACTTGACCGCACAGGACCTACAACAAATACTGGTTTTCATGAGGCAACAGGCAGAGCCTCAGCCCCGTGCTCCCGAACCCGCCAGAGAGGCGAGCGATCGCACGTTGGAGCGATTTCTATGGTTTGACCCACCAGCCTTCTTAGGAGAGCCGGATGATTTGAAGGCAGAAGAATGGATAGAAAAACTAGAGAATATCTTCAATGCTCTCCAATACTCAGATGAGCAGAAAGTCACCCTCGCCGTATTTCATCTGGAATCGGCTGCTAGAGACTGGTGGAGGGCAGTTGAAATAAGGTGGGAAGAGGACCGGATAGCCAGAACATGGGGAAATTTCTGGACCGAGTTCAATGAACAGTACATCCCACAGGTTGTGAAAGAGGCGCGCCGGGATGAATTCCACAGATTGAGGCAGGGGAACATAAGCGTAGCTCGATGCAGTTGAATCTCACCGATTGTCCAAGTATGCTCTGGGGACAATCAGTACCGAAGAGGATAAGCTTTACAAGTTCACTCGAGGATTGAAACTGGAACTTCAGAAACAACTGTTGACTGTTGAATTGACAACCTACTCAGCCGCGGTAAAGGCAGCTCTCCGCATTAAGTTGGGAGTGAACCATATTGGACAGATTCAACAGAGTAGGCCATCAAACAGTCTCAAGAGAATAGGCTGTGGGACAACCATCTAAAAGCGACTTGCTAAGTTTGAAGGACGATTAATAAGACAGATAAGGGAAAGGGACAAGACAAGGAAAGTCGGGTCAATTGTGTGCACATTGCCGTAAACGGGACATCGCCAATGATTGTTGGCGTAATCAAGGAAGGTGTTTACGCTGTGGTAATGTCGCACAGCTAAAAGATTGCCCAAAGTATGAGGACCGAACCAAACAGACGACATTTGGCAGGCGAGAAATAGCCAGGGTAATCGGGCAAGGATGCCCGCTCGAGCATTTGCACTAGCCGGACAGAGGCTGGAGGCAACAGATGGGCGTGGTGGAAGGTACGCTTCTAGTATCTAACCACTACGCTAAAATATTGTTCGACCCTGGATCAACGCATTCATTTGTTGACCGCATTTTGTACACAAACCGCATGCATGCATGCATGGAACATATGCCTATATGTCTAGAAGTGTCAACTCCTATGGGCGCAAGTCGGATAATGAGATATTATCTATAATGCATGCGAAGTTAAGATTCTTGAGATAAACTTTCTGCCGATTTAATCCTATTACCTATATCCGAATACGACGTGATATTGGGGATGAATAGTTATCTCGCACACCATGCACAAATGGACTGCCATAACAAGTCCATTAAGCTATGTGAACCCGGAAAACCCGGAGTGGAAATTTCAGGGAGGGCACGAGTTAAGATTGCTCCAGTCATTTCAGCAATGAAAGCAAGGAAGGCGATCACTAGAGGGGGCTCAAGGGTACTTGGCCTTTGTAATTAACAAACCCACGGTTGATATACAAATTAACCAAGTACCTATAGTATCAGAATACACGGATGTATTTCCACAAGAACTCACCACTGTCCCTCCAGATAGGGAAGTCAAGTTCACCATCGAGGTGTTACCGGGGACTGCCCCGATCGCTAGAACACCGTATAGAATGGCTCCTCTTGAGTTGCAAGAGTTGAAGACGCAATTCTAAAAAACCGATGGATGTGGGATTTATCCGTCCGAGTACGTCTCCGTGGGGAGCACTTGTGCTGTTTGTCAAGAAGAAAGATGGCACATTAAGACTGTGTATAGATTATCGTGGTCTTAATAGCGTGACCATCAAGAACAAATATCCCCTCCCGAGGATAGATGAACTATTTGATCAACTTCAAGGAGCGACGGTGTACTCGAAGTTTAATTTACAACAAGGATATTACCAACTGAAGATCCGCAAAGAAGACATTTCCAAAACTACATTTCAAACCCGATATGGACACTGCGAGTTTGTAGTGATGCCTTTCGGTTTGACGAATGCACCGGCAGCATTTATGGACCTGATGCATCGAGTCTTCCAACCTTATCTGGATCAATTCGTAGTGATATTCATTGATGACATACTCGTATACTCTAAGTCTAGAGAAGAGCATGAATGTCATCTGAAAATCATTTTGGAGACACTACGAGAGCATAAGTTGTATGCCAAATTCAGTAAGTGCGAATTTTGGCTTAGTGAAGTCGCGTTCTTGGGACACATAGTATCCGGCACTGGGATTGTAGTAGATCCTTTGAAGGTACAGACAGTGGTTGAATGGAAACAACCTGAGTCTGTAACAGAAATCAGGAGTTTCTCCAAGATAGCCGGACCACTCACTCGACTAACCCAGAAGCAAGTCAAGTTTGAGTGGAATGACAAATGCGAGACGAGTTTCAAGAGTGAAGAAACAACTTACTACAGCTCGGTCTTAGCCCTTCCAAAGGGACCAAAACTTTGTCGTCTCACGGTGATGCATCAAAAGAAGGACTAGGAGCAAGTGCTCATGCGGGGAAGGAAAAGTTATCGCTTATGCATCACGAAAGCTCAAGCCGTATGAAGCCAATTATTCAACGCATGACTTGGAATTGGCAGCGATAGTGTTCGCGTTGAAGAAATGGAGACACTATCTCTACGGAGCAACCTTCACAGTTTTCACGGATCATAAGAGCTTGAAGTATCTATTCTCCCAGAAAGACCTCAATCTGAGGCAACGGAGATGGATGGAGTTGATTGAGGACTATCACTTTGATATTCAATACCATCCCGAGAAAGTTAACGTCGTAGCAGACGCTCTAAGCAGAAAGGTGAGCTTAGCCAGGCTTATGATTCGAGGGTGGGAATCATTAGAAGAGCTGAGCAATTGGAATCTGATGAGAACTAATACTCAGATTTCATGTGCTAACATTTCGGTTAAGCCCGATCTGCTGAATGAGATCAAAGAAGCACAAGGGAAAGATGCACATCTTCAAAAACTGAAGGAGAATATACTTAAAAGAGAGAGATCAGAATTCTCGGTACACGAAGATGGGGTTATCAGATTCCAAAATTGAGTGTGTGTACCGAATGACGAGCAGATTAGGAATAGAATCCTAGCAGAGGCACACAGTTCGAAATACACTATACATCCAGGAGGAACACAAGATGTATAAGGATTTGAAACGGAGTTATTGGTGGGTAAACATGAAGAACCAGGTAGCGGAGTTCGTTGCGAGATGTTTGACTTGTCAACGAGTGAAAGCAGAACACCAACGACCATCTGGTTTACTACAACCATTGAGAATTCCCGAGTGGAAATGGGAACACATAATGATGGACATCCTGACGGATCTACCAAGGACCAGAGGAGGCCATGATGCTATTTGGGTAGTTGTAGACCGACTCACGAAATCTGCACATTTCTTACCCATCAAGAAAACTGATAGCTTGCAGAAACTTGCACAGATTTATATCCGATAAATCATTCGACCGCATGGAGTACCCGACATAGTATCCGCACAGAGACACGAGGTTTGTCTCAGTTTTGGAAGTGCTTGCACAAGGAATTGGGTACCTCGCTAAGTTTCAAAGACAACAAAGACATCCACAAACCGATGGATGGATCGGCGAACAATTCAAACCCTTGAAGATATCTTTGCGAGCCGCACATTGGATTTCAAGGAAGTTTGGATTCACACTTACCATTAGCCGAGTTCGCCTCCAATAACTTGATTATCGGCCACGATTGGGATGGCACCCTACGAGGCCTTATATGGGCGAAAATGTAGATCCCCACTACACTAGGAGATTGATGACCAATGGACTCCGAAAGAGAAATGAAAGTCGCCCTCGATTCCAAGGGTCGACTTAGTTCAGGAGGCCATGGAGAAGGTCAAGCTGATCAAGGAGCGGATTCAAGACGGCTCGAGCCGCCAAAAGAGTTACGCGGACAAGAGAAGAAAGGATTTGGAATTTGAAATTGGAGATGAAGTATTTCTCAGACTCTCACCATGGTAAGGATTGATCAATCCGAAGAAATGAGGCAAGCTGAGTCCGAGATATGTTGGACCTTACAAGATTTTACAAAGGATCGGGAAGTTAGCCTACCGACTCGAGTTACCAGCACCATATGCAGGAATGCATGATGTATTCCACGTGTCGAGATTGAAGAAGTATCAACCAGATCCCGAGCATATCATCACTCAAGATACTCCTCCTCTAATGGAAAATATATCCTACACCGAGAGGCCGATCCGGATCATTGATCGCAGAATCACGGGCCATTGCGTAAGAGAGAAATTCGATGGTTAAAGTGGTGTGGCGAGAACCACAACCGAGACGAAGACGCAACGTGGGAGATGGAAGAAGACATGAGGAATCAATATCGGAATCGTTGCGAGGAGAATTTGGGGACCAAATTCTTTTAAGGAGGGGAGGATGTGAAGCCCCGATTTTTCCGAACATATAATTGATTCTTATTGTCGTATATGTATTTGATCGACTATTTTACCGCGTCACTTTGACGGGTAATTATTAATAATATATATATTTTTTGTATTTTATTTCATCTTATTTAATTACTTGTGATCATGATCTTTATTGATTCTATTTTGCATTTATGATCACTTGATTGATCATTATTACTATTTTTGTATTTATGAGTCACCTTAGAATTTTAAGAGACTATTTATTTTAGAGACTTTTACCTTATAGAATTAAGATTTTGATTTAGAGTAAGTGATCATGAGACTTATACGTGATCAAGGAAATCACTAATTATTTTGGAGATTGATATATTTCATCTATTATCATCAAATTTGGGACAAAAAAAATATGGAATTACCATAATACCCCTATAGTGGACGGCCATGGTGATGATTTCTGGAGTAGAAATATCATCCAACTCTTGTACACTTACACCTTATATTAGTCATCTTGTGTATAATTATACCATTAATTCAAACATTATACACATCATCTCATACATCAATTCTTTAATACTATTTTTCCCAACATGTTGGAGTCTTCCCAACATTCCTTCTCTTTCCATACCTTGCCCATACTTTGACTAGTCTAATTGTCTCCATGCAAGAGACAATTTGCAAGACACACAATTAATCAAAATTCCTCCCCCCCCCCCCCCATGGTGGACGGCCAAAATGGCCTATTACACAAAAAAAATTCATCTCATTTTTCATCAAACACATTCTAACTCTCAAGCCTTTTCTCCAACTTCTCTCTAATCTCTCTCTAAAATTCATTCACATCTTCAAATCTTCAAACACAAAATCATTCACATCTTCAAACCTTCAAACACCAACTCTTCAAATCTTCAAATCTTCAAACATAAGTTCTTCATATCTTCAAGTACCACTTCTTCACATCTTCAAATATTCAAACACAAGTCCTTCACATCTTCAAACCCATCTTCATATCTTCAAGAACATCTTCTTCCTAACATCAAACATACTTTCTTTCTTCAAACATCTAAACCAAAACAAACAACCTTACCACTTAAACACCAAAAATTCGAACACCCCCTATCTCAAGGTAAAAAATTTCACTCCTCAATTCAACTTAAAATCTTGCTACTCATCACCTTCTCTTTTTAATTTAAGTTTATATTTTGGATCTTGAGGTACTTAGAAGACCACTTGGAGACATGCATGCATGGTGGTGAAATTTGAAGACTTGAACAATAACTAGTAGAGGAATTTGGACTACAAGGTAAGAATTGGACACTAGAACCCTTCTTTCTTCTTCTTCCTATTTTTTTCAAATTTTAACACCCCTTTTTTATTTTTGAGAAATAGGGGCTGACCTTAGGTGATTTTGGAGTTGAACCAAAATTTCCAAATTTGAAGCTTCAACTAGTTTCAAATCACCTACTACACAAGGTAAAGTGTAGTCTTTCCAATTTCCTTATCTCCTTCTTTTCTCCTTAATTTTTCTCTCATTTTTCTAACTCCAATTTTTTGATATTTCTTGACTTAGGAGATGACCTAAGTGATCTCATCCAAAAATTGTGAAATTTATCCTTTTATTTCACAATTTTCCAATTTTAAGGTGGGTGGAAAATACTTTCCAACTTCTAGGTGTTTTTATTAAAATGCATGTAGAATTTTGATAATGAGCCCTTGAGATATATAATCTATGTATTGCATGTCAATTTTATGTATCAAATCATGAAAATTCTCAAGAGTTGCTCCAAATTGCTATTTATTGAATTTTAGGTGCATGCATGTACAATTTAATGTTCTATTTGATGAATTCTTGTATGAATTGGACATGCATGTGTATGATCTTTGAAATCCATGTTTTGGATGACTTATAACCTGGACAAGTCGAGCATAATTGATTAAATTTCAATTTTGGACTTAAAAATGCAAAAATGGAAAGTTGGTGGACTAAATTGCAAGAAAATGAAAGTTAAAGGACCCCTCTGAAAATTTCGAATTTTGGGACTGTACTCAGGTTCAAAAATGACTTTTGGACATTTTAATAAAGTTTTAAGAGTTTTAAGATAAATAAAATCAACCTTTAAAAGCCCAAGGACTAGATTATAAAATTTTAAAAGTTTAAGGGCTACTTTGTAAATTTTGAAACTGTACCAGACCTAAATTTTAAAATTTGAAATTTTCACTCTTAAGGTACTGGAAATGACATATTTTAAATGTATTCCAAAAATCCAAGTGTTTAGGGCTTGGAAAGTAATTTTTCTAAAATTGAGGGACTAAAGTGTAAAAGACTAAACTTCAGGACACAAATGAAATTTCCAGGACTTATGCAGCACATGCACCTGGAAATACTAACTTAACTTTAACTTAATTATATTTTGGACCCAAGGTTCAAATTTCATAACAATTGGACCCCTAGAAGCCTTAAAGGCAATTATTTCAAAATGGGACAAAAATGAGATTTTCAAACGTTAAAGGACCTACACTTATTTCTTTAAAAAACTGATTTTGTCCCAATATCTTACTAACCTTAGTGATATTTTCCAACTGGAATCACATTAAAATCCCTTCCGGTTTGTGAGTTCCGATTATTTTAAACTTAAGGTCCGAATTGGCAATTTTTACAAATTTGGGGCTAATGTGAGAATTTTGTAAAAACTCGACCTCAAAACCTTAAAAACCTGAATATCTGGACAATTTGGAGAATTTAGGAACTGACCTCATAATTTTTCAAGGTCGGAATATTTTTTTATTCAATTTTTAACCCCAAAAGTTTTGGTTTTTACAAAACGGGGCCAAATTGTAATTTTTCTTTTATAAAGGACCTAACTCAAATTATTTTTCCTTTTACTAAAATAGCCCTGGACCCTCTGACTTGGAGATTTAATTAAAGTATTTTTATTTTCTCAAAAACCCTTGACTTATCGATTAATACCCGATCGCGGGGTGACTTCCTCGTCTTGCGGTTTTGAATCTATAACGGGACTTATGTTCCACCTAATCTTTCAAGATATCGAAGATTGCTTATCCTTCTGATAATCATCTTCATCCAAATAACTCCACCAACGCCATATTGCTACTCGTGAATTTTTAAAAATTTTCCTGAACTGCTTCCCTGAATTAATAATACTCGACTGCCTGGTTGACTGCATGTACTTGTATTTACTTCATGCCTGAGTCAACTTGGTGTGTCGAGCTCACGATCTCGGAATGGATACGTCGGGGATGGAAGGCAGCTCGGCTGCTATTCCACTCTTCGGCCCCATCGCCCTAATCCCGCAGCGAGGGACGGAGTGTCCAAGGGAAGCGGGTCGTAGTACTTGAGGTATAATCATGATTATGACAGATCCGAACCTTGCAAGCTCCACTGTGGATTTTGTCTTTGCCTATGGAGCGATAAGGTGACCGGTCTTGGACCATCTTGCCTGGGGAGTTACAAAAGCATTACGACAATCTTCATCATTCGTTAGATCGATGATTGTAGATATACCTGTGGATGTAAAAGACAAAACATGAGACAAATGAGAAAATAATCGTTTGGATGAACGATCTCCGAAATAATCATTATTTGAAAAATAAATAAAATATGCTATAAAATATAATAATAAAACAAACTAAGAAAAACAAGTGAAAATAACTGATTTTTTTTTATTTTATTAAGGCCCAATTAGTAAATTATTGCAAAGAAAATAAAAAAAATTAAAGGGCCATTTGTTGGGAGTGAAAAGTCCAAACACTTTGGTCACCATAAATGCAAATTAAAAAAGATCTATATTATTTTACATATTCTTTTGTCATACATACTTTTGATTTTGTAAATAAAGCCAAAGTTTCAGATTTATATAATTTCAATAAGATCTATATATATTTTATAAAAAGAATCGAGATTATTTTTTTATAAGATCTGGAACTACTTAATTACATTGCTAATGTTTATAAACATATAATCAAATATTGTCTACTATACTTAATTATGAAAAATAAAAGTTGTATATGCAGGTATGATGTTTCATACTACATGCAGAGGACATTATAACATATGATGTTTCAATGTTGATTCTAATTATACGTTGTTTTATATCCGTATGATTTTTCAATATAGTAACTTTACTGTTTCATTTGTTTGTGTATCAAAATTAAAGCAATATGGACGATACTATATATGTAAAAAATCGGATGGGATTTTCTATTCCAGTACCGTGTTTCATCTCCTATTACAACTGTGTCGATGAATGACACGTATATTACACTTACCATATTGGAACCCTACAATTTATGCTTGATTTATGCTTGAAAATAAACATGGTAAGTGTAATACACGTGTCAATCATCCACACGATTGGAATAGGAGATGAAACACGGTTTTGAAATAGAAGATCTCATCCGATAAAAAACAGCTTAGTTACGGAAAAAATAACTAACATACCTTTTTGTCGTGAAAGACACTCTAAACTGAAAGGATCCGAGTAGTTGCCAAAAGAAGGAATGCTATAAATACAAACCTGTCGTAATTTCATTGGCCAGAACATGAGCATTTTTGGTGTATTGATATCTTCCACCAAGCTGAGCGATGAAGATATGTTTTTCGCCTTGTTCTTTGCATCTTTTGTGTTTTTCTTTTATGCAGATTTTATGTTTTTGAATACATAGAGATAGAGTGCAGAGTAGTGTCAAAATCACTTGGAATCTGAATGGTTTATGATTTAACCAGGAAAAACAGTATATCTGAAGGCTCCCTTCGGGGTGGATCTTCGGGGTCGACCTTCGGGGTCACTTCAGGTATTTTTAGATGGGTGACCTGAAACATGAACGCACGTTAGGCTAGCCGGAGGGAGCCCCCGGCTAAGGCCCTCCGATGCTTAAGTCAGTTCGGGTCGTGAGGTTAGATGAAGTAAGAGTAGTGAAGAGATAAATGAAGAGTAAAAGCTTAACCTCTTGTTCATTGTACCTGACTTTTATAGTGGTGATTATGTACAAATATATTGGTCCACGTGGCATCATTTGGAGAGCCTTTTTATCAGAGGATCCATGGTGGGGAGGAGCTCGGGTCGAGTCGGTTCGGGTCGGGTTGGCAGTTCGGGTGAACCCGACCTGGGTGAACAGTCCACGGATCTTGGCTCCTTTAGTCAGCTTTTGGGCTTTTATAAGGGTAAAGTGGTAAAATCACTTTATTGGTTATTCATCACTCCCCCAACTTCTTTTATTTTCTAAGTAAAAGAAGTTTGATCTAGTATATAGAATTTGAAAGGCTTCGAATTTGAGTCATCGTTCTCTTGACTATTGAATTCTCCAATGGTACCAAATATTGACAAGGGGGTAAATTTTTATTTACCTTCTCTCAGTGAAAATCAAGTCTGGTTTGCCCTAGGGTTTTTCTTCGGCGTCGTGCGTCTCTCACTTGTTCTCTCGTCGGCTTTGTGATCGTCCGTTCGCATCGCGTCGTCCATTCGCGTCACCTAGCCTGGCGCATCGCGTCGCTCCGCATCGCGTCACATTTAGCCTCGCACATCACATCGTTGTGTTGCATCACCTCGCCTCAGCGCGTCATCCTTTCGCATCGCGTTGTCGCATCGCCTCAATGCCTCAGCGCATCTGCATCATCGCATCGTCTGTTCGCATCGCCTCAGCGCGTCGCCTCGCACCACGCCTCATCATATCGCGTTGTATCATGCCTCGCTTCGCATCACACCCCGTCTCGGCGCATCGCATCGCACCTCGTCTCCCTTCAGCGTCGCGCGTCGGGTTCGTCTCCCTTCAGCGTCGCGCGTTGTCCTCCACTTGTCTCTTAGGGTTTCCTCCACTTGTCCTCCAGGTAGATCATTTCTTCCCCTTAATGTCTTCTTCTAGTTCTTCTAGATCGACTCGGGAGTGCAGGTCGGGGTCGTCCTCTAGCTCTTCTCATTCTAACTGTGACTGTGAGATAGATCACGAGGTGTCTGCCCCCTGGGATTTTATTAGATCCTCCGTAGAGACTCATGAGATTCCCTCTATACATAGATTTTTTTTTTTTAGACGATTATGAGATCGTGATCCCTGGTCCTGAAGATAAAATGGATAAGCCTCCTGCCCGATGTCTTGCTTTTCACGTAGCTAGCTTAGAGGCAGGGCTAAGGTTTCCCCTTTCAGACCAAGTAGAAAATATTTTGATGGGTTTAGAAACTGGTACCCAACTCTTTTAGACATATCATTGGGTTCATCACCATTATGCGGTTCTTTAATGTGGACCCCTCTTTAGTCCATTTTTGGTCTCTTTATTCCATGAGCTCCTCTAACAAGACGGGTGAGGTTGGTTTTTTTGTTGATTGATAAGCCTCCTTCCTCTCTTGGGACTTGGAAGGATTCTTTTGTATATGTTCGGCCTCTTTCAGATCGCCCTTGGAGGGTATCCTCAGTGTGGAGGATTGCTAGACCTCGGTCTCGAGGCCTCGGGCCTTCTACTTGAGATGATAAATTTGTTTCTAGTCGATTAACTAAGGGATGGTTCAAAGCATCCAAACTACTTAATGAGGATATACTCTCTATCGTGGGGCTTAGCCCTGCACCTCGAACTTGTGGCCGAACTCTTGGTAATTGTCTTCAAATTTTTATTTTTATTTCTTTTGCGTGTACTAATGCTAATGCTTCTTGTTCTCTGTAGAGATGGTTGTTCGTGCTTATATGGTGGCCATACAAATGAAGGCCTAACTTGCCAAGAGGGGGCTTCCCAGGCCTATTCTACCTCCTGCTTCACCCCATTAGGTGTCTTCTACGCCTAGTGCCACCTCTACCTCCCCTCCTCGCTCTTCACTTCATGTTCCTTTCTCTCAGATGAGGCTCAGGCGGAATCTCACCCCAGGAGGAGTCAGGTGCTATTTAGCCCTCAAGAGACCCTACCCTACCCATCGCTGTGGAGGTTACCCCAAGACGGGTGGTTAATCCTTCTCGAGGGGAGCAGAGAGAGAGGCTGACTAGAGGAAGAGGGTTCCTGACGCGGAGATAAGGCCTGTAAGCATAGCTTAAGACCTTTAGTCTTGCTTTGGCTCTTCACGCTCTAGCGTGAGGGGTGGAGGTGATGGGTCATAGCCTGCACCACATTAACCACCTGCCCTATCTGCCTGCCCTATCCGCCTGCCTCAACTTTCA
The DNA here is from genome assembly GCA_016081115.2 of Rehmannia glutinosa. Classification (NCBI taxonomy): domain Eukaryota; kingdom Viridiplantae; phylum Streptophyta; class Magnoliopsida; order Lamiales; family Orobanchaceae; genus Rehmannia; species Rehmannia glutinosa. The sequence continues at coordinate 85,015,222 of CM071925.1, forward strand.
TACTTTATTTTTGTAACAGAACCACCTGTCTACCTTGGTTGGCAGGGTGAGGTGCTCTTTACGCTCTAGCGTGGAGGGTGGAGGTGATGGGTCTCGCTTGCACCACATTAACCACCGCCCTAACCTTTGCGCCTATCCGCTTTCCGCTCGGCCTTCATACTTCATTTTTGTAATAGAACCACATGTCTACCTTGGTTGGCAGGGTGAGGCTGGCTCTTTACGCTCTAGCGTGGAGGGTGGAGGTGATGGGTCTCAGCTTGCACCACATTAACCACCCGCCCCTAACCGCCGCCCTATCCGCCCTCTCAACCTTTATTTTTGTAATAGAATATAATGTATTCTATCATTTTTCTTGTTAATGAAATTCTTTGGACCAACGTCATTGTTTTGGTTCATTTTTTCCAGATAATATCCAATTGATATTTTTGATTAATTTTATCTTTTGAGATGATATCCAATCAATCTTTTTCAGATTAATTTTTCTTCTTTAGATGAAGCTCCAGTGAACTCTTAGCCTTAGAATTATTTTCAGACTTGTGTAGGTTTTACACTTCGTCGTACATGAGCGTCTTGCTTAGCCTCATTCTTCATGTTCTTGCTTATATTCTCGCTTCGTTTCTCGTGAACTCTTGCCTAGTCTCACGCTTTATATTTTTGTTTGGCTTCACATGAGCATCTTGCCTAGCCTCAAATGAGCCTTTTCGGGCGTGAACCTCTTGCTTGGCCTCACGTGAGCCTCTTGGAGAGCGAACCTCATCGCTTAGCGTCCTCCTCTTAGATTTGCATGAGCCTCTCAATTTCGCATGAGCATCTTGGCTCCGCACTAGCCTCTTGGTTACACGTGAGCATCTTGGCTTCGCACGAGCCTCTTGGTTTCACATGAGCATCTTGGCTCCACATGAGCCTCTTGGTTTCACGTGAGCATCTTGGCTCGGCATGAGCCTCTTGCCCGGCCTTACAAGAGCCTCTTACATAGCCTTTCGGATATCTCTTACTTGGCCTCTCACAAGCATCTTGTCTAGCGTTATGCTTGCTTCACCTGATGGCCTCCCACGAGCCTCTTGTGTAGAGTGATGCTTCATGCTTGTGCTTCACGTCATGATTCACTTCACGTGAGCATTTTGCCTAGCTTTACACTTGAACAATTTTTTTTTTTTAGCTTTACATGAGCATATGGGTGGCTTCGCACTTCGCTTTGTGTAAGCATATGTTAGCCTCACCCTTCGCATAAGCATATGGCTAGTCTCGTGCTTCACTTAGCGTAAGCGCATAGTTGGCATCGTGCTTCGCTACACGTTAGTGTATGGTTAGTCTCACTCTTCACTCTGTGTAAGCATATAGTTAGCCTCTCGCATCACTTCGCGTAAGCATATGGGCTATGGCTAGCCTCGCGCTTCGCTTCGTGTAAGCATATGGCTAGCCTCGCTCTTCGCTTCGCGTTAGTGTATGGCTGGTCTCACACTTTGCGTATGCATATAATTAGCCTTGCGCTTCGCTCTCCGGCCTCACGTGAGCCTTTTGCCTGGCGTCACAGGAGCCTCTTGCTCCGCTTCGCGTAAGCATATGGCTAGCCTCACGCTTCGCTTCGCGTTAGCGTATGTATGGTCTCATGCTTCACTCTGCGTAAGCATATAGTTAGCCTCTCGCATCACTTCGCGTAAGCATATGGGCTATGGCTAGCCTCGCGCTTCGCTTCGTGTAAGCATATGGCTAGCCTCGCGCTTCGCTTCGCGTTAGTGTATGGCTGGTCTCACACTTTGCGTATGCATATAATTAGCCTTTTGCCTGGCATCACAGGAGCCTCTTGCTCTGCTTCGCGTAAGCATATGGCTAGCCTCACGCTTCGCTTCGCGTTAGTGTATGTATGGTCTCATGCTTCACTCTGCATAAGCATATAGTAGGCCTCTCGCTTCGCTTCACGTAAATGGCTAGCCTCACGCTTCGCTTCGCGTAAGCATATGTCTGGCCTCGCGCTTCGCTTAGTGTAAGCATATAGTTAGCCTCTCGCTTTGCTTCACGTAAATGGTTAGCCTCGCGCTTAAGCCGCGTAAGCATGTCCGGCCTCGCGCTTCGCCGCGTAAGTGGCTAACCGCGCTTTCGCCCGCATAAGCATAACGGCCTCGCGCCCATTTTGGTGACGCATATAGTTAACCGTCGAATTATCCTTGAGTTACTTTTTGGTCATTTGACTTCACATTACGATTTTTTGATTGTTTCGCTTATTGCCAAGATCTTTTTAGATCATCTAACTTCATAACACGATGTTTCCTAGATCGTTTCCCTTAATGTCGTAAACCTTTTTTTTTAGATCTCTTCTGTTAATGCCGTGATGTTTCTCAGATCATTTAGCTTCATGTCACGATTTTTCTCAGATCGCCTTCGATTAATGTCATGATCTTTTTCAGATCGTTTAGCTTCATGTCACGATCTTTCTCAGATCGCCTTCGATTAATGTCGTGATCTTTTTCAGATCGTTTAGCTTCATGTCACGATCTTTCTCAAATCACCTTCGATTAATGTCATGATATTTTTCAGATCGTTTAGCTTCATGTCACGATCTTTCTCAGATCGCCGATTAATGTCGTGATCTTTTTCAGATCGTTTAGCTTCATGTCACGATCTTTTCGGATCGTTTCGGTTAATGTCATGATTTTTTCAGATCATTTAGCTTCATGTCGTGATCTTTTTCAGATCGTTTTCGGTTAATACCATGATCTTTTTCAGACCGTTTGGCTTTTTTATGTGAATCTTCTAGCATCGCTTCATTTCACTTCATTGTTCTCTTTACTTCATGGTTCACAACATGGTGCACTTCATTGTGTACCCCATTTCATTTCATTTGATGAACTCTTATTTTAATTCATTCTTTGCCAAGCGTCTCTATATTCACTTTCACTTCAAGCTACACTTAGGTTATTGCCTTGTGACCTCGTTGCATTGTATTTACTCATTGATAAGTGATATTCAAGGTCATAGAATATGACTTCATCTTTAAAAAGTGAAGTGTGCATTCAAAGAAAATTTGCGTTCAAATGCAAACTATTTATAATTTGAAACGAGTTACTTACAATATAGAGATGCTTCCACGTATGAAGCTTTGAGGTTATGCACACTTTGAGGCTTCCCATAAGGATCCAACTTTCACACATGTTCTGACACTTGGAATGCATATCATTGATCTTCTTCATCTTCTTGGTTTTGTTGTTGTTTTTGTTTTTTATAAAATTTTAAGGCAGGCTTGGCCCTCTTTGCTTCGAGATCGAGGTCTAGGTCAAGCTCCCTTACCACAAGGTCGTGCCTCTTGACGTTTTCAGATTGAAGAAGGCTTTGGCCCTTTTTGCTTCAAGGTCGAGGTCGAGCTCCCTTGCCTCAAGGTCGTGCCTTCAGATCGAGGAAGGTTGACCCTTTTTGCTTCGAGGTCGTGGTCGAGGTCGAGATCCCTTGCCTCAGGGTCGTGCCTCTTTGACTTTTTCAGATCGAGGAAGGCTTGGCCCTTCTTGTACTTTTAGCATATTCATCTCTTCTTCATCTTTTCTAACCCTATGCTTCTTGGTAGTAGCATCTCGGGGTGGCACATCATTTCTCCTATTTTGGGGCGGGAATTCACTTTTGGCCTAAGTGGTCACTGGCGCCCTCCCTTTTCTACTGTGCTCAACTACTCATTTGCTAGCTTCAACGACTTTTTTTTTTTGGCACCCTCGGTCTTCAACCTCTTGATGCTCCTTTCTCATTTGCCATGAAGGTGAAAACATGAACAATTTATAAGACTTCATTCGTCCTCTTCGACATCTTGATCACCATCTTTACTTCTACTCACTTTCCCACAGACGGCGCCAACTGATTTAACCAGGAAAACAAGATATACGAAGGATCCCCCGGTGGAACTTGGGGGTGGATCTTGGGGTCGACCGGGGTCGACCTTGGGGGTCACTTCGGATATATTTTAGATGGGTGACTGAAACATGAACGCACGTTAGGCTAGCGGAGGGAGCCCCGGCTAAGGCCCTCCGATGCTTAAGTCAGTTCGGGTCGTGAGGTTAGATGAAGTAAGAGTAGTGAAGAGATGAATGAAGAGTAAAAGTTTAACCTCTTGTTCATTATACCTGACTTTTATAGTGGTGATTATGTACAAATATATTGGTCCGCGTGGCATCATCTGGGGAGCCTTTTTATCAGAGGACCCATGGTGGGGAGGAGCTCGGGTCGAGTCGGTTCGGGTCGGGTTGGCGGTTCGGGTGAACCCGACCCGGGTGAACAGTCCGCGGATCTTGGCTCCTTTAGTCAGCTTTTGGGCTTTTATAAGGGTAAAGTGGTAAAATCACTTTATTGGTTTATCAGTTTATAATAGCTGATACACGTTATTCAAAAAAATGAAATATTATTTTTTCTATTTATTATAAGTATCTAATTATTGGAATAATCAATTGCAGAAAATTATATTCAATAAAATTTTAATTTTTATGTATTTTCCATCTGAACTGATTCTGGACTTTCAGAGTTTCAAAATAATACTTATAATTGCTAATTAACGTTTTCAATAACAATTTTAATTTTGAAATCTTCATATTTAATGATTTACTACCAATTAATAAATGGGCATTACCAAGACAGTCCTTGGCATTACCAAGAGAGACCACATCCAAAATCGGGAGGGTTTGATGCTACCCAAGTGGATTGTAACCAAGTCCCTTGTGAGGCCCCAAATTTTAACAACGTGAGATACGGTGTTATGTAGTGATTAATTATTCGTCTATGTATCACAAACCTATTATTAATGAAGCGCGACTCTACTTTTATTTATTTCTTCCAACATCAATTACACATTTCGCATTTTTTAGCTTAGCAATTTTATATTCTCCTCTAGTATTAATACTTGATCGAATGACTACGACTTTAGAAATATTGAACCATCGATAAATTAGGAGTATATTCCAATCCCTATCCAAATATTTCACTATATTCTGTAATTCATTTCCCTAACAACTTCCAATTAAATTTTTTAAAATACGTATTTCTTATTTCACATCTTTAATTTTTAAATTTCTAAATATTTAATTATAGATATTTATACATTTTATTTTCTTTAAATTTTGTATAAAAAATATTTAAAAAAAGCAAGATTTCGAAAATTAAATTTTATAAATGGGGATTAATTTTTAAATTTATAAATATTTAATTATAGATATTTATACTTTATAATTTCTTTCAATTTTTATAAAAAAATAAATAATTTTTTTTATTATATTTTTTAAAAAATTTAATTAAAATTACCCATTATAAATTGGGAGGTTGTTACATATTCTTTTCAAGACCTACAATTATATATATGCATATGTATATATATATATATATATATATATATATATATTCATATACATTATTATTCCCCAACTTTTGGTCACATGCCTAAAGGATGGACAAACTTTTCTTTCCACCAAATTCTAATAAATAAATAACAAGACAATGATAATTATTCCCTCCAACTTTTGGCTCCTTGTCTTAGGGGAATCAATCACTTTTGTTATTTTTTTTTCTTTATCAACTAATACTCTTCATTTCATAATTAGCACAAAAACACAAGATTTGCTCCCATTTTCCTCCCTAAAGGATCAAATTCTTCAAGCATAAGGTAAGAAAATCTTTTTTTTTTCTTCCAACTCTATTTTTCTTCTCCAATCCTCAACCTTATACCTTCACTACCTAATCATGTTGAATCCTTCTTGGTGAGGTACTCCTAGAGAAATTTCTTGAAGAATTAGAGACTTTGATTTGACTACAAGCTTGAAGAGAAAATTCAAGACTACACATTTTTAAGGTGAGTAGTAACCATTTGGTCCTAATATATTTTTTTTAGACTTGAGACTTAAATTTTAACATCAAAATATGGTTTGGATACCATTTAGGGGCTGACCTTCAAGAGTTTGAGTCAAGAAGTTAATTCAAGGAAGAAGACCACATTTTAGATCAACCCGAGAAAACTACTACGAGGTGGGTGAAAAGATCTTTCCAACTTCTAGGTGTGTTTACTTAAAATGCATGTAGTATTTTTGATATTGAGAACTTGAGATATATATATATATATATATATATATTGTATTGCATGTTAATTTCTTGTATCAAGTTGAAAATTTCTCAAGTATGGCTCAAATTGCTATTTGTTGAAAAATAGGTGCATACATGTACACTTTATTGTGATATTTGATGAATTCTTGTGTGAAATGGACTTGTATATGTATGACCCTTGAAACCCATGTTTTGTATGATTTATAACCTGGACAAGTCGAGCATAATTGATTAAATTTCAAATTTTGGACTTAAAATGCGAAAATGAAAAGTTGGTGGACTTAATTGAAAGAAAATAAAACTTAAGGGACCCCTCTGTAATTTTTGAGTTTTGGGACTGTACTCAGGTTCAAAAATGATGTTTGGACATTTTAATAAAGTTTTAAGAGTTTTTAGATAAATAAAATCAACCCTTAAAAGCCCAAGGACTAGATTGTAAAATTTTAGAAACTGTACCAGACCCTATTTTTAAAATTTGAAATTTTAACTCTTAAGGGACTGGAAATAACATATTTTAAGTGTATTCAAAAAATCCAAGTGTTTAGAGCTTGGAAAGTAATTTTATAAAAATTGAGGGACCAAATCGTAAAAAATTAAAATTGAGGACCAAAATGACATTTTCAGGACTTATGCAGTCCATGCACCTGGAAATACTAATTTAACTATAACTTAATTATATTTTGGACCCAAGGTTCAAATTTCTTAACCATTGGACCCCTAAAAGCCTTAAAAGCAATTATTTTAAAATGGGACAAAAATGAGATTTTCAAAAGTTAAGGGACCTACACTTATTTCTTTTTAAAACTGTTTTGTCCCAATATTCCACTGACCTTAGTGACATTTTTCAACTAGAATCACATTAAAAGCCCTTCCGATATGTGAGTTCCAATTATTTTAAACTAAGGACCCGAAATGATAATTTTAACAAATTTGGGGCCAATGTGAGAATTTTATAAAAAAAACTCGACCTCAAAACTTTAAAAAACTGAATCTCTGAAAAATTTGGAGAATTTAAGAACTGACCTCATAATTTTAAAGTTCGGGACATTTACTTATTCAATTTTTAACCCCAAAAGTATTGGTTTTTACAAAACGGGGCTAATTGTAAATTTTCTTTTTTCAAGGACCTAACTCTAATTTTTCTCTTTTAAAGAAATAGCCCTGGACCCTCTGACTTTTAATAATGATATAAAAGATTTTATTTTCTTAAAACCCCTTGACTTATCGGATCGTCTTGACCGATTAATACGCGATCGCGGGGCGACTTCCTCGTCTTGTGATTTCGAATCTATAACGGGACTTATGTTTCACCTAATCTTTCAAGATATCGAATATTGTTTGTCTTCTCGATAATCATCTTCATCCAATTAACTCCACCAACGCCATAATTGCCACTCGAAATTTTCAAAACTTTTCCTGAACTGCTTCCCTGAATCAATAATACTCGACTGCCTGGTTGACTTCCTGAACTTGTATTTACTTTCCTGTCTGGGTCAACTTGGTGTATCAAGCTCACCAGTCGTAATGGATACGTCGGGGATGGAACTAGGGAGCTCGGCTGCTATTCCACTCTTCCGGTCCCATCGTCCTAATCCCGCAACTGAGGGACGGAGTTTGTCCAAGGGAAACGGGTCATAGTACTTGAGGTATAATCATGATTATGAAAAATCCGAGCCTTGCTAGCTCCACTATGAATTTTGTCTTTGCCTATGGAGCGATAAGGTGACAGGTCTTGGACCATCTTGCTCGGGGAGTTACAAGGAAGAACGAAGGAATCGCTGTCTCATCCACACGATTCTGGAGTTAAGCGGACCCGTTTGGTTGGCGCTACAAATCCATACCCAACCGCTACTTGTATTGCATTGGTTGGCGCTACAAATCCGTACGCACCCGCTACATGTCTTGCATAAGATTGGCGCTACAAATCCGTACGCAATCCTCCTATCTTGCTTGAATCACATAGTACATGTGTGTCCACGAACTGTATTCTTAAAACTGTATAAGTATATTACTTAAATATATTTATCACAACGCTTGTGGACTGCGTGTGAAATCATGCATCATATCTCACGCATTTTCATACAACTGATTTTCTCGCATTAACTATTTATATCGCCACACTTGCACAGGATCACCCCATCCACTGGATTTCTGTCTCATCTCCTCCTATTTTCTAACCTTTAGAAGAGGACTTTGTTGAAGATGTTGAACCTACCATGGACGAATTCACATGCTCCGCCTGTTGGACTTACTTTCTATTGTTATCAATGTTGCTGGACTTTTTTCTTTTAGTTTACTATTGTTGAACTCTTTTTATTCTCTTTGCCATTCTGGACTATAACTTAAGGGCGTAGGACTCTTTGATACTTAAGTTGGTGATATGATGTGTATTTTATTTTCTATTTCTGGACTTTAAGTTATTTGGATGTTGTTGGGATGTATTTGTAATCGTACTGTACTTGTAGTTTTCCGCTGCTTTAGACTCTGTTTCACTTGGGATTGTTGTATCATTTTTCTAGATTGTTGGGTTTATTTATGTTTAAGTGGTTGATCGTCGTCGCGTCGCATTTGGGGCGTGACAGATATGGTATCAGAGCTCGGCTAGTAAGATGGAAACTTACACCGAGCTGACCCACGATAGGTTCCTCTAACCTTGGATTGGGTACCGCTACTAGATGACCTAAGTTGAATCTTGGATGAATATTTGAACTCTTTTAGGTTGTTATAGTGTTAAGATATTCGGATATTCCTCTATTTGGATGTTAGGTGATTTAGAAATTATAATGCCTAATATGGTGAGACTCGAAGAATATGAGGATATCTCTTGATAAGTATATGATTTGGATGTGATATATTATGGGATCTAGACACCTAATGATATTACTTTGGGGAAAATGATAGTATGGGAATCACAAAGTATATTGATCAATGACAAGTGTGGAATGACAAGTAGGGGATATCTCTTGATAAGTCAAGTTTGTGTGGAATGACAAGTGTGAGGCTAGTTTCCAAGAGTTGAAGAAACGACTCACTACAGCTCCAGTCTTAGCCCTTCAAAAGGGAATAGAAAACTTCATCGTCTACAGTGATGCATCAAAGAAAGGACTAGGAGTAGTGCTCATGCAGGAAGGAAAGGTCATCGCTTATGCATCACGAAATCTCAAGTCGTATGAGGCCAATTACCCAACGCATGACTTGGAATTGGCAGCGACAGTATTCGCGTTAAAGAAATGTAGGCACTATCTCTACGGAGCAACCTTCACGATTTTCACAGATCACAAGAGCTTGAAATATCTATTCTCTCAGAAAGACCTCAATCTGAGGTAACGGAGATGGATGGAGTTAATTGAGGACTATCATTTTGATATTCAATACTATCCCGGGAAAGCTAACGTAGTAGCTGACGCCTTGAGCAGAAAGGCGAGTTTCACCAGACTAATGATCCGAGAGTGGAAATCATTAGAAGAGCTGAGCACTTGGAATCCCGCGAGAACCAATACTCATATTTCATGTGCTAACATTTCGGTTAAACCCGATCTGCTGAACGAGATCAAGGAAGAACAAGGAACAGATGTGCATCTTCAAAAACTTAAAGAGAAGATACTTAAGGGAGAGAGTTCAGAAATCTCGGTACATGAAGATGGAATTATTAGATTTCAAAAATCGAGTTTGTGTACCGAGTGACGAGCAGATTAGGAATAGAATCCTCGCAGAGGAACACCGTTCGAAATACACTATACATCCTGGAGGAAACAAGATGTATAAGGACTTGAAACGGAATTATTGGTGGGTAAACATGAAGAAACAGGTAGCGGAGTTCGTTACGAGATGTTTGACTTGTCAACGAGTAAAAGCAGAACACCAACGACCATCTGGTTTATTACAACCATTGAGAATTCCCGAGTGAAAATGGGAACACATAGCGATGGACTTCGTGACGGATCTACCAAGGACTAGAGGAGGCCAGGATGCTATATGGGTAGTCATAGACTGACTCACAAAATCTGCACACTTCTTACCCATGAAGAAAACCGACAGCTTGCAGAAACTCGCGCAAATTTATATCCGAGAGATCATTCGACTGCATGGAGTGCCATCGACATTGTGTCGACAGAGACCGAGGTTTGTCTCCGATCTCGGGAAGTGCTTGTACGAGAAAGGTGGGTACCTGCTAAGTTTCAAAGATGAAAGAAGACATCCACAAATGGATGGCGGTCGAGCGAACGATTCAAACCCTGGAAGATATGCTATAAGCCTACACGTTGGATTTCCAAGGAAGTTGGGATTCGCACTTACCATTGGTCGAGTTCTCCTATAATAACAGCTATCAGGCCACAATTGGGATGGCACCCTACGAAGCCTTGCGGGCGAAAGTGTAGATCTCCACTACACTTTGGGAGATTGATGACCAATGGACTCCAAAAGAGAAACGAAAGTCGCCCTCGATTCCAAAGGTCGACTTAGTTCGGGAGGCCATGGAGAAGGTCAAGTTGATCAAGGAACGGATCCGCATGACTCGAGCCGCCAAAAGAGTTATGCGGACAAGAGGAGAAAGGACTTGGAATTTGAAGCCGGAGATGAAGTATTTCTCAGACTCTCTCCACGGAAATGATTGATCAATCCGAAGAAAGGAGGCAAGTTGAGCCGAGATATGTTAGACCTTACAAGATTTTGCAGAGGATCGGGAAGTTAGCCTACCGACTCGAGTTACCGGCATAGTATGTGGGAATGCACGATGTATTCCACGTATCGAGGTTAAAGAAGTATCAACAGGATCCCGAGCATATCATCACCCAAGATACTCCTCCTCTGATGGAAAATTTATACTACATCGAGAAACCAATCTGGATCATTGACCAGCAGATACGTCAGTTCCGTAATAGAGAGATTCCAATGGTTAAAGTGGTATGGTGAAACCACAACCGAGACAAAGACGCAACGTAGGAGATGGAAGAAGACATGAGGACTCAATATCCAAAGTTGTTCTAAAGAGAATTTGGGGACCAAATTCTTTTAAAGAGGGGTGAATGTGAGGCCCCGAATTTTAACAACGTGAGATACGGTGTTATTTAGTGATTAATTATTTGTCTATGTATCACAAACCTATTATTAATGAAACGCGACTCTAGTTTTATTTATTTCTTCCAACGTCAATTACACATTTCGCATTTTTGAGCTTAGCAATTTTATATTCTCTTCTAGTATTAATATTTGATCGAATGACTACGACTTTAGAAATATTGAACCCTCGATAAATTAGGAGTATATTCCAATCCCTATCCAAATATTTCACTATATTCTATAATTCATTTCCCCAACAACTTCCAATTAATTTTTTTAAAATACGTATTTCTTATTTCACATCTTTAATTTTTAAATTTCTAAATATTTAATTATAGATATTTATACATTTTATTTTCTTTAAATTTTGTATAAAAAATATTTAAAAAAAGCAAGATTTCGAAAATTATCCCTTATAAATGGGGATTAATTTTTAAATTTATAAATATTTAATTATAGATATTTATACTTTATAATTTCTTTCAATTTTTATAAAAAAAACATATTTTTTATTATATTTTTTTAAAAAATTCAAAAATTACCCATTATAAATTGGGAGGTTGTTACATATTCTTTTCAAGACCTACAATTATATATATGCATATGTATATATATATATATTCATATACATTATTATTCACCAACTTTTGGTCACATGCCTAAAGGAGGGACAAACTTTTCTTTCCACCAAATTCTAATAAATAAATAACAAGACAATGATAATTATTCCCTCCAACTTTTGGCTCCTTGTCCTAGGGGAATCAATCACTTTTGTTATTTTTTTTTCTCTATCAACCAATACTCTTCATTTCATAATTAGCACCAAAACACAAGATTTGCTCCCATTTTCCTCCCTAAAGGATCAAATTCTTCAGGCATAAGGTAAGAAAATCTTTTTTTTTCTTCCAACTCTATTTTTCTTCTCCAATCCTCAACCTTATACCTTCACTATCTAATCATGTTGAATCCTTCTTGGTGAGGTGCTCCTAGAGAAATTACTTGAAAAATTAGAGACTTATATTTGACTACAAGCTTGAAGAGAAAATTCAAGACTACACATTTTTAAGGTGAGTAGTAACCATTTGGTCCTAGTATATTTTCTTTAGACTTCAGACTTTAATTTTAACATCAAAATATGGTTTGGATACCATTTATGGTCTGACCTTCAAGAGTTTGAGTCAAGAAGTTAATTCAAGGAAGAAGACCACATTTTAGATCAACCCGAGAAAACTACTAAGAGGTGGGTGGAAAAATCTTTCCAACTTCTAGGTGTTTTTACTTAAAATGCATGTAGTTATTGAGCACTTGATATATATATATATATATATATATATATATGTGTGTGTGTGTGTGTGTGTGTGTGTGTGTGTTATGTATTGCATGTTAATTTCTTGTATCAAGTTGAAAATTTCTCAAGTATGGCTCAAATTGCTATTTGTTGAAAAATAGATGCAAACATGTACACTTTATCGTGATATTTGATGAATTCTTGTGTGAAATGGACTTGTATATGTATGACCCTTGAAACCCATGTTTTGTATGATTTATAACCTGGACAAGTCGAGCATAATTGATTAAATTTCAAATTTTGGACTTAAAATGCGAAAATGGAAAGTTGGTGGACTTAATTGCAAGAAAATAAAACTTAATGGGCCCCTCTATAATTTTTGAGTTTTGGGACAGTACGCAGGTTCAAAAATGATATTTGGACATTTTAATAAAGTTTTAAGAGTTTTTAGATAAATAAAATCAACCCTTAAAAGCCCAAGGACTAGATTGTAAAATTTTAGAAGTTTAAGGGCTATATTGCAATTTTCAAAACTGTACCAGACCCTATTTTTAAAATTTTAAATTTTAACTCTTAAGGGACTGGAAATAACATATTTTAAGTGTATTCAAAAAATCCAAGTGTTTAGAGCTTGGAAAGTAATTTTATAAAAATTGAGGGACCAAATCGTAAAAGATAAAAATTGAGGACCAAAATGAAATTTTCAGGACTTATGTAGTTCATGCACCTGTAAATACTAATTTAACTATAACATAATTATATTTTGGACCCAAGGTTCAATTTTCATAACCATTGGACCCCTAAAAGTCTTAAAGGCAATTACTTTAAAATGGGACAAAAATTAGATTTTCAAAAGTTAAGGGACCTACATTTATTCTTTTTAAAAATATTTTTGTCCCAATATACCACTGACCTTAGTGACATTTTTCAACTGGAATCACATTAAAAGCCCTTCCGATTTGTGAGTTCCAATTATTTTAAACTTATGACCCGAAATGACAATTTTAACAAATTTGGGACCAATGTGAGAATTTTATAAAAAAAAATCGACCTCAAAACTTTAAAAACCTGAATCTCTCGATAATTTGGAGAATTTAAGAACTGGCCTCATATTTTTTCAAATCGGAACATTTACTTATTCAATTTTTAACCCCAAAAGTATTGGTTTTTACAAAACGGGGCTAATTGTAAATTTTCTTTTTTCAAGGACCTAACTCTAATTATTTATCTTTTAAAGAAACAGCCCTGGACCCTTTGACTTTTAATAATGATATAAAAGATTTTATTTTCTTAAAACCTCTTGACCCATCGGATCGTCTTGACCAATTAATACGCGATCGCGGGGTGACTTCCTCGTCTTGTGATTTCGAATCTATAACGGGACTTATGTTCCACCTAATCTTTCAAGATATTGAAGATTGCTTGTGCTCTCGATAATCATCTTCATCCAATTAACTTCACCAATGCCATAATTGCCACTCGAAATTATCAAAACTTTTCTTGAACTGCTTCCCTGAATCAATAATACTCGACTGCCTGGTTGACTTCCTGAACTTGTATTTACTTTCCTGTCTGAGTCAACTTGGTGTGTCGAGCTCATAGTCGGAATGGATACGTCAGGGATGGAACCGGGCAGCTCGGCTGCTATTCTACTCTTCCGGTCCCATCGTCCTAATCCCGCAGGCGAGGGACGGAGTTTGTCCAAGGGAAGCGGGTCGTAGTACTTGAGGTATAATCATGATTATGACAAATTCGAGCCTTGCTAGCTCCATCGTGGATTTTGTCTTTGCCTATGGAGCGATAAGGTGACAGATCTTGGACCATCTTGCTCGGGGAGTTACAAGAAAGAACGAAGGAATTGATGTCTGATCCACACGATTCTGGAGTTAATCGGACCCGTTTGGTTGGCGCTACAAATCCGTATGCAACCGCTACTTGTGTTGCATTGGTTGGCGCTACAAATCCGTACGCAACCGCTACTTGTCTTTTATAAGATTGGCGCAACAAATCCGTACGCAATCCTCTTGTCTTGCTTGAATCACATAGTGCCTATGTGTCCACGAACTGTATTCTTAAAACTGTATAAGTATATTACTTAAATATATTTATCACGACGCTTGTGGACTGCGTGTGAAATCATGCATCATATCTCACGCGTTTTCATAGAACTGATTTTCTCGCATTAACTATATATATCGCCACACTTGCACATGATCACCCCATCCACTGAGATTTTTGTCTCATCCCCTCCTGTTTTCTAACCTTTAGAAGAGGACTTTGTTGAAGATGTTGAACCTACCATGGATCAATTCCGTGCTCACTGTTGGACTTACTTTCTATTGTTATCAATGTTGCTGGACTTCTTTCTTTTATTTTACTGTTGTTGGACTCTTTTTATTCTCTTTGCCATTCTCGACTGTAACTTAAGGGTGCAGGACTCTTTGATACTTAAGCTAGTGATATGATGTTTTATTTCCTAGTTCTGGACTGTAAGTTATTTGGATGTTGTTGGGATGTATTTGTAATCGTACCGTACTTGTAGTTTTCCGCTGCTTTAGACTCTGTTTCACTTGGGATTGTTGTATCATTTTTGTAGATTGTTGGGTTTATTTCTGTTTAAGTGGTTGATCGTCGTCGCGTCGCGTTTGGGCGTGACATCCCTTGTGATTTTGCCAAGTGTCCCACTATGACATATGCATGTATTTTTTTTAAAAAAAAATTAAAATGGGACACATGTCACAATCTTACGGGAGTTGGTTGTATAGGACCATCTTACGGATCCTATTCCGTAAGACGGATCCCTAGCCCACTCGACCCGTCCGCGACCCGAGACCCGCCTGCATATAAAAAAGACTGCATCTAATATAAGTTGCACGTTGGGCCCGCCCGCTCAAGTTGTCCGCCCCACCCGCGACCCGCACGCTGGGCCCAACAGACCCAGCAAAAGTTGGGCGCGCCCGCCCGCCCAAGATGCCTGGATGGGCCAGGATGTTTGGATCCGCTTAATCAAAAAATTAACAAATTTGCACCAGCGGGGAATTGAACCCAGGTTTGTACCAAAGCAAGATGCTATTCTACCGCTAGACCACTAGTGTTTGTTGTGCATATTTAGTATAATCATGAGTATAACCATGAATATAAAGCTTCATTATCATCCCTTCATTTTAAAAATTTAAATTCTCTGAATAGAAAATGATACTTTATCCAAAAATAGTGATACTTTTGAGTAATAAATATGATAGTTTTAAGGTGAACATTGATACTTTAATTTTTACATATTCAAAAAATTAGATTTTTTGATATACTCATTCTAGTCTCATTGCTAATGTTTTTCACATTGAAAAACTGATACTTGTGCTGGAAATAGTGATAAATTTGATATTAAATATGAAACTTTTATGATGGACAATGGCATTTTAAAATTTTAAATTATCTGAATAAAAAGTAATACTTTATCCAAAAATAGTGATACTTTTGAGTAAGAATTATGATATTTTTAAGGTGAACATTATTCAAAAAATAATTTTTTTTTGATGTACTCATTCTAGTCTCATAACTAATATTTTTTACCATTGAAAAACTAATACTTGTGCTGGAAATAGTGATACTTTTGATGTTAAATGTGATACATTTGTGATACTTCAATCTAATGATTTTCTAATATGCGACTGTATTAAAAAAACATGATACTTTATCTCAAAAAATGGATACTTTTACTCATAAAAGTGGTACTTTTAACTCTGTCATATTTATTTTTCTTTTTTCTCTGTATTGAATTCATACTTCGTGATTTATTTATAAAAACATGATACTTTATCTCAAAAAATGGATACTTTTACTCATAAAAGTGTTACTTTAGCTCTGTCTTAATTATTTTTCCTTCGTGATTTAAAGTACCATGTTTTTTAATATAGTCACAAATTAGAAATGAAGGAAAGAAGAAAAAATAAAAAATAAATATGATATAGGTAAAGTAACATTTTTATAAGTAAAAGTATCCGTTTGTTGAGATAAAGTATCAGATTTCTTAATACAGTTACAAACTATGAACAAAAAAAGAGGAAAATAAAAAATAAATATGATGTAGTTAAAGTAACACTTTTATAAATATCCATTTATTGAGATAATGTATCATGTTGTTTTAATGTACTTGGGTTCGATTCTCAGCCTTTACATTTGTAGGCATTTTTAATTTTTTTTTAATTACCAGGCGTATTTATGAATGGGTTTATATAAATTATTATACTAAAATTGCACAATAAGTACTAGTGGTGTAGTGGTAGAACACCACCTTAAGTCTATTAAAGTTACGAGTTCAATTCTGCCGTGGAGCATGTTTTTTCTTTTTTAAATAAGAGGTGCGGGCTGGTGGGTTGGGCTTGGGCTGGGCCGCAGGGCACGCGTTGGGCTGGGCTAGGCGCGGGCACTGGCGTGGGTCGCGGGTTGGGCTGGGAGATCCGTCTTACGGGATAGGATTCGTAAGACGGTCCTACAGGAGACTTACTCAATCAGTAATTGTTATATCAACTTTCTGTTCTCAATGTAGAAAAATATAATTATTGGCCATACCCTAATAAATCGGAAATAATTTCGTTGCAACAAATAACAACTTTTTCCCCAAGACTTGCCACATTTGGCATCAATATTTTGGCGGGATATTTCCAGTAATATAAACTATCTTGTTTTTATATATTATATAGATATAGATATAGATAATTCAATTTATATAATGGACTAATATTAATTTCCCAATGAGATGCATATGAACTAACCCGACCCAAAAGAATTCGGAACTGGGCCACTGGTCATTTTCTCCTAGATGCTCCGCAGGCTCATCACCCATGTATTTAAAGGTCCATCCTTTTGAATTCTCTCATAACCGCTCTTTTTTTTTAGAAAAAGAAATATTATAACTTAGGAGGGCATCTCTGAAACAACCAAGTTTGCCAAATCGTTGGGTATATCCCCCTACGAAAGGCTCAGTACATGAAAGGGAAAAAGCATGGCGTGCTAAGTGGTGGGCAATAGTGTTTCTCGATCTCTTAACAAAACTAAAACAATACACATCGAAAAGCTTAAGAACATCGAACATATCTAAGATAATATGCGAGTAGTCCTCAATTTGACGCGTCAATCTGTGAAAAATTGAAATATTATTTGTTTCCAACACCACCTTTTTCAGTTGCAACTCCCGGGCTAAGCGAAGTCCTTCTTTGCAAGCGAACGCCTCTGCCACCTCCACCTCATACGATGTTGGCATCAATCGTGAGAGTGTTTTCACAGCTTGACCCTTGTCATCCCAAATAATAACACATATCCTGATTCCTTCGTCTTCCATAATAGATGCATCCACATTTATTTTAACGTTATCCAAGTCAGGGGGGATCCAAGTTTCCTGAAGTTTGTGAACACTGAATGGAATTATCTGTTTGATAGCTGTCAAATGTTCCTCCAGCCTTGATGATGCCATGAGTAATTCTTGTGAGTGGTCTACCATGGTGCCTTCGAAATTTAGTTTATTCTGTGCATTCCAAATGCTCCACATGAGCATTACCATTAAGTTGTGTCCTTCCGAATCTAATATCTGCATCAACATATGAATCCAATCACCCATAGATCCTCTTTTATCCATAGTCGGGAGGCGTATGCGTAAAGGACAAGCTTTCCGTAAAAATTCCACCCATGAGCAATCCCTCAGTGCATGTTCTAATGTCTCCTCATGCATCCCACATCTACTACATAAAGTAACCAAATACACTCCCCTTTGAACCAGAGTGTTTTTCGTAGGAAGGATCCCATAGATTACCTTCCATAAGAAAAACTTTATTTTCGCCGATAATGACAAAGACCAAATCTATTTCCATATCCCATGGCTGCCACTAGAAGAAGAATTAGTTTCGCTATTCCTTGAATGATTTAGCAATTTTACACCCAAATTTGACTAAGTATTTCCCATATGTTGAATGGTGCCAAATTAATCTATCTTCCCTCCTACTAGAGCTTATCGGTATAGAGCAAATGGATTTAATCTCTGCCGAACTGAATAAAATCTGAAGAACAGACTCATTCTATCTCGGCCTATCCTCACATAATATATCCTGGATTTTGTACTCTTCATATCCTTCCTGTGGGATCAAATTGGGTTTGAAACAAGGGTAATTCGGAAGTCATGAGTCTGTCCATATGTTAATTTTAGAACCATTTTCAATGTTCCAAGGAATACCACTCCGGAGCACTTTTCTACCTACTACTATGCTTCTCCACGTATAAGATGGATTATACCCAATAGTAGCATCGAGGAAAGTACTTGGGGATAGTAATTCGCACGAAGAACTTTGGAAAGAATGGAGCTCTCATCTTGTATCAAACTCCAACCTTGTTTTGCCAATAACGCTTCATTAAAACATTGTAAGTCACGTAATCCCAACCCTCCATCCAGTTTTGATTTGGTTAAGACGTTCCATGACCGGCAATGAATCCTCCTCTAATCTTTACATTGTCCCCACCAGAAGATGCTAATAAGGGAGTTTAATTGGTGTCCAACATAAGCTGGCATCAAGAAGCAACTCAAGAGATAGGAAGGGATCACCTGGGCTACGGATTGAATAAGAATGGCCTTCCCAGTGATGGATAACGATTTTCCCTTCCAATCTTCGAGTTTTGTCTGGACTCGATCAACTATGCGAGTAAAAATTTCCTTTCTCGAGTGCCCCACAACAATCGGGATACCCAAATAAATGGCATGTTTTTCGACCACTCCTACCCCCAGTTTATGAGCCAATGCAATTCTTCTATGAGTCTCAATTCCTTTACTAAACAAAATCTCGGACTTCTCTAAATTAATCTTTTGGTCTAATACATTTTCGTAAGTCTAGGTAATGTCATTGATGGTCTCAATGTCCCTTTCATTTGCTCTCCCAAAAATAATGTTATCGTCGATGAAGAATAAATGTGATATTTCGGGTGCCCTACGACTCGTTCTTACCCCATGCAAATTTCTAGTGGCCTCCATTTTTCGGATCAAAGATGAAAAAGCTTATGCACAAAAGAGAAATAAAAATGGAGATAACGAGTCTCCTTGTTGAAGCCCATGGGATGGATAAAAGATTTTGCCCGGCTGACTGTTAAGAAGAATAGAGAAAGAAACAAAATTTACGCACTTCATAATTAACTCGACAAACGGGGTAGGAATTCCAAGTTTTAGCATAACACTATGCAAAAAAAACCATTCTACCCTATCATAGGCTTTAAACATGTCAAGTTTAAAAGCGAAAGAGCCTTTCTTTTTACCCGAGTTATTTTTCATTGAGTGAAAAATTTCGAAAGCTAGTAGGATGTTATCAGTAATGAGACGACCATGGACAAACATGGATTGAGTGTGGGGGATCAGACTGGGGAGGGCAATTTTAAGCCTATTCACTATAGTTTTAGTCATCGTTTAAAAATCACACTACATAAGCTAATAGGCCTAAAGTCCGTAACAAGTTCGGGTGATTTCTTCTTGGGAATGAATACTAATAAAGTGTTATTTAGGGGATGTGGGTCATCGGTCCCATTTAGGACATTAAGGGTAGCCTTGATTATATCATGTTTAATAATAGACAAGAATTTTTGATAAAAAAAAGTGTGGACATACCGTCAGGTCCTGGAGCTTTCGTTGGATGCATTTGGGAAAGAGCCACCATAACCTCCTCCGCTACAAATGGTCTTGTTAGAGTTTAAACCATGTTATCCGACATTTTGTTGTCCACGACATCCAAGGCTCTCCACATTTCCATATTTTCCTCGGCAGTGAATAAGGATTGGAAGTATTCGTTAAAAACTTTTTCAATCTCTAGTTCGTCTTTCACCCAAACACCAGTCATATTTTTTATTTGTTCCATTTTGTTTCGTCTATTTCTCCCACCTGCCACTTTGTGAAAGAAAGACGTATCCCAAGTTGCTCTTGATCTTTGATGCCACATTTTTTCTTACTTAATGTGCAACTCCCTTAATTGCTCTTCCAAAATCCTTCTCTCAATTATGTTATCCAGTGAGTGATTAATAGTGTTTTTGCTTTGGAGTTTCTCTTCACACTCCTACATTTGTCTGCCTACGTTTCCGAAGTGAGAGTGCTCCCACGATTTCAAATTGTTACCAAATATACTGACTAACCTCGACTAGGTTATTAACATCATACTGCGGTGATCTATTTTCCCAAGTTGATTGTATCACACTTTGGCAAGACTCATCCATAAGCCACATTGATTCAAACCTGAAGAGTTTTCTTATTTTTCTCTCTTTCTGCGTGGATATGGCTCTATGCCTTCTCCGTTCAATTAGGATTGGACAGTGGTCTGACGCAACTTGGAGGAGGTGTTGAACTTGGTAGGTCGGATACGTCAACACTCATCCCTGATTGCCCAGTCATCTATCTAATCTCTCTTGAATATTTTTCCCCTTTCTGCCCATTAGACCATGTGAAGAAAAAATCCTTATATCCCAGATCGTCCAGCAGAGAGTCATTTAGAGCTTTATGAAACTCTTCCATATTTGTGGCATCCATCATCCAATCTCCGGTCTTTTCGAAATTATATAGTATCTCATTAAAATCCCCAACACAAAGCCAATTAGTGTGCATAGTGGATGCTAATTCCTATATCAAGTCAACCTCTGCAGTCTCCCGCGTTAGTGTATATACATAGTTTAATATTATTATTAATATTAAGTATAAAACTTAATGGAATATTAAGTCAAAGTCTTTTTTTCCCCTATTAATAACTAAAATTGATCAACCATTTAAAAAAATAAAAAATTATCAAAAGATAAACAAAAAGTTCTAGTTAAAATTGGAACCGAAACTGTGGAGGAACCTGGTTCCAAACTAGAACCAAAACCGTCAGTTCTGATTTTGGAACTGTAACCACGAGGCAATAGTTTTGGTTCTGGTTCCTCCAAAATGAGGAAATGGAAGTGGCGGTTACGGAACCGTGGCCACCCCTAATCACAGTCAACAACGTGTATACCATCAAAATCCAAGTTAGCCATAATATCGTCAATTTCTTTTCTGTAAAGTTTGGTCTCAATTAAAAAAACCAATGCGGGATCTTATTCACTGATATATCATTTAAGCACACAAAATGTCAGTGGGTTCCCAAGTCCCCGACAGTTCCAACTAAGGCAACTCATTGTGATCGGCGGGACTATGTCATCGCAGTCTTCGCCATTGTAGTGAAAATGCATGGAACATCGAATAAGCAAACTCTCTGGGTTTTTAGTCGGTCCCTCTACATCTTCTGAAGTATCGTGGGGTTGTGATCTGGATTGTCTTTTTTGGGAGGTGTTGGAGGAGGCAGATGGTTTTTTTGTTGGTTGTTTCAGTCTGGACCAAGTATTTTTGGTTTTGGATTTTGTGGTAAGGGATCGTTGAGGTGTTGAGCGGGATATGGGGTGGGTGGATTGTTGAGTAGTTATGGAGGTGGGTTCGATTAGTGTTGTTGAGGGTAGAATGCTCGTAGGAATTATGTTTAGATTGGAGTAGTGGGGTTGTCGAGGTTGGCATTGGGATTGCATGGATTTGTCAATGAGCTTGGGGTATTGTGTATTTGGGATATTAGGGTGGGGAGTTATGGATTTTGGCAGAGAGTTTTGGCTATCAGGGGAAGAGTTTGTGTTGTTTGGGGTGGTATCAGGAAGTGTATTGTCTTTTATGAGATTGGTTTGTGGGCGTGGGTTTGTCTATTGTGAGTGCACCCATCTTCTTGAATTCTAAGTTTTTTCGGGGAGTGGTTTTTTTGTGTGGGGAGGACATAAGGGAAATGGAGCTCAATGATTTTTGAAGAGATTTTTCGGAGCTGGGAGTGTTTCTAGTATGGGCTGAGGTTGGGATAATGGGGGCTAAGAGTTTTGTGGATTGAATGGGTGGGTGTTGTTTTGTGTTTGGGCGAAGGGAAGAGGTAGTAGATTCATCCTGAATTTCCATGCCGAATAGGTTTCATTTCGTGTTTACTCGGGAATTGGGTTGAGGATCATGTGAACTATTCGATCGTTTCAATGGGGAAGCTTTAAGCCATGAACTATACTTCATACCGACAGTTTCCTCACATTCATTTGTGTCGTATCTATCACAATTTCAGAATAGGTGTTCGATTAATCCACATCAAAAACAGTATGTGGAAAGTGATTTGTACTTCAGCGAGAGAATCAGTTTTGTGCCCTAAACTTTTTATCATCAAGAACCTATTTAGTGGTTGAGACACGTCTATGAGATCTTGAACCGGATGAATTTTCTGAACATGCCTTCGGTGGATAGATCAAGTTTCTGAAGCTCTCCTAGTTGTCCAACCATGATTTGTGCCGATTTTGGATTCATACATGCCACCAGAACATCGTACGCTCTCACACAAAAGGTTGCTTTAGAGACCCTTGCCATTGACGGTTTCATTATATTCCAGTTTCTTATCGCGAAAAGACCCCCCTCATAGTGCCATCGTTGGTTGGCCAATACCAATTTCATATCGTCTTTATTTTCGAACCGGAAGAGGATGAGGTCCACCCCCATTTTCTTGCGATGATAAGGCTCCATGATTTCCAGCCCTTTTTTCATAACTTTAATCAGATAGAAGGATTTCCATGATTTGTCAGTGTATAATTTGCGAACCAGACAATAGGAAGTATCCACCGCCTCATTTCGGGTACTTTGATTAGAAGCATCTAAGTCCACAACCTCTTCTTCCCTCTCCGTTAAATCTTCCATGATAGGCCCAATTCACTATTGTGGAAAATCTGGATTTAATGGGAAGTGTTGGACTCGTGAACCGCAAAATTGTTAGAAAAACACAACAAAACCGTAATCAAGAAAGAAAAAAGAGAGGAATAGGAGAATCTTACCACAAACGCATTCATAACATAATATAAAATTCAGATTTTATTTTTTCAAAAACAAGACCAAGACTAATGGGGAATGCATTGTTTAGATCTAACCAATAGAAAGAAACAAATAAGGGAAAACACCTTATAAAATTTAACGAAACCCTAGATTTTAGAAAAAGAAAAACCTAAAAAACTTTTAACTGAAAGAAAGAAAAAAATTGCAAAATGTGAATCGGAGGAGAAGATAAAGAGATATATGGAGATAATAATTTATTAAAAGATTGAAAAGAGAATATAGTGTACAAATGTATAATGAAAACCACTACGATAATGGAACTCAAAAGAGAACCCTAACTAAACCCTAGAAGTATAAATGTGACTCCTTCATGGAGGAGAACAAGTTTTTATCTTATACACACATTTCTCATAATCATTCTTAATCATTATTCACCACAAGATTCAATTAATGTCTTACATTTTCTTTCATTACTATTTGAGTTAGCATCGGAGGGACTTACATGGGACAAGAAGAAGACTTGGAAGATTTTGGAAAAA
Organism: Rehmannia glutinosa; assembly: GCA_016081115.2. NCBI lineage: Eukaryota > Viridiplantae > Streptophyta > Magnoliopsida > Lamiales > Orobanchaceae > Rehmannia > Rehmannia glutinosa. The sequence continues at coordinate 85,039,040 of CM071925.1, forward strand.
GACTTGAATTTTATCAAAAACCCCGACGACTATACTATTAATAAGAGTGATTTACCCTAAAAAGAAAAAGCATCATTTATGAAATTTAGAAAGAAGATAAACGAATACTTTTCTTATGAACTAAATCTTCAATGGTGTTTTGATGTTGATACTAAAGGATGATTTTATTTTTGATACCCATATTATACATACTTTTTGATTTTGACATCCATTTTTTTAACAAAAAATAAATACCCATGGTTTTCATTTTTTCATGTTCATTGCATTATGTTAAATGTTCGTTAAAAATTAACGGTTTTGACTTGCTACAACAGGTGGAGAGGGTAAAAATGACATGTTGCTTTTGGCACCCAATGTTTTTTTTTAGGAGCCTAATGTTTCATTTTAATCAATTTTCAATACCCAAAATTTCCCACACATCCAATAATTAAAATAGTTCATTACGATCATATCAATTTTATCATGTTTCGATAAATTAGATGAATTAAAACCAAATCAGTAGGAAAATTATTTTACTCATTTTGATGATGACAAATAGGCTAGAACATGATTAGGTCACTTATTTTCTTTTCAGAGAATATTGGTTAAGGATTACATGCAAGTTTAAATGTTGTTGAATCTCAATGAATGGACAACAGAATGAGGGGTAATCTCTGTTGAGTCCAAGATGAGGTGGAACTAAATTCTTCAAGGCTAGAATGAAGAAGTAGCCATCCAACGAAAGCAGTGAGTTAGTACATAGAAGAACTTCAATAAAGATGTAAAATAGACGCAAAATCAAGGCAAAGGAAAATCTACTAAAGACTTATTATGAATAGTGGCGTAGCCACTTTATCACCAGTGCGGTCTACGAACTGCACTGAATATCGCAATCACCCTGTTAAATTTGGATTGAACTGCACAAAAAAATTAGTCTTAGGTCTAGACCTAGTCTATATAAAATTGTTGAAATCTTGACCTAACAACAGCCTCGGAGGGACTTCGAAACAAATAGGTTTTTGACCGCAATGACCAAAAATCTTAACTACGCTTATGAACTAAACATGATTATGGACCTTTAAATGCAACTTACTTTAACATACAAATGAGATGCAAATATATTGCAGACTCAATTTTTTAGCTAACTAAATATTGCAAAGAGAATTTGATGTTGAATGTCGGTGGACCCACAAGAGATTAAGGTTGTGATTGGATGTGGAAGAGATTCCATTTTCGTTAATGTTTCATTTTGGAGAATTTTTTTTTTACCAAACATGCGATTGTTTATGAAAATTTTCAGAAAATATACTATTCTCTCACTTTTACTTTTTCTCATTTTTTCTCTTACCAATCACATCTACACATTTTTTCACAAAAAACTAATCATTATTACACATTCTCCCACAAATTTCACTATTCACTCACTCACACATTACTAACTACCAATCATATTCAATCATTATTTTACTATTTTTAAATCGAATCAACTTTCATCATTACTTTTTCATCTCACATCCAATCACACTCTCAAAAATCATTTTTTTCTTCCAAATTTTTTTCCCACTATTCTCTCAAAATGGAAATTTTCAAAATGAAAGCATATCCAACGCACCAAAGTTACCTAAAATATGATTAAAATTGTTCCAACATTGAGAGGGAGAAGAATGAAATTCTACTATTTCCTAAAAAAGTGAACACACTCATTGAAGGACTATCTTTGCAATTAACATACAAATGGAGGATGAGCTAACGGATAATGACATAAATCCATTGCAAAGGCTAGCTTGGGAATGCGGTGGGCGGCGATTGAATATGAAATGGATTCCATTTTTGTTTATTTGGAAATTTTTTTTTGACCAAACATGCGATTGTTTATAAACATTTTCAGAAAATATACTATAATCTCACTTTCACTTTTTCTTATTTTTTCTATTATCAATCACATCTACACATTTTTCATAGGGTAAAAAAAAAAAAACTAATTAATCATTATAACACATTCTCCCACAAATTTCACTATTATTAGTGAGACCCCGAATTTTAACGTGAGATTCGGTGTTGTTATGTAGTGATTATTTATTCGGCTATGTATCACAAATTTCACTACCCGAACGTTACTTAATTTGAGGAAGAGTCACGAACATAACTTGGTGTGTCGAGCTCAGATTTTCAAGAAATGGATACGTCGGGGAGGGCTAAAACCGGCAGCTCGGTTGCAATATTCCACTCTTTAGCCCCATCGTCCTAATCCCGCAATCGAGGGACGGAGTTTGTCCAAGGGAAGCGGGTCGCCAGTACTTGAGGTATAATCATGATTATGAGACGAATCAAAGCATTGCTAGCTCTAACGAGGATTTTGTCTTGACTATGGAGCAATAAGGTGATAGGTCTGGACCATCTGAACGGGGAGTTACAAGGAAGAATGAAGGAATCGCTCCTTTGATCCACACGATTTCGAGTTGAACATTTGGAACGTTTGGTTGGCGAATACACTTGGCAAGAAGCAACCGCGGTTTTTGTAATCATGGGTTGAAAGCGCTACACTTCAAGACGCAACCACTAATTGTCTTGCATGGGATTGGCCTACACTTTGCACGAAATCATAGACGCAATCCTCATATGCGCTTGAATCACAAAAACTAATCATTGTGACCACGAACTATTTCTTAAACTATATAAATATATTACTTAATATATATTTATCACGACTATTTTTAAATGGGCTATCAACTTTGAAAACATGCATCATCCGCGTTTTCAAAAATCATTTTTTTTTCCAAATTTTTTTAACTATATATATCGCCACATTTGCAAAATCACCCCATTCATCGCGAGATTTTTGTCTCACTAAAATATGATTTTCTAACCTTTAGATGAAGAGTACTATTTTGAAGACGCTCGAACCTACTATCGTTGAATTCCTCATTGTTGATGAGGATGAGCTACACCTTTTACTTTTATTGTTGTTGGACTTTTCATTTTGTTTTGTTTGGATAGTTAAATGGATAATCTTTGGGTTGTATGGAAAAATTTTTTGACCTTAAGATGTAATTTGTTTGTGTGTATTTTATTCCGAAAATATACTATTATCTCAATTAGACTCTATTTCACTTGAAGTTTTTATCATTGGTTTCAATCACATCTATTGAATTATTTTTAAAAAAATTTAAGTGATTAATAGTTGTCGCATTCGCCACAAATTTGACATATTCACTCACACATTTCTAATTACCAATTATATCCAATTATTATTTTACTATTTTAAAATCAAATCAACTTTCATTATTACTTTTTTTATCTCACATCCAATCACTCTCTCAAAATTCATCTTTTTTCTTCTAAATTTTTTTACCACTATTCTCTAGTAAACTGAAAATTCTGAAAATGGAAGTATATCCCACAAAAGCTACATATACAAAATTAGATAACTAAATATACATAATTATGTAACTATATATACATTATTACACAACTAACAACACAGTGCACAAGGTGCAAAATCGAACATGATAAATCGAAACTGAGAAATCGAAACAAATATAAACTACAAGCACATGACATAAGAACAACAAATCACAAGAAAAAATCATTCATCAAACCTATCAGCAAGAACGAATCCAATATATGTGTATACCCTAAAATTGAACAGAATGAAAATACTAAAACCGAACATAAAAACACAAAAGTAGAACCTTATCAACAAGAAAACTAAAAAAACAGAAAAACTTACACTTTAATTTCATAGATGCATGGACCGTATCAACGAGTAGACGCCAAAATTCTGAGATATTTGCGCCCTAGAAGCTTCAGGTGATCGATTTTTTGAAAGAGAGAGATAGAGGAAGCAATTTCAGTAGGTCAATTTTTTGAAACAGGGAGATAGAGGAGGAAATTTCAGTTTTTCAAAATTTTCACAGATGGAGAGGAAGATGGAGGAGAGATGGATGAGCAGTTTCAATTTTGGATTTTTTGAAAGATGAAGAAAGAGAAAATCGCGGGATGAGATACAGTTTTGACTTACCAAAATTCAAAAAATTGGGAGTTACAAATATATCCCTTATCTTAAACCACAAAATTACTTTTCTGCCCTTACCCTCAATCTCCCATGCCTAAAATGGAGAGTAAAATATGGACCATTGATTATTATATCAAATGGTCTAGATGTGGTCTTATGTTCTTACCTAAAGGACTTGGTCTCATTTGATCATATCCATATATATATATATATATATCCATACATAGCATTTGATATATTAATGTAAGAAGAAATAAATTTTTTTAATATAGAATTATATTCATAATGGTTTTTTATATATGAAAATTATTTTTATATTTTTTAATTTACTTTTCACGTTAATAGAAATTATTTTTTATTTATCAGATATTCAACTTTTAAAGTTGTACATTTGGGCTATTAGATATGAATTTGTCTGTATGATATTTTTTGATATATATGTATATATAAAAATAGAATAGTTTTTATTTTTTGAAATATTTTATTTTCCCATAAAATAATGTTGTTAAATATAAACATGATTTTTTGATTAATTCCCTTAATATTCTAACGACTACTCAACTTTATAAACCCTAAAAAGATATTTGAATTTGAAATGACTTTATTATTGATTGCATTGAAAAACAACACAATAAATATTCAGCATTGGCATTTTTTTTTCCAAACCGATTTTTTTCTTATAGATATACATGTTCAATATATAGATACAATTCATATTTACAAAATTTATTATCAACCAAATATATTGTATTTCAAAGATTTTTTCATAGTTTATAATAATTTATTTTTATATTATTTAGTCATATAATTTATAATTAAATTAATTATCTTTATATTTTAATTATTTATTGAAATTCTAAACTCTTTGTAGTCACTAAAAATTATAAATATATAGTTCATGCATCACACGATCTTAAAAATACCGAATACGAGAACCTGAATAGAACATAATAATTGAAAATTCTAAATAATACAACACAAACCTCCATAACAAAATTTCAAAAGTTTAAAAATTGACTTAACAACGTGAATAAATAAAATAAATGATAAAATCCGTAAAAAATAAAAATTTCGCCCAAAAAATAAATATAATAATCAGTAATATTACCAAAACTATATTTATTGTCTCATATTTTCTTAAATAATATACTTGTTCTCCTACACATACGAGACAACTTTGAAAAATAATTTTTTGCATATGAATTTACTACTAGCTACATCCTTTGAAAAAAAGCATGACACATAGTTTCACACTTATTAGGAACTTAAACATGATTAAAATGAAATGAGCGATGAAGGCGCACCTGCGGGGTTTTATGAAAAAATAGTTTTCAGAAATTGAACACAATAAATAGGCTTGAATTTTATTTTTTTATGATTCAATGCAATGATATTTTTTTATTTTTGATTTTATCAATAAAAAATATTAAATACTATTTTTTGTTTATTGTTTGATGCTATATTAAAATTATTACAATGCAGGAAATAGAATTCGTTGAACTATTAGGAAAATGCACATGTCATAGTACAAAATGAATGTCTCACGGTTATAAGGGAGTTGGGCGATTCCCAATTTGGTAGCATTTAAACTAGTCGTTCATAACAACAAGTTACAAGCTACTCCATCCATCTCAATTATATAATCCAATTTTCCTTTGTGGAATCTCCAAAATATATATTCCAGTTTCTATATATGGTAATATTTTTTGTATGTATTTACTAATATACCCCTATATTGTCTTGAAAACTAAAATCTTAGAAAATATTTTTTATGAATATAATAAACATTAAATATCCACAATTTTGAAAATGGAGAAGAAGTCACCACCAATTTGTTTTGAGCTTGAAGTCTAATTTGTTTTTAAATGTATTTAAAGTGGTTAGTCATTAGTTAATTACATATGTTGAATTTATTAAATTATCCAATACCCACTAAATAAGGGTATTATAGAAAGTTTGTAGATATAATTTATTTTTTCAATATTTTCCTTAATTAATGTGAAAAATAAATTAGACTATATAATTGGGACGGAGGGAGTATAAGATATATAAAATCAATGGATCATCTACTCTAAATTGTCGAGAAAGTACTTACCTAAGGAATTAGATTTGAATTTAATGTCTCGGTAAAATTTTTGGATCTAGATTTTGTATGTTTTGAAATTTACGCTCGGAGAATCGGATAATAGTCCAATGGTTAAAGACTTTCGTGCTCAGGCCAAAGGAAGTCTAAGGTTCAATTCTCACCAATCTCTCCCCTTGTACTAAATAAAAAATTTACACCCCAATTTTTTTCCTATGAACTAGAAAAATATTTCAAATTATATTTTCCTTTATTTCCTTTCTTTCTTGGATAGAATTCTTGATCCAAAATATGGCGTTAGTAAACCATATCTTTTATTACGTTCATTGATGGGTTGCATGCACGGGGCATAATTATTTTCAAATTTATAGATATATGTTTTCAAAAAACAAATTATAGATATACTAAAATTATGATCCAAAAAAAGGATAAATTCAGGTATATAAGTTGTTGGATATAAAAATACACCGATTCACAATTTGTAATATGCTATTATGATTTGATTGGAGTGATTTCTTTATTTTTATATATGTATATGTGTTACATATAGGATTTGATTCAAATAATACCACCTTCCTAGGGTGAGACAGTGTGGACTAATCGTATACATTCATTTATTATTTTTAAGGGTTGTGTTTTTTCATATTTTTTGGATTTTTTCTTATTTATTTTAATGCAATAAGGGTAGGATAGTATTTATTGTTATACAATGATTTTTCTGGTATCTTTTGACTTTTTGAAACCATTTTTATGGGGTGATATTGTAACTTCCGGATTTATTGCGTTATTTTAAGAGACCTTTTTTTTCAAATTTTTTCTTTCTTTTTTGGAATCCAGCATAGTTAAGGTTGTTTTGATATTTAGATAGATATTAAATAATGCATATTTAATTATTTTTGTTGCATTGTTTATAAGAATATAACATAATTGAGTATAATATACTGCATATTTAATTTTTTACACACTATATAGATAGTTTCTTGATAAATATATATAGATTTTTCATTTTTACTTTTTTTTCTTTAACCAATGAGAAAGTTCTACCTCAAAATGGGACATACATTCTCCATTCACCATAAGTCATAAGACGGAAACCGAATCATCAATCACGTAATTGTCTGTCATTGTTTTTTTCTATTCATGGACCAAAACATATGAACTGTCGCAACACGTGATTCTATCGGTTCCAGGTCTTCTATTCAATTTGTTTTTAATCTTTTTATAAATGACATCTATGATCTATCTCTTCAATATGACTTATGTGCCTGTTGATTTTTTCTTTTTTGTTGTTGATGACCCAGATATCCGGGTGCCCAGTGTAAGTCAATTTCTGCTACAATAATCTGCAAGGGGGTGAATAGATTATCTCCATTTTCTCGATTTAATTTCTTTTTCGATTCAAACAAGCCAAGACAATAGTAAAGGTGCGGGAAGTAAATAACACACGTCGATTTATAGAGGTTCAACCCACCTGGGCCTAATCTTCTACCACCCCAAAGATTCAGGGATGGATTTCAAAAAGAAAAAATATTTTATTAATTACCAAAATTAATACAACACCTTACGACATCACATTGAAGAGCACCACACTCTTCTACAACACCACCTTTGAGATTACCACAATCTCTCTTGAAGATTACCACAATCTCCAACGGCACCTTGTGAAGATTACCACAATCTTCAACCTTGAAGAATACCAAATTCTTCAATACCTTAAGAGCACCACACTCTTGAAACACCTATCACCTAGATCACCCAAGTGTATTCTTTCCACAAGAATACTCACAAGGATGTCTTGTGTTGAATGATGACAAAAATCAAGATTACAACTCAATAATGAATATTACAATTTGAGTGAAAGTGTAATCAAGAAATAAAGCCTAGACCTCAAAATGTGAAAGTGAAATACTTAGGCTATAAATACAACAAGAGTGTTGAAAATGAAAGCTTGGAAATTTGCAGATTTCTTGTTGTGTATTTGCTTGTGTTGTTGCATTTTTGTGTCTTCAATTCATCCTCTATTTATAGGAGAGTCTTCACCAACATAGGCTCCCAACATAGGCTCCTTCTTCTTTGCTTTTGTCTACAAAAAGAGGATCACAAGATGTAGAAATATTGTACAAAAATCAAAAGTAAATCTTGTTGTCAAAAATTTCAAATAAAGATAACTTTCTTTGTCACAAAATAACATAGGGCGACCGGTTGTCCTATTTAAGATTTCGAACGTTTGAAAAAGATAGTGCGATCCAGGTTCAGGTCGAAGGGGGGATCGACCGGTCGATTCGGGAAGTGCGGCCGGTCGCCCCCTTTGGACCGGCCCCCTCTTCATTTTTTTAACTTAACGTTCATTTCAAGTTTTCTTCCTTCGTGCACAGTCGACGCCATGCATGGTCGACCTCCAATCTTGAAATGTTGTCCGATTTTGATAAAAAAAAAAATAGACTTCAAGAAATACTCCAAAAAATTAGTAAAAACATTTTAAATCATTTGGGAGTATTTGGACAACATTTATAAACATAGTTTTGGTGTAAAACCCAATTAACATAAAAACATTAAATATGTTGTCCAATTTTTTTATCGAATAATAAACTCTAAGAAATACTCCAAAAATTAGTAAAAATATTTTAAATCATTTAGGAGTATTTTGGACAACATACATAAACATTGTTTTGGTATAAAAACTCATTTAAATATAATCATCAAAATCTTGATAAAAACATTTATCTAACACTCAGCACCTAACTAATCCTGAAACCGCTAGCATCGGAGGTCCCTTAGCCTAGTAGGGTGTGCATCGCGGAATGTGCCAAAGTAGTAAGGATGGAAACACGACCTAACTGTCCCACTGCCAAATTTAACCCGGACTGAAGTAGTGGGGACGCTTCAACTGGAAATCGAACTCATACGGTTGAAGGACAAAGCGAGTTTGTAAAGCCTCTTTACCACTCGACTATGCCCCGAGGGACATGTTGTTGACATTTAAATACATTTTATCTTACCATATCTCATAAAAATCATATAAACTATAACTTATTTTCTTTAATTTTTTAAATATATTAAGTATAGAAAAATAAAAAGAGGCGAGGCCCAGGTCCTCCTCTCCGCCATTGTGTTCATCCAGTATATTAAAATAGGGGGGAAAATACTTTTCCCTCTGAAGTATGACCATTTTTATATTTTTCCTACTAAACTTTTTTTTGCGACACTTTACTATCCAAACTACACGGGATTTACACTTTGCCCCCTGGAGCCACACCGGTGGGGAATGTTCAGTCGAGATTCCGTCAATGTCCGTCACATGCTAAAGTTGTTGCACTTTGCCACCTAAACTTTGCGTAATTTGACATTCTACCACCTCAAAATAATATATATATATATATATATATATATATGCATGTATTTGATCTTTTTTTCCATATTACACATTCACACAAAAAAAAAATTCATTAACATCTTGTTTTAAAAATTATTTTCTAGATTTTTTTTATAACTTGAATTATAAATTTTATCATATAATTTTCTATGTTAATTTTTTATTTAAAAATAAATGATGCGTTTATTTGATAATTTTTTTTTTGTATTACACATTCACACAAAAAAATTTAATTACCATCTACTTTTAAAAATTATTTTTCATAAATTTATTTTTTATATCTTGAATTATAAATTTAATCATTTAATTTATTTTGTTAATTTTTAATTAAAATAAATGAAAATTAGTAACTTTAATGACAATTTTTTTTTAAAATAGGTATTTGTTATATTTAGTTTTGTAAAAGAGTAATACTAAAAAAATCATATTCATGCATGTACATAATATTTTCTTAATTCTAGGGGGAAAAGTATAAAATTATGCAAAGTTTAGGTAGCAAAGTGCAACAACTTTAGCATTTGACAGGCATGTGACGGAATCTCAGCGGAATATTCCCCACCGGTGTGGCCAGTGGCGTATTGTCCTGATAAATTTGGGTTGGATCACACATGGAACTTAGAGTAGCCCTATTAAATTTAGGTTGGACCAAACTGAAAATCCAGCCTATAAAAAAATTAAATTAAAATATAGGGCTTATGACAGAAATACCCACCTTTTTTAAGTCAATGTCAGCCTTTTACGATTCCCGATGCAATTTTACCTAAATTTACGCTTCCCGGTGCAATTTTACCTAAATTTACGCTCCCCGCTCTTTTTTTACACAACAATACACTCCAACAAAAATTCCCGGAAAATTTTACGCTTTGTTTCAACATTGTTTCAAACATGTTCAAACATGTTTTTGCGTTTCAACATTGTTTTAAACATGTTTCAAACATGTTTCTGTGTTTCAACATTGTTTCAAATATGTTTCTAACATATTTCAAACATGTTTCTGTGTTTCAACATTGTTTCTAACATGTTGCTTTTAATAAAAACAGGTAAAAAAATTGTATTTAAACATCGAAAACTTCATTGAAATAACAAAGAAATATCAGAACAACATTAAAAAGGGTATGGAAACAACCCATAAAATAACGTAAAAAATATTTAAAACACAACATGAATAAAAAGAGCTTAAAAATAGGTAAAAGTTGTATTTACACATTGAATACTACATGAAAACAACAAAAACAAATTATTAGAACAACATTAAAAATATTATAAAACAACACTAAAATAATGTACAAAATAATGTATGAATAAAAAAACAGCATAAAAAATAGGTTACAGTTATTTTGAAACATCGAAACAACAAAGAAACAACATAAAAACAACATAGAAACGATAAAGAAACAAATTTAAACAACCTCGAAACAACTTATATAACATATAAAACAATGCAAGAACCAAAAAAACGAAAAAAAATAAAAATAATCAAAAAATAGCAAGGAGCGTAAAAACAAAAATAGGTACAAAAGTAAAAAAAATAGGCACAAGAGTAATAGGAGCGTATTGTGTGGTAATGGTACAAAAATCAGCGTATTCTATGCAATTTCCCCTAAAATATAAAGGCCAAAAGAATGGACAATCACCTGACCCAATTAAGGCATTGAATGGATGAATAATTGTCTTATTTGTTATCTAGAGCGAGATACATGCTACAAACTTGATAATATACAACTGCTTTGGGAACACTTTTCAAATGAACATTTGGGTTTAAAAGTCTATTTTCCATAATAGTAATAGTTATTTGGTTGTTAATGTAGAATTGACTTTTGGATAAGTCACTTTTCCAAGAAGTTGATTCTAGATCAGTCGGAATTGGAGAGTATGAAAACTGGCAAAGAATTGTTGAAGGTACGACCTTGAGATTTACTTTTGACCCAATAATCGCTCAACCAAAACCAAAAATTTCTGACCGCACTGGCCGAAAATCCTGGCTATGCCCATGGGTAGTAAAGTGTCGCAAAAAAATATTTAGTATTCAAAGTATAAAAATGATCATAGTTAAGAGGGCAAAGTGTTTTTTCCCCATTAAAATATTAGCAGAGAACAGAATAGAAGATTTTCTTGTTCAATACTAAAACTATATAAGGATTAAGGACTCCATCAAAGTTTTCTAAAACTTGCTATTTTCAATCCAACAGTCCCTTGTGAATGTCTATTTCATATTAATTTTGCCCACGTGATAACATTTAATCCGAGATAGTTGTCACAAAATAACTATTTTAAAAGTTGACCTTGTTGGCTAAGAAACACAAAAAGTAGGAAATCAAACTTATAGTGGTTAGATTCAAAGAACTTATAGTAGAATGGTCCTATATATTTTATTTTCATGTTTTCATCGTGCTTTTATAATAACTTCCACAAAATCTTATAAATAGGGCTATACATCTCATAATTTTTGCATGAAAAAACACAAAACAAATCATTAACTCCACAAAATTATTAGCCCTTTTGAAAAAAATGGCTATTACCCAAGTGATAGAAAACAACCAATCAAATATTGCACAAGATCACCAACAAGAACTAAGCCATGAATGCAAAGAATTGCTTAGTTCACTTCCAAAAGAGAGAGGTTGGAGAACACCAAATCTCTTTCTCTACCAAGGATTTTGGTGCCAACCAAAAGAAGTCCAAGCCATAGTTTCCCTCCAAAAGCACTACAAAGCAGAAGGCACTGATCTCATAGTTGCCACCATTCCGAAATCAGGCATCACATGGCTAAAAGCGTTGTCTTTCGCCGTAGTGAATAGACAACGCTTTGCCCATAACCAAAAAAACCACCTTTTGCTCACTTCCAACCCTCACGATCTCGCCTCTTTTATCGAGTATAAACTATTTAAAAATCTTCAGATCCTTGACACGTCCGGTTTCCCAAGGCCACGCCTTCTGGGCATGGGCGGACCTAAGTTGAGGCTTGGGGGGGCCCTGGCCCCCCCAACTTTTTTTTTTTTTAACTTTTGCTACATATATATATATATATAATTATAATTTTAGTTCTTTTAATCCTTGTGCTTATAATTTATTGGTAAATTTTGTTAAATGGTACAACATGACCCATGAATTTTAATAAGTTAAATTGGAGACTTTGTAGACTTTATGTGTTTTTATTATTATAATAAATATAAAATTTTCTCTTTTTGATTCATCAAAAGACATAAATAGGAATAGAAAATAAATTTCTTAATTATTGTTTCATAGTGTTCAAAAGTAATTATTGTTTGCTAATGTATATTAAAAAGTAAACTACAAAAAAATAGTATAGATTCAATTGTAGATGATTTTCGTGATATGAAGAAGAGAAATATTAAGTTTAATTGATTAGAACTTGGAAAGAAACTATTAAAAAAGACATCTTATATATAGAAATAAATAAAAATATGGTTTTTGACCATAAACGATGGCGTGATATGATCCATATAGTCAACCCCATATAGTGGGATAAGCCTTAATTTATTGTTGTTGTATTTACTAATGAGTATTAATGTATTTTTTATGGAAAATATTAGTGTATTATTTTATGCTTATATAATATATTTAAATTTTATTATCTTGTATGTGTATGTATGTGTATATATATATGTGCATACAGTTACAATTTTTTTTTACTATTGCCCCCCCTTATGAGAAGTCCTAGTTCCGCCCCTGCTTCTGGGTACGTACGTGCCCATAGGCGTCCTGCCATACTCTGTCAGGGATTCAAAATGCAAGCTCGTGTACATGGCGAGAAACCCTTTCGACACGTTCATTTCCGCTTGGCATTTGTAAAGTTTGTCCATTGGAATGCCCCCGTCCTCGACCGTTGGAGTTGCCACGGTTGCGGCCTCCGTAGTATTGTTGGGATTGATGAGTGGCCATATTGACAGAAGCACCTGGGAGAGAAAGGGCTTGATGATTATGATTAATTCGAGCTTCAGTTGTTAGAAGCAGAAAGTAGAGTTACATCATCTCAAGAGGAGACCATTTGGACTAGGGAGTCATAATTCGGGCCAAGGCCAGATAAGATATATGTGATGATGTCAATGGTTGGCATTGGGTTACCTGCCACAACAAGTTCATCAGTTAACTTCTTAATTGACATAAAGTACTCAGTAGCTGTTGAGTCACCCTTGCGAAGAGTGCTAAGTTGAGAGCGCACTTGAACAGCTTTAGTGCGTGATTGAGAGGCAAAGCATGTTTCAAGTGCAATCCAAACAAGTCGAGAGGTGGTGGCTTGATATACTTGAGCGAGGACCTCTTCACTGAGAAAGGAATTAATAGCACTTAGTATCAGATTATCTTGTTTTGACCAAACTGCAAATTCTGGATTCGGGGATGTAGTGCCATCGACAGCAGTAATTTTTTCAGGAGGAGATGAAATTGTGCCGTCAACGTAGCCGAAAACATCTTGGCCTTTAAGGTATGGAAGCATTTGTGCTTTCCAAATGGGATAATTATTTCTGGTAAGTTTGGTGATGTTAACAGAAGAAGTATTAAAGGTAGGATATGAATTTAGTGTTTGGCCACTGGAGGTATTAGATTGAGAAGACATGATGAGGTTGCAAGATGTTTGTCAAGTGGCTCACGATGATACCATGTAAAGTTTGTAATTCACTTGATATTTCCACTGAATGTATACATTTACATTATATAGAATCATGCACTAACTGAATAGCTAAATGTAAGCAATGATTTCAAAATTCAAATTACAAAAATGGGATAGACTTTGATAGCTAGTTGCTTGCTTGAGATTTGCTGGTTGATAACTGCTGGTCCTCTTTTTGTGGGATTTCTTCTGTTGCAGATATCTTGCCAATAGCATTTTATAGCCAAACTTAGACCCGAGTCGCTAGGGTCGTTTTCGCTCGAGGAGGCGTTCGACATGTATTGTAGGGGAGCCATAGGGTTTGGTCCATATTGGGATCATATGTTAGGGTATTGATATGAGAGCTTGAGAAACCCTAACAGGGTGTTGTTCTTGAAGTACGAGGATATGAAGGAGAACGCAAGCTTTCACTTGAAGAAATTGGCTGAGTTTTTGGGGTTTTCATTTAGTTTACAAGAGGAGGAATATGGAATAGTGCAAGGAATAGTGAAACTGTGTAGCTTTGAACATATGAAAGAGTTGGAGGTGAATAAAAAGGGAAAAGGTGCCATTAATGCTGATTTTGAGAACAAGAATTTGTTCAGAAAAGCTGAGGTGGGAGATTGGGTTAACCATCTTACCCCTTTGATGGTGGAGAGATTGGCTAATATCATGGAAGAAAAATTAGGTGGTACTGGTTTGTCTTTCAAAGTTTTATGAATATATTGGAGGGGTGATATTTTTCTATAAAATCATATTATATGGTGTAAAATTCTTGAAAAGTTACGATTATTATATATTACATTATATGTGAGAAAATGTTAGCCTCCATTGATAAAGCAAATATAAATACTAAACTTGAAGAAGAAATACAGATAGCCATTTGTGGAAAAGATATTTTTTATTCACACTTTTTGGATGATCACACCTGCTCATATATTTATACAAGGACTAGGAATATTCTAGGTCATGTCAGGTAGGACACGTGTTGCTATATTATAGGAGACACTAAATACAAAATGTAACAACCAGATTCCTTTTGATAATAATATGCTACAGTGGCAGGTAGCATGGCATCTTTGCAACCGGTTTCATGATCACATCTGATTCACTGATTGGTGTTTTCACGCCCCCTCAATCTGAACGAGGTTCTTTGGCAGAACAGTTAATTTAGTTCTCATCCGAGTGAAAGATTGCCTAGACAATGGCTTGGTTAGAATATCTCCAATTTGATCAACTGTAGGTACATGTTGCACAGAAATAGACTTGCTCATCACCTTCTCTCGAACAAAATGGATGTCTAATTCCATATGTTTTGTTCTTGAGTGTAGAACCGGATTACTTGCCAATGAAATGGCACTTTGATTATCGACCCATACAACAGGGGACTTGCTTTTGCGGGATTTTAATTTCTTCTAATAAGGATTGAATCCATAAAATCTCACAGGTAGCATGTGCAAGACTCCTGTATTCGGCTTCCGTGCTTGATCTTGACACCGTGTGTTGCTTCTTGGAGCTCCATGACACTAGATTGTTCCCTAAATAAATACAAAAACCTGATGTTGATCGACTATCATCTATGTCAGAAGCCCAATCGGCATCAGCAAATCCTGTTAGAACCAATGAGGAAGGTCTGGTGTATTTCAATCCATAATCAATTGTTCCAGCAAGATATCGCAAAATTCGTTTTACTGCCTTCCAATGTTTGTCAAGAGGAGACTGCATATACTGGCACACTTTGTTAACACTATAGCTTATTTCAGGCCGAGTAACAGTTACGTATTGGAGTCCTCCCACAATGCTTCTGTAGAAAGTACTATTTTCAACGTGTTCTCCATCGAATTTTGAAAGATGTGGGCTTGTAATCATAGGAGTAGGAAGTCCATTCGCCCCCTTCATTCCAGCCTTCACCAATAAATCCTCAATATATTTTTGTTGGCTTAAGAAAATTCCATCAACACAGTGAACAAACTCAATCCCCAAGAAGTAACTGAGTTTCCCCAAATCCTTAAGGGAAAATATTTGAGTCAGATTTTGAATAAGGCTTTGAATCTCTCCATCATTGCTGCCAGTAATGATAATGTCATCTACGTATGCAAGCACAAGGGTTGAAGACTTCGGATTATGGCTGTAATACAAAGATGAATCTGCCTTAGAAACTGAGAAACCAAAAGAAATGAGGACATTACCAAGTTTGCTGGACCATGCCCTAGAGGCCTGTTTTAATCCATAGATAGATTTGTGCAATTTGCAAACTAAGTGCTTCCCTTCTTTTGCCTCAAAACCAGGGGGTTGTTGCATATATAATTTTGTGTCTATGTCACCATTCAAAAAGGCATTATCAATATCAATTTGCCTCATAGTCCAAGACTTAGCCAAAGCAATAGATAACACAACTCGGATTGTAGAAGGCTTAACAACTGGACTATATGTCTCCTGATAATCAAATCCTGCGGATTGTGTGTAACCCTTAGCTACCAAACGAGCTTTGTACCGGGCTAAGCTTCCATCAGCATTTCTTTTGGCCTTATATATCCATCTGCAGCCAATCATTTGTTTATTAGGAGGAAGTTCACATAAGCTCCATGTATGATTCTGAATCAAAGCTACATACTCCTTTTCCATAGCCTGTTTGCATTCCGGAATTTCAAGAGCCTTAGTGTGTGAATTAGGCTCTGGCAGAATCTCAACAATAGCTTGGTAAACTTTAGGCTTAAATATCCCATCTTTTGACCTGGTTATCATACGATGTGTACCTGCAATAGACTCAGTGGCAACATTAGGAATAGTAACAGGGCTATGCTCAATCTCTATTGGGAAATCTACAGTTAGGGAACCACTAAGCTGTGTGTTGGGAACAAGATTAGAGGGAGATGAATTATCTGGAGAATGGGATGGAGGTGTGTCAAATGAATCAGTAAGTGGGGTAAGATTGCTATTGGAAGAAGGGCTGGAATGATGAGGCAAAGGAGACACAGGAAATGGAGGTGGGGTGTGAGACTCTAGGATTGGCAGTATGGATGTGTAATCGGGTGTTGGAACAGAAGAGGGATTGGATTGTGGAGCTAGACAAGAGTTTTGGGCAAAAGGGAATTTCTCTTCACTAAATATCACATGTCTTGTAATAATGATTCTTTTATTTGGAAGGAGGATTTTGTAGCCCTTATAATGTGGATTGTATCCAAGGAAAACTCCAGATTGACTTCTATATTGCAGCTTGTGTTTATTATAGGGTCGCATCCAAGGGTAGCATAAGCATCCAAAGGTTTTAAGCAAAGAGTAGTCTGGTTTATGATTGGTAAGGATCTCAAGAGGTGTTTTATAATCCAATACTTTAGTTGGGATTCTGTTTATAAGATACACAGCACTTGTAAAAGCATCATCTCAATGTCTTGTTGGAACTTGAGAGTGAGCAAGGAGGGACAACCCACACTCCACAATATGCCCATGTTTTCTTTCTACCAATCCATTCTGTTGTGGAGTGTAGGGGCAAGAAATTTTGTGCATTATGCCATTGTCAAGGAAAATTTTGGTTAAAGCTTTAAATTCTCCTCCCCCATCACTTTGAATAGACTTTATCTTTTTATTAAATTGGGTTTCAATCAGATTTTTGAAGTGGATAAACGCTTGAGTGGTATCAGTTTTGAATTTCAATAGATAGAACCACGTGAATCTAGAAACATGATCAATAAAACTCACATAATAAGAGTATCCATGATAGGATTTGATGGGTGATGGACCCCAAAGATCAGTATACACAAGATCGAAAAGCTCAGAAACATCAGTATCACTTCTAGAAAAAGGCAGTCTATGAGACTTGGAATGTAAACAAGCTGAACACAAGAAGTTTGTTTTAGTATCAAGAAAATGAATATTACAACTTTGCAGTGCTCTTTTGACAATATCCATAGAAGGATGCCCTAGTCTATTATGCCAAACAACTAGATCCTGTTTTCCCTTTATGATTGTAGAGTAAGCACTAGGATTTCTAACAAGCTGATGAGAGAATGGATTGGCATGTGTGGCCTTAGGTGGTGAAGCATTGCACTTAGAAAGGCTGAAGCTGTATAAACCATCTTTAAGTGTTCCCCTGAGAAGTACTCCCCCTGTGACTTGATCCTTCACAAGACAGAAATTAGGATGAAATTCAAAGTACACATGGTTGTCAAAGGCAAATTGAGAAACACTTATAAGATTTTTTGTGATATGAGGAACGTGCAAAAGATTTTTTAGGTGAAAAACATGGGAATTAACACAGCTTGATGGTTTAACTGTAGAAGAACCCAAGTGAGATATGGCCAAACCTGAACCATTCCCAAGTTGCACTTTGTCTCCACCTTGATATTCACTGGCTATGTTGAGGTTTCCAAGATCATAAGTCACATGATTAGTGGCTCCAGAGTCTGGATACCAATTCATGTCCTGTTGTATTTCATTACCAGAGTTCCCTATGCTGGTAACATGAACTGAAGGATTAAGACTGTTCCCTGTTTGCTGAGTGTAACCTCCAGAATAGTTGTTGCCATTGTAGTTGGAGTTGGGTACAAAATTCAAGTCTGTTCTATAGAAGCACTTGTCTGTTGTATGATTGTTGTAATGACAAATTTGGCATCTAGGCCTTCCACCTCCAAATCTTCCAGCTCCTCTTCCTCTGTAGTTTCCAGTTCTGCCCTGACTTCTTCCTCCTCTGGTATTCTGAGTAACACCTCTTCCTCTTGTAGCTTGATTAAATCCACCTCTTCTATAAGAATGAGCTTGAGACTGCGTTGTGAGATTGACATAAAATTGAGAGTTATCTGCATTACCATGGTTTTCATAAGACTCCAGCCTATTCTCAAAGCTAAGGAGTATGGCATGAACTTCTCTCAAGCTACATGGTTCTGCTCTGGCTGTGATTGACACCATTACTGAATCATATTCTGGCCCAAGGCCTCCTAATATGTAGAGTATCTGAACTCTTTCAGGAATTTCTTCCCCTGCTGAATTTAATATGTCACAGCATGATTTGATTTTATTCAAATAATCCTTCATTGGTGTGTTGCCCTTTTTCATGGTTTGTAGCTGGAGCCTAAATTGCATAACCTTAGCAGTATTTCTAGTGGCAAACTCGGTTTGCAGACCATCCCAAATGTCCTTAGCAGTAGTTAATCCAACAGTTGAAATTAACACATTTTCAGAAAGGGATGAAAGTAACCATGAAACAAGCAACTGATCCTGTCTATTCCACAAAACATAAGCTGGATTGATTACTCTGGTTTTGTTACCTGAGGTGCTTTCTGTATATTTATCTGGCTTGGTGCTCTCTCCCGTGAGGAATCCTTCGAGCCCATAGCCATTGACTGCAGCCCAAACTTGTTGCTTCCATATTAAGTAGTTATTATCTCCAAGCTTGATGGTAAGCAGCTGACTTTGCGGCTGAATCACAGTTTCAGACATGGGAAATGGTGGAAAACAAAATGCAGAAAGAAAAAAAAAAAAAAAAGGGTGGAGAATGGTTCAGAGACTGGCCTTAACCAGCTCTGATACCATGTGAGAAAATGTTAGCCTCCATTGATAAAGCAAATATAAATACTAAACTTGAAGAAGAAATACAGATAGCCATTTGTGGAAAAGATAATTTTTATTCACACTTTTTGGATGATCACACCTGCTCATATATTTATACAAGGACTAGGAATATTCTAGGTCATGTCAGATAGGACACGTGTTGCTATATTATAAGAGACACTAAATACAAAATGTAACAACCAGATTCCTTTTGATAATAATATGCTACAGTGGCAGGTAGCATGGCATCTTTGCAACCGGTTTCATGATCACATCTGATTCACTGATTGGTGTTTTCAATTATATATTACATTATTCACAATATATCGTAGATATAAAGTGGTATTTAATTTGTATTTGAGTGTATCCCACATGATTAAAAATAGTCGTTGATTAAATTAAAGTTGGTGTGGTTGTTGTGTATCTTTTTTCTTTTTACTTCTCGTTAGAATATGTATATGATGATCCGTGTGTGAACTGTGATATAGGATTCTTATTTCGCTCACTTGATATTGTTGTACTCCTAATTGGCAATAGCTTCTTAACAAATTAAATTGTTGCTTCGGTTTTTAATGCATTCTTTTTTTATCACATTCTTTTGCATGAACACATGTTAAGATGCATTTTTTATAGTTCATATATTTTTTTAAAAAAAAATTATCGAAAAACAACTAGTTAAAGTTGTATAAATTTATTTATTACTATGTTATTTAATATTCTTTTTCACAACAATAGTGTTCTTTTTAATGTTATTGTTATTACTATATTTAAATTATTCTCAAAAGTAAATTTATTCTTTCGACGAGTAATGGACAAATTAGTGAATTTTGTCTATGAAGATAATATAATTATGATGAAATTATTGTTTTAAGAAGATGACAGTTATTATTATCATAATCGGGCCTAAATTAAAGGACAAATTGTATAAAACATTAGGAATTAGAATTGTTGATCTGTTAGATGTATGGTAAAAATTGTAATGGGATTTTATATACTTCTTGATGGGAAGGATACATCTCACGCCAATTAAGCATGTGGGTGGACTATCAACTATGCCGATGAATTTTGACTTATAAGCGAGAATTAAGCCCAATTTCTCTAAAAGACGCCTTTTCTAGGACAAACTTGTGAAGCTCAGGCCAAAATAGAAAATACCTCTTGGGGAATGCAAGTCACTCCGTGCCACATAATTGTCGCTATTTGTAGGAATCTCGCATCGGCTCCGAGCCAACGGTCCACTTACATGTTGGGTGCTTATGAAGGGATGGATATATTCTACATCGATTGTGCATGAGGCTCAGGTCAGAGAAAACGGTACCTCTTGGCCAGACACGAGCCACCCCCATGCCATATCATTGGCGCCGTCTATGGGAATCCTGCACAAGCTCCCCGCTTACATAATCAGCTGGTGATGTAAAGGAGGATATATCTCACATCGATTAAGCTTGACCAAAGGCAAAGCGAACAATACCTCTTATATGAACACGAATCACCCCGTGCCACATCATTGGCATCGTTTGTGGGAATCTCATACTAACTCCTTGCTCACATAGTCCACCCATGTGCTGAGGGCTTATGATGGTGATGGATACATCGATTGAGGGTGTGGGTAGATTCTAGCTTATGGGACGAGGGCTAAATCCCTCTCCCCCATGCTGGTGAATTGTGGTTTATAGGCAAGAACTGAGTATCTCTCTCAAGAAGAGTCTTTTTCAGGATAAATTGGTGAGGCTCAACGCTTTGCGGATAGTACCTCTTGGCGGTCATGAGGTCCAAGCCACAACGGACAATACCTCTTGGGGGGACCGTGCCATCCTAGGCCAAATCATTTCTATTATTCTTCTTCATTTATGCCCTTAAACTCTAGTTCCAATTCTTGAAGTGGTCTAGATTAGCAATTTTTGCCAATAAAATATAGGTGTAAAAGCCGGGAAGAAATGCTTACAGGAATTTTTGTATCCCTTCTTAAAATCTATTATTTTTGGCCCTTTAATTCACAAACTTTTCATGCAAATCTGCCTCCAGATAACCAACTCAAATCTGCACAACATTTGATGTGTAAATAAGAACAACAGCTAATCGAAATAATGAAAAAGACTGATTTATCACATAAAAATTGTTGGGCTATTGAGAACAAGAAGAATTAAAAAGACTACAGCAAACATTCAAATACATGCAGAATCTGATCCCAGGACCCAGAAGTGCATACTCTGAATAAAGCTACTTGAGGGTTGTCTGTATTTCCATGCACTGCAAAATTGACTTTTTCAACTTTCATGTGAACCATTTTTGTTGTCACGTTCCATATTTAGAAGGCCAATCTAATTGGTGATCTTGCTGAGCTTTAACCGCTTCTCTTAATCCCGGGTTTCACATTGAAGCTCATCTTCCAACTATTGAAATTAAATTAGACAGCGTAAAGCCACAAATTTCAAGAATCAAATATCTTCCAGATATAGCTTCATCCAGAAACTCAAGATGCTGACTGAGATCATTGCAGTTTAACTATTACACTTGATCACAAAAAGCACATTACCTCATTACGTCTTGCAATGTTATCAAGGATACTCTTGTTAGTTACGACCTTGACGCTTGAAATATGCATGTAAGACAGCCACAAACTTGGAGAAACATGGACATTCTGTTCTTGCGTAACTGTGAAAAAACAGAATATCAAAAAGGGATAATTGAAAAAAGAACTGAGGTTAGGGCTAGTTACAAAATAACCCAGATGTTTTTGAAAATTACAAAAAACATTTTGAGGTCTGATTCCATCTTACATTTTCCCCCTTCATAAACAAAAAATATTTCAGAGTCCCCCTGATTAATTTAAGACTGAATCAAACCAGATAATTTTTTTTTTGTTATTTTGGAACATCTCTATGTTTTACAAACCTCAGGTGTTTTTCTTTTAATTATCCCTATCAAAAATTGTAAACTCCAAATCAGAGAAACAAGGTGTTCAATAGTATGGGCAAGCTCAACCGTTAAGAAGGCCCATCAGTCATCATCAGAATTCCTAATATATTAACATAATCAGCTTCAGAAGACCATTTTTAGTTTTATTCTGTGGAAACCAAGTGAATAACAATCTTCAGTATTTCACAACTTTTTAATTGCACATCAGAACACCATCAAGTACTTACAAGAGCATGTAATGTCGAGACTCACCATCAAACATTTACAAGTGCACGTAAGGTCGAGATTCATATTTCTTGACTTAACTCCATCGAATCTTGGCCTCTTTGAAGCTTAATAGCTGGCAGACATCGGGAATTCTTTTTCTCCTCCAAGGAAATAAGTTGTCCAGCATATAAGCTCTTGATAATCCAGTAAACTGACTGCATTAGATTCAATAGTCTTGAGTTTGATAATCAGTGACAGTGGGGAATGTGCATATCATATTCATGTCTAATATATACTTAATTGAATCTATTTTAAATACTAATAGTGTGTTTCAAATTGGTTAAAGGCAATGGGACTTGAGCAATAACTGACCGTCATGGGTATATTCTGCTCCAACACGCATTGCTTCAAATGACGGGAAGCACAACTCTCCTCATGAGAAACAACTACCCCCATTGAAATACTTCCAGCTTCAAGAGCATGCACCAATGTTTGCAGAGTTTTGAAAACCTGTCCCCCACCATGCTGAGCAGGACACAGATCAAATAAAGGATAAGATCGTAAGCTTTCCTTCGTGGGAGTGAGATAGATATATCAACAAAATTTGTTATGCTTCCACACTGATTGTGTATGCATGGCATTTTTCCAAGTTAAGCGTGCAAGCGTATATGGTATACCTTAATAATGGTTGCAATATTTGTGAAATATTTTGTTTTTCCATGAAGCATGACGCCCAAAGTGTTAAAAACAAGAGAAGGAGTGCTGTAGTTCACAGCAGTATAAACTTGGTCATGCCTTCTGCTGATATTTCTGGGCAGGATCATATATCTAACAAATTAAATAAAATTAGTACTGAAACATAAGAAACAAAAGGCAAAATTAGAACACAATACAATAAAACAAGAACAAAATGAAAAACAGTTTTTAGAACCTTAATATGTAATAAGAATTGAAGAAGAAAAAAGGGAGCAAGAAGAAGAAAGAAAAGTTGGCCATCACATTAGTTACAAAACCATATAAAAAGCTGGATTGCAAATCTTCCAGACACAACAATGACATTTTAGAACAACTGTGAGCTATAGGGGTCAAATCAAATGAATCAAGATGATAAAAGACCTTCCAGAAGTATAACAAATTCAGATCAGCCAACTAACAGCCAAAATATAGCTTGCTGCTCATTAGGATGATGAACCAAGTGTAAATATGTCCTTACTTAATCGTTGATATATTAGAACAGGGCATCTTCGTAAAACATAGAATATCAGATGTAGAGCGTTCAGGGCATTAAAATTATCTACCCACAACGACGTGGGCTGGGTATTAGAATTCAACAGCTCGAGATATGTAACCCTTTATTTCATCCAATTCGCAATCCATGCCCAACGGCATAGTCAAGAACCCCAAGATCGCAAACTATGTAAACTGGTGTACAAAAACAAGAGCTACTCAAAACTTAATGTGTCAGCTACAATGTTCTGCAACCTAGGTGGGAACTAACTCTTCTTAAACTTATAGTGTCCTAAACAGATGGCGCTTCCGAAGATAATTTATGGCCTAAAAGAGATCACACGAGTGGGTAGCACCACGAGGACAACTCTTGTAGTAGTACTGTAAGGACCTAGTGATGCATAGACGCAGCAATCATGTCCAAACATCAACTTATTGGCTTTGCCCATGTATATCTCAAATAAACATGAAATCATAATCTTCAGCCTAGATGAGTGACATAAACAAGATGTAGAAGTAGGCATGTCACAGGCATACTTTTTTGGTGGCAAGACAGATCCAGCGGCTATTGAATCATTAAGCCAGTTAACTTTAAGCACATAGGCATTCACTGCACATCCGTACAAGAACTTGAATGATTGTATCTGAGATAACAAGAGAACGAGAATTAGAAATTTCCACCCTGCAACAAACATAATTAGCAAATAGCATACCTCCATTATATGTGAAAATAATGCGAGAGTCGTCACAAGTTTATTATGGATAAATTTCAAATCCAATTAATGCATTGAACACTTTTTGATTCAATATTCAGAAAATCAAAGGAAAATATCGTTCTGCCTACATATCTAATTGTGGAACACAGTCTGCTTCCAAATAAGCCTTATACAAGATGTAGCATATGCCAGAAAACAAAGTTCTGATATCTCCCATTTGAGTTTACCATTGAGTTTGTCTCTGATATCTCCCATTTGAGTTTACCATTTTGTCTCTGATATCTCCCATGTATACACTCATAGTTTACAATTTTGACAGCAACTGGCAATCTATAAAGACTAAATAGAAAATTCAACAGAGTCAAAAGAAATAAATAGAGGGAAAATGTTAAGACTCTGCAACTAAACCTTCACTGGCTCTCATTTTAAGGCAGTGCACAGCAAATATGATGTACCCTTTTAATTGGCAATTGCAGCCCAGACTTTCTATAGGAGGTAAAGAGCTCTGCTTTGTTAATGATATATTCTTTTTAACACTCGTTAAAACTTATATTCAGAAAATAGCAAAAAGATTTATCTTAATTGATTTTCTCTAAGAAATTAAAATAATTGAAGAAATTAACAAATCTAAACACTGTTCTATAATTTTTCTGTTCTTTTCTAAATTCAGGGGAAACCTGAATTTGTTCTAAAATAAAGGTCACATGTTTGTGAAGACATAAAGTATGTTTTGAACATAAACTGAAAAGTAAGTAACATTCAAATTTTTGGTAACTGACCTTCTTCAAACATAAAACAATAGGAAGGACCCGAGACTTAAACCTAGAACTTCTCTTTTTGTTCAAATTTATGGATGGAAGTTGAGAGAGAACTATGCCACCGTACTTTCGAATGAGACCCTCAATTTCCTTTTCCTTTTTTTGAGAAAATCCAGTAAGCAAAAATTCCATGTTTTGGAATATCAACCTTTTCTTCTCCTTATCCAAGTGATTTTTCAGAAATCTGTCCATCTGTGGAGCTCTAGATTCAAGATGTGCACTGAGTCTAGTTGATGTTTTAGAAGCTCTAGCAGAAGAACCTGCAAATGTCACACAAAGTCATCACTGGGCAACCATCAGATAGTTCAACTTATGTTTCATATGAAGATTCAGGATTTCCCTTACAAGGTATTGACGCAGTTTGAACCTTCCGAAGTTTCTTTTTGTCTGGAACTTTAGTTTCTTTTTCAGAAAAGTGAACACGTTTTGATCCTAGTAACTTTTGAGCACTTTGAGGTTTGCATTGTAATAGCGCTGGCTGCAGGTTCTCACTGTACACACATTGTTTTTTGCTTTCTGGTAATGCTGTCCGAATTGGATTTTCTTCAGCAAGATTGTCCATAGAAGAATTAGAAGCCTGGAAGTGGCTTTGTGTCCTATTATTCACTAAATGAGAGAAAGTATGGGTATTTTCTTCCTTTGAGACGAGTTGTTCAGCCCCAACCTTCACAGTTTCCTCACGGTTCTCCTGGAAAGTCAACCCGATATTGCTCTCCGTCAAAAATGATTTATTCTGAGGACTATCTTTTTGGAAAAGTTTGCATGGCTAGGCAATAGTTTGCTATAATCTCTAAGGGAAGTGAGTCGTCTAGAAACTCCATTTCGTGACTCCTTGATACTAGCTATTGGCACACCAATTCCTTCCCCTTGAGCTAGCTCATTGTTGGAGGGAGAGGTCCCTAGCACATTGTCGTTCTTGCTTTCATTTGTAATATTGAAATGCCCAGGATGGACTCTGTCCTCGTGGCTTATTGGTGAGGAACTTATATTCTCAGAAATACTACAAGGTACAACAGAGCAAAGAGGGTCCACCAAAGATGTGTTTGAAGATCTTACATCTTGAGAAAGCAGCATACCGTCCGCAGCTCTGTTATAGAAATTTTCAGTAGGTATGCTTAATTGAGAAGCTATTATGGCCCCTTTATCATGATTCTGCACAAGGGAGTTTTCATCTGGAGCAGTATGTGCAGACTCTGAAAAAAAGCTTGTCTCACCAGCAAAAGGTTCCGGGATGCAATATTTCACGGTGGTGTAATTCACTTCATTCTGTGGAGTGTGAAATGAATACAAAAGAAAAGCAAGAGACAAAAGCATATAGTTAAGTTGAGAGAAACGACAATATAAACATAGATACAGATGATTGACAAAGAAAATTCCTTGAAGCGTGAAACAAAATTTAGAGAATATCATCACTCTTAGCATAGCAGGACGCCTTGTCTTGTTACAGCAGAGTATCAGTAGTTAGCAACAAGACATTATTCTTCTAAGTGCAGGATAACCACAACATTTTCCCAGTTGTCAGATGGTTCTGCAGAGGTCTAAACCTCGACATTTCTTCATTTCTTTTTCTAGTCAAAAAGATTAGTTAAAAGTTTAAAGCCAAGATGTCATTCTAACTTTAGGAATAAAGTGAAACATCCTACATCCTGTTTTAATGCCTAACAGCCTAAGTAAAACAAATCACAGGGTACTAAGGAAACAAAAAGAAAATGACGTGCACAAAATGATGCCTAAATTACTTTCAATTGAAACTACTATTGTAGAAAAGGATCCTTTAAGGTTGTAAGCGATTCTGTTCAGTTTTACAGTAAAAGTGTAAAACACATCACAAGGTACTAAGTGAGCACCTAACACATTCACAAAGCGCTTACAATTGTTCCTATTCTTGGAAACCAAATTAGAGATTGGAAGAAGGGGAGAATTAGAGATGCAGAAGAAAAATATTGATAGCAGCAGAAGATTGAAAGAGATGCCATGATATAATTTCTTCATATTACAATTGAAATTGCTGAGATGGCAATAATTTAGCTCTCAAGAGCTCATCAAGCATGGAAACAAGAGATTAGTGCGATATGCCAATAGAAATAAAAATGCAACTTCTAGTGGTACTTACGTTGCTTGTCCAACCACCAAACCAACGACTTTTGAACTGTTCTTGAACTATATTTGGTTGACTATAATCTTTTTCTGTCAAGAGAAGATGAGTAACTTGTTATAATCTCATTATTGTTTCTTGCAGAAATTAAAAATACAATGGCAAAAAAACAAATTACCCCTACCTTGGCAACTCATAGTTGGGAAGGGGCTCACATTTGTTTCATGTGAATTGTTTTCTGCTGTTGTTGCATTGGCTCTCTGCAGGTTGAACTTAACATTGATCAGTAAGTAGTACAAAAGTAAAGTAACACTCGTATATTTAAGCACTAGGCAAATCATAAAACATAAGGGACATTTCTATTTCTATGTCCAACCAAAAGCTAACATAAAATCCCAGAAAAGTTTATGGACCAGTGGAAATAGCATATGCGTCCAACTCAGTCACTACAATTCTATTTTAAGGCAGACCACACAGTCTCACTAATTAGTGAAACCACATAGAAGTACTTTAAAATCAATGAGGACGTTTGTTTTCATGGAAATCCAGGTTAGCTGCTGCAGGTGGACCAAAGATTCAGAAGGTAAGATCGTGTGGGTGGCAATCAAATAAAAATACACCAAAATATAATGTCATCCTTTAGGGATTAGACTGGACACACCCTTTCATAATCAGCATTAGCACCAATATTTGGGCAACTAAAAGTTATTCCCAAGTGCCTGCAGATGGTAAAGAGACAAAGGAGATTGGAGATCTGATCAGGCAGGTCAGGGGCTCTGTTACACACATCAGGTAAGGCAACTATGCAGCTGATAGGTTATTAAATACAAATGTAATAGAAAGATCAATATGCAGCTCGCCGAAGTAGAGTTGAAGGGCAAGAATGTAGGCATATCCAAGATGGCATGCTTGGCTTCCCCTCAAGATTTCAGTGAGCTTTCTTATTATTCTTGCTTTTGAGAGATCGGGCTTGTGTCCCCTTCCTTATACACTTAACTCTAAACCAGTAGGGGTTTGCCTAGCCCGCCACCTAGTTACAAGTGGTTTAAGATTTTTTTTCATTCTTTAATTTATTTTATTTTGTTCATTTATTTATTTGCAAAGAGAAAAAATGATGAAGTGTTAACACAGAAACTTGAATCAAGTTCAAAATTTTCCATACCTCTGCTGACATTGAAAGATGAAGTTCCGGGTGTGCATCAACAGTCCTCAAACAATGATCCTGGTACCCTACATCGGTGCCCAAACCACACACTGGATTACCATCACCATTACAACATTCTGTGGCCAAATCATTTCCTAATTGTATGTCATTGTCTATAACAGCTTCCGTTCTATGAGTATAACTATCATCGAAAGATTTACCACAAATTGAGGCAGAAGCAGCTGTCTTCTCATGTTTTAAGTTTTCATCATCTTCAGAGTTGAAAGTATCCTTAACTTGTGATACACTTAACTCATTTCCAGGAAACTCATTTAAAAGAATCCCGGCATCTTCATAAGCACTTTCCATAGTTATATCATCCAAGTCAGATAAATTATCAATCTCGCTAGTTACATGAATTGAGCGACTAAAGGTGCTCTTCCAAACTTCTAAACGTGCTTGTTTTACCTTAAGAGAAGCTTCAAGTATAGCTGAAGCAGAAGAAGATTTCGCAAATGAATCACTCTCGATGACTTCATTAATTACCAATGCCTCTGATGCTGCTATACACAGTTCTACTACATCAGCAACAGCTTCAGAGAAATTCACATTTTCATCATGCTTCAACAATTCAGTCTTGTTTATAGGTCTTTCCAACTCCACAGTTGGAGACCAATTTGTTGCTCCAGTATTACAAAACAAACTTAATTTAACATCCCCGTGATCTAAACGTCCAGAGTCTTCTCGCATGACGAAAGGATAAATGGATTTTTTTTGGCGTATATCAGTAGTTAAATCTGTGTTCTCCGTATTGCCATCTGATGACAGACAAAGATGAAACTGAACCCCCTTCCAAGGAGAAAATACAGTTTAGCTGAGATTTTTGTGGAGAATGTGACTATCAATCAGTAATATAAAGCACAGATAACCAATATGATAACCAAGAAGAAAGTCCCAGGATAGAGGATTAAGTCCATTCAACAACATACAGCACTGTATCAGAAACATAGACACATCTGTCTTCATGCACAAAACATATGTAGCTACAACTTGATGGTTTCAGTGAGACTAAAATTTCAATAGCTGAAACTGACAGAAGAAGAATGCATATATAGATGTGAAAACATGAATTTAGACCATGTTCTACATATACTTGCTTTCTTCTTTAAAAACAAAATTTCTACAATTTATTTTTCATATAAAATAGTATCATAAGCATGCATGTGTAAGAAGAAAATGTCAGACGTGTATAACAGTCTTCAGTACTGCTTTGAACATTCAAAACCATAAAGAAAAACTGTAGATATCATCAAACTTGAGTGAGAAAAGAGCTAGGTAAGACTAAAGAACTTATTTTTTGATTTACCAGAGGAACCCAAATAATATATCTGTGAGATTCAGTTACTGCTAGACAACTATGATTTCTGGTTGACGGCATAATTGAGAAATAGAGGTAAGAGAGAACGACTACATATTCCAGAGGACGCCATAGCTCTCAGATAGATGTATACAATGTGCACCTATTTGACACTCGTTCGGATAGAATTTGACAAAACCTTGGACATTGAAAAACTCAAAGTCATTGGCGTCAAAAGATTTCAAACATGAAATGTGTTAGTAAATTAGTACAGAATGTAGTGGCAGAAGTTGATTTGTGTTACAGGCAGAAACTTACATTATTGGCAGACTGAGCAAAACTAAAGGGTGAACTGTCAGTCCCAGATATGAATAATTGACCAATGTTACATGCACCTTCTTCCCTCAATGATTCTCCATCGCTGACACCCTTCTGAAGAAATTGAAATTCCTATTGAAATGCAATGATAAAATTTTAGTCTTGTAATAGACGAGTTTCCAAGCAGAACAGATATGACTAGTTTGTGCTTTACAAGGAAACAATATGCTGCATATTTCTGCAGCACAAATAACATGAACCCTTGGAGTTACATAGGTAATTATCACAGAATAAAATTTCCAAGGTAAACCAAAGCAGCAAACCTTTTCATTTCTTTTCCCCTGCAGAACTGTGTTTTCGCACTTCTCACTGTTAACAAATGAGATGCCCCTTCATCTAACCAACTCCTATATTGCATCTTTTATACCCAGTTCAAAACTTAACTACTCAAATCCATAACATATTTATAAATTTCTGCATGCTTAATCATAAATTACATCATATTGCTAATCAGTGCTGGATGAATTGAACAGCTAGGCCATTAATTTTAACACCATAATTTAAAGCCTAACCATATCTCCTAATAATCAATAATCATATAATGCCCACTGCAAAATTGCTAACACTCCTAATAAATGCAGCATTAGATGCAACAATTGAACATGTAAAAACAAGCTCTACTGCCTGCTGAACCTCAATTTTCTGCTCAAACGTAACATGATCTTTCTCGATGCCATCCACATTCAATTGATCGAAATTGCATTGCTGAAGCCATGCTGGTAACCATGCATCATCCTGTAAGCAGCAAAAAAAAAAAAAAGACTTCACATAATACTTAGAAAAAGAAAAGAAAAAATGCACACGTTTTAGCTCCATTGTAGCAGGTACAAGCATAAAAGCAGAAGATAAAACACTCTCCAGTCTCCACATTCCACAACCTGAACAAATACCTATTACTCAAATCGGAAGGCGCAAATGAGCTCACAACAATAATTTCGAAAAAAACAATAAACACTAAAGAAATAACAATAGCAAAGAAATATATTGACCATATGAAGGGATCGAAAAAAACTGAAATAGAAAAACGAAAGATTTTCTAACCTCTGAGAATTGGGGAGGGCGAAACCCAGATAAGCTGTCCATTGGGTAATTTTAGTGAAAAAAAATCAATTAAAATATCGTCATTCAGTGCAATCCTGGCAGTGGTGGAGGGGGTTGCTGGAGGGTTTAAGAATGGTTAAAATGGGATTATTGTTGGCGCCAAAATAGATTGCACCGGAGCCGGCAGTCCTGTAATTGTTTGCCTTTAATCTTTTTTTTCTTTTTTTTTTTTTGAGTATGGGAACTTGGGGAGAGGACACACGCATTCGTATGGGATCGAATCTGGGTCATTCACCCTTACAACACGTGTCTCAACCATTAGAGCACAAAGTTGATCCCTTTAATTTTTTTTCTTTGAAAACAGAGAGAAAAAGAAAAGGTCGAAATAAACAAAAATAAATAAATAAAAAGTAATAAACAAAGGGTTGACACCTCATTTTCCTCCAAATTAGACATTTTTCCTATAATTACAAAAATACCATAAATTTAAAGACTATAATACTCTTATTATTATGATAGATGGCACGATGGTACGATGTCTCAAATGATAGATCATATATGACATGATGGTATGATGACTTAAATGGTATCGTGCTATCCTGACATCGTGTCATCTAAAACACTAAAACAACATTGTGTGAAATTGAAACACCCCTCGTGCTAGCAAAATAATAATTACTCCAACATAAAAATTACACACTACAGTGCTAAAATTAACAAATCTCTGGCTGGTTCCTCGTCAAGAATCAATCTTCGTTGCTTGTAGATTCTCATCACGAGAGAGATTAATGAGATTTATATAGATCCAGGAAATCAAAGGGTGTATGTTTTGGGAAATAATTGGGTTTAATGAGGGAATGGTAAATTGAGGAATATTCTAGAGTTGTATTGAGTAAATGAGTTATTTTAAAAAATGGGGTGAGTGTGTATTTTAAATATTGGTGTATTAGAAGAAAAAGGGGTGTGAATAGCTGGGAAAATTGCAATTTTGATCCCATAATTTTGGGGGTGTCAAAACTAGTCCCACTCGATTTTACTTTTTCAAAAACACCCTGTAATTTATAAAATATATCAAAACTAGTCCCACTCGATTTTACCTTTTCAAAAATACCCTATAATTTATAAATTATATCAATTTGAGGACAAATTCCACCGCCGATTGGAATTTTCGCCGGAATTCGTCACGTGATAAGCACGTGACCAGAAATTTTGGAGATTTCTCACCCTCTTTGACACGGTGGAAATATAATGCTAGCATGGAAAGAGAGTTTGAGGGGAAAAAAACTCGTCACCACCATTTTCCCCAAAAAAACCATGCCCAATTACAGGGTGTTGACGAGTTTTCCCCCTCCAAATCTCGGCCGGTGACGAGTTTTTTTTCCCCCCAAATCTCTTTCCATGCTGGCATTTTATTTAAACCATGTCAAAGAGGGTGAGAAATCCCCAAAAGTTCAGGTCACGTGTTTATCACGTGATGAATTCAGGCGAAATATCCTCAAATTGATACAATTTGTAAATTACAGGGTGTTTATGGAAAAGTAAAATCGAGTGGGACTAGTTTTGACACACTTTGTGAATTACAGGGTGTTTTTGAAAAAGTAAAATCGAGTGGGACTAGTTTTGTCACCTCCCCAAAGTTATGGGACCAAAATTGCAATTTTCCCGTGAATAGCCTTAACCTAAACAAATAAAATATTATTGTTCAATCAAGATTTATAAATAGTATGGCATATCTAGTCTTCAAAAAATTATAAATTAGATTATTTATATGACTAGTCCATCTTCATGTATCGATTATGTATTGTTGGATTGATTTAACCAAATAAAATTGGTACCTGAAGGCTCTCCTCGGGTCGGACCTCGGGGTCGAGCTTCGGGTTTGTATATGTGGGTGACCTGAGACACGAACACACGTTAGGCTAGCTGGGATGGCTCCCAGCTAAGGCCCTCCGATGCTTAAGTCAGATCGGGTCGTGAGGTAAATAAAGTAAAAGTAGCGAAGCGGTTAAAATAAACAGTGAAAAACCTCACCTCTAAATATTTACCGGGCTATTTATAATAATCTCGATTAGTGCTTACTTTACTTTACACGTGGCATCATCGGGGAGTCCTGGTGTCAGAGAATCAATGGCGTTCATAGGTTCGGGTCGCGGTTCGGTTCGGGTCGGGTCGGGTTTGCCCCGACCCGGATGAGCAGTCCGCGGACCCTAGCGAATTTAGCCAGTTTTGGGTTTTCTTTAAGGGTAAAGTGGTAAAATCACTTTATGGTTTATCATTACTCCCCCAACTTCTTTTATTTTCTAAATAAAAGAAGTTTAGATTAGTTCGTTGAATGTGGTTCTCCAAGGGTGATAAATACTAACAAGGGGGCAAGTTTTCATTTATTCTATCTCATAGGAAAAAGGGTGGGTTCATCTTTTTGAAAAAAATTGGTTCTTCTACCAGGCTTGGTCGCGCCGTGATCATCGGCGTCGTCTCGATCGGATCTGCTGAAATTCGTGGTCGGGCATCGTGATATCGGGTTGTCTCGCATCGCATCGGTGGGTTTGGTCACGCATCGCGCGTCGCATCGCGCCTCGCTTTGTCTCACCTCGGCGCCTCGTCTCGCTAGCATAGCCCGCACGCTCGCCTCTTCGCGCCGGATCGCCTCGGCCACATCACGCCGTGCCTCGCGCATCGCATCGTCCTCGTGATCGCATCGATCGGTTCAGGTTTCGTGGTCGCGCGTCGCCCCTCGCGTCGCGTCACCTCGCGATCGCGCTACGGATCGCCCAAGACATCGCGCCATGCCTCGCTTATCGTGATCGTCCTCGTGATCGCATCGGTGGGCTTCAGGGTCGCGCATCGCCCTTCGCGTCGTGTCACCCGCGATCGCGCCGGATCGCAAGACATCGCGTCGTGCCTGCCCATCGTGATCGTCCTCGCATCGCGTGACGGGTGGGCTTGTGGTCGCGCAGACGCCCTTCGCGTCGTGTCACCCCGCATCGCGCGCTTCGGATCGCCTCAACCCATCGCGCGCCGTGCCATCATCGATCGGTGGGCTTCAAGGTCGCTTCGCCGCCTTCGCCTCGCGTCACCTCGCGCCTCGCACTTCGGGTCGCCTCAGCACATCGCGCAGCGCCTCGCTCGTCGCTTCGCGCATCACATCATCCCCGTCGTTCAGCGTCGCCTCGCATCGGGGTCGTCCTCCGCCCCTTCCTTAAGGTTCTTTTTCCGAGATCGGGCTCATCCTCTCCCTTTATTCCGGTAGATTACTTCTCATCTTTTAATGTCTTCTAGCTTTTCCAAATCGATTAAGGTCGGGATCGGGGTCATTTACTAGCTCTCCCCTTCCCATCGTGGTAGTGAGATAGATGCGGAAATATCCGCCCCTTGGGCTCTTATTAAGTCTTCCGTAGAGGTCCATGAGATACCCTCTCTCCGTAGAAAATTTTATATTGGGATGATCATGAAATCGTGATACCTAGTCCCGAAGATAGGATGGATAAACCTCCCGCCCAATGCCTTGGATTTCACGTGGCTAGTCTAGGCGGGGCTCGGGTTTCCCTTTCGGATGATGTAGAAAATATTTTGGTGGGTTTGGATGTCACCCGCTCAATGGTACCCAATTCTTATAGACATATTTTGGGATTTATTATTGTTCAATCAAGATTTATAAATAGTATGGCATATCTAGTCTTCAAAAAATTATAGATTAGATTATTTATATGACTAGTCCATCTTCATGTATCGATTATGTATTGTTGGATTGATTTAACCAAATAAAATTGGTACTGAAGGCTCTCCTGCCTGGTCGGACCTCGGGTCGAGCTTCGGGTTTGTATATGTGGGTGACGAGACACGAACACACGTTAGGCTAGGCCAGGATGGCTCCCGGCTAAGGCCCTCCGATGCTTAAGTCAGATCGGGTCGTGAGGTAAATAAAGTAAAAGTAGCGAAGCGGTTAAAATGAACAGTGAAAAACCTCACCTCTAAATATTTACCGGGCTATTTATAATAATCTCGATTAGTGCTTACTTTACTTTACACGTGGCATCATCGGGGAGTCCTGGTGTCAGAGAATCAATGGCGTTCATAGGTTCGGGTCGCGGTTCGGTTCGGTTCGGTTCGGGTCGGGTTTGCCCCGACCCGGATGAGCAGTCCGCGGACCCTAGCGAATTTAGCCAGTTTTGGGTTTTCTTTAAGGGTAAAGTGGTCAAATCACTTTATGGTTTATCATTACTCCCCCAACTTCTTTTATTTTCTAAATAAAAGAAGTTTAGATTTGGTTCGTTGAATGTGGT
This sequence comes from Rehmannia glutinosa, assembly GCA_016081115.2. Classification (NCBI taxonomy): domain Eukaryota; kingdom Viridiplantae; phylum Streptophyta; class Magnoliopsida; order Lamiales; family Orobanchaceae; genus Rehmannia; species Rehmannia glutinosa. The sequence goes on from CM071925.1 coordinate 85,074,831, forward strand.
TCTCCAAGGGTGATAAATACTAACAAGGGGGCAAGTTTTCATTTATTCTATCTCATAGGAAAAAGGGTGGGTTCATCTTTTTGAAAAAAAAATTGGTTCTTCTACCGAGGCTTGGTCGCGCCTCGATCGGCGTCGTCTCGTATCGGATCTGCTGAAATTCAGGGTCGGGCATCGCATATCGGGTTGTCTTGCATCGCATCGGCTGGGTTTCAGGGTCAAGCATCGCGCGTCGCATCGCGCCTCGCGCTGTCTCACCTCGGCGCCTCGTCTGCTAGCATCGCCCGCACGCCTCGCCTCTTCGCACTTCGGATCGCCAAAGACATCACGCCCGTGCCTCGCGATCGCATCGTCCTCGTGATCGCATCGATCGGGTTTCGGGTCGCGCGTCGCCCTCGCGTCGCGTCACCTCGCGCGATCGCGCTACGGATCGCCCGAAGTACATCGCGCCATGCCTCTTATCGATCGTCCTCGCATCGCATCGGTGGGAGAAGAGGTGGTCGCAGACGCCTTCGCGTCGTGTCACCCCGCATCGCCGCGCCGGATCGCCAAGATACATCGCGTCGTGCCTCGCCATCGTCGATCGTCCTCGCATCGCATCGGCCGGGCTTCGTGGTCGCGACGCCCTTCGCGTCGTGTCACCCCGCGCATCGCGCTTCGGATCGCCTCAACCCATCGCGCCGTGCCTTGCCCATCGCATCGGCTGGGCTTCAAGGTCGCGCTTCGCCCTTCGCCTCGCGTCACCTCGCGCCTCGCACTTCGGGTCGCCTCAGCACATCGCGCAGCGCCTCGCTCGTCCGCTTCGCGCATCACATCATCCCCGTCGTTCAGCGTCGCCTCGCATCGGGGTCGTCCTCCGCCCCTTCCTTAAGGTTCTTTCCGAGATCGGGCTCATCCTCTCCCTTTATTCCAGGTAGATTACTTCTCATCTTTTAATGTCTTCTAGCTTTTCCAAATCTGATTCTGGGTCGGGATCGGGGTCATTTACTAGCTCCTCCCCTTCCCATCGTGGTAGTGAGATAGATCTGGAAATATCTGCCCCTTGGGCTCTTATTAAGTCTTCCGTAGAGGTCCATGAGATACCCTCTCTCCGTAGAAAATTTTATATTCCGGATGATCATGAAATCGTGATACCTAGTCCCGAAGATAGGATGGATAAACCTCCTGCCCAATGCCTTGGATTTCACGTGGCTAGTCTAGAGGCAGGGCTCAGGTTTCCCCTTTCGGATGATGTAGAAAATATTTTGGTGGGTTTGGATGTCAGCCCTGCTCAACTGGTACCCAATTCTTATAGACATATTTTGGGATTTATTATTGTTCAATCAAGATTTATAAATAGTATGGCATATCTAGTCTTCAAAAAATTATAGATTAGATTATTTATATGACTAGTCCATCTTCATGTATCGATTATGTATTGTTGGATTGATTTAACCAAATAAAATTGGTACCTGAAGGCTCTCCTCGGGTCGGACCTCGGGGTCGAGCTTCGGGTTTGTATATGTGGGTGACCTGAGACACGAACACACGTTAGGCTAGCTGGGATGGCTCCCAGCTAAGGCCCTCCGATGCTTAAGTCAGATCGGGTCGTGAGGTAAATAAAGTAAAAGTAGCGAAGCGGTTAAAATGAACAGTGAAAAACCTCACCTCTAAATATTTACCGGGCTATTTATAATAATCTCGATTAGTGCTTACTTTACTTTACACGTGGCATCATCGGGGAGTCCTGGTGTCAGAGAATCAATGGCGTTCATAGGTTCGGGTCGCGGTTCGGTTCGGTTCGGGTCGGGTTTGCCCCGACCCGGATGAGCAGTCCGCGGATCCTAGCGAATTTAGCCAGTTTTGGGTTTTCTTTAAGGGTAAAGTGGTAAAATCACTTTATGGTTTATCATTACTCCCCCAACTTCTTTTATTTTCTAAATAAAAGAAGTTTAGATTTGGTTCGTTGAATGTGGTTCTCCAAGGGTGATAAATACTAACAAGGGGGCAAGTTTTCATTTATTCTATCTCATAGGAAAAAGGGTGGGTTCATCTTTTTGAAAAAAATTGGTTCTTCTACCAGGCTTCGGGGTCGCGCCTCGCATCGGCGTCGTCTCGTATCGGATCTGCTGAAATTCAGGGTCGGGCATCGCATATCGGGTTGTCTTGCATCGCATCGGCTGGGTTTCAGGGTCACGCATCGCGCGTCGCATCGCGCCTCGCGCTGTCTCACCTCGGCGCCTCGTCTGCTAGCATCGCCCGCACGCCTCGCCTCTTCGCACTTCGGATCGCCTCAGCACATCACGCCGTGCCTCGCGCATCGCATCGTCCTCGCATCGCATCGGCTGGGTTTCAGGGTCGCGTCGCCCCTCGCGTCGCGTCACCTCGCGCATCGCGCTACGGATCGCCCCAGTACATCGCGCCATGCCTCGCCCATCGCATCGTCCTCGCATCGCATCGGCTGGGCTTCAGGGTCGCGCATCGCCCTTCGCGTCGTGTCACCCCGCGCATCGCGCTTCGGATCGCCCCAGTACATCGCGTCGTGCCTCGCCCATCGCATCGTCCTCGCATCGCATCGGCTGGGCTTCAGGGTCGCGCATCGCCCTTCGCGTCGTGTCACCCGCGCATCGCGCTTCGGATCGCCTCAACCCATCGCGCCGTGCCTCGCCCATCGCATCGGCTGGGCTTCAAGGTCGCGCTTCGCCCTTCGCCTCGCGTCACCTCGCGCCTCGCGCTTCGGGTCGCCTCAGCACATCGCGCAGCGCCTCGCTCGTCCGCTTCGCGCATCACATCATCCCCGTCGTTCAGCGTCGCCTCGCATCGGGGTCGTCCTCCGCCCCTCCCTTAAGGTTCTTTCCGAGATCGGGCTCATCCTCTCCCTTTATTCCAGGTAGATTACTTCTCATCTTTTAATGTCTTCTAGCTTTTCCAAATCTGATTCTGGGTCGGGATCGGGGTCATTTACTAGCTCCTCCCCTTCCCATCGTGGTAGTGAGATAGATCTGGAAATATCTGCCCCTTGGGCTCTTATTAAGTCTTCCGTAGAGGTCCATGAGATACCCTCTCTCCGTAGAAAATTTTATATTCCGGATGATCATGAAATCGTGATACCTAGTCCCGAAGATAGGATGGATAAACCTCCTGCCCAATGCCTTGCATTTCACGTGGCTAGTCTAGAGGCAGGGCTCAGGTTTCCCCTTTCGGATGATGTAGAAAATATTTTGGTGGGTTTGGATGTCAGCCCTGCTCAACTGGTACCCAATTCTTATAGACATATTTTGGGATTTATCATTATTATGCGCTTCTTTAATATGGCTCCTTCCTTCGTACATTTCTGGTCTCTTTACTCAATGAGTTCCTCTACCAAGACGGGTGAGGTAGGCTTTTTTATCTCACTCCTAAGCCTCACTTTGCAAACTACTTGACAAGCCTCCTTCATCCCTTGGGTGTTGGAAAGATTCCTTTGTGTATGTTCGACCTCCCGGATCGTCTTTGGAAGGCGTCTTCGGTATAGAGGGTATCTAGACCTCGACCAGGGCCTTGGGTCTCCCACCGGGAGTGATACATTCATTTCCGTAAATTAACTAAGCGTTGGTTCAAGACATCCAAACTACTTGCGGAGGATATACTCTCTCTTGTGGGGCTTAGCCTGCGCCCGTACCGGACCGGCCTCTTGGTAATTATTTTTAAATTTCTACTTTTATTTCTCTTTTTGTATTAATACTAATGCTTCTTATATTTTTGTAGAGATGGTTGTTCGTGCTTCTATGGTAGCCAAGCAAATGAAGGCCCAACTTGCCAAGAAAGGAGGGCTTCCCGGGGCTGTCTTTGCCTCTGCCGCCCGCCTCCACAAGTGTCTTCTACGCCCGGAGTCGATCCTTCGTCCTCCCATGATGAGGTTCGGGCAGAATCTATACGAGGAGCAACCGGAAATCCTACCCTTCCCAAAGAACTTGAAACTATTCACGGGAGGGGGTCCCTCTCCTCGGGGGAAGAGGAAGAGACCGAGGAAGAGGAGAGATCCCATCGTGGAGATACGTTCTTTAGACCTAGCCCAAGGTCTCTCGTCTCGCCTCGTCCTTTGGTTTCTGGTGCACCTTCAGGGAGTTTCGATGAGATCATGGCAAGACTTCAGGAGCGAGAGAAGCTTTTGGGTGATCTTTGGACAAGCGAGAATGGTGGGGTATCGCGTCCTCCTCTATGCGTCGAGGTTCTCGGGTCATACCCAATTGGAACATCACCACGAGATAGTTCTGTTTTTCGTTCACCTAGGGGTGGTGACTCTTTTTTTGTACAAGCATTGTCTACTCCCCCTGGATCAAATTGGGGTCCAAGGCTTTGGCATGACCCAGCTTGAGGAAGGCATTGCTCATAATGCTATGATGGTAAGCTTCACTCGTTTTTGACTTCCTATTTCCTTTTCATTATGGAAGCTGACCTTTTTTTTTTTTTTTTTTTTGCGGGAATTTGGCTATGATTCACCGGTGACTCTTGGGCGACCCAATTATCAACACCAATGGCTAGCTTGCGAGGAGCGTCTATCCCAGATGGAACAAGATCTGAGGACTTCACTTAGGGAAAATGTCCGAAAGGAGTTTGAGGCTTCCCTTCAGGATCGGGATCGCGAAATAGAAGATTTGAAGGTCTCATTACACACCACCGTGACCCAACTAGATGATGCCAAGAAGGGTTTAACTGATGCTAAGAGGGACTCTTTTGAAGCTGGTAGGACCGCTGGTGTTCTTGAATACCAGGGCTCAGAAGATTTTAAAACTAAAGTACAAGAGGCTCGCATGCAAGGAGCTATTGATTTCAGGAAGTCGGCCAGCTTCGGCGTCGCGGTTGCTAACCAGGCTGCCAGCTATGAACTCAATGGCTTCGTAAAATGCCAGTTCCAGATTGCGAAGTTAAAGGGCTTTGTTCCTGGGTTTGATTTGACCCAACTGACACCTTTGAAAGATGAGAACTTAGAGACCCCGAAGCATGACGATGAAGGCGAGGCTGAGGAGGATGAGTTTACTTTTCTGGTGAAAGAGGAATATGGCGAAGACCTTGGCTCCCAGGACGAGGCAGGCTCTTCACGCTCTAGCGTGGAGGGTAGGGGTGATGGGTCTCAGCCTGCACCACATTAACCTCTTACCTAATCTGCCTGCCCTAACCGCCTGCCCTATCTGCTTGCCTTATCCGCCTGCCCGATGCTTTATGCTTTATTGCTTGCTTTTGTAATAGAACTGCATGTCTTACGCTTTATTGATTTCTTTTGTAATGGAACTGCCTGACTTACGCTTTACGCATTGCTTTTGTACTAGAACTGTCTGTCTTATGCTTTATGCATTGCTTTTGTACTAGAACTGCCTGTCTTATGCTTTATGCATTGCTTTTGTTATATGATAAACTTCTTGGGATCAATGTCATTACTTTAGTCAATTAATCTTTTTCAGATTATTTTATCTTTTTCAGATAAGTAGTCAATTAATCTTTTTCAGATTAATTTTATCTTTTTCAGATAAGTAGTCAATTAATCTTTTTCAGATTAATTTTATCTTTTTCAGATAAGTAGTCAATTAATCTTTTTCAGATTAATTTTATCTTTTTCAGATAAGTAGTCAATTAATCTTTTTCAGATTAATTTTATCTTTTTCGAGATAAGTAGTCAATTAATCTTTTTCTGATTAATTTTATCTTTTTCAGATAAGTAGTCAATTAATCTTTTTCAGATTAATCTTGATGAACTCCAGTGACCCTCTGGCGTGCGCCTCTTCACTTGGCCTTATTTGGGGTTCTCATCTTGGCTGGGCTTGAGCCTCTAAGGTCTCTTAGCCTTAGATATATTTAACAATACGAAAATAAGGAAATAAACAATTCATACGAATCTTGCTCAGTTTTAAGAAAACGAGGTTGTCATTAACCATTAAACCTGCTGGCAAAAGAGGGTGAAGCAAAATACTTAAGCATAAAATTTTCTAAGGTTGTGCACGTTCGGGTCGTGGTAGTGGCTTTCCCCTTCGCGTCTTCCGGCGATAAGTACCCCTTTTCAAGATCTCCGTTACTTTGTAAGGTCCCTCCCAATTGGGGTCTAGCTTACCTACATGCTTAGATACCTCCACTTTTTTTCAACACCTGGTCCCCACTTGGAAATTTCGCTCTTCACTCTCTTGTCGTAGGTCTTCGCATCCTATTCTTAGCCGTAGTAGTTGGATTTTGAGAAAGGCCCGATCTCTTTTCTCTTCAATCACATCCAGGTCAAGCTCCTACTACCCCTCGGCGTTCGAGTCGGGGTCATACCTCTGTACTCGGAGTAATGCCTCCCAATTTCCACTTTGGTATTATTGCTTCGATCCGTAAACTAACCCAAAGGAGTTTCCCTGTCGAGGTCCTGGGTGTTGTTCGGTAGGCCCATAGGGCTCTGGTAACTCATCTACCCAATATGTCTTAGCGCCTCCAATCGCGTCTTCAAATGTTGCAACAATATTCTATTTGCTACCTCCGTCGACCATTAGCTGTGGGTTCCCCATTGTAAAGTGTTGTTGTATCTTCATCTCCTGGCACCAACTTCTAATCTTCTTTCCTTGGAATGCGTCCCATTGTCGAAATTAAGACCTGGGTAATCAAAACGACACACAATATTCTTCCGGATGAAATTCATAACTTCACTTTCGGTTATTTTGGCTAAGGCTTGGCTTCAATCCACTTGAAAAGTAGTCAATTGCTACTATTAAAAACTTCTTTTGAGCCTTCCCCGAGGAAAAGGACCCACTATGTCTATCCCCCCGATCAAATGGACACGACACCTCGATCGGGTCCAAGGGCACCGCTTGTTGGTGGGAGACATTAGCAAATATTTGGCACCTTTCACACCTTTTTGCAAATTGGTGAGTCCTTGACCAATGAAGGCCAAAAATATCCATGCCTTAGAATTTTCTGAGCTAGGGCTCGTCCTCCCGAGTGGTTCCCACAACTTCCTTCATGGATCTCCTTCATCACGTACATGGCTTGATCTGGCCTCAAACATTTCAACCAAGGTCCCCGGAAGGATTTTTATATAACTCCCCATCTAATAAAGTGAAGCGGAATTCTTCTAAGTAACCTTCTAGCCTCTACTGCCTCATCAGGGAGATCTCCCGTCTCTAAATATTTTTTTATTTCATCCATCCAACTTGCCTTTATCTCTATGTGAAGAGCCAAATCACCTTCCAAATTAAAGGGTATGGGGTCAGAACTACCTCGTATGCTTGGCTTATCTGCAGTGAATACCGTCGGTTCCGTCTGAAAGACAAATCTTGCAAGGGCATCTGCCTTCTCATTTTCCGTTCTTGGGATTTGTTGGATGCACCTCCTCAAATTCTTTGAGTAGCCCCCTTTGCCTTAGCCAAATATTCTGTCACATGGTTTTTTCTTTTCGCCTCATCGTACCATCAATTTGCTTAGCGACCAATTGGGAATCCGTAAATATCACCAAGTTCTTTGACTTTTAATTTTTAGCTATCTCATACGTACCCAGCCTCACCGCGACCTCGAACTCGAACCCCAGGCCCTTGCAAATGTATTCCCGCTCCCCTTTTTCGAAGAAGCGGATCCATCCACGTGCATTATCCAAGTGGCCTTGGGTTCTTTTTCTCTCTACTCCTGCATGCTAACGTTTTCGTTGTGAAATGCCAACACCGAGCCTTCAGCGATGTTCTAGATTGATACTTGATATCAAATTCTCCCAACTCTACTGGACCACTTCACCAGCCTCCTCGATCTTTGGCCGACCAAGATCGCCTAAGAGGGGTGGTTTGTTAAAACCACTATCTCATGAGATGGAAGTAAGGTCTTAGCCTCTGGCCGACACCACCAATGCGAGGGCCAATTTTTCCACCTCCAGTGTACCTTTCTTCCGCTTCCTTGAAGCATCCTACTTACATAGTACAGGGCTTGTGTACCCCACTTTCTTCCTTAACTAGAATCGAACTCACCGCTTTGGTGACACCGCCGATACAAGTATAACGGCTCTCCGGTTCGGGCTTGGCTAGTAGTGGCGTTGTCATCGGTATGTTTTCGATTCTTCAAAAGCTTTATCACACTCTCCATCCCATTGGAAGTTTTTCATGTTCCTTAGGATTTTGAAAAAAGGCAAACTTCGATCGGCTGACCTTGAGATAAACCTGTTCAATGACGCTATTTTTCCCGTCAACTGTTGTACATCTTTCACGCTCGGGTGGTCTAGGCGGAGGATCGCATCTATTTTTTTTGGGTTCACTTCAATGCCCTCTCGCGGTACCATAAACCCTAAGAATTTTCCTCCCCTTACCCCGAAAGTGCACTTTCTTTGGGTTCAACTTCATGCCGTAAGTTCTCATGGTAGCGAATGCCTTCTTCACATCCTCCACATGATCTGCCTCCTTAGCACTTTTGACTAGCATATCATCAACGTAGACCTCCATAGTTTTGCCTATGCAATCTTTGAACATCAAACTGACTAGCCTCGGTAGGTGGCTCTGCGTTCTTCAAACCAAAGGGCATTACTCGGTAACAATAGACTCCCTGCTCCGTGATGAAGGAAGTTTTTAACTGATCCTCCTCGGCCATGAATATTTGGTGGTATCCTTGATAAGCATCCATCATGCTTAATAATGCACTTCCTGCTGTGGAGTCTACCAGGGTATCAATTCGGGGTAAGGGTATGGGTCCTTTGGGCATGCCTGGTTTAGATTGGTGAAGTCAAGACACATTCTCCACTTCCCATGAGGTTTCGCCACTAAGACCACATTTGACAACGGTCCGTGTATTGGACCTCCACCACATACCCGCATCCAGGAGCTTATCTACCTCTTCCTTTATAATTTTATTCTTTTCTTCTCCGAAATTTCTCTTTCTTTGCTTAATAGGCTTGGCATCGGGTCGACGTTCAATCGGTGAACCATCACCCTTGGTCGATCCCATTTGAAACCGACGGCTTCCACGCAAATATATCCACATTCTCCCGAAGGAACTCAATTAGCAATACTTCCATCGTTGGGTCCATCTATGATCCTATTCGTGTCGTTTTGCTTGAATTCCTGGTTCTAATTCAATGATCTTATATTCTTTGAAGGTTTCACCTATACTCTTCTCGCTTAGCCTCTTGCCTCGGCTTCTTTTTGGGTGCCTCTTCTCGCTTCTTGCATCATCGCTCCCCTCTGCACGGGGGGGGTACCTTTTCAGTTCTCTCTTTTTCAAATGAGAGGTTATAACATTCCCTTACACTTTTTTGATTCCCTCTCACTTCTCCTATCCCATACTTGGTGGGAAATTTCACCTTCGGGTGATAGGTAGATACGACCGCTTTAAATTGATTTAACCCGGGCCCCAAAGTATCACGTTGTATGCGAATGGCGCGTCAACCACTAAGTACTTCATCATGACCGTTTTCTGCAAGGGTCCCGACCCATGGATGTAGGCAAATCTATTGTTCCCAACGGGACAATCTCGCTTCCTCCAAATCCCGTCGGTGGAGTGTTCACGGTTTTATGGTGGACACGTCTAGCTCCATCTTTCTTAATACATCCAAAAATATCACATCCGCCGAGCCATTGCCGACCGGGACCTTCTCGCACGGTGAAATTTGCTATATCCAGGCTAATTACTCTCGGGTCATTTCGCCCATCTCCACCTCTCTTAGGTCGAGGTCATTGAACGTGATGGAGTCGCCTCTTGCACATTTAAAACTTCCAACTTCTTTTTCCCTGCACTATTGATCTCTTGTTTCGTTTCCTCGCATTAGTAGAATCGCGCCCTACGGGTCCTCCTGCGATCATGTTTATGACCCCTCTTCTGGGTAGGTTATCTCCTTGAGGGTCGTGCCTCCTGGGGGATCGGGGTCGGGGTGATTGTCTATCCCCCTGCCTCCTCTCTCGCCCAGGAGCCCCTCTTCTTGGGGATCGGCCGCGATCGCTTCTTAGGTGATCTCTCTCTTCGAGTTGCTACATCCCCATTTTTAGCCATTTAAAGTGCGCAAGTATCCTTCTTTGAATTAGTCTTTCTATCTCATCCTTCAAGTGGACACATTCTTCCGTATCGTGTCCGTGATCCATATGAAATTGACAATACCTTTTCATGTCCCTTCTGTTAGGGGTAGCTCGCATTTTCTTCGGCCATTGCAACATATTTGATTCGCTGATCGCCATAAGAGCATGCACTCGAGGGGCGTTGAGGGAGTGTCTTGCATGAACCTTCCTACTGGCTCGATCCCGATCTCGGTCCCGATCCCTATCTTTCTCGGATCGAGATCGGGTACCTCTCGAGGATCTCTCGAGCTCTCTCTTGGGCTTGTTCATGGCTGCCCATTCTTGATCTTTCAACAAGTTCATTTCTTCCTCATGGATATATCTTTTCGCCATCTCCATCAAGCTTTCCACATCGGGTGGTGGGTCGCGTGCTAACGCGGAGGTCAATGGTCCTTCTTCAAGCCATGCATCAATATCTTTGGAGAGCATGTCTATACGCATTTCTTGCACATCAAGCGCCTCATTATTAAATCGGTTTATGAACTCTCTCGGCCGACTCGTCCTCCCTCTCGCCCGATCGTGAAGAGATGGGTGGTGGATCGTCTAGTCTTTTTTGCTAGCAAACGGTGCGAGAAACTTCCTTATCAAGTGTTCGTAAGAAAGTATGTCCCCATTGGTAGTCCGTGAACCACTCTTGTGCTCTTCCTACCAATGTGGTTACAAATATTCTCGCATTCATAGCATCATCGATTGCCCATACAATTGCATCACATGTTCAAAGCGCAAGTAACATGTTCTTGAGGTCACGGTTCCCATCATACTTAGGCAAATCTGGGAGTTTGAAGGTAGATGTCACTACTTCTTCTAAGATTTCTTGACAAAAGGGTGATCCTCTCTTTTGCAGAGCGGATGTGACCGCACCCCTCCTCCTAAGCTCATCCAGCTTCTTAGTGACTTGTTCAATTTGCTCGCTAATTTCGTTTATCCCCTCGGGGTCTTCGCGATTCCCTCTGCATTTCCCTGGATGTTCTTACTAGCTACTTCCTCCTCTTCCATCTCTCTGTGCTTCTTGGGAGGAGCCTCATGAGGCGAGGCTTCCTCCCTCGCATTTTCGGGTGGAACTCCCCTTGCTGTAGGTGTTGCTGGTGCTTTGCCCTTCCTAAGATATTCTGTTAGGAAATTCTTGCTAGCTTCAGCGATTAATTTCTCCAAGTCACTTGACTTCATCTGCACTATGGGATCCTCGTCTTCAAGAGACTCTTCACTCACTCGTAAAGAGGGTGAGGATATTCGTGTAGGTTGAGCTTCGTTGTTCTTCTTCGGTGTCTGAGTGTTCGGTGCGTCGTTCTTTTTCTGCGTCTCCATTACTCCTACTAATTCTCACTTTCCCACAGACGGCGCCAACTGATTTAACCAAATAAAATCGGTACCTGAAGGCTCTCCTCGGGTCGGACCTCGGGGTCGAGCTTCGGGTTTGTATATGTGGGTGACCTAAGACACGAACACACGTTAGGCTTTTTGGGATGGCTCGGCTAAGGCCCTCCGATCTTAAGTCGATCGGTCGTGAGGTAAATAAAGTAAAAGTAGCGAAGCGGTTAAAATGAACAGTGAAAAACCTCACCTCTAAATATTTACCGGGCTATTTATAATAATCTCGATTAGTGCTTACTTTACTTTACACGTGGCATCATCGGGAGTCTGGTGTCGGAAGAATCAATGGCGTTCATAGGTTCGGGTCGCGGTTCGGTTCGGTTCGGTTGGTCGGGTTTGCCCGGCCGGATGAGCGATCCGCGGACCCTAGCGAATTTAGCTTGACTTTGGGTTTTCTTTAAGGGTAAAGTGGTAAAATCACTTTATGGTTTATCATGGATGATATTTCTAGATAATAAAATCATTATTTTGGTGTCAAAAAATAATAAAAGATAAAAGAAATTTGTTTGTGAGACACATATTTGAAAATATGAAAAACAATATATCCTCCAAGTACAAATGCTCCTCAAATCTAAATCCTTTAATTCTCGAAAAAAATCCTTCAATACAATTGCAACTTTGCAATAGTCAATATTGTCATGAGTCATGACTCATGAGTTGTATTTAATATTTTTTATCTTTTCAATTAAAGAAAATAAATTTTCGAGACTCTTTGATGACTTTGGATTATTCATACACAAATCTTATTTCACTTGCAGTATCATCAATTGCGAGAAAATTGCAATATTAGTCCCATAAGATTTGGGCGCTGCAATTTTAGTCTCATAGTTTGTATTTTTGATTCCAAAACTTTCTTTTATACAAACATAGTCCCATAAGAATCGAAATTGTATTTTTGATACCATCGTTATTAAAAAACTAACGGATAACATCCGTGACGTTAAGTTGTAGACAAACATGCAATAATGGTCCATAAAAGTTAGACATTGCAATTTTGGTCTCATTATTTGCAAATATGGTCGAAGTTTTTTAATGCAAAATAGTTACATAAAATCTAAAGTTTTTTTTATAGTAATTCATTGGCATTTGACCTTTGAATGATAGTAAATGCGTAATTTTATAAAATAAAATTATTATATATCATTTACTAAGTAATATTTGTACTGTATTTTTCATTGAGTTAAATATCTAAAAATATAAGATAATACACACACAATCTTAAATGATAGCAGTGTTAGAAGATGTTAATTTTGATGCTTACTCAAATCGACACTTGACCCACAAAGATTATAAAAGACCTCGACCCGCCCCTACTCATACTTGTATCATGGCAGGTGTGACCAATTAGACACACTCAATTTATATATTTAACCTTATTTGGCGTGCCTCATACATACTATAAAAAGAATTTCACAAAACAAATAATAGGCGAAACTGCAAAATTAGTTTTGTAACAAAAAGACGGTTGTAGAAAGGTCATGCAAAACAAAATAGTCCCGTATAAAAATCATTATGTCCTAATTTCGCCATAAATTAGGAATTTCACCGGATTTCAAGCACATGAGCGACACATGTAATTTAGTAAAATTATGACCAAAATTGAGTTTTTTTTTTATATAGTTACAGAACTAATTTGCAAACCGTGCATTTTGCGAAATATTTTTGCAACCACCTATCAATTACATGATAAATTTTACATTTTTTATCAATTAATAAAACAAATAGTCATTTTAATTCATTAAGATTTTATTTAAATAAGGTACTAAAAACCATTTAAATAAGGTACTATATTCCGGGGAGGTTTTCTATTTTTTATTAAGAAAATCAATCAAAATCCATCAAGGAGTCCTTTTTTTTTTTTTTTGATCAAATCAAGGAGTCCTATTAAACCATTAGTAGCAATCTAATAGGTTTAGATTCTAACTTCGCCCCACAAAACCTCTGCGTTTTCTACTCTCATCCGAACAGCCCCTTGTTTTCATCTCCGTTGTCCTCACAATTTACTTCTTCATCGCTTCAGGTTTGTCTAATTAATTAATCTCGTTTGGATGAATTCTTATACTGTTGAGATTTTTCATAGACCAATTGTGTGATTGTGCTTGTGTATCAGATGATTGATCGATTTTTTTTTTTTTTTACCTTTTTCTCATAATCGAGATTCTCGTGTGTTCTATATTTTATCTGTTGGAAATATTTAATTTGAACTTAAATATATTAATTAAATGTGTATAGCTGTTTTACGGTTTAATCCAATTAAAGTGATAATAAGCTTTAATTTTGGATTAAAAGGGTATCAAATTGTCATGGATTAAATGTGTAAATACTATTAGGAGATTTTTCTATTTGTTAAGGGACCAAATAGAAAATAAAGGGGATACTTATCCAAAACGGTTATGTCGGGCGATAGTTTTTAAAAACCTAGAAAACGTCTGCCTCCCTTACATAACGTAATACAGAGAACTCTCAAGAGAACTGCTCGTCTGGAAGGCCAAAATCAGATCCAGATTTCTCAAGCCCTATTGGATTCAGGTACACTTCCGTGATTAAGATTAATCCCTTCTCTTTATCGGATTATCATGGTAGATCGGTCAAATCATGATTTTGTGGATTTCGTGAATTAAAGCATGCCCTTTTGTGATTTCGATTTCTAACAAGTAGACGTGTTCAAAGGTTTGAATCGAATTGACAAACCGCTCGGTTTCGAATCAGGTCAACGGTTCGAAAAATCGTTGACCATGGTTTCGGTTCGAATCGGAACCGAAAATTGAAATTATAAGGTTATGTTACGGTTCCACATTTTTCGAACCGAAAACCGCCGGTTTTCTATTTATTTATTTTTTTTAATTTTATTTAGGTACGTTTTAAAATTGAATTTGCCAACGGTCACAAATGTGACCGTTGGCAGCCGGTTTTAACCGAAAATTGACAATTTTGGTTAAAACCGGCGTTTTTTGTATTTTTATTTTTTTTTAAATTCAAATTTTGAAAAAATCAACGGTCAAGATTGTTTGACCGTTGATGATCAACGGCCAAGATTGTGTGACCGTTGGCAAAACCGTCGGTTTAACCAAAACCGCCGACGTTTTTTTTTTCCACAAAATTTTCCTATAAATACCCCATATATTTCACACATTTTTTCTCACACCAACTCTCTACTCTCTCAATTCTCTACATTCTAATCTCCCAATTTCAAGTTTCAATTTAATTTTTAGTAGTTTCATACTTTTATTTTAATTTCATTAGCTATTTTAAAAAATGTCGAACCGTAGAGGATCTTCTCGTCAATTCAAGGGGAAAGGAATTGAAGAAGCTTTCGATTTGAGCGAAGATGAAATCGAGGCATGTTTTGCTAGTTTTGGTGAAGCTCAACAAGAAGGTTGGGTTCAACCGGAACCGCAAAATCCAACTCAAACTCAAAGTCGTTGAGCTACACCACTTAGATCCGATATTTTTTTGGTGCACTTTAAAAAAATTACGGATCCTACAATTGGAGGTTTCAAAGTTACTTGCAACTATTGCACCAATTCCTACAAGTTTAGAGGAGGGGCGGTTATGAGACGTTCACGAACCACCTAAACAAAAAACATCCGGATAAAGTTGGGCTAGATCGTGCTCAAACACAACTACGGTCGGGATTCACGGGTTCTTCATCAGGTATGGAGTCTTCTTCTACTTTATTTAAATATAGTGATATAACTACCAGAAAAAAGTTAGCTAAATTTGTTAGTGGTAAGTCACTTCCTTTTAATTTTGCCGATGATAAATTTTATGAAAATTTTACTAGACTATCTTTTAACCCCGCAAGTACAAAGATTTCACGTTCTACACTTACTCGTGATATTAGAAAAATGGTTGGTGAATTTAAATTAAAGTTAATTAATTCATTTGCTACTTTACAAAATAAAGTTTCAATTTGTTCGGATGTGTGGAATGATCATTGGCAACGAAGTTTGTATATGGGAATTACATGCCATTGGGTTGATGATACATGGACTTTGCAAAAACAATTAATTGCATATAGAGATTTTAATGTTGAACATACCACTATTAATATTTCTCATAAAATTCATACTATTTTACAAGAATATGGTTTAGTTATTTTTTTTTCAATTTTATTTGATAATGCTAGTGCTAATACGACTAGTTTACAATCACTTACTAATATTTGTGAACCTTCTATCGGTGGTCAAATTTTTCATGTTCGTTGTTGTTAAATTCGGGGGGACTTGGTACGGTCCCACACATGAAGCGTACCCAATATGGGAGAGAGCCCAAGCCCACCAAGTGAGGTTCCATCCTAAAACCAATTGGTGATAGGATGAGTAGCTCACTTGGCTTATAAAGTGGACTCTCTTCCCTTAATCAATCCATGTGGGACAACCCACAAGTGACATATCTCAACACTCCCCTCTCACTTGTGAGTCCTTTGTCAATTCATTAATCATTTAATTATCATCACAGGATCTACCATGCTCAATCACATCATGTGATACGACCCACCTCGGGTTGAGCATGTGCCTGCTCTGATACCATGTTAAATTCGGGGGTACTTGGTATGGTCCCACACATGAAGCGTACCCAATATGGGGAGAGAGCTCAAGCCCCACCAAGTGAGGTTCCATCCTAAAACCAATTGGTGATAGGAGGAGTAGCTCACTTGGCTTATAAAGTGGACTCTCTTCCCTTAATCAATTCATATGGGACAACTCACAAGTGACATATCTCAACAGTTGTATATGTCATATTGTAAATTTATGTATTTAAGATGGTCTAACTACTTTAAAAGATGAAATTTTACCTATTAGAAATACGATTTTATATTTATCAAGATATTCATCCGTTTGAAAACATAGGCTAGATATTGTAAAAATCATGGTTTGTACCCAAAACAAATTCTCGCCCGATGTCCCAAATCATTGGAATTCTACATATAAAATGATAAATGACGGAGTTACCAATATAGAGAAACTTTATGTTCATTTTTGCCGAACAACAATGTGGCATAGTTTTATTTCGAATCAATGAGATGCATGCTCTAATATATGTCAACTTTTAAAGGTTTTTAAAGATGCCATAGAAAAAGAATTATCTGTCTTTTTTATCCTACATCAATTTTAGTTGTAAATTGTTTGTGTTAAAATTGCACTACTTTTTAGATCTCTCATGCCTTGTGAACGTTTAGGACAAACTATTGCTCAAATGAGATTAAAATGGTTAAAAAATATTTCACTTATATTCCTAATGTATTTTTAGTTGCAAAAATATTAGATCCTAGAGTAAGATTAGATGGTTTAGAAGAATTGTTAGGAATTTATTATGATGCTTTGTTTCCTATTAAAGAACATGACACTCTCATTCCAAGCGTAGTAGTAGCTAATGCTAAATAATATTTATATGAAATTTTTAGAGAATATTCAATAAAATATGGCGATAGTTTTAGAAGCTCATCTAGTTCTACTACTTCTACACCTTGTGATGATGTTGAAAATGCTAGTGATATTGGTATTTTTAATGAGGCGGCAGTATTTGCACCATTGGAGCAGTTTTATGACGCGAGGATACCAAAATGTTTGAGAGGAGGCATAACCCCTTATCTTGAACTTGATACATATTTAACATCTCCTTTTGATTATACTGAATTTGTAGTAGGAAAGTCAAAGTTCGATCTGTTAAAGTGGTGGCCAAAGAGGTCTTCCTCTTTTCCTATAGTAACATTAATTGCGAAGGAAATATTAGTCGTTCCTGCCTCAACCGTTTCCGCAGAGCAAGCATTCAATGAGCGAGGTTATATTTTGGATGCTAGAGGATCTAGATTAACAGTAGAAAATCTAGAGGCTCACGCACTGCTCCACTATTGGACCAAAACCGAGGTACGTGATCAAGTCACCAATTTTGATGATTCCGAAGAAAGCAACACTATTGATATCGAATCAAACAATGAGTCAAAAAATGATTGAAGAATCACGTTGCCACATTCCCTAAGGTAAGTAGAAGGTAAGAGAACTACGTAGAGTTTTGATTCTTCTATGAGGATACATAGGCAATTTTATTTTAATATTCAAAGTTAAATTTAAAATTTTTAACTTAGAATATTAAAATAAAACTCAAACCCATTTTTTTTCTTTTTTTCTTCTTTGTGGTTTGTCCTTTGTAATTTAAATTTTATACGAAATTGTAGTAACTTGTAATTTTCCTTTAAATTGTACTTTGGAATTATAATATCTTAGAATTTTTCATTTGTAGCTTGTAACTTAAATTATTTTTAATAAAGTTGTAAATTGTAAGTTGTAATTTTACTTTTAAAGCAATAAAGTCAATTTTTCTTACTCAATTTCGTTTCCTTCGTCAATTGTGTTAATTTATTCAATATTTAAAATTCAAAAAAAAAAACTCCGAAAAAACCAGAATCGAACCGGAAACCGCCGATTCATAAACCAGCAATTCGGAACCAGAACCTTAACCAAAACCGTCTATAAGACGGTTAGGTTTCGATTCCACCCTTTGGGCTAGCCGGAACCGGTAGTTCCGAACCATAACAGATGGTTCAGAATCGTTGAATATGTCTACTAACAAGTTGTATCAGAGCCACTCTATTCATGATTCTCTGAGATTTGAGAAGAATTATGGTTGTTCTTTGTGAATTGAAATTGGGGTTTCCTAAATTTCCGATTTGATGTTCATTTCTATAGATTCAATTTCCAAATTCAATTTTCGATCTATGGCTCATGAATATAGTATTTGGAATTTTGGGATCTGAGTTATGCGTTTGGTGATGTGTTCTATACGGTATCGGGATTTCTGGGTTAATTTATTTTCCAACCTTTAGCTTTGGAGTTTTTCTTTTCGAAATAAACAATAGATTAAGTGAAAGATGAGTTCAATCTGTTGTGGGATTTTGGATTTTTGAATGAATTAAGGAAAATATGAAACTTCAAGGATGATGCTTTTTGTTGTTGTTGGTTTTCAACTAGGGCATTGTTAATTCATATTAAAGAATCTGGGAATCATTGTTAATTCATAATATATATATATATATATATATATAAATATATATTATGGGTCTGGAATCTGCTGCGGTTACGGGTTTGACGATGGAAGAGACATGTGTTTGTCAGATTGGAATTTGAAGATGATGATGACATTTTAGTAATTTTCTTTGTATTTTGGGGCTTCTGTAATATTTAAAGTTTACTTTGCGCCATTTACAGATTCAAGTATATAGTATATTTGGGGTTCAAGTGAACTTTGCAGTATTTTTATATTGACCCCAATAAATAAAGATACATGTATTATGTGCAAATATATGTTCGATCATTTAATTTTAAATTTGTTTGGTGCATCTCATGTCCCAATTTATTTTGTCTGGTATTTAAAATGAATTTATTGAAACAAAAAGTCGCCAAAGTGACATCTCTTGTGTAGATTTATTCATTAAAAATATTAGATGTTTGTGTTTGTTTATATTCATGCGGGTATTAGCCAGCCCTAAGGAAGGCTAATACTTGGCCCGAAATACATAAAAACCTGTGGTGGTAAATACGTGACAATTATAAGGTTATCCATGTAAGTGATTTGTCGGCCCAAAGGAAGACAATATTGCTTGATAGGATTTATTGGCAGTGTTTGATCAGTACAAGATGTAGGCACTTACAAGTTAATATTACTGTCCAAAGACTTGATATTAATGTTGTGTTAGGTACCTCGAGAAATTACCAACTTATTTAAATTTAATGATTGATTATTTGGTTTAATGTGAGTAGAGATGGCAGTGGGGCGGAGATTCCCCATTCTCCGTGAGAAACTGCCCCGAAAGGGGCGGAGAATCCCCGAAAATTCCCCCTGTGGGGACGGGGATGGGGATTTTTTTCTCCCCTTTGGCGGGGATGGGGCGGGGACGTGGATCATATTCCCCGCCCCGTTCCCCGTGGGGAACCGATATTAAATATATAATATAATATTTTAAATATATAGACTATGTTATAAATATATCCACATTAAATATATAAATAAAAAATCTTTAATTTATTTTATTTATTGTGTATAATGAGTGTTTTATTAGTCTTTTTTATATAATTCATATATTTTTTAAATATTAAAAAAATATTTTTTTAAAAAATACCAGTTTTTTGTAAAAACAAATATAATAAAAACAGGGGACGGAGAATCCTCGCGGGGGCAGGGATTCCTGCGGGGACGGGGATGAGGGGAGTTTTTTTCCTCGTTTGTCTCGCGGGGATGGGAATGGGGATTCCCCGCGGTCGCGGAGACGGGGATGAGGATTGCTCCCGGCCCCGCCCGCCCCGTTGACATCCTTAAATGTGAGCATGACAATTAATTTTGGTTTTGTTCTTTGTTCAGCTATGATGTCTGCTACTTCTATTTCTGCTAACACCAACAACATTCCCATGCTTAATGGGTCAAACTTTAAGGATTGGAAGGAAAACATTATGATCATTTTGGGCTGCATGAATCTGGACTACGCGTTAAGGGTTGAGCAACCCCTTTATCTTATAGATGCAAGTTCTGTGGAGGAAAAATGGAACTTTGAGAAGTGGGAACACTCAAATCGCATTAGTCTGATGGTCATTAAGCGCGGCATTCCAGAAGCCTTTCGAGGCACAACTTCTGAGGAAGTTACTACATCCAATGAATACCTTGCGAAAATTGAAAAACGTTTTGTTAAAAACGGTAAGGCCGAGACAAGTACGCTTTTGGCTAACTTAATCTCACTAAAGTATAATGACAAGGAAAACATAAAGGAGTATATCATGGAGATGTCTCATATTTCTTCAAAGTTAAGGGCACTAAAGCTCGAGGTGTATGAAGACTTACTCGTGCATTTAGTGCTCATATCGTTTCCTGTACAATTCAGTCAATTTAAGGTCAGTTACAAGTTACAACTGTCAAAGGGAGAAATGGACTCTTAATGAGCTCATTTCATACTATGTGCAAGAGGAAGAAAGGTTGAAGCAAGAAAGAACTAAGGTTGCTCAACTGGCCGGTACTTCCAAGGATTAGGACAAAAAGAAAAATGATGTTGAGAAAGCTGCAAATGATAAAGGTCCAAAGACAAAAAAACAGAAAGATGAAGCTCGGGATGATATTACTTTTGTGGCAAACTGGATACAAAAAGAAGGATTGTACCAAGTATCGTGCCTGGCGTGCGAAGAAAGGTACATTTCTTGCTTTGGTCTGTTCTGAAGTTAATTGAACTTCAGTACCTAGAAACACTTGGTGGTTAGATTCTGGTGCTACTACTCACATAAGTGTTTCAATACAGGGTTGCCTGAGCTACCGAAAGCCAACTGATGGTGAAAGATACATCTATGTGGGTGATGGCAAATCGGTGGAAGTAGAGGCAATAGGGCATTTTAGTTGTTGTTAGGAATTGATTTTTTCTTGGATTTGAAAGACACTTTCATTGTACCGTCGTTTAGATGAAATTGGGTTTTTATTTCCTTATTGGACAAACATGTTTTTTCTTGTTCATTTGGAAATTGTCAGTTTAGTCTTTCATTTAATTCAAGTATTGTAGGTACCGGTTCATTAAGTGCTTATGACAATCTATATATGCTAGATACTATTGCTTTGTATAATGAATCTCTGCACGTTGAATCAAGAGGTACTAAGCGAAAATTAAATAAAGAAAATTCGACTAAATTATGGCACAAGCGTTTAGGTCATATCTCAAAAACCAGAATTGAGAGACTTATGTCAGATGGTATTTTGGATACACTTGACTTTTCAAATCTTGATGTTTGTGTTGAGTGTATTAAAGGAAAACAGACCAAAATAAAGAGATAATGTGTCAACAGAACTACATACGTCTTAGAATTGATACATACAGACATTTGTGGTCTATTTCCTAAGGCTTCTTGGAATGGTCAACAATATTTCATATCATTCATAGACGATTACTCACGATATGGGTACCTATATCTAATTCATGAAAAATCAGAGGCACTGGACATGTACAAGGTTTTTAAGGCTGAAGTTGAGAATCAACTCAACAAAAGAATTAAAGCTGTCATATCTGACCGTGGAGTTGAGTACTATGGCATATATGATGGTTCAGGAGAACAACGTCCATGGCCTTTTGCTATTTTTGTAGATGAATGTGGAATCGTCCCACAGTACACCATCCAAGGGACACCTAGCATGAATGGTGTTGCTGAAAGATGAAATTAGACTCTGAAGGATATGGTGCGAAGTATGATTAGTCATTCCTCCTTACCAGAATCACTCTAGGGAGATGCACTAAAGACTGCATCTTATGTTCTCAACAGAGTACCAACTAAATCAAGCTGCTAAAACACCTTTCGAGCTTTGGGTGGGCAAAAACCGAGTCTAAACCACTTTCACATCTGGGGATGTCCAGCTGAGGCTAGGCCTTCTAGGCCAAATGAAAAGAAATTGGACTCTAAAACAGTTAACCGCTACTTTATTGGTTACTCAGAAAAATCAAGGGGTTTTAAGTTTTATGATCCCACTAGAAGGTCTATTTTTGAAACTCGAAATGCGGTATTCTTTGAGGATGTTGGGTTTGGGGGGAGAAATAAGGTTAGAGACATCACCTTTGAGGAGGAGTTGATCTCGACACCTATTATTGCTTCTGATGATGTTTAGGTTTCTATGCATGTCATTAGCCGAGAAATAGATCCAGAACCTCAACAGGATAATGTTGAAGAAATCCCCACTCAGGTTGAAACTATTCAGGAAGAACAAACTCAACAACCTTAAGAACTAGTGCCATTACGGAGGTCCACTAGAGAGAAGAGAAATGCTATTCTGGATGATTATGTGGTATTTCTCCAAGAAAATAAGGATAATAATGGATTGATGGAAAATGATCCTATCAATTTCCATCAAGCCATGCAGGATCCGAACTCTCAAAAGTGGATTAATGCCATGAATGAAGAGTATAAGTCAATGCGAGACAATCAAATTTGGGATCTTGTCCCATTACCTGAAGGTACGAAACCTATTGGTTGCAAATGGATTTTTAAGACCAAGAAGGATTCAAAGGATAATGTGGAAAGATATAAGGCTCGTCTTATAGCTAAAGGCTTTACTCAGAAAGAATGCATTGATTTTAAAGCGACTTTTTCTCCGGTTTCCATGAAAGACTCTTTCTGGAAAATTATGGCATTAGTTGCATATTTTGACCTTTAGTTACATCAGATGGATGTAAAGACAACGTTTCTCAATGGCGACATTGATGGGATGATATATATGGTGCAACCAGAAAACTTTGTGTCTGGAGACCCAAAGTCTATGGTTTGCAAATTAAAGAAATTCATCTGTGGGCTCAAGCAAGCTTCTGGTCAGTGGTACCACAAGTTTCATCAAGTAGTAGTATCGTTTGGTTTTGAGACAAATGTTGTTGATGATTGTGTGTATCATAAGTTCAGTAGGAGTAAGTGTATTTTTCTGGTCTTGTATGTGGATGACATTCTGCCTGCCACTAATGACTCAGGATTGTTGCACGATACCAAGAAATTTCTATCAAAGAAATTTGAAATGAAAGATCTTGGAGAAGCTTATTTTGTTCTGGGGATCCGGATACACCGAGATCATTCTCGGGGTATTCTTGGATTATCACAAAAGAGCTACATAGAGAAAGTGTTGCAAAGATTTGGCATGCAGAAATGCAAGCCAGGAGACACTAAGGAAATCTGGAAATTAAAGAAATGCAAAAGATTCCCTATGCTTCAGCTATTGGGAGTCTAATGTATGCTCAGGTCTGCACAAGACCTGATATAGCCAAACGGGTGATTAGGTATTTATAGAGAACAAAAGATTACATGCTCACATACAGAAAATCAGATCAGTTGGAGATTATATGGTATTCTGATTCTTATTTTGCGGGATGCCAAGACAGTAGGAGATCCACTTTGGGCTACATTTTCTTATTGGCTGGGGGAGCCATTTCATGGAGAAGTGCTAAGCAGACACTTGTAGCATCTTCTACCATGGCAACTTGTAGGTCCCAAAGGGTGTGAGTAAGGTTTAGAAGGGGGGGGGTGAATAAACCTTACCAACTTTTCGATTTTAGTCCTTTTAAAATATTATAGAGTTAACTCAAACAGCTGTGTCCTTGGTGGACAGTTAGGTTGGTTATTCAGCTGAGTTAGCCACTCAACAAACTCGATAGAGCTGTTGATAGAATAACTCTGTTGTTTAACCTTTACTTTAACTCGGCTATATTGGTTTTATCAGCGGAAGACTTAACACCCTTTGAATTGATTTAAACTTGTTTTAACTCTTGATTTTAGCACTTGGTTATTAATCAGTTGGATAACAAATAAGTTTATCAGCAGATATAATGTATGAATGCGAAAATATAAATGTCTTTGAAAAATAAATGACACGGTTGATTTTTATAGAGGTTCGAAGATGGGGTAATTCTTCTAATCCTCTCTTCTTCAACTCCTGGAGGAATCCACTATGTAAAAGATCTATTTACAAAGTGGTCAATAGTCTAGAGACAGCCTTGGTCACACAGCTGGCTTCTCGTCCGACTCAGCTTCTTCACAGGGTAGCTTCCTTGCTACTTCAGCCCACTTTCTCAAGCTCTTGGATTTGATCACGAAGTCCTCCAATAACTTGATACTGGTTCGACCTTGAACCTTCCTACAATCCTTCTTAGTTAGTAGACTCCTTTTGATTTTTCAAAAGTTTCCTCTTCAACAGGTTTGAAGTTGTCTTTCCTCCACAGCTTGTGTTGGATCGATTTCCTTCGAGTTTCAGGCTTGAGGATTTGCCAGAATGTACTTGAGAATATTTGCAGGTTTACAGCTTGAATATTGCTTGCTTGTTCGTGGTTCAGGTTGTCAAGGTTAACCTTTTCTCAATGATTTTCCTATGTCTTTTATAGTAAACTTTCGAAAATCTGCCCGTTGAAGAGATAGGCTGATTTCAAAAGTCACTTGTGTTCGTTGGCTTGTCTTGTTGCAGTCCTTGATGTTGACAGTTCCTCGGATTTAATGTCTTGCAGCATTGCAACGATTCTGACACTTGCTGCAGTGCTTCTCATTGGCTTGTTCCTTTTGCACACAACTGGAACTAGCACTTTACTTCTGACAGCTTTAACTTGTTACCATTCTGGGTAACATTCTTGATTTTCATCAACGGATCTCCTTCAGTTGTCTTGACTTGACTGTAGTCTTTTATATATCCCAGGTGACTTGAGTTAGCTTCCAATCCTTGGATGACTCATCTTCCAATTTCAACTTGAGACTTGGCTTCTTGAGTTGACTTGACTGACTCTTCACACAGTTGTTCCTCAACGGATACATCTTTAGTCGAGTTATTGATCTTCTTTCTTGGCCATACTCAGCTGTTCCACATGGAATCTTCACTTCAGTCTTCAGTTGTCTTCTTGTATTTCCAAGCGTAGCTGACTTGACTCAGCTTTTCTAGCCCTATCTGTTACAATGAAAATTACAAGGAAAATGGGGTGCCAACTTTCTAGTTTAAGTTTTACATGGAATTCATCAAAATCTATGAAATAAATTTCCTAACAATTTCCCCCTTTTTGATGATGCCAAAACTTAAAAACATTCAACAAAATATAAACAACAAAGATACATACAGACAATGCAGTAACAAAGAATGTATGCATAAAATTATTTGTTTTATTGATCATAGCATTCTTGTCCTTTACACAAGCTGTTTACATTTGGTATTAGAGAATTCTACATATGAAAGCAAAATACAAACATCTATGCTAGGATACTAGAATAAATACAAAGTGAAAAATTTATAGAACACTCCACTAAGTATTACAGATGACTTACAAAAGTGTATTTACATAAGTAAAATACATGAAGGGTTCGCAGCAACACTTCATCGCCTTCGCTGCCTCCTCATTTCTTCTCCAGCTCTGTCGAAGTCATCGGCTCTCTTCCTTTTTCTTTCTTCTTCCTCAGCTCTCTTCTTCTTCCTTTCTTCTTCCTCAGCTCTCTTCTTCTTATCATAGGCTCTCTTCGCAGCATCATCATTTCACTTCCTTTCGAGCCATAGATGAGTTTGTCTTTCATTTTTCTCTTCTTGTTTTTTCATGGCTTCAACATTCTTCCTTGACACTTCCAGGTTTGCCTATTCATCAAATCCAGCCTAGTAAATCCTTCCCTTCTTGCCGGGATCTACATATTTAATATTCTTGGGTCTTGGATGAGGTCGAGAACCTCTTCCTCCACCACTTATTCCTCCTCATCTGGGTGTGTACTTTACAGGAGTTTTCTGCTTACCAGTTGAGTAGCTGCTGGTAGACTGCTGCCTTTTAGCTTCTTCACACAAAGCAAGACCCTTCTCCCAAAGATAAATCTCGAGGCTTGGGCTAGTGACATTCCTTGAAAATAGCCTTCGGATTCGAGCGTTTTGAATTCTTCAACAGACCTTGGCTCGGATCTGTTGTCAGGAATAGCATCTTGATCTTTCCCTGCCGGAATGCCGCTGTATTGTTTCATCACATCTTCAATGCGGGCATCCGTCTTCTTTTTTCAAACTCTACCATCCCTCGCTTCGATGATTTTTCTTTTCTCTGACATTGGCACAACCAGAGTGTTCGATTGGCGAGTCACCGAAGTTTCTTTGATAATAGAAGCCGTAACATGACCTTCTTTGAGGGTTTCGGCTATCATTAAGGTCGATCCTTGAACGTTCCCCTCATTTTGCTTTTCCTTTTCATTGCAGATGTTTTCAAATTTTCTTCTTTTAGCTTCCTTAGAGACTCCTCTTCCCCCTTTTTGGCATCATCAAAGGAAAGAGGGACTCCTGGGAACATGCCTGCAAGCATGAAATCAAGTCTGCTTAGAGTGGAATTTGTTTGAGTCTGTTTCTTTGCATAAGCGTTCCAAAATTCTCGGATGAGTGGCCTTGGACTCAGCCGACACCAACTTCATTTCGGCCATGAGCAGGCTGAATTTTGTATTCACAGATTCCTCAAGTCGCATAATTTTTTTTTGTGAAATTCTTGTAGCAGCTCCATTTCTATCTTGTGAGATGCATGCAACCTTTCAATATACGTATGTATCCTTTATTTCAAATCAGCATTATCAGCCATCCAGACAAGCATTCTGCCATATAGCGCTTTGAAGTACCGAACTTGCTCGAGTCTTATGGCAGATTGCTGTTGAGACCATTCTCGGATCCTCACCATTATCCCTCGTAGATCTGCTGTGAGGGTAGCGTTCCTATTGTCCAGTCTCATATCGAGGGAAGCATGATGCCTTTCTATCTTCTCAATATCTTCACAGATTTTCTTGAAGATCTCTCGAAACTCAGCTGTCTCTCCTGATTCAGCTGCAGGCAACTCTTCATCAAAATTAAACTTGGAACAATTGTGTTAGAAGGGATGATTGGATCCTCTCGCACAGTGAATCTTCTATGTTCAGCAGCAGTCTCTTCTTCTAAGTCCGGTAGGATCGACATGAAAGGGAATATCTTTGGAAATGAATCATCACTCACATAAGGGATTTGTGAGGGTTGTATCTTTGTTTATTCAACTCGAAGTACCTCAGCTGCGATAGCTTTGTTGGTAGTGGTCACGGTGTGGGAGCCTATGTGAGCTGGTGTAGTCGTTCTTGGTGTAGCTGGAAGCTTTGTGCAGCGGATGGTGTCTCGGTGGGCGATTGAGAGATTTTGCCGGTATTGCGCACCGATCGCGCTCAATGTCTTAACAACGTCTTTGGTCTCAATGGGTTTTTCCAATTGAGTTATCAGTTCCTCTGCTGCTTCATCAACGTCATCGGATGATGATGAGACCTAGGGCTTGGCTCATCATTGAAATTAAATTTTTGATGAACAACTTTGTCGCTTGGCTGACTCATGGTTTTGAGAACATCCTCAGCTGGGTCCTTTTGATTTGCAAAGGGGGTGGACTCAGCTTCATCTTCAGATCCCAAGAATGATATATCAAGGTGCTCCTAGGAGTCCTGAAGTGCGCTTATTTCCTTCTCAACTTCATCGCTGTGAACATGAGGAATGTTATGAGATTCTTGCACTTTACCCAGGGAAGTCTCAACCTCCATCGGGCCTTCATTACCTCCAGCAGTCTCAACTGCAGCGAGGCCTTTAATAGTCCCTTCGGCAGTCGCAGCTGTCTTGGGGTCTTGGACCATGGCATCCATAGGAGTCTCAACCCCTAGGATTGCACTTTCGTCGCCCAGAGTGTTAACTCCCAGGGCATTTCCATCCTGTTCCTCGACTATAAGAACAGTGTCATCAGCCTTCAAAGCATCTTACATTTCAGTTGCCACTTCGCCACCTTTCTTCAAGAGAGAGTTATTTGCAGCACCCTCCGACCTTGCTGCAGTGGATTGAGTTTCCCCTCATTGAGGTTATTTTTCGAGTGATCGATGGTGGGGTCACCTTTCGACTCAAGAGACTTTTTCCATTGAGTGCTCATCCTTGGGCGGTGATAAAACACCTTCATTAGGGGTTAGCTCAACTTGGGTGCCCAAAATCCTAGTTTCATTGCCAATTCCTTAGACCCATCCTCCTCCCGAACGGGGATGTTTTCCATTGACGAGGCAATCACGCACCACTCCCAAAGGGTCGATTTGTAGGAGAGATTAAAACTCTCCTGGTCTTTCAAATAGTTGTTGCTCATGCATTAGCACGGAATCCCATAGAGCTTGGGTGCCCAAAATCCTAGTTTCAGAACGAGATCCGTATCTTCATCACTATCCGAGAACACATCAAAATGAGAGTGAGTGTGTTCTAGAGTTCTAGTAAGGGGGCATATCTTGGCTTTTCGAGAGCTTGTGCTTCCTCATTGCTTTGGCTTCTTTGTTCTCCTTGAAGACGTGTAGAATATCCGGACATTTATCTTCATCCAGGGCTTGGAGATTGAGAAATTGCGCAATTTTCTCTTCTTCTTAGATAAACTTAGGGCGATCAAATGAGTTGTCTAGCTTCACCCTCCATTCGCGTGAGACGGCTGAATCGGGTATACGGGAGAATACATGATGACATCCTTATCTTCATCATGCCCTTCATTTTCAGAGATTGAAGGCAAGAGACTCCGTTGCTCTCTCCTTCAAAGAACATCCATGGTAGGCGGAGAGACAACCTTTTCAAAATGTTCAATTGTGTGAGTTGCCTTATCTTTTCAACTATTTGACGCCTTGGTGAGTCTTGATAGGCCTCTGCGACCATCCCCGAGACTTGGCATCTATAACTTCAGGATCGCACCTCCCGAGATTCGTGCGGTCTCGGACACTTTCTCGGGTGAGTGGCAGATTCAATTGTCTTCTCAAGCTCTCAACGCTTGAAGAGTCTTCTTCTTTTGGTCCGAACCAGAGGAATTTCTGGTTCTTTTTCTTCTTCTGAATCTTTAGCGGCGGGGACCTTCTTGAAGAGAGCTGCCTTTTTAGACTTGTTAGTCCTCTTCTTTCTAATAATTTAAGAAGGAGAGAGGGTTCTTCTTCGTTTTGGGTGCGGGGCGCAGGAGCATCATTTTTCATAGTCATAGGGGCAACCTTCTTCTTTGTAGCTGTATGGACAACTTTCTTCTTCGGTGGAGGTGTACCAGTTTGTGTCCTCGGGTCGGTGATTCCCCTCACTTGGTTTCGACTTTCTTTGCATGAGCTCTCTTCTGGGCTCTAGAAAGATTAGCCCTGAACATTTTCTTACTGACATGAAAGGGCTTTTCATGTCGAAGGGGAATACCCTTCACTTCCATCAGGTGGCCAATCACCAGGCCATAACCAAGAGATCCTCCAAAGGATCCATCCTCCTTGAACGACTTGTTTGTCACATTCTTGCAGAGTCTGATGTATACGAATCCATCCCAGTTTACTTTCTTGCCTTGAATGATCGCAGCCATGATGATCAGCTTAGTCTTTGACAGTTGGTTGAAACTGCCAAACTTCATGTCTACACATTTAGAGACTACATCCATCAGCTTATGGTAGTCTTCCTTCAGCAACTTCTTATCAGATGTGTAGATTATTTTAGCAGCACACTCCGGTTTGGCTACCTCCTTCCACGCAGCAGCCAAATTAACATCAGCTTCATAGATTTCCTTCATGCCATCCGAAGGCAACAAGAAGTGCTCCGCAAGGTCCTTAGCATTTATCATTATATCCTTGCGGTGGACAGAAGACTTGATCCCATCGTCCAGCACTTCAACATTCGCATAAAACATCACTACTTCCTCGAGATAGGTAAGCGAGTACTCCATGGCCAGAAAAGTCTTGAGACCTGACTTTTCCAACATATCATCTATCTTCTTAACAAGGGTTTCATCAAAACCCTGCTTCAGTATACCTTCAAAATCCACTGATGATCCTGAGTGGATTTGCTTGGATAACTTGACGATTAAAACTTGACGAACTTGCTTGAGGACACTTAGGGTTTTCGAGAGAGATTTTCTTTAGCTTGGAAGATGTACAGTGCGCGTAAGGTGAGAGAAATGAAAACATCTGTATATAAGGGACGTGAAAGGACACATTTTTGGATTTTGAATTTGTTGATCAAGATCAACGGTTGAGATTAGAACGTCAAAATCACATTTAATTCCCCGCACTTAATGCGGCTATTTACATCCAATCATATGCTTACTGTGCAGCTTTTTACTGTACCCGTCATTATTACGCTAACATAATTCTTAAAAATATTCCCGCTCATTAAAAACGACAGCATTTTTGTCACTTAGCTCATAAATGACTCAGCTTATATTGAATATGACTTAACTCTGCTTCTCTCCTTTCATTGAGTGACTCAGTTGTCAGCTAACTCAATACAGCTAACTTTCCGACATAGCTGTTTCACTTGGTTGATTCGTGAAACTTGTTCAATTTTTTTTCTTCTTATTTTCCATCTTTGCTGATTAAGTCTTCTGAGTGTCAACTCAACTCAATTAACCCTAGCTCATTCTTAAGTTCTTCAAATCTTGACTCACTTAGAGGCTTCGTGAATATGTCAGCTAACTGCTTATCAGTTGAGATATATTCCAAAGTGATATCTTTATTTTCAACATGATCTCTTATAAAATGATACCTGACATCAATGTGCTTTGTTCTTGAATGCAACACAGATTCTCGAGTGATTGCAATAAAGACTAGTGGTATCACACATAATTGGAATCTCTTTTTCTTAAATCTCATAATCTCTCAGCTGATGTCTCATCCATAAGACTTGGGCAAAACAGCTGCCCGCAGTTATGTACTCTGCTTCAGCTGTGGATGTGGCTATTGAGTTTTGCATCTTGCTAAACCAGGAAACCAATCTATTTCCAAAAATTTGACATGTACGATGTACTTTTCTGTCAACTCTACATCCAACATAGTCCGAGTTTGAGTAACCAATAAGCTTGAATCCACCTTCCTTTGGATACCATAGGCCAACTTCTTGGCATCCCTTCAAATATCTTAGGATTCTCTTAGTTGAGTCATGTGGCTCTCCTTTGGTGCAGATTGAAATCTTGCACATACACCTACCGCAAAGGTGATGTCCGCCTCGCTTCGTTAGGTAGAGAAATGATCCAATGAGTGCTCTATATCGGTTTGATCCACAGTGCTTGCCATCCGTGTCCATGTCCATCTTGATTGATGTGTTGGTATCTTCACGTAAAACTTCTCTTCCATACCAAATTTCTTCATTAAATCTCGGTGTACTTTGTTTGACTTATGAAGGTTCCATCCTTCAATTGCTTGACTTGCAGTCCTAAGAAGAAAGTCAACTCTCCCATCATGCTCATTTCAAATTTGCCTTGCATGGGATTTGAGAACTTATCACGCATCTCTTTATTTGTGGATCCAAAAATGATGTCATCCGCATATATTTGAACAAGCAGTATACTCTCTCCATCTTGAATTCTGAAGAGTGTTCTGTCAACTTTGCCTTTGGTGAATCTATTATCAGTTAGAAATTGAGACAATGCATCATATCATGCTCTTGGTGCTTGTTTCAATCCATATAATGCTTTCTTGAGCTTCTTCCTCTAGCAGTCCATTTAGAAATGCACTTTTCACATCTATTTGATATACAGTGAAGTTCTTGTGTGCAACATAGGCAAGAAACATCCTTATTGCTTCTAATCTTGCAACAGGATCAAAGGTTTCATCAAAATCTATTTCCTCTTATTGGCAATACCATTTGGCTACCAATCTTGCTTTGTTTCTTACCACAGATCCTTCCTCATTCATCTTGTTTCTGAAAACCCATTTTGTGCCAATAACATTTTGATGGGTTGGTCTCTGCACCAATTCCCACACTTTATTTCTTTCAAACTGATTCAGCTCTTCTTGTATGGCTTGAATCCAATGTGTGTCATCCAATGCTTGAGACACATCTTTTGGCTCTATTTGGGAAATAAAACAAGTAAACATTGCTTCTTGCTGAGCTCTGGATCTGGTTCTTACACCATCTCTAACATCTCCAATAACTAACTCTGGTGGATGGTCTCTCAGCCATCTCACATCAGGTTGGAGCAAGTCAGTTGGATCCAGTTGTCTCGCAGCTAAGTTGTCTTGAACATATCTTTCATCATCATTCAGCTGTAGACTTTCCAGTTGTCCTTGAGATTCAATTATCTCATCTTCATCTGGGTTGATTGCCCTTATTTCAGCTTCAACATAAGGACTCTTCTGCATAGTTGGCTGATTCATCTTGTCAGCTAACTCGTCAATGTCTTCTCCATTCACATTAGGTTCATCAAAAACCACATGGATAGACTATTCTGTGACCATAGTCCTCTTGTTTAGCACTCTATAGGCTTTACTCTCAGCTGAGTATCCCAAAAAGATACCTTCATCAGCTTTAGCATCAAAAGCCTTCAAATTATCTTTGCCATTGTTATGGATGAAACATTTATATCCAAATATTCTGAAGTATGCAACATTTGACTTTCTCCCTGTCCATATCTCATAGAGAGTTTTGGTCAATTGCCTATTTATCATGCATCTATTTTGAGTATAGCATGCAGTGTTGATGGCTTCAGCCCAAAATCTCTTAGGCAATCCAGCTTCAGCTAACATGGTCCTTGCAACTTTCTTGAGAGTTCTGTTCCTTCTTCGGCCTACTCCATTCTCATTGTGGAGTTCTTGCTGCAGATAACTCATGAACAATACCATTCTCAACACAATACTGAGTTATTATCCCATTGACAAACTCAGTTCCTCTGTCAGACCTTATTTTTATAATGGTTTGGCTCTTTTCATTTTGAACTCTTTTCATCAGCTGAGGTAACTTCTACAAAGTTTCCTTCTTTTTGCACATGAAGATTGTCCATGTATATCTTGAATAATCATCCACCACCACCAAGGTGTATTTCTTTCCACTTATGCTAGCTGGCTCAATTGGACCAAATAGATCCATATGCAACAGATGCAATATTCTTGTTGAAGAAGGGATAGGCTTATCCTTGAATGAAGATTTGATTTGCTTTCCTATCTGGCATGCATTACATATACTCTCTTTCTTGTACACTGAGTCTGGCAATCCTTCCACAAGATGACTTCTTGCAAGCTTGTTGATTGTCTTGAAATTTAGATGACTCATCTTCTTATGCCACAACCAACTTGATTCGGCTGTACTCTTTGCTAACATACAAGTGCTTGGTGTGGCAGTAGACCAATATACCACATACATATTCTTCTGTCTTGATCCTTGCAGCACTATTTCATTTGATTCAACATCTTTGATCTGGCACATTCTCATATTGAATCCAACATTGTAGCCCTTGTCACAGAGTTGGCTGATGCTTAACAAGTTGAAATTGAGGCCTTCAACATAAGCAACTTCTGTGATTTCCAATCCATTCTTCTTGATAGATCATGTGTCTTTGATTTCCCTTGGAGCTTCATTTCCTCCAAATATGACTTTTGCACCTCTAACCTCCTTGAATCTTGACAGATTTTTCTTGTTCCCTGTCATGTATCTTGAACAACCACTATCCATGTACCAGGTTCCTTGGCACTCAGTTGTTCCTTGAACCTACAATCAAGAAAATTAGTTTTTAGGTACCCATACTTGCCTGGGTCCTGAGGGGTTAGTGCTATAAGATAATCCAACCAACCTAGCCAAATGACTTGACTCTAAGAGGTTGCCATCTATCTGTGCCATAATCATAGTGCATATTAGCAAATTGCTTGGGGCTTTAGGTTCATACAACTGTCTCTTTTGTCTGTATGCATGTGTGTGTTTTAGCAATTGCTCTCTTGGGGTAGTTGTGATATTTTTGAGTGTAGTGCCTGGGTGCATATGTGTGCTGATAATAGCTCTTTTGCCTTTGGAATGACCTTTGCTGAGATTTAGGTCTTTGCCAACTTGGCTTGTATTCCATTGGTCTTTGCTGATATTTCACATTGTTCTAATCAACTTGGCTTGAATATTTCCTACCATCCCCAACATATGTGTTTCTTTGATGAAACTTCTGGGGTTTTTGGTAGCTCTGTTTGTTCTTCACAGAGTACTTTCTGTTTGGAGTCTGCTGAGGAACTCTGCTTTGGATTTCTTCTCGTGTCCTCTCAAAGATACTCAATCTGGCCTGTTTTCCTTTCCCTTTATATCCGAGGCCAGTTTGTTTATGATTGTGCTTTGGGATGAATGTGGGTGCGACATTTGGTGTTTGGGGTTTTTGAGATGCTTCATTGCTTGAAGATCCTTTTTCCAAAATCACTCTAGGAGTTTGACTGTGAACAAAGGAATTGAATCATATGCCTGTCTTATCCCCACATTCCTTTTGACTCATGATAAAGTCATCCAATGATTTGGGTGCCTTTGTAAATGAGGCAATCACATTTTTGAGATCATTTTCTCTTTTTTCAATAGCAGCTATCTCTGCTAGTAGTTTTGCATTTTCAGCCTCTAGCTTTGTGTTCTCATCATCTATGTGACTTAGAGTACTCAGCTCTTTAGTCAGCTGCGAGTTTTGGCTTTTGAGCTGGTTGTTTTCCTCATTTAGAAATGTGTGAGGATTTTATGTGCTCAAAGTCTTTCATCATTGCCTAATGAATTATAAAGATCAGTGGGTGATGAAGTGTGTGTGTCACAATCACTATCACTTGAATCTGAATGAGATGAGTTAGAGTGTACCTCATCTTCCTGGTCTGGTTGATCTTGTTCTTTTGCCATAAGGCAAATCAAGGCTTCTTCGTCAGAGTCACTTGAGTAGTCAGCTTCACTACTCTATGAGTCTGCTGCTTCTTTAGACTTGACTGTCTCAGCAGTCTCTGCAGCTAACATAGCCTTTTTCTTTTCCTGTCTTCTTTCTCTGAAGACCTTTCTCTCTTCTTCATTCTTGTATTTGTTGACTGGTGAATAGGAACAATCAATCGCAAAATGTCCTAGTTGTCTGCAATTCCAACACAGGTTCTCAGCTCTTTGGTCAGCTCTCTGATATTCAACCCTTTGATGCTCAGCTCTTTTGGGTGGCCTATCTTCCCTTGACTTAGAGGGTGCTAAATGTCTCCTAGAGGTTTCACCCTTATTCCTCTTATAGTTCTTATTGAAGAACTTGTTGAATCTTTTAACCATCAGGGCTATCTCCTCCTGGTCTATGGCTTCCTTGACTTCAGCTCTCTTTCCATCCTTGACTATCAGTGCAGTTGTCTTGGGTACAACTGTCTCCTCTTGCTCTTTTCTTCTCAGCTCAAACTCATAGGCTTTGAGAAATGAGAATAGCTCATGATTGGATGTTGTTGTTAGGTTCATTGAATGTCTCAGGGACATGACCTTCATTTCCCATTCAGCTGGGAGGCTTCTTAGAATCTTCATACACATTTCCTTTTGTGTATATTATTTCCCAAGTGTTGATAACTCATTTGTGATTTCGGTGAATTTGGCATCCAGCTGATCCAAGGTTTCACCTGCAAGCATTTTAAAATTTTCAAATTTTTGTACGGCAACAGACAATTTATTTTCTTTAATTTGCTCAGATCCTTCACAAATTAAAGTCAGTTTATCCCAGATTTCTTTTGCAGATTTGCAAGATTTGACTTTATTGAACATCGCTTTGTCCAATGTCTTGTAGAGTATTTCCTTGGTCACATTGTCCAAGTTGTATCTCTTTCTGTCATCGTTAGTCCAATCAGTCCTTGGTTTTTCAACCATGGCTGGTCTTTCTTCAGCAGCTTCTGCTATTACAGCTGCTACTCTCACAGTTGTGTTCACCTTATTGCAGTGGCCCATCCTCTATTACTAGCTACATTTCATCATGTAAAGCAGATAGATGAGCTTGCATACGAATTTTCCAATCATCAAATTCTTTAACAGTGAACATAGGAATGCGTGTCAAATTTGCTTCCATGATAATAACTTGTATTATCTAGAGGGGGGGTGAATAGATTATCTCCATCTTCTCGATTTCGCCCTCTTTTTCAAAACCAAATGCTCAAAGATAATAACATAGGTGCGGAATGTAAATAGCACACGTCGATTTATAGAGCTTCACCCCACCTAGGGACTACGTGATTTACCACCCCAGTATATCCGGGATGGGTTTCGAAAAGAGAAAAAGATTTTATTAATAATTACCAAAATTATTACAACAAAATCTTACACCAACACCTTGAAGAGCACCACACTCTTCTTCAACACCACCTTTGAAATTACCACAATCTCTTCTTGAAGATTACCACAATCTTCAAACGGCACCTTGTGAAGATTACCACAATCTTCACTCTTGAAGAACACCGCACTCTTCAACACCTCAACAAGAAGATTACCACAATCTTCTTACACCTAACACCTAGTTCACCCAAGTGTGTTCTCACCACAAGAACACTCACAAGGATATCTTGTGTTTGAATGACGACCACAAATTCAAGATTACAACTCGAT
This sequence comes from Rehmannia glutinosa, assembly GCA_016081115.2. Classification (NCBI taxonomy): domain Eukaryota; kingdom Viridiplantae; phylum Streptophyta; class Magnoliopsida; order Lamiales; family Orobanchaceae; genus Rehmannia; species Rehmannia glutinosa. Next base: position 85,110,998 of record CM071925.1, read on the forward strand.
AATTGATAATACAATAGAGTGCAAGTGTAATCAAGAATAGCTTAGACCTCAATAATGTGAAAGTGAATAGCTAGGCAAATTTTACAACAAGAATAATAACAATGAAGAACAAATATTTGCTTGAAGTGTATCTTGTTGTGTTGTATCTCAATTGTTGTTTTCTCTCATATTGTGTTGCTTCAATTCTTCCTCTATTTATAGAAGATGTCTTGTACAAGATAGGCTCCTCTTGGGGACATGAAATCTGTAAAAAATTGCAAAACAATTGAAGAAAAGAGCTGTTAGAAATCAACCCCTTAAATCAAGGAAAAGCTGTCTGCAAACTCAACGGATAGTTTGCTGTCAAAAGAGGGGTTCGACCGGTCGCGCAGAGATAAGATTGAAATTGAATTCTGCGAATTTTTACACAGGGGGACCGGTCGCAGGGGGGTGCGACCGGTCGCCCTCATGTTGGGTCGAGGAAGACCAAAACATAGAAACATAAGTTTTATTCTTGGGGCTTCAGGCACGGCCGCCCATGTGGTCGATCGGTCTCCCTCACCGGTCGACCTCTGGGTCGACCGGTCGCCCCCCTTGATTTCCCTCCGTCCCTTTTTTCTGTTCCATAACTCAACTCAGGTACGGGTTGCCCTATAGGGCGACCGGTCGAGCCTGAAACATAAGTGTTGTCCAATTTTATATCGAAAATAAACTCCAAGAAATACTCCGAAAAATAGTAAAAACATTTTAGACCAATCGGGAGTATTAGGACAACATACAGGGACATTGTTTTGATGTAAAAACATTTTGACATAAAATCATTAAAAGTGTTGTCCATATTAGTCGAAAACAAACTTGAAGAAATACTCCGGAAAATATTAAAACCATTTTAAATCATTTAGGAGTATTTGGACAACCTTTAAAAACATTGTTTTGGTATAAAACAAAATCATCAAAATCATGATAAAACCATTTATCAAACAATCTCCCCCTTTTGATGATTACAAACCAAAACAATTTGACAAGGCCGATTTTGAAAACAAAACAATTTTGAGAGGCGATTTTGAAAACAAAACAAGTTTTCTGGTCAAAAATAAATATCCGTTGAGAGCGACAACATTCCACGCAATATAAACACAAGGATGGAAGTAGAGATATTCAAACGCATATAGCAAATGCTCCCCCTATCAATATGCACAACAAGAGCAATATAGAAGCAACTTCACTATAAGCTAAAAACGCAGCTTTACGATATTGAGCTTAAGTATCAATAACTTAAATGCTCCCCCTGTCAAAGAGAAATCATTAGAAACATAAATACGTCCATACTACAACCAATGGACTAAGAATTATACATAACCATAATACGACAAGTGGACATAAATATGATCCACAACTTATGGCTTTTAAAAGCCAAAGCTTATAGCTTCTTTGAGCTAAAGAGCTTATAATTGTTTCTCCCCCTTTGGAATCATCAAAAAGGATGTTAGCATGATAAATACATCATATATTCATATCAAAGTGCGCAACAAAACCGATGTATCGAGCTATTTAAATAGTGACGCTTATAAACCAAATAGGAGTGAAAAGTCGAATCATACGACTTGTAGAAGCTTATGAAAACTCGTGAGATTTGCAAAACATGATCTCTATAAAAGTATAAGTCATTTGAAAACGAGAGAATCATGTAGGTGATGAATTTTTCATTGAAACGTTTTATCGAACACTTGGCGGGCGTCAAAATTAGAAAATGATATATATAGCCTTTGTAAATGTAATCAACCCAAGTTTTTCATCACCAAATGCAATTTAACAAATATCATTCATCAACAATCGAAGCTCATCACAAAAATATATGAATTTCATCAAGAAAATACATATAAGCCACAAACTTAAGGGTTCAACCCAATTGAGCTAAAGAGAGTGAAATTCTTACCATTTAATCGGTAAATATGAGCATCAATGATGATAACCGAGCTAGGTAGTCCCTAAAATATATAATTCATGCATCAAAACTCATTTGAAGTGAATTGTGTGTGAAATTTGCAAAGGGGACGAAAATAGAGTTGAAAGGGCCAAAATGGCTAAGTAAAAGAACGAGAGACGATTTAAGCCAAGAAATCACATTGGGCGACGGTCAAGGGCTAGGGCGACCGATCGAGTGGGGGCGATGGTCGACCTTTGCCCTGGCAGCCCACTGCTTCTTTCTGTTTTGCAAATTCCGAAGTTTGATCCAAAAATCCGATTTTTCGCCCCTAAGTTTTAAAAACGTGCAAAATGCAAACGTAGACCTCATTCAATATACATTATGTCATATTCAAGCTCGAAATGAGGTAAAATACTCGGCGGTTAACGATCAAAAAGTCCGCGAGTTATCCTTGAGACGGAATTAAACACATCTCAAGTTTTTGTTAAAAATCACAATCCCTTAAAAAAATATATCGAATCTCAATATGTTTAGTTCGATTATGACGAACCAAAATACGAATAACCATATAATAGATACCGAACTTGTTATCCCGAAAAAATAAGAACGTTTTAAAACTTTGGATACAACAAGTCATAAGGAGAAGTGTCTTTCAAATATTTGAAAATTTCTTTTAATGGCACTTTAATGAGATTCGTTGGGATAGTTTTTGAACTCGAGCATATAGACATAAGGCATATGGAATGTCGAGTCTATAGGAATAATACAAGAAAACATACCTCGAATTTGTTTGTCAACCGACATGTCTTTCTCAACCTTTGTCAATCTTTAGCCATAGAGGTTGAGATATTTCTTCTTTCTTTAATGCCTAACTCCTTCAAGAGTTCTTTTGAAATATAACCATCTTCTTGGCATTGAATAATTTGAAGTCCAAGCAATAAATTGAGCTCCCCCATCATGCTCATCTCGAGTTCACCTAGTATCAACTTAGAAAAATATCTTGCACAAATATTCATTAGTAGCACCATAAATATGCACAAGTTTAAACAATCTTGCCCTTTTTCTCAAACAAAGAGAGTAGTATCAACTTTACCTCTTGTAAAATCATTTAGCAAAAATAGCTAAGTCTATTATACCATACACGAGGTACTTGTTTTAAACCATACAAGGCCTTAAAAACAATCATTTGGCCTAGAAAAATTTTAAACCCCAGAGGTTGTTTTACATAGACTTCTTCTTGAATAAAACCATTGAGAAAATTGGATTTAACATCCATTTGGTAAAGTTTGAAATTTTCTTAAAACAAGAATGGGCAAGTAAAATGCAAATATCTACTAAATGTGCTATGAGTGCAAATGTTACATCAAAATCAATTACCTTCTTCTTGAAAATACCTTCGAGCTACTAACCTCGCCTTAGTTCGACCAATGTTGCCTTGGTCATCGAGTTTGTTCCGGAATACCCTTTTTGTCTTCTTCATCAATATCATCATAGGGCATCCAATTGATCTAAGGTGTTCATAATAGAACATTTACATCCAAATATTTTGAGGTAACTAATATTTGGAGTATTTCATTTCTCATTTACACAACTTAACAAACTCATTAACGGCATCGCTTATAAAAGCAAGAAAAAGATAGCCCAAGTGTAAAAACATGCCTCAATCATCAATCACAAAATATCTTGCAAAAGAGCATAGTAGAAATAGATACTATATATATAGACCATGAAGCAAGAAACACATACTATGCATTTAGAAGATCATCAAGAGTCTAATAAATCATGCATGTTCAAATAAGCTAAAGAAAGCTACAAAAGGTCTCTTTTTGAAATTTGAAAATCCGATAGCATATAGTTGAGACCTCATTTAAAAGAAGTATTTGATCAAGAGTAGACAAAGCAAATATGTGCAATCAAATATCGAATAGTGCCTTTCAAAAAATCTAAAAACCTCTTAATGGCACTTGTATGAAATACTATGAAAAACAAGCACATAGGCACATGACAATACATATATCGAGTCTATAAGAGTAAGAATAACACAAGTAAACGTACCTCGATAATTAATGCCTTTCTTGACAAATAATGACGTAAATGGCCATATGTGAAAATATGTAGATCCTACACAATTCTTAAGACAAATCTAGCACAAATCATAATGATAAAAGTGTAGGCTAAAAGATATCACAAGTAAGCTCATGCCATAAAAATCCATAAGAGATGATAACACACTTTAGTCTACAAAAGTGCACAAGAGTTTTAAAGACATCATATAAGGTCTTCTTTTTCAAAACATATTTTAAAAGTACAAATATATATTGAAGACCTTAATTAAAAAAATACTTGAAAAGTCATTTTGCAATAAACACACAAATAAAAGCATGCATAATAACAAAATAAAATGCATATTTAACTAGGGAGATACGGGTTACCAATTACGCCATTTCAATGGGTTGTGCCGTTCCCATTGTTGATGATATCTTCCCTTTGAGAAGTCACTTTGTTGATGGTGACTTCTTTGATTACTCCATTTCCAAGGTTTGTTGCCTTCCCATTGTTGAAAATCTCTTCTTCTTTGAAAATCATCTTGTTGATGATGTCTTTGCCATTTCCAAGGATTGTGTTCTTCCCATTTTTAATTATATCCTCTTCTTGGAGATTGGCTTTGTCGAAAATAGTTTCTCCCTCTTTGATCAAATGAAACGGTCATTTGATGTCTTCTTGGCGGTATAAATTTTCTTCGATCATTATTTCGCCGGGTACCTAATATGACATTGTTTTGTGGTACCCTCATGTGTTTGGGTCCTTTGGGATTAGTCTTGAGACTTTTAGGTCTCCAACAATAATTAGAGCTATTTCTAGCCCGACAAGTATTTACCGTATGACCCTTTTTACCGCAATAAAAACATGTAATAATTCTAGGAGCATAATGACCAACGTGCTTAGAGACTTGATTCTTTTTCATGTGATTGACACCCTTAGGCTTATGATCAAGTTCTAGTTTTGAATTATCACAACAATCAACAATATTGGTCATTCTATCGGCACTCAAGTTGGATTTAGATAAATCATTTTTCAAGCAATTTATATCCTCAACAAGAGTACTATTTTCTTTCTCAAGGTTTCTAACCTTGTCAAGAGTGGTGGTGTGAGCACATGATAGTGATTCATAGGAAGTAAATAAACTATCCTTATCATTCTTTAAAACAATGAATTCCTTTTTTAAATATTTGTATTTAACAAGTAAGTTTTGGAATTCATCTTGTAGTTCATCAAAATCATTTTGCAAATCACTATAATCATTATCATAGGAAGTAGAGGGTTTAGAACTTACCTCGTTTTCTTCTTCGATGCCTATGAGGCATTGTTCAACTTCTTCATCATGGGAGGTTGTAGAAGGCTCATCCCATGTTGTTGGATTTGATGTTTGTGAAGTAGATGCTTTTGAGTTGCTCCTTTCATTTGCATACACTTCATAGATGGCTTCTAATTTTTGTCATACTTCATGTGCCGATCGAATACTTACAACATGATCAAATTCCAAAGTAGTAAGTGAACAATACAAAATACTAAGAGCTTTACCATTTAAGGAGATGATTCTTTTCTCTTCATCATTGAGCTCTTTGAAGCCTTTAGAGGTGTGTGGTGTATTCTTCGTCGGAATAGATTCTCCATTGATGACGGTGTTCCAAATATCAAACCCGCAACTTTGTAAATAGCATTCCATTCTTTCTTTCCAAAATGTAAAATATTTGGAATCAAATAGTGGTGGCTTGGTGGTGGAGGTGCGGATAGATGAGCTCCGTTCAGAGCCGACGATCGTTCCTCTTTACTCGCGATGTGGAATGAGCTTGCCAAAGAGTTTGGCTTTGATACCAATTGTAAGTCCAAGCGGCTACGATAATCTAGAGGGGGGGTGAATAGATTATCTCCATCTTCTCGATTTCGCCCTCTTTTTCAAAACCGAATGCTCAAAGATAATAACACAGGTGCAGAATGTAAATAGCACACGTCGATTTATAGAGCTTCACCCCACCTAGGGACTACGTGCTCTACCACCCCAGTATATCCGGGATGGGTTTCGAAAAGAGAAAATTTTTTTATTAATAATTACCAAAATTATTACAACAAAATCTTACACCAACACCTTGAAGAGCACCACACTCTTCTTCAACACCACCTTTGAAATTACCACAATCTCTTCTTGAAGATTACCACAATCTTCAAACGGCACCTTGTGAAGATTACCACAATCTTCACTCTTGAAGAGCACCACACTCTTCAACACCTCAACAAGAAGATTACCACAATCTTCTTACACCTAACACCTAGTTCACCCAAGTGTGTTCTTACCACAAGAACACTCACAAGGATATCTTGTGTTTGAATGACGACCACAAATTCAAGATTACAACTCGATAATTGATAATACAATAGAGTGCAAGTGTAATCAAGAATAGCCTAGACCTCAATAATGTGAAAGTGAATAGCTAGGAAAATTTTACAACAAGAATAATAACAATGAAGAACAAATATTTGCTTGAAGTGTATCTTGTTGTGTTGTATCTCAATTGTTGTTTTTCTCTCATATTGTGTTGCTTCAATTCTTCCTCTATTTATAGAAGATGTTTTGTACAAGATAGGCTCCTCTAGGGGACATGAAATCAGAAAAATTGCAAGACAATTGAAGAAAAGAGGCGTTAGAAATCAACCCCTTAAATCAAGGAAAAGCCGTCCGCAAACTCAACGGATAGTTTTTGTCAAAAGAGGGGTTCGACCGGTCGCGCGCAAAGATAAGATTGAAATTGAATTCTGCGAATTTTTACGGGGACCGGTCCAGGGTGCGACCGGTCGCCCTCAAGTTGGACCGGTCGAGGAAGACCAAAACATAGAAACAGAAGTTTCTATTCTTCGGGGGCTTCAGGCATCGGTCGCCCTCACCGGTCGACCTCCGGGTCGGGTCGCCCCCTTAATTTCCCTCCGTCCCTTTTTTTCTGTTCCATAACTCAACTCGATACGGGTTGCCCTATGGGCGACCGGTCGAACTGAAACATAAGTGTTGTCCAATTTTATATCGAAAATAAACTCCAAGAAATACTCGAAAAATAGTAAAAACATTTTAGACCAATCGGGAGTATTTGGACAACATACAGGGGACATTGTTTTGATGTAAAAACATTTTGACATAAAATCATTAAAAGTGTTGTCCATATTAGTCGAAAACAAACTTGAAGAAATACTCCGGAAAATATTAAAACCATTTTAAATCATTTAGGAGTATTTGGACAACCTTTAAAAACATTGTTTTGGTATAAAACAAAATCATCAAAATCATCATAAAACCATTTATCAAACATAACTTTGCTAAGAATGAAAGATTTTGAAAATGCAAGTGTTAAAAATCTTTTTGAAAAGATAGAGATCTAGTTCAGTAACCAGTGCGGAAGGCTCAATGAACCAACCGCCTGATACCACTTGTAGGTCCCAAGGGGTGTGAGTAAGGTTCAGAAGGGGGGTTGAATAAACCTTACCAACTTTTCGATGTTAGTCCTTTTAAAATATTACAGAGTTAACTCAAACCGTTGTGTCCTTGGTGGACAATTAGGTTGGTTATTCAGCTGAGTTAGCCAGTGAACAAACTCGATAGAGCTGTTGATAGAATAACTCTATTGTTTAACCTTTACTTTAACTCGACTATATTGGTTTTATCAGCGGAAGCCTTAAAACCCTTTGAATTGATTTAAACTTGTTTTAACTCTTGATTTTAGCACTTGGTTATTAATCAGTTGGATAGCAAATAGTTTATCAGCAGATATAATGTACGAATGCAAAAACAAAAATGTGCTAAAAAATAAATGACAGTTGATTTTTATAGAGGTTCGAAGATGGGATAATTCTTCTAATCATCTCTTCTCCAACTCTTGGAGAAATCTACTATGTAAAAGATCTATTTACAAAGTGGTCAACAGTCTAAAGACAACTTTGGTCACACAACTGGCTTCTCGTCCGACTCAGCTTCTTCACAGGGCAGCTGCCTTGCTCCTTCAGCTCACTTTTTCAAGCTCTTTGATTTGATCACAAAGCCCTCCAATAACTTGATACTGGTTCGACTTTGAACCTTCCTACAATCCTTCTTGGATAGTAGACCCCTTTTGATTATTCAAAAGTTTCCTCTTCAACAGGTTTGAAGTTGTCTTTCCTTCACAGCTTGTGTTGGATCGATTTCCTTCGAGTTTTAGGCTTGAGGATTTGCTTGAATGTACTTGAGAATATTTGCAGGTTTACAGCTTGAATATTGCTTGCTTGTTCGTGGTTCAGGTTGTCAAGGTTAACCTTTTCTCAATGATTTTCCTCAGCATTTTATAGTGAACTTTCGAAAATCTGCTCGTTGAAGAGATATGCTAATTTCAAAAGTCATTTGTGTTCGTTGGCTTGTCTTGTTGTAGTCCTTGATGTTGACATTTCCTCGGATTTAATGTCTTGCAGCGTTGCAACAATTCTGACACTTGCTGCAGTGCCTCTCATTGGCTTGTTCCTTTTGCACACAACTGGAACTAGAACTTTACTTCTGACAGCTTTAACTTGTTACCATTCTGGGTAACATTCTTGACTTTCATTAACGAATCTCCTTCAGTTGTCTTGACTTGACTGTAGTCTTTTTATATATCCCAGGTGACTTGAGTTAGCTTCCAATCCTTGGATGACTCATCTGTCACTTTCAACTTGAGACTTGGCTTCTTGAGTTGACTTGACTGACTATTCACACAGTTGTTCCTCAGCTGATACATCTTCAGTCGAGTTATTGATCTTCTTTCTTGGCCATACTCAGTTGTTCCACAGCGGAGTCTTCACTTCAGTCTTCAGTTGTCTTCTTGTATTTCCAGGCGTAGCTGACTTGACTCAACTTTTCTAGCCCTATCTGTTACAATGAAAATTACAAGGAAAATGGGGTGCCAACTTTCTAGTTTAAGTTTTACATGGCATTCATCAAAATCTATGAAATAAATTTCCTAACACAGATGAATTTGTAGCATGCTATGAGGCATCCAATCATGGAATATGGCTGCAAAATTTTGTCACTGGGCTGCGTATTATTGGGAATATAGAAAGACCATTAAAGTTGTATTATGACAATAACTCGGCAGTACTATATTCTAATAACAACGGGAGCTCTACTAAGTCAAAGCACATTGACATAAAATTCCTGGTTGTGAAGGAAAGGGGACAGACTCAATGATTGCGAATCCACTTACTAAAGGATTAACACTCTGGGTCTTTCACGAGCACACTGCTCGTATGGGTGTAATACAGTTTCAGGATACTTTGGTTTAGTGGGAGTCTATAATTTTATTGCTCTATATATTACTTTAGACACATTTTGTGTATTTGATATTTCTGTACAGATATAAAGTATTCAGTTTATAACACGCTGTCATTTTGGTTATGATTGATCTCACATTACATGTAACTTCCATGCTACGCACCCATGATTGATCTAGGTCATTTGGTTGGTGGTATATGTGATTATTGATGGGTTTATTCACGCATAAAGTGATGAAAGCCTTTTTATTCTGTATTAGTAAAATCAATGGGACGAGATTGTTAAGGGATACTCTTATATATGACAAAGAATGTTTGAGCCCATAAGGCATTGCACATTTGTTTGGTAACATATGTAGTCAAGTGGGAGATTTTGGAAATATTTAATTTGGACTTACATGTGTTAATTAAATATGCATAGATGTCTTACGGTTTAATCCAATTAAAGTGATCTAATAAGGTTTTAATTTTGAATTAAAAAGGGTATCAAATTGTCATGAGATTAAATGTGTAGATACTATTAGGAGATTTGCTATTTGTTGAAGGACCAAATAGAAAATAAAGGGGATACTTATCCAAAATGGTTATGGTCCTAGGCAACGGTCCTTAAAAACCTAGAAAACATATGTCTCCCTTACAGAACATAATACAGAGAACTCTCAAGAGAACCACTCATCTGGAAGACCAAAATCAAATCCAGATTTCTCAAGTCCTAATGAATTCAGGTACGCTTTCATGATTAAGATTAATTCCTTTTCTTTATCGGATTATCATGGTAAATCTTTCAAATCATGCTTTTGTAGATTTCGTGAATTAAATCATGCCCTTTTGTGATTTCAATTTCTAACATTATCCTCATCTTAATCATGGATGAATCATTTAAACATAGAATAGATTGTTTGTTTATGTAGATCGTGTGAATTTTAGTTCCGATTAAAATTTTTTATTTCAAGTTTTTCATAGCTAGGGCATACTTGTCAAACCTAATTTAATCAACAGGTACATGTTTGGTTAATTCAATTGTAATTTCTTTCTTTCTTCCATCAGACAATATGGTCTTTAAATTCTAAAGCTGAATCCTTCTATTTTTGAAGAAAATAATGGGCGATTCTGATGATGAAACGATTGTGGTTAACAATGAGTTATTATCGACTACGCTTCCAGGACAAAGTAATCAAATCTATAAGAAATGGTTGATGTTGAGTTCGTTATTATCTCATTACATAGAGCATCGAAGAAACAGGGACTGTCATCTAGTTCATCGCTATTGGTATTCTAATGTCGGTTCAATGATTTCGATTATTGATGGAAAATCTGAAAATGAGTGTAAGGTTAGGGGCCTCGAGCAACTGGTTGGTTCTAGAGTTGTCAGTTGCTACAATGGATTAATCTTATTCCATCAACTTTTCCATTGCATCAACATATTGTTGTCGATCCCCTATCGAAAATAATCGTGACAAGAATAAGTCCTCTATTTTGCGGAGGTTCTCCGTGTGGTCTTTTCTTCCATCATCTGGCGAAAGAATATCGAATGATCAATGTGCGAGAAATTAGGAACTAATTATTATGAGTATCACCTTTATCTGTTCGGATCAAAATGTGGAGGAGAATCGCCAATTCTTACTTTTATTTGCAACCTCAGGAATGTTGGTATCCTGGCAAACAACAATTTAGTTGTAATCCGGTAATTACCAATGGAGCTCTTGCACTAGTACATGGTTGATATCTTGATTTTTCGCGTGATTAGTGAAGAATTTTGTTTCAAACCTCTTCCTTTTAGAGAATGCTATCCGAAGGCACCTATTATAAGAAGAGAATGTTATACTGAAGGCATCTATTGCATGCCTAACCGATGAATGGATATATGGGTTTTAGAAGACTATGCAAATTGGTATTGGATTGAAAACACATTATCTGGATTGGGACACGATTAAGTATCCTTTGAAAATGGGTTGTCCCGTAGTTGGCCCGTATATATTGACTCGTGTGAGACTTGTTAGCATTCATTAAGATGAAATTTGGTTTTGTTTTGGAATAATAGAGAAATGTTTTCTTATCATTTAGGGGATAATACTTGTTGCTATCATCTCCCGAGCTCGAAGTGGTTTTGCCAATCCAGCTCTAGTGAATGATCTCCACTCCTTGAGGAAGGAATGTGACAAGTTAAAATCAAAAGAAACCAAACTTCAAGAAATAATTCGTCGTCTCAAATATCAGGCCGATGTCCACAAGGTGACTGTGGACTCATATAAAACTAAATTTAAGGCCTCGGAAACTTTTAACTCCGACCTTAAGGCCGAGCTCAACGGCCTCCAGATCCAATGTACCACTAATGTGGATAAGGTCCGAGCTAAGGTCATAGAGATTGGTCGTGGGGGCTTCCTATTGTCACCATAGGGATTCTCCATTATTCAAATAGTTCGGGATAGGGTGAAGCAAATTTTCCTCAGCTCTACTGAAATCCTCAAGGTCTTATCTAGTGGGGCTATGGAGTATTATAACTTTGCTTTTGTCCAAGCTGAAGCTCAGCTCAAATCCAAAGGCATTACTGAGTCCTTTGGCAGACAAAGCCCTAAAGCGTTAGCTTCACGACCCCAAGGGTTTTATTCATTCCAAAAAGCAGATCGACTCAACAAAGCCTCTACCAATGTCTTCACCGAATCTATGTCTACTCATTTCATCCTCAATCCTGCTTCGAGCTCGGGAGGTGTTATCCTACACCCCCTGGAGATTAGCAGGACATTCAGCCCTCTCGAGATGCCACTCTCCCGACCTCGGGAAGCCAGGCAAAAATTCAAGGAAGAAGACCTTGAGATTGCCGTGGATGACGTGTCCATCTCGATAGATGATTATGAAATAGAAAATGTTACCCTGCTATCCTTAGTATTTTTCCTTTGTTAATGTAATGTTTTGGTACTTGTATTTGTACACAATGATATTTTAGTAATGAAATCTTCTTTTGCTTTTTATTTTCTTTCAATTTTCTTGACCAATCTCATTTTCTCTCTTTATTTTAAGTTGTAGCTTAGTCATATTTCTTGCTTTTATGATCACATCCGGAGTTTAGCTCGAGAATACTTAGCAATTTTTTCAAAAGAAAGCGCTCAGTGAACTCCTTGCCTTGGCCTCGTGGCCTCAAGTATTTGGAGTCTAGCTCGGTGAGCTCCGAATACATAGCAATTTTTTCAAAGAAAGGCTCGAGCCGAGCCGAGCTCCTGTTTTGGCCTCGTGGCCTCAAGAATTTGGAGTCTAGCTTGGTGAGCTCGAATTCATAGCAATTTTTTCAAAAAAGGCGGCTCAAGCCGAGCTCCACGCCTTGGCCTCGTGGCCTCAAGTATTTGAGTCTAGCTCGGTGAGCTCCAAATACTTAGCAATTTTTCAAAGGAAGCTAGCTCGAGCCAAGCTTATTGCCTTGGCCTCATTGCCTCAAGTATTTGGAGTCTAGCTGTTGAGCTCCAAATACTTAGCAATTTTTCAAGGAAAGGCTTTGTCTCGAGCCGAGCTCCTTGTCTTGGCCTCGTGGACTCAAGTATTTGGAGTCTAGCTTGAGTGAGCTCCAAATACTTAGCAATTTTTCAAATGGAGCTTGCTCGAGCTGAGCTCCTTGCCTTGGCCTCGTGGCCTCAAGTGTTTTCATAGATTAAGTTTCTTAGCAACACATAATTGAAGAAAGTAAAGAAATTTCATTTATATTGCGGGAGGCTTTCATTACATATCAGATATCTCGACTATTATACTCAAGCCTTTCCTTACGAATAATATTTTTTTCAAATTACTGTTATTTTATTCAACTCATACACTCTTCCAGCCAGCACATTTCTTACCCGAAGTGGTCCTTCCTAATTTGCATCCAATTTTTCCTTGTTCTTAGTAGCGTCCGCCCTCCTTAGTACCAGATCTCCGTCCTAAAAGACCTCCTCGCCACCTTCTTGTTATACGCCGCTTTAATCCGTTCTCATATTCTCTCCATCTGTAAAAATGTAATTTCTATTTTTTCATTAATAGTATCCAAAGTTTCTTGGATCATCATTTCATTATGTTTCTCCTCAAAGGTCTACAGCCTATGAGTCTCCATCCTGATCTCTGCAGGTATAACAACATTCATTCCATATACCAGGCTGAAGGGGGTTTTTCCCGTCGCCTACTTAGGATTAGTTCGGTAAGCCCACAAGAACAAGCATAGCTCTCGAACCCATGATCCTCCCGCTTTTTCGGTAGGAGCTTTAAGTCCTTGAGCGAGTATTACATTAGCAACTTCCACCTGCCCATTAAAGCGTGGATGAGCTACGAAAGCGTAAAGTTCTATTTTATCTTCATCTCTTCACACCATGCCTTTATTCGCTCAAAGCTGCGTTCCATTATCCGATATAAGGATCTGAGGTGTTCAATATCTACACACAAAATTTTGCCAAATAAACTTCATCACTGCATCTTCATTTATATTTGCCAAGGGCTTAGCTTCAACCCACTTACTCAAGTAATCAATTGCTACAATCAAGAATTTCCTCTGACATGAAGCCTGAGGAAATGGTCCTACTATATCAATTCCCCATTTCGCAAAAAAAACAAGCCGAACTCATGGTCATGCGCTCCTCTGTCGGCCAATGTATAAATGGTGCTTGAATTAGGCATTTCTCACAAGCTCTTACTAATTTTTATGCTTCTGTTTTTAAGTGAGGCCAAAAGTTCCCCTTTCGCAACACCTTCTTTACGGTATCCTTGCTTCCATTTGATTTCCACAAAGACACCATTCATGTATCTCTCAAACACATATGTTCCTTCTTCCTCACTAAGGCATCTTAGCAAAGGCATAGAAAAACTTCTTTTATACAGCTTTTCTCCCACAACGCAAAAACGAGTAGCTCAGATTTTAAGCCGAGCTGCTTCACTCTTGTTCTCCGGCAAGACCATTCCTTTTAAGTAAGCCAAGATGGCAGCTCTCCAATCCTCCATGCTCAACACAGACTCATTTGCCACAAGAAAAGTTATTTGTTTCGTTTGATTTTCCATAGCCGAGCTGGGCATTTTTGCCAAAAAGTCAGCTCGACCATTCTCCGCCCTTGGGACCTGACATATTTTAACCTCCTTCAATTGCCCCTCTAGAACTCGGTATGCTTCCACATATTTCTTCATTATATCCTCTCTTACCTCGAATTCTCCCATTACTTGCTTATGGACGAGTTGGGAGTCCATATAAACCAAAACTCTTATTGCACCCATTTCTATAATCATCTGAATTCCTCAAATGAAAGCCTCATACTCTGCTTCATTATTGGATAGTTTGAACTCCAACCTCACAGCAAAATCGTTCTGAATTCCTTGTGGGCTGATTAAAATAATATCAGCCCCATAACCCGACTCCCAACCAAGATCGTTCACATATATCACCCACACCCCGTCTTCACCACGTGCTTTTAATGGGAGATTAGTTCGGACAATTATCTTATGCGAGAGGAAATATGGGTGAGGTCTCCTTGCTGTTACCACCAATGCCAAACCTGCTTTCTGACACTCCTCATCCTAAACAAACTTTTTAGCCTTTCTCAACACCTTAAAAAGGGTAAACTCCTCTCGCCAAGCGAGATATGAATCTATTCAGTCGCCAACCTTCCTATTAGACATTGCACCTCCTTAGCGTCCGAGGTGGAGCCATTTCTCTAATGGCCTTAACCTTCTCTCGAGTTAGCTTTTATCCCTTCTCCGTCACCATATATCCCAAGAATTTTCCCGAACTCACACAAAAGCACATTTCTTACGATATAGTTTCATCTTGTATCTCATTAGTGTATCAAAAGTTTCTGCTAGATCTTCCATATGATCTTCTGCCCTCATGCTCTTAACCAGCATGTCATCACATACACTTCAATGTTCCTCCTGAGCTGCCCTTGGAACATCTTATCAACCAACCTCTGGTATGTAGCTCCCGCATTTTTCAGCCCCAAAAGGCATGACTACACAATAAAATGTACCAAAGGAGGTGGTGAACCTCACCCTCTTACGGTCTCTCCACCAAATTAATCGATGGTATCCCTGAGACGCGTCTATCATGCTTAGTAATTCACACCCGAAGTAGAATCGATTATTTGATTCTCTAGGCAATGGGTAATAATCATTCGGACAAGCCCTATTCAAATCTCTAAAATCAACACACATTCTCCAATTATCCTCTATTTTCGGCACCAACACCGCATTAGATAACCATTCCGAGAATTGGATTTCTTTGATGTGCCCAGTGTCCAACAATTTCTGCATCTCGGCCCGTATGATCGCATCTTTCTTAAGACCAAAGTTTCTCTTCTTCTGCTTCACAGGTTTGTATGAAGGATTCACATTAACCATGGGCTCAACTATACTCAGATCTATCCCCACTAGATCATTAGCGGACCACGCAAATGCATCAACATTCTACCTCAGAAACTCCACTAATTTTTCCTTCAGTTCATCTGATAATCCTTTTCCGACCTTAGTGATCTTATCAGGGTCTTCAGGCACCAGCTCCACAGACATCAGCTCCTCATTTGGTTGCACATGCTCAACAGGCTCATCATCAAGTTTAATGATTTTATCTTTATTCTTATCATCCTCAAAAATACTTCCCGTTCAACTTTACGAGAATGTCACATACAATTTCCTCAACATATATTGATCTTCGCCGACCTCCCCAACCTTTGTTCCTACAGGGAATTTTATATTCAAATGGTACATAGAAACCACAGCCTAGAAGGCATTCAACGATGGTCTACCCAACATTGTATTATACGATGAGGGTGCATCAACTACTAAAAACCAAACCATTCTCATTTTATGATTAGGCTCTTTACCTAGGGAAACAGGTAAAGTGACCATACCTATAGGTTGGATAATGTCTCCTGCAAACCCAACCAATGCCGTGTCCCTAGGTATGGTCACTTTACCTGTTTGGTTTAGATAATGTCTCCTGTAACATTCATAGAATAATATATCTGTCGAACTTCTCATATAAATGAAACTCATTGAACATCATAATTAGCAATCGTGGTTACGATCACAAGAGCGTCGCTATGGGGAGTTATGACACCCTTGATGTCACACAGTCCGAACTGGATGTTTAGTCCCAGGCCGACCGCTCACCTTCATCTACTCATGCACCCAAATGGGGCTGCTTTGCTTCGGACATAAGCACGAGCTCTCCGCGAATCCCCTCTCCTAGCCCTTAACTATCAATGGATCACCGCTTTGCCGAGGTGGAGGTGAAGCGAGTCTTCTCTCTCCGCCTTTTTCTCGAGGTTGGGGTGCCTCTCAATAGCTATGACCACCTCGTCGAGGTAGTACCAATGGTGTGTACTTTTATACATCGGCCTTCCTTCCATCACTTCGGGTTTAAGCTTCTTCTGAGGTGTTTTATCCTCCGCTCTTCTTTCTTTTCTCTTCTCTTTTCCCCATCTTCTTTCTTTATTTTCCTTTTTTCTTCCAAGTTCATGTACCTTTTGCCGAGCTAACAACTCATCGAACGTTTTAGTAGGCTCAATTACCAAAGACTCAAAAAACTCATCATCCTTCAGTCTTTGAGCCAAGGCGTTGGCCAAAATATCTGGGCTAGCTGATGGCACCTCCAACTTTGCAGCTGTAAAATGTTGTATATAACTTCGAAGTCCTTATCCCTTCTTCTACTTAATACTAAACAGGGTCAAATGAGCTTTCTGATACTTCCAACAACTTGTGAACTGATTCAAGAATGCCGAGCTAAACTCGTCAAAATTTCTTATAGAACTCGAGGGGAGTTGGTTGAACCACTACTTAGCTGATTTAGTGAGGGTGGTCGCAAATACTCTACACATCATGCCATCCGTGAATATGTGTAGCATTGCAACGTTCTCAAACTGGAACAAATGGTCCCACAGATCTGTAGTGCCGTCATATTCAAAATTCAAATCTCGATGAGATGAAGGGAACTCATCATCCATAATTTCCTCTGAGAATGAGGTACCTCTCCGCACCCAAACTGAAGCTTCTCCTGGCATCCCTATCACTTTTCTACGGATATCCCTCACCTCTTGATAGAGATCATCTATCCTTTCGACCAATCTGGGTCCTCAGTCGACGTGTACTTCGTCATTCTATACGAATGTACTTCTTCTCTGGCCATGGTGCTCCACCTATCTGTCTCTGACCTTTGGCGATCTAGCAACATTCCCTCCCACCGGAGGAGCGACAGGAGGCGGTGGCGGCACCAAATCTCTCAACCTCTTTTCCACCATCTGCTCTACAGCCTTGGAAATAAAGCTTCCCAACTGCTCAAAAAACATAGGTCCCAAACTTCCTCCTCCACCTGATATAGGTGCTGAATCCTCCACTCTTGTTTCCCTTGTCCATCGCCTTCCCCACAGGTGGTGGCGGCGGTGGAGGCATGGTATTTTCATTCATCATCCCACCTGGTGTGTTATCCATCCGAGTGCAATTCAAGTCTTCCATCAAATTTCTCCTCAAATCCTCCATAACCACAAACCTCTACAACTCACGCCTTTTCCCAGAGACAACGTCAATTGGTTGATCCCAAAATTGCTCCAACTCCTAAAAATCCCTTCGACCGAGCTCCGATCGACTTACACAAAAGGAGGGTCGGAGGGTTGCTCCGGCGTACCCTCTCCAATGCTTAACTCAGAAGAGTATTCAACAAGAAAGAGACATAATATAATGTGAATATAAAAAAAGTGGTTAGGGTTAGACTGAACCTGCAACAATATATTTATAGATTTGCTCTAATTAAAGTTTTCATAAAAATTGGAGTTTATTATGATTCTTGTAACATAATCTGATTAAGATAAGCTCAAACTATTTCCCAGTTCATACTCTCCAAACAGCTCGGTAGGTCGAGATAATATTGGCTACCTCAGACCATCACATCATCTTAACTCATTCTTCGTACAATTAGTCCCTGAATAAATGTGACTCTTAAATCAGCCACTCTGACCTAAGAGAGGCCACTTAGACCTAAGAGAGGTTAGAGTTTGGATTCTTGAAAATCCCCACTAGCCAGCGTATTACTTAACTTAGACCAGCTCGACCCATTACTAAAGCTCTATATGTCAGCCCATTATTGAAGCTCTTCAGCTCAGCCTAGTATTGAGGCTCTTCAGTTCGGCCCACAAAGCTAACTTATTTTAACCCTAATCAATTAAGAAAATCAATTTCAGGAAGTGGGACAAAATGGATTACTATTATCTTGGTAGGTTTTATGGTTGCAAATGTGGTTTCCTGGCTTATACTGCAACCACAAATAACTTCTAAATATGTTTTGATTAATAAAGTTATTTTATATTCACTACAACATAAATGACATTAGGTAACACTCAAAAAATGTTACCTAATGGCCATAAAATGTTACTATAGACAATAGGTAGCACTTTTATGGCGGCTGAGTTGCTCGTGCTACCTATAGTCAAAGGTATCACTTTTATTAGCTTTTTATAACACTTTTTCTAAGTGTTACATTAAGTTTTCTATTGGTAACACTTTGAAGCAATATTTCTAAAGTGTTACATATGAATCTTATGTAACACTTTTTGTAACACTTTTTATATTTGTAACACATTAAAAAAATACTTCTAAAGTGTTACATATGAATCTTATGTAACACTTTTTTTGTAGCACTTCGTAGAAATACTATTTTTTTGCCACCAAGTAGATTCGAACACACGACCTGTTATGTATGGAAGTGGCAATTTGCCACTAAGCTAAGTTGATTCTTATTACAACTTTTGCTTTGTTTTATATATACACATACACACAAACACATATATATTATATGTATATATGATATATTTTATATAATAAAGATTATATTTTATAATATATGTATTAAATTATATTATACACTTTGTATATATCAAGTTTTATATTGATAGTATATAGTTTGAAAATCATATTATAGTATATATTAAATGACACAACAAATTAAAAATATAAAAATATATAAAATACATTTATCGACTAATAAATATTCAATGGATAAAATAAAAAATATATAAAAATATAAAATTAATTTACCGATAGATAAAAAATTTCTAAAAGTAAAAAAAATTAAATAATAAAGAAAATAACGAAATAATAATTTACCGACGGAAAAAATTCCTAAGTAATTACCGGCAACATCAATTTTCATTGGTAATTTTTTTAAAAAAGTAAAAAAAATAAAAAAAAAGGTTAACGATAAAATTGGTCTCCATTAGTAAAAATTAAATAAATAATAATAATAAATTATATACATGCGCATTTTCCGTTGGTATTAAGACGAAATTAATTGCCTTCATAAAAAATAAAATAATAAAAGCAAAACTAAATACTTTGTAAAAAGTAAACACAAATTCAGTTAAAAAAACAAAGTACATGATGTCTACAATTTTTACTGGTGACATCAATTAATTAAATAATCTTTGACATGATTTAATGATAGTTATATAATTTTGTGTTACTAAAATATAGCTTAAAAAGTGTTACAATCAATAAAATATATTGTTGCCTGGAGTGCTTCTTAAATAAAGTGATACCTATTTGCGTTACAAAATAAATAACAAAATCAAAGTGATACTTAAAAAGTGTTACTTATATAAAAATGTTACATATAAGCGTTACTAATTGATAAAAGTGTTACATTTTTGCATTACAAAAGAAATAACCAAAATAAGTGATACTTAAAAAGTGTTACTTATATAAAAGTGTTACATATAAGTGTTACATATTGATAAAGTTCTACAAAAGTGTTACATAAATATTGTAATGTAAAAAGTGTTACAAACATGTGTTACATATGTACATTATGTAAAAAGTGCTACAAAATCTGTGTTACCTAATGTCATTTATGTTGTAGTGATTGATTTTGTCTGATCTTTATAGGGAAATGATTATATATGTACATCTTCTTTTCTTTATAAGTTTGTCGAGCTTTTTTTTTTCTCTTTCAATTTTGTGTTATTGTATAAATTATATATATTAGACAGACACACACAAGCAAATGTTGCACATGGTTATTGCAGACATAAATCATTATTTAAAAACAACCGTGTTTTTATTTTTTATTTTAGTTTTTACACGTCTTCAATCTTAGTTTTATAGAAAATTGAGATATGGATCTATTTAAAAACAATAATTTAAATTTGAGGTACTATGTAAAAAGCTAACAAAGTAAAAAAAAAATCATGTTAAACCTATGCATGCATATCAATAACCTGTAACTAGTTAATTATAATAGATAGCGGGAGATAATGCATGGGAGCAAGATGGATTGTAGTTTCAACTCATAAAAATTCCATAGTTTCAAACAACATTAGTTTACTCGTTATGGGATAAATAAATGGATATTTCTGAATTTATTTATGAATCTTGATGGGTCAAGAAACGTAGATGCATTGACGTGGCAAACTCATAACGGGGCCGAACTTTAAATAAAAACTCATAAAAAAAATTGGTCATATAAGTAGTGGGACTATTTTGTAAGTAATTACAATAAGTTTTATCTTTTTTCTAGATGTCTATCGCCCTTTTTTGGACAGGCTCATACAGGGGCGGATGATAATGGAGCCAGCACTGGGCTTGAGCCCAGTGCAAATTTTCAAAATCCTACTTTTAGTAATATAAGTTTTACATTTTCTATAATTAGCCCATCCCAAAATTTAATGCAAAATTCAAAACCACCCCAAAATTTAAATTCATTTTAAAATTCAAGAATGAAAAACTTAAAACTTTGTGTTATTTATTGATTCGGTACTACCGATTTGTCTCCCCTAAGTGCCATCATCAAGTATGAAATTGAAAAGTTATCTCTTTCTTTAGCTTTTTTATATTTAGTTGTTGGATTATGTTATTTTGTTGCCAGAAAACAAATATCATGGAAAATAAAATATGTCTATTTGATTGCTAATATAAATATACCACTGTGTTTTTATGAAGTAATTTTTACATTTTGTGTAATTTTTATTTCTTAGCCCACCCTACTACTAATTTCTGGATCCGCCACTGGGCTCATATGACCGTGTTTTCAATTTTTCTATTTTCACTATTTTCACTGAAATCTTTAAGTTGTATTGGCTTTTATATGAAAAATATAAAAATATTTGGTGAAAATAAAAATGTTGAGAATATATATATATATATATATATATATATATATATATATAGGGAGAGGGTTATATGAGACCACCTCATAGGGTGAGTCCATATGGACCAATCCTAGCCATATATCTAATTTTTTTCAAGGGTTGCGATTTAAGAGGCAAAATTACAAATTACAAGCTTGTTAATTAAACACAGGGGTAAATTAGTCATCCTCTCAAATCAATATTCATGGGATTCACGGTATTCATGGGATTCACGCAATCCTTCCAAATCTCAAAACAAAATCACGTAACAAACCTATTGTTTCTTCTTCAACATACTACTATGAAAAATCATTCATCTTTCTTATGAAGATGTAATTTGTTGCTTATATAGATGTGTCATGGTGCTTTTAGATATATTAACTACATAAGCAAGTCATTAGCAACAAATTCATACTACATAAGCAACAAGTCTATACTACATAAGCAACGAATATACACTATGTATGCACTACAGATATATTAACTACATAAGCAAGTCATAAGCAACAACCCCATATTACATAAGCAGCAAGCCTATACTACATAAGCAACGAATATACACAACGTATGCACCACAATTACATTAACTACATAAGTAAGTCATAAGCAACAAACCCATACTACATAAGCAACAAGTCTATACTACATAAGCAATGAATATACACTTAAATGCACCACAGATACATTAACTACATAAGCAAGTCATAAGCAACAAACTCATACTACACAAGCAACGAATATACACTACATATGCAATACAAATATATTAACTATATAAGCAAGTAATAAGCAACAAATATACACTACATATGCAATACAAATATGATTAAATTACACATGCAATATGGTTATACTACACATGCAATATGATTATATTACATAAGCGATTAACAATAGAATACTGCTTTGGAGATAAAAAAAAAGTGAACATGAGGGATATGGGTTACTCAATAACTGAAACCACGTGCCGCGTGAAAGGAGGAAACAAATTGAACGTGATTGAGATCTCATCAAATCTCAATAACTGATTCTATATTATAAAATGACCACCCTACCCTTTTTAGTTGTTGAAACAAAAAAATAAATATAAAACCCCTAAAAATCGGACCACCCAAAAATATTAATCTATGGTTAGGATTGGGTCCTATGGACTCACCCCAAATGGGGGACCTATTTGATCCATATCCTATATATATATATATATATATATAGAGAGAGAGAGAGAGAGAGAGAGAGAGAGAAGGGGGTTAAAAAATGAGATAATGCTTGGTAAATTATTTTTAATTGTGATTTTTGCACAAAAGCATGTGATAGAAGTAAAAATATGTTTGAATGTGTTTTTAAAGGGAGAATTTCATGAGAGGTCCCATATTTAAGAAAAATACATCACTTTAAGATCCAAAATCTCAATATTCTCAAATCAGGATTCATTTATTTTTTTCACAAATCAGGTCATCCCCCAAATTTTGGGTTCTCGCTTCTGGTTTTATAACTTAACATAAAGGAAAATGTTAGTGTAATCTGTCACGCGAGCCACAATTTTTTTTTTCTTTTTCATTCTTTCATTCGTTATGGTGGACATAGAGATTACAGAGTATTTTACCTAATGTTTTCCGAGATTGTTAAGGTTTAAAATCTAAAGTGAGAACCTAAAATTTAGACGAGGGCTTGATTTGAGAAGAACAAAATTTGGGTCTTGATTTGAGAAAAAATAAAATTTAGATCTTAATTTGAGAAAGTTTAAATTTTGGACCTTATAGTGATAGATTTTCTACAAGACGGATCTCATATATTATGAAATTCTCCCATTTTTAAAAGTATATTTTTCATATATTTATTAATTTTTGTTAGGGAAGGTAGAGAGACGGTGATGTGATGGTGTCAATGAGATTGAATGACAATGTAGGGGAATAAATTTCAAATCATGTTTAGAAATTATGGGATAAGTGAATAGTGAATTTTTTAGACATTATATATTTAGAAATGTGTTGTTTAGTATTTTTATCAATATATAAAACTGGAAATGAGAGTTTGAAAATTGGAACATATAAACCACAAGTATTTGAAAATAATGTCTCTCATATCATATGAGGTATAACTTGACTTTAAGTGGGGTTCCATTAAAAATTAAAGCAAAATTATTTTTTTAGTCGTTTAAGTGGACCACTTTGGAGATTTAGTCTTCACTTATTTCAATTTTGACATTGAGTCCTTTAAGTGAATTTTTTTCTGCTTTCAGGCCCCACAACCTGCTACAACAATTAAAAGTGACCTGTTGGGCTTATATGGAATTTAAAAATAAAAAAAAATATTTTTATTATATTTTTTATTGACTAGATATCATATGTGGCATTACAGTTGTAGGGGTGAAATGAAAGAAAATAGAAGTATTTAAAAATCATATTTAAATACAAAAAATATTTAATGCATAAATAAAAGTAAATTACTTGCGATTTTGATAATTTGGTAATTTCTAAAAACTAAATTATTTTACAAATACGACCAATTTATGATTCTCAACTACTTTTACTTCATCTACAATAATTCACTTCTTAAAAAAAAGTATTTTCAAACACTCCCTGAATAATTAGATGCACACAAAAATAATAGAGGCTTTCATCTCCAAACATGTTCTAATATATAACTTTTTTATTTCTTAAGGATTAATAACCTTAATAAGTCCTTAAAAATAATTATTTTATACTACAACAAGACTCATTCATTCTTGTTTGCCATGTTAGCAATAAAGAGTGTAAATCACATGAATTAACCCAAATTAAGAGAACAGAACATGCAAATAACAGAAAATCTCATGTAAACAAGGAGATTGTGACATAACTATATTTTTATATTAATTGGCATGCAAAAACTACAATTTCGTATTCAGCAGTTCCCGTCTCTGCGATTGTCACGCCCCAAACGGGACGCGACGACGCCACAACTTAAATCTGATAACCAAGCAGTCCGGACAAATATCAACGAGAACCCGAAAGAGACAGAGTCTAAATAGCAGCGGAAATAAATAACAGATACAAGTTACAACTTAAAGTCTACAATCCATCATCCAGATTACAACCCGAAAATCAACAAAATAGCAACTTAAAGTCAAAGGGTCCTACGCCCCTTAATTACAAACCCGAATGGAACGAAATACAAAAGTCGACAACAACATAAGAAAAGAGTCAATCAACAACAAGAAATAGTAAATCCAACAAGCGTAGTACAAGGTCTCAATCCATAGCCGGTTCAAAGATCTTCAACGAAATCCTCATCTAAGGTTAGAAAACGGTGGGGATGAGGCGAAATCTCGGTGGATGGGGTGATCGTGTGCAAGTATGGCGCAATATATAGTTATTGTGAGAAAACTTGATTATATGAAAACGGCGTGAGTATGATGCATGAATTCACACGATTCAAGCGTCGTGATAAAATATTAAATAATATACTTATACGATTCGGAAAAGCGAGTTCATGGACACACAGGCACTATGTGATTGATCAAGGCAGGTAGGATTGCGTGCGGAAGTGTAACGCCAATCCCATGCAAGGCAAATAATGGTTGCGTACGGTTTGTAGCGCCAACCAATGCAAAGCAGGTAAGCGGTTGCGTGCGGAAATGTAACGCCAACCAAAGCGGGTCCGATAACTCGGAATCGTGTGGATCGGACAGCGATTCCTTCGTTCTTTCTTGTAACTCCCGGTCGGTATGGTCCAAGACCGGCACCTTATCGCTCGTGGCAAAGACAAAATCCACGTGGAGCTTGCAAGGCTCGGATCTGTCATAATCATGATTATACCTCGATCTACGACCCGCTTCCATTGGACAAACTCCGTCCATCGATTTGCGGGATTAGGGCGATGGGATGGAAGAGTGGAATAGAAGTCGAGCTGCCGGTTCCATCCCCGACGTATCCATTCATTTGTGAGCTCGACACACCAAGTTGACTCGGCGGGAAAGTAATTACAATTCTGTGATCAACAGGCGATCGAGTATTACCGATTCAGGGACGATTTAGGAAAATTTTTGAAAATTCGCGAGTAGCAATTTTGGCGTTGGTGGAGTTTTGGATGAAGAAGATTATCGGGAGGATAAGCAACCTTCGATATCTTGAAAGATTAGGTGGGACATAAGTCCGTTATAGATTCAATTCGCAAGGCGGGAAGTCGCTCGCGATCGGTATTAATGTCGGTCAAATTGATCCGATAAGTTAAGGGTTTTTGAGAAAATAAAATACTTTAATTAAATCACAAATTCAGAGAGTCCAGGGCTATTTTAGTAAAAAGAAAATAATTTGAGTTGGGTCCTTTATAAAAGAGAAATTGTAATTTAGCCCCGTTTTGTAAAAACCAACACTTTTGGGGTTAAAAATTGAATAAATAAATATCCCGACCTTGAAAAATTAAGAGGTCAGTTCCTAAATTCTCCAAATTGTCCAGAGATTCAGGTTTTAAAGTTTTGAGGTCGAGTTTTTTTATAAAATTCTCACATTGGCCCCAAATTTGTAAAATTGCCAATTCGGACCTTAAGTTTTAAAAATTCGGAACTCACAAACCGGAAGGGCTTTTAATGTGATTCCAGTTGGAAAATGTCACTAAGGTTAGTAGGATATTGGGACAAAAGCAGTTTTTAAAATAAATATGTGTAGGTCCTTTAACTTTTAAAAATATCATTTTTGTCCCATTTTGAAATAATTGCCTTTAAGGCTTTTAGGGGTCCAATTGTTATGAAATTTGAACCTTGGGTCCAAAATATAATTAAGTTATAGTTAAGTTAGTATTTCCAAGTGCATGGGCTGCATAAGTCCTGGAAATTTCATTTGGGTCCTCAAGTTTAGTATTTTACACATTAGTCCCTCAATTTTTGTAAAATTACTTTCCAAGCCCTAAACACTTGGATTTTTGGAATACTTTTAAAATATGTAATTCCCAGTACCTTAAGAGTAAAATTTCAAGTTTTAAAGTTAAGGTCTGGTACAGTTTTAAAAATTGCAAAGTAGCCCTTAAACTTTCAAAATTTTACAATCTAGTCCTTGGGCTTTTAAAAGATGATTTTATTGATCTTAAAACTCTTAAAACTTTATTAAAATGTCCAAAAGTTATTTTTGAACCTGAGTACAGTCCCAAATTTCGAAATTTGCAGAGGGGTCCTTTAACTTTCATTTTCTTACAATTTAGTCCACCAACTTTCCATTTTTGCATTTTTAAGTCCAAAATTGAAATTTAATCAATTATGCTCGACTTTTCCAGGTTATAAGTCATCCAAAACATGGATTTCAAAGATCATACACATGCATGTCCAATACATACAAGAATTCATCACATAGAAAATTAAATTGTACATGCATGCACCTAAAGTTCAATAAATAGCAATTTTGAGCAACTCTTGAGAATTTTCATGATTTGATACATAAAATTGACATGCAATACATAGATTATATATCTCAAGGGCTCATGATCAAAATTCTACATGCATTTTAATAAAAACACCTAGAAGTTGGAAAGTATGTTTCCACCCACCTTAAATTTGGAAATTGTGAAATAAAAGGATAATTTCACAATTTTTGGATGAGGTTTCTTAGGTCAGCCCCTAAGTCAAGAAATATCAAAATTTTGAAGTTAGAAAAATGAGAGAAAAATTAAGGAGAAAAAGAAGGAAATAAGAGAATGAAAAGGATTATACTTTACCTTGTGTAGTAGGTGTTTGGAGACTAGTTGAAGCTTAAAATTTGGAAATTTTGTCTCAACTCCAAAATCACCTAAGGTCAGCCCCTATTTCTCAAAAATGAAAAAGGGGTGTTAAAAAGAAGAAAAAATAGGAAGAAGAAGAAAGAATGGGTCTAGTACTCAATTCTTACCTTGTAGTCCAATTTTCTCTACTAGTTCTTCTTCAAGTCTTCAAGTTTCACCACCATGCATGCATGTCTCCAAGTGGTCTTCTAAGTACCTCAAAATCCAAAATTCAAGCTTATATTAAAAAGAGAAGGTGATGAGTAGTAAGAATTTAAGTTGAATTGAGGAGTGAAATTTCTTACCTTGAAATAGGGGTGTTCGAATTTTTGGTGTTTAAGTGGTAAGATTGTTTGTTTTGGTTTAGATGTTTGAAGGAAGAAAGTATGTTTGATGTTAGGAAGAAGATGTTCTTGAAGATATGAAGATGAGTTTGAAGATGTGAAGGACTTGTGTTTGAATATTTGAAGATGTGAAGAAGGGGTACTTGAAGATATGAAGAACTTATGTTGAAGATTTGAAGATGTGAAGAGTTGGTGTTTGAAGGTTTGAAGATATGAATGAGTTTTGTTTGAAGATTTGAAGATGTGAATGAATTTTAGAGAGAGGTTAGAGAGAAGGAGGAGAATTAGCTTGAGAGATGAAGGTGTTGGATGAAAAATGAACAAATTTGTTCATTTTTCCTCATGTGGCCAAATCCACATGCTAGAGAGGGGAGAAATTTTTTTGATTAATTTTGTGTCTTGTAATTTGTCTCTTGCATGGAGACAATTTGGTAGTCAAAGGTATGGGTCAAATTGGAATGTTGAGAGGAATAAGAAGAATGTTGGGAAGAATAGAACATGTTGGGGAATTTAATGATATAAAATTGAGGTATAAGATAATGTGTATAATGTTTGAATTAATGGTATAATTATACACAAGATGAGTAATATAAGGTGTAGGTGTACAAGAGTTGGATGATATTTTTACTCCAAAAATGTCATCATGGCCGTCCATACTAGGGGCTTTATGGTAATTCCATATATTTTTTTTTTGTCCAAAATTTGATGATAATAGATGAAATATATCAATCTCCAAAATAATTAGTGATTTCCTTGATCACTTATAAGTCTCATGATCACTTAATCTAAATCAAAAATCTTAATTCTATAAGGTAAAAGTCTCTAGAATAAATAGTCTCTTAAAATTCTAAGGTGACTAATAAATACAAAAATAGTAATAATGATCAATCAAGTGATCATAAATGAGGAATAGGATTAATAAAGATCATGATCACAAGTAATTAAATAAAATGAAATAAAATACAAAATGTATATGTATTAATGATAATTACCCGTCAAAGTGACGCGATAAAATAGTCGATAAAATACATAGACGACAATAAGGATCAATTATATGTTCGGAAAAATCGGGGCTTCACATCCTCCCCTCCTTAAAAGAATTTGGTCCCCAAATTCTCTTTAGAATAGTTCTGGATATTGATTCCTCATGTCTTCTTCCATCTCCCACGTTGCGTCTTCGTCTCGGTTGTGGTTCTGCCACACAACTTTAACCATCGGAGTTTCTCTCTTACGCAACTGACGTATCTGCTGATCAATGATCCGAATCGGCCTCTCGGTGTAGGATAGATTTTCCATTAGAGGAGGAGTATCTCGAGTGATGATATGCTCGGGATCTGGTTGATACTTCTTCAGTCTTGACACGTGGAATACATTGTGCATTCTCGCATATGGTGTTGGTAACTCAAGTCTGTACGCTAACTTCCCGATCCTCTGTAAAATCTTGTAAGGTCCAACATATCTCGGACTCAACTTGCCTCCTTTCTTCGGATTGATCAATCCTTTCCGTGGTGAGAGTCTGAGAAATACTTCATCACCGACTTCAAATTCCAAATCCTTTCTTCTCTTGTCCGCATAACTCTTTTGGCGGCTACGAGTCCGTGCGAATCCGCTCCTTGATCGGCTTGACCTTCTCCATGGCCTCGAACTAAGTCGACCTTTGGAATCGAGGGCAACTTCCGTTTCTCTTTCGAGTCCATTGGTCATCAATCTCCCAGTGTAGTGGGGATCTATATTTTCGCCCATATAATGCCTCGTAGGGTGCCATCCCAATCGTAGTCTGATAACTGTTATTGTAAGCGAACTCGGCAAATGGTAAGTGCGAATCCCAACTTCCTTGGAAATCCAACGTGCAGGCTCGCAACATATCTTCCAAGGTTTGAATCGTTCGCTCAGACTATCCATCAGTTTGTGGATGTGCTGCTGTGCTGAAACTTAGCGAGGTACCCAACTTCTCGTGCAAGCACTTCCAAATGCGGAGACAAACCTCGGGTCTGCATGCGATCTATGTCAACTAGTACTCCATGCGGTCGAATGATCTCTCGGATATAAATCTGCGCAAGTTTCTGCAAGCTATCAGTTTTCTTGATGGGTAAGAAGTGTGCAGGTTTCGTGAGTCGGTTTACAACTACCCAAATAGCATCATGGCCTCCTCTGGTCTTTGGTAGATCCATCACGAAGTCCATCATTATGTGTTCCCATTTTCACTCGGGAATCCTCTTATGAAATAATTCCTTTCAAATTCTAGATGAGATTCATACTTATTGTATCTATTCATGAAGGATCTATCCCATCCTCAATATCAAAACTTAGGTGGCCTAGAAGGCGCTTATATTCGATCAAATTCCCATCGGCCAATTTCAATAATCATTCTGCAAAAATATCTCTAACAACCTTAGTGGTACGCAAAATTTCTTGTCATCACCTTGTAATAGACACTATTCATAGTACCCTATTCATGTGATCCGTAACATTTGCACCACTATTCGATTATCACTTAACCAATCATTTCTACTCCACATATCATTCTAATGTACTATTCCCATAATTATTAGTTCAAAACATACCTCTTATAATTCAAATCCCGAATATATCATTGCTTGTCACAGCTAGTCAATACTTCATTTACCTAAGAGAGTGATACTCATTATAATAGAGTTGATTTAACTACATAGTCGACACCTATTCATATCGTGGTATATTTCCTCAAACAATTGGTAGTAGATTTCATCGCTAAAAGTGCAAGATCAACCCATAATCTCCACCCATCAACATATGCTGGTCGAGACCTCAGTAATCATTTAATAAGTTAATTCCAAAGTTGTAATCATATGAGTCGCTCCTTCTAAAATCTTGATAGCAATCTCGATTTCCCATATCCATAAGGTCTTTGATTATTCCAGATAAATGTGCACATCTCATATACTTTATATAGAATACTATTATCCGTCTCCTTCGAAATTAATCAATACTTAGTACTCAATAACTAAGTCAAAATCAATCAAATTCCTATATCATGTGAGTGCCTAGATCACCATAATATTCCGAATACTCACAGATAATCATTATCCCAAATTTAATTCACAAATGAGATATCATAACTTAAAAAAAAAAATATTTAGTGACAATATCCAGTTGAGACCCTATAATCGTCATATCCTTGACGTATCTTATCCTCGATACCAAACAACAAGTCAAAATTTTGCTTATTTAAGCTCGTAGAAGTATTTAGAAAGAATAACACAATGGCACATCATCTGTAAATCATACTTAGTAATTCCCACACAATCATTCTCTAAAGTAATATCATTAGGCATCTAACTTCTATAATATATCATATGACCCAATTATATCTTTGTCAAGTGATAACCTTATATCCTCCATGTCTCATCATAATGGGGCATTATAGCCTTCAAATCAAGAAATTTCTAAATCACCTACATCAAAATGAGGTATAATCATTAATGTAAAACTTGAATACACCCATGAAGTACAACACTAGTAATAATGAGTCAAAGATACTACAACCAAAATACAACTAAATCTAATACAACGAAAAGCAAGGTACATCATGGAATAGCGTCTACAATAACGAAAGTACAAGCGACAATCAAGCTAACTAATCGGTGAGATCGCCATCATCGTCACTCGCAACTATGTCCATAATTGCGGCGGGTCGGGTGAAGTGGCGCCTCGACCTCGGGCCAATCCACGAAGTATAACCACTTTGCTCGAATCCACGAGCCTCATCAAGTGGAGCAGCCTCAAGTGCCTCGGGCTCTCCGATGTCGATGGATCCTCCTCGAGATCCTCCTCGGCGTCAGTGCGGGCTCCACCTCGGGCGGTGGCAATGGCCGAGCATTAGGCGCCAAAGCAACCTCCCGGTGTGGCGTCTCCGAGCTAGGCCTGTGTAAGGTCCTCTATTTGTCATCTCGCTTGATGAGGGTCTCTTCAAGCGCTCGACGGTGTCGCGGGAGGCGGCGTCAATCTCCCATTTCGGCTACCATCACTTGCCCTTTTCATCTTCTCTCGCATGTTATCCAGGCGCTCGGATACTCTATATTTGGTCGCCCCCGCTCTTATGGTATTGTCGCGGTCCTTGATGTGATGGTTAGCTCGCTCTTTTCATCTTGGCTCCTCGCCAAGCGCCGAGTCGAGTCCCCGTTGCAGCGCTCCTCGGCTAGCTACGAGGTCGCGCGATCACTCTCCGGTGCTAGTGAATCATCGGTGCCGGTGATATTCCGCTCAAAGACGGGCATGGAAAACATCCCACCATGAAGGCGCGCCGGCTCCATCCCGATCAAACAAAACTAAGGCGGATCGGTCAAAGGTAGAGGAAAGATAGGGGAGAATAAGGAAAGAACGAATAAGGAAATCAATCAAGAATCAACTAAGTCAAAACAAGTATGACTATGAAATCTCAAAGTATGCGCTCTAACTTAGTTCAAATATCAATAAGACAGTTCTATGCCAATTTGAAATCGATTTCACACTTAATTGGTCAAGTCGCGGTAATACCCAAAACACAGGACCCGATGGTCCTATCCGGGTCGGCTCGGTGTAAGTTTCCATCTTATTAGCCGAGCTCGATACCACTCTAAGCATCACGCCCCAAAGCGGGACGCGACGGCGATCCACAACTTAAATACAATAACCAAACAGTCCCAGACAAATATCGAGAACCCAAAGAGACAGAGTCTAAATAGCAAATGAAATAATTAACGAGATACAAGTTACAACTTAAAGTCTACAATCCATCATCCAGTTACAACCCGAAAATCAACAAAATAGCAACTTAAAGTCAAAGGGTCCTACGCCCTTAATTACAAACCGAATGGAACGAAATACAAAAGTCCGACAACAACATAAGAAAAGAGTTCAATCAACAACAAGAAATAGTAAATCCAACAAGCGTAGTACAAGGTCTCGATCCCGAGCGGGTTCAAAGCATCTTCAACGAAATCCTCATCTAAGGTTAGAAAACGGTGGGGATGACAGAAATCTCGGTGGATGGGGTGATCGTGTGCAAGTGTGGCGTAATATATAGTTATTGTGAGAAAAACTTGATTATATGAAAACGCGTGAGTATGATGCATGAATTCACACACGATTCAAGCGTCGTGATAAAATGTTAAATAATATACTTATCTGAAAAAAGCGATTCATGGACACACAGACACTATGTGATTGATCAAGACGGTAGGATTGCGTGCGGAAGTGTAACGCCAATCCCATGCAAGGCAAATAGTGGTTGCGTCACGGTTTGTAGCGCCAACCAATGCAAAAAGCAGTAGCGGTTGCGTGCGGAAATGTAACGCCAACCAAAGCGGGTCGATAACTCCGGAATCGTGTGGATCATCAGCGATTCCTTCGTTCTTCCTTGTAACTCCCGGTCGGTATGGTCCAAGACCGGCACCTTATCGCTCTGTAGGCAAAGACAAAATCCACGAGTGGAGCTTGCAAGGCTCGGATGTCATAATCATGATTATACCTCGATTACTACGACCCGCTTCCCTTGGACAAACTCCGTCCCTCGTTGCGGGATTAGGATGATGGGGTAGGAAGAGTGGAATAGCAGCCGAGCCGCCCAGTTCCATCCCGACGTATCCATTCTCGATTCGTGAGCTCGACACACCTAGTTGACTCGGGCGGGAAAGTAATTACAATTACAGGCATTCAACCAGGCAGTCGAGTATTATTGATTCAGGGAAGCAGTTTAGGAAAAGTTTTGAAAATTCGCGAGTAGCAATTTTGGCGTTGGTGGAGTTTTGGATGAAGATGATTATCGGGAGGATAAGAAACCTTCGATATCTTGAAAGATTAGGTGGGACATAAGTCCCGTTATAGATTCAATTCTCAAGGCGAGTAAGTCGCTCCGCGATCGGGTAATAATCGGTCAAATTGATCCGATAAGTCAAGGGTTTTTGAGAAAATAAAATACTTTAATTAAATCTCAAATTCAGAGAGTCCAGGGCTATTTTAGTAAAGAGAAAATAATTTGAGTTAGGTCCTTTATAAAAGAGAAATTGTAATTTAGCCCCGTTTTGTAAAAACCAACACTTTTGGGGTTAAAAATTGAATAAATAAATATCCCGAACTTGAAAAATTAAGAGGTCAGTTCCTAAATTCTCCAAATTGTCCAGAGATTCAGGTTTTTAAAGTTTTGAGGTCGAGTTTTTTTTATAAAATTCTCACATTGGTCCCAAATTTGTAAAAATTGCCAATTCGGACCTTAAGTTTTTAAAAATTCGGAACTCACAAACCAGAAGGGCTTTTAATGTGATTCCAGTTGGAAAATATCACTAAGGTTAGTAGGATATTAGGACAAAAGCAGTTTTTAAAATAAATATGTGTAGGTCCTTTAACTTTTGAAAATATTATTTTTGTCCCATTTTGAAATAATTGCCTTTAAGGCTTTTAGGGGTCCAATTGTTATGAAATTTGAACCTTGGGTCCAAAATATAATTAAGTTATAGTTAAGTTAGTATTTCCAGGTGCATGGGCTGCATAAGTCCTGGAAATTTCATTTGGGTCCTCAAGTTTAGTATTTTACACATTAGTCCCTCAATTTTTGTAAAATTACTTTTCAAGCCCTAAACACTTGGATTTTTGGAATACTTCTAAAATATGTAATTCCCAGTACCTTAAGAGTAAAATTTGTTCATTTTTCCTCATGTGGCCGTCCATATGCTAGAGAGGGGGAGAAATTTTTTTGATTAATTTTGTGTCTTGTAATTTGTCTCTTGCATGGAGACAATTTGGTAGTCAAAGGTATGGGTCAAATTGGAATGTTGAGAGAAATAAGAAGAATGTTGGGAAGAAGAGAATATGTTGGGAAATTTAATGATATAAAATTGAGGTACAAGATAATGTGTATAATGTTTGAATTAATGGTATAATTATACACAAGATGACTAATATAAGGTGTAGGTGTACAAGAGTTGGATGATATTTTTACTCCAAAAATGTCATCATGGTCGTCCATACTAGGGGCTTTATGGTAACTCCATATTTTTTTTTTGTCCCAAATTTGATGATAATAGATGAAATATATCAAGCTCCAAAATAATTAGTGATTTCCTTGATCACTTATAAGTCTCATGATCACTTAATCTAAATCAAAAATCTTAATTCTATAAGGTAAAAGTCTCTAAAATAAATAGTCTCTTAAAATTCTAAGGTGACTAATAAATACAAAAATAGTAATAATGATCAATCAAGTGATCATAAATGAGGAATAGGATTAATAAAGATCATGATCACAAGTAATTAAATAAAATGAAATAAAATACAAAATGTATATGTATTAATGATAATTACCCGTCAAAGTGACGCGGTAAAATAGTCGATCAAATACATAGACGACAATAAGGATCAATTATATGTTCGGAAAAATCGGGGCTTCACAGCGATTCTCGGAGACATATTAAAGCGCACTGATGTAAACCCACCCGGGACTTCCAGACACAGTTGATTATATCAAATTTGTTTTGGACATTTTCCAATTTAACATCATGTTAATGGAAAAATTGACAAAAAAATCCCCACTTGCAATTTGAGTGAAAGTATTATCAAGTTTAATACAAAAAAATATGTTGGTTCGCTGTCGAACTTTCTGTAAGAAAAAAATATGAAACATTAATATCATTCACTCAAAAACCGCAACAGGATAAAGAAGGTCTATATATTGGTGTTTAAATCTTTTTTGAGAAAAATAAAATCTCAAAATCAAATTACATTGGGAGCAAGCATTTTCAATATATACTTCGAATCAGGGCCGTCCACGAGCGATTGAGGCTGCACGCCAAGACGGGGGCTCCTCCAGGACCAAGGCTACAATGATTGAAGATTCTTCCAACCAAAAGATTAACTTCTCCAATCAAGGCTACGCGATTCATCATTCTTCCAACCAAAAGATTAACTTCTCCAATCAAAGCTACACTTGTTTCAACCTTCTCCAACCAAAAGATTAAAGTTGTTGTGCCTTCTAAAAATTTTAATGTGTTTTCTTTTCTTCTCCAACCAAGGCTACACCGATTCAACCTTCTTCCAACCCAAATATTAAAGCCATTGTGTCTTCTAAAAAAAACATAGTGTTGTCAAATAAAAATAATAGAGGCTTTCATCTCCAAAAAAACCAACAACCAATATTTATTTTTGGTAAGAATTTATTTTTGCCTTATGGATAATTACAGAAAACCCTTGAGTTTCTGGTTAATTACAAAAAAATCCAGATATTTTTAAAAATTACAAAAAGTCTCTTAAAGCTTACATTATTCATTCGTAAGCAAAAAATATTGCCAAAACCAACTTGATCTTTATAAATCATTAAATTTAAGGCAAAATCAAACTCGAGTTTTTTTTTGGAATTTTAAACATCTCTTGGTTTGTTTTATAATGAGCCCAAACCTTAAGGGTATTTTTGTAATTATCCCTAAATTTTAAGATATATTTAGATTTAGTTGTTTATTTTCACCGCTAACAAAAATTTTATTTAGATTTATTCTTTTATTTTTTAGATTTTATTTTTATATGAATAAAGAGGGCCCATTTTTTTTCTTCTAAGAATGGCCCTGTTTCGAATGTATATAAACTATATATACAAACTAGCATAAGGTGAAACTCTGCTTCCCTTTTAGACATAAGGGTAAAAAATGAAAAGATATAATAAATAAAGCACCTTATTAAAAACAATAAAAATTAAAATCACCAGTGTATAGAAAATACATCCACACCATTGATAATATGAGGTACCCTACGGAACAAACACAAATTATTCCAAGAAATAGAAGATGGTCGCTTTTAAAGCCCACTGCTTGTGTTTATAATTTCCGATACTCTAGAGATCTCATAATCAATCCCCAGAAAGCCATCAGTGTAAGGCAACATAAAACCACTTGTAGGCAATTAGACATAATCTCGGAAGTCTTCAATAGCTCTTCTTAGTGTTTATCTTCTTTTTTCAATGAGAAAAACTCTCATTGCAATTTTCTTACTTTAAGGAAATCTCTTCATTTTTCAAGATGAGAAAACTCCCATTGCAATTTTCTTACTTTTAGGAAAGCAATGGCACTTCTCATTCCAAATCCAATGAAAAAAATAGCCACAAACCCAATTTTTTTTATTTTTTAATTGTTTAAATTTCTTATATAAAATATAAATTGTAATCCTTTGGTAACAATATTTCTTAGTTCGAGTGGTTGGTGTATTTTCTTTAATGCGTAAAGGAACCAAAAGATTAAAGTTGCCGTGCTTTCTAAAAATTTCAATGTGTTTTGTTTTCTTCTCCAACCAAGGCTACACCGATTCAGCCTTCATCAACCAAAGATTAACTTCTCCAACCAAGGCTATACTGAATTCAACCTTCTTCCAATTCAAAGATTAACTTCTCCAACCGAGGCTATACGGATTCAACCTTCTTCCAACCTAAAGATTAAAGCCACTTTGTGTCTTCTAAAAAACCTAGTGTTGTCAAATAAAAATAATAGAGGCTTTCATCTCCAAACATGTTCTAATATATAACTTTTTTATTTCTTAAGGATTAATAGCCTTAATAAGTCTTTAAAAATAATTATTTTATACTACAACAAGACTCATTCATTTTTGTTTGTCATGTTAACAATAAAGAGTGTAAATCACATGGATTAACCCAAATTAAGAGAAACAGAACATGCAAATAGCGAAAATCTCATGCAAACAAGGAGATTGTGACATAACTATATTTCTATATTAATTGGCATGCAAAAACTATAATTTCGTATTTAGCGTTCCAATCTTTGCGATTCTTGGAGGCATATTAAAGCGCAGCGATGTAAATTCACCAGGACTTCGGACCACGATTGATTATATCAAATTTGTTTTGAACATTTTCCAATTTAACATCATGTTAATGGGAAAATTGACAAAAAAAAAATCCCCACTTGCAATTTGAGTGGAAGTAGTATCAGGTTTAATACAAAAAAATATGTTGGATCACTGTCGAACTTCCTGAAAGAAAAAAATATGAAACGTTAATATCATTCACTTAAAGCGCAATGATGAGGATAAAGAAGGTCTTTATATTGGTGTTTAAATATTTTTTGAGAAAAATAAAATCTCAAAATCAAATTACATTGGGAGCAAGCATTTTCAATATATACTTCGAATCAGGGCCATCCCTGAGATGATTGAGGCTGCACCGCCGCATAGGGCCCCCTTCGGGGAGGGCCCCCGCCCTATTTTTCTTATTTTTTTAATGGTTTAAAGTTCTTATATATAATATAAATTGTATGCCTTTGGTAACAATATGTCTTAGTTCAGCGGTTAGCGTGTTTTTTAATGTGTAGAGGTTAATTTCCAAAATTCCCAACCAAAAGATTAATTTCTCCAACCAAGGCTACACCGACTTAACCTTCTTCCAACCCAAAGATTAAAGTCATTTTGTCTTCTAAAGGATACACCGTTGTCAAATAAAAATAATAGAGACTTTCATCTCCAAAAAAACCATCAACCAATATTTATTTTTGGTAAGAATTTATTTTTGTCTTATGGATAATTACAAAAAACCCGTGAGTATAAACAAAATCCAGGTATTTATAAAAATTACAAAAAATATTGCCAAAACCAACTTGATCTTTATAAACCCAAGACAAAATTAAACTTGAGTTTTTTTTTTTTTTGTAATTTTAAAAATCTCTTGGTTTGTTTTATAATGAGCCCAAACCTTTGGGGTGTTTTTGTAACTATCCCTAAATTTTAAGATATATTTAGAATTAATTGTTTGATTTTCACCGCTAACAAAATTTTTATTTAAGATGGTCCCTTTTAAAGCGCCCACTCCCATTGCAATTTTCCTTACATTTAGGAAAGCAATAGCACTCCCCATTCCAATTCCAGCGAAAAAAATAGCCACAAACCCAATTGTATGCCTTTGGTAATAATGTCTTAGTTCAACGGTTTGTGTGTTTTTTTTAATGCGTAGATGTAGCGAGTTCGATCTGGCTGGCCCCCCAAAATTGGGCCTTTTTAATGCTTTTCCTTTTTTTCTCCAACCAATGCTACACGGATTCAGCATTCTTCCAATCAAAATATTAACTTCTCCAACTAAGGCTACACCTACACCGATTCATCCTTATTCCAACCAAAATATTAACTTCTCTGACTAAGACTACATCGATTCAACCTTCTTCCACCCAAAAGATTAAATTCGTCGTGCCTTCTAAAATTTTTAATGCCTTTTCTTTTCTTCTCCAACAAAGGCTACAGCTATTCAGTATTCTTCCAACCAAAAGATTAACTTCTCCAATCAAAGCTACATTGTTTCAACCTTCTCCAACCAAAAGATTAAAGTTGATGTGCCTTCTAAAATTTTAAGATAAAATAGAAAAAAAAATGGAAGCCATAGAAGAGAGTGACAGAGAGAGATACCAACAGAGTTTTTGAAGAAATGGAGAGATGGTGGTGGTGGCTCGACTGGAGAATTAGAGATTAGAGCATCAACACTGCAGCACCATTCTAGGGTTTCGAACTGCTGCCGCGCTTTTCAAATTCTATTTTTTTTTCAAAATTTAGTTAATGAATTGATTTTGTTGTATTTGGAAAAAGGGAAATTTGTGAAAATACCCCACATGGTATATAAGTAAATTTCCCCTAATGTATTAAAATTTGGTTTTTGCCCCTCCATTCCTCTCGAAAGGATGAAAATGCCCCTGGACTTGAAAATTAAACAGAGAGGGAAAGACACTGGTGAGAAGTGGGAGAACTCCGAACCTAGTAGCTTTGGAGAAAGAGGAACAAGAATCGCCCTACCTGAAGCTAGAAATGAGGTATTTGAAGCGAGAATCATGCCTGCTGAGAGACACAAACAAGCTTCGAGAGAAATTGGGTTCGACACAAAAATACCTCCATTGATATGTGAATTCACGGTTGAAGGTTAGTTTTCATGTTATTTCCATTATATTTAATATGATTTGGGTTTTTTTCTCTTTTCAAATATTAAATTAGTCAAGATTTAAATATGCTCAGAAAAAGTATAATTTGACACTATTAGATGTAGTGTATATAGTTAGGATTTAGTTGTAATTGTTGCTTAAATTTGCAAAATTGTGACGATTTTTCTTCGAACACAATTTGGTGGGCAATACGGTGGCCAATTATATAAAATGTCTAATATAATATATTTTATAGAGGGGGTCTTATGTGAGACCGTCTCATGGACTTAAATTGATGAGACAGATCCTTCAAAACACAAAAAACATGGATTTTTTTATGAGTTTGGTGGGTTTAGGTTGCTTATTCCTTGTGTAAAATCAATTATGATGAATCTAAAACAGAGTTGAACAGTTTGTTTGGCTATGAATCGAGTCCACCCACCGCTGATGACTACGTCATAAGTGCAGTTCGCATGAACCACGAGAAAACTTTATATATGCCTCTTTACTTGATTACAAAGGAAAAGAAAAATGAAACATTTGAGTCCGGGAGTAATAATTAAGAGTTGTTCCCAATTACAAAAAAAAAATGAAATCAGCGTTCCACTGGATATTTAATTTACTATAAATCAACTTAGTATCAATTAAATCATCATTCGCTCAGAAGGACTTTCTAATCTAATTAGGTTAAATTAAATAATACAAATATTTAATTAAATACTTTATTTGAATTAACTCATGCCACTTAATATCTATTGATTAGTTGCATCAAATCCTTTGGACTATTTTTTGATGAATGAAATGATTCGAACCATTTACGGGTATTCTGATCCTCTGGACTATTTTTCGATGAAAGGAAGATCCCAACTATTTACGAGTATTGTGACTTTTTTGGTTCACAACTATTGCTAGCAATGGGTTTATAACTTTTGTAACTTATAAACAATATTTATTCAATTATTTGATCCAATTTATTAATCCATCTTAAAATTAACTCTTTAATTAATTTCATAAACCTACACATCATGATAAAACCTAACAAGTAGCACGACCGCCTAGCAAAATGTGAGATATCGAGTAAATTTATTTCAATTGTGAGTACATACATTTACTGTCCTCTCAACAACTATCTCTCGATTAAATGTTGGGCATGGATTATTAGTCGAAGCCCATTTGATTTGAGTAATCCATTTTTTAATTAATAGTCCCGACGATGGTGCATAGTTTCTTGCCCTTGTCATGAACTTATAACCCAATTTTTTGACTCATGTTTTTGACAGTAGTAATGCTTTTAAGTGAGAAGATGCTACAATCCACTTATTGGATTCTAATGGCATGGATTCTGGAACATTTCCACTGACTTTCTCGAGAATTAGTTTAATATTTATAGAATTTTATGATTTCAATATTAATCTGCTTCCTCTATTCCACTCTTGTTTTCTTTTTTCAAACAGCTTCCTTAATTGATTGGGAGTATGAGAAATTTAAAAGATTACAACGATTTTTTATCACTCTGAAAATATTATATAACTGCACCTTGTACAACCTCATGCAAAACGTAAATCAGCAGTTAGAAAATCTAAGATGGTTGGTAATGATAATCCTTTTTGTTTTCTTGAGATGTTTGAAAGGTATAACTTGTAGAGTTTGTTAACGAGAGTGTTTGCAAACACTAAAAAAAAAGTGATTCTCAACTTTTAGCTGGAAAAAAAAATCATCTTTTAGTGGTAGCAAATATCTGCAGCTTTTGCTTTTGTTTCTGCTATATTTAATCAAAATGTAACTGGGTTCGGGTGTTCTTGATCTTGGAAGTGCTTTTGGTATTTTTTTTTGAATAAAAAGACGTTTATAATTTCATCTCGTACAACATAAGCAAAAACATACAAATAAAATAATAATCGGATATGTAATAAAAATGTTTAACTTTCTTAGTCTTCGATTCAATCTTTCCAAAATGTACAAAAGAAAATAAAAATCAGAAAGCTATTCTTTGTGGTGATAATACCAAAATATCAAGTTGGCTCAATCGTATTTATGTTGATCACCTTTTCTATTGATTCATACAAATTCTTGAAGAGGCAAGGGACGGAATCAAAAACGAATTCTTTAATGGTTCAATCTCCTATTTTTATGAAGAGAAGGAATATTTTCTCGAGGATAAGAAGTTAAGAACATAACAAAAAAATTAGACCTTTCACATTTTTATCTCAAATTTAAAAAATATAATATTGGCCTAAGAAGGATGTTTTTGTGTTTCTATTGAAAAACTCATTTTCAAGCTGCCTTTTCCTTTTTCTGAAGTACAATTCAACTTTGAATTTTGTCAGCTTTTAGTTTTTATTTGCAAAAACTATCAATTTTTAATTCTTAACTACGTTATTAGCTTTTGGAACAATAAATCACTTATTTTAAAAGCAAAAGTGAGTGAAAACACTCCATATGCCGTAAAACATGTTCTATTTTTGTTTTTTATGTTTCTACATGTCAAGCCTTTTTATTGTACCTCGATGAGGGGAACTTTAAGTTTTATATAGGTAAATACGTTATGTGTATGGGACAATACTGGATCATAATGCAAAGGTAACTGGAATTTTCAAATTTCGGTGTAAATTTGTTGTCAGTTAGAAATAGAAAATAACAAATTGTATTTTGTTTTTTTTTGAAAAAGGTAATTTACACGTAAGTACTCCAAATCTTTAAAGACAAAATTAAAAATTTAGTTTAAGCATTAAAAAATCATTTGATGACTGGAATCCATTGAAGTATTGACTTTAAATCTAATTAATAAATTTAATCTTTCAAATGAAGATGAATAAATATATTTTTCTAAATTTAATCTAGTTATATGCGTGTGTGTGAGTGATATACGTCTTCCTTTGTGCGTTGTTTCTTGGACAAATTTCACAGTCCAAGATGTAACGCTAGTATATCATCTCATTTAATTAATACTCAAAATTATTTACCAAATAAGTTACAACCATGAACTAACTAAATGTTAACTATATACACTACATCTAATAGTGTCAAATTATACTTTTTCTGATCATATTTAAATCTTGACTAATTTAATATTTTAAAAGAAAAAAAAACCCAAATCCAATTAAATATAATGGAAATAACATGAAAACTAACCTTTAGCTGTAAATTCACACCGCAATGGATGTATTTTTGTGTAGAACCCAATTGCTCTCGAAACTTGTTTGTGTCTCTCAGCAGGCATGATTCTCGCTTCAAATACCTCGTTTCTAGCTTCTGGTAGGGCGATTCTTGTTCTTCTTTCTCCAAAGCTATAAGGTTCAGAGTTCTCCCACTTCTCACCAGTGTCTTTCCTTTTTTTTTAATTTTTTCAAGCCCAGGGGCATTTTCATCCTTTCGAGAGGAATGGAGGGGCAAAAACCAAATTTTAATACATTAGGGGAAATTTACTTATATACCACCTGGGGTATTTTCGCAAATTTCCCTTTTTCCAAATACAACAAAATCAATTCATTAACTAAATTTTGAAAAAAAAACAGAATTTGAAAAGCGCGGCAGCAGTTCGAAACCCCAGAATAGTGCTGGAGTGTTGATGCTCTAATCTCTAATTCTCTAGTCGAGCCACCACCACCATCTCTCCATCTCTTCAAAAACTCTGTTGGTATCTCTCTTTGTCTCTCTCTCCTATGGCTTCCATTTTTTTTTCTATTTTATCTTAAAATTTTAGAAGGCACATCAACTTTAATCTTTTGGTTGGAGAAGGTTGAAATAGTGTAGCTTTGATTGGAGAAGTTAATCTTTTGGTTGGAAGAATGCTGAATCGTTGTAGCCTTTGTTGGAGAAGAAAAGAAACGGCATTAAAAAATTTAGAAGGCACGACGACTTTAATCTTTTGGTTGGAAGAAGATTGAATCGGTGTAGCCTTGGTTTAGAAGTTAATATTTTGGTTGGAAGAAGAAATTTGAATCGGTGTAGGTGTAACCTTAGTTGGAGAAATTTATATTTTGATTGGAAGAATCTTTGAATCGTGCGGCATTGGTTGGAGAAAAAAAGGAAAATCATTAAAAGGCCCAATTTTGGGGGCCAACCAAATCGAACTCGCGACATCTACACATTAAAAAAAAACACACAAACCGTTGAACTAAGACATTATTACCAAAGGCATACAATTGGGTTTGTGACTATTGTTTTCGCTGGAATTGGAATGGGGAGTGCTATTGCTTTCCTAAAAGTAAGGAAAATTGCAATGGGAGTGGGCGCTTTAAAAGGGACCATCTTCTATTTCTTGGAATAACTTTGTGTTTGTTTCGTAGTGTACCTCATATCCTCAATGGTGTGGATGTATTTTCAATACATTGGTAATTTATATTTTTATTGTTTTTGATAATGTGCTTTATTTATTATATCTTTTCATTTTTTTATCATTATATATCTAAAAGGGAAGCAGAATTTTACCTTATGCTAGTTTGTATATATAGTTTTTATACAACAGGGCCATTCCTAGAAAAAAATGGGCCCTCTTTATTCATATAAAAATAAAATCTAAAAAATTAAAGAGTAAATCTAAATAAAAATTTTGTTAGCGGTGAAAATCAAACAACAAATTCTAAATATATCTTAAAATTTAGGGGTAGTTACAAAAACACCCTTGAGGTTTGGGCTCATTATAAAACAAACCAAGAGATGTTTAAAATTAAAAAAAAAAAACTCAAGTTTAATTTTGTCTTGGGTTTATAAAGATCAAGTTGGTTTTGGCAATATTTTTTATAATTTTTAAAAATATCTGGATTTTGTTTGTAATTACCTTGAAACTCACGGGTTTTTTTTTTGTAATTATCCATAAGACAAAAATAAATTCTTACCAAAAATA
The DNA here is from genome assembly GCA_016081115.2 of Rehmannia glutinosa. Lineage (NCBI taxonomy): Eukaryota > Viridiplantae > Streptophyta > Magnoliopsida > Lamiales > Orobanchaceae > Rehmannia > Rehmannia glutinosa. The sequence continues at coordinate 85,155,160 of CM071925.1, forward strand.
AATATTGTTGATAGTTTTTTTGGAGATGAAAGTCTCTATTATTTTTATTTGACAACGGTGTAGCCTTTAGAAGACACAGTGACTTTAATCTTTGGGTTGGAAGAAGGTTGAATCGGTGTAACCTTGGTTGGAGAAGTTAATCTTTTGGTTGGAATTTTGGGGGGCAACTAGATCGAACTCGCGACCTCTACACATTAAAAAAACACGCCAACCGCTGAACTAAGACATATTGTTACCACAAGCATACAATTTATATTATATATAAGAACTTTAAACCATTAAAAAAATAAAAAAAATAGGGCGGGGGCCCTCGCCGGAGCCCGGAGGAGGCCCTGTGCGGTGGTGCAGCCTCAATCGTCTCAAGGATGGCCCTGATTCGAAGTATATATTGAAAATGCTTGCTCCCAATGTAATTTGATTTTGAGATTTTATTTTTCTCAAAAAATATTTAAACACCAATATAAAGACAGTGATCCAACCTGTTGCAGTTTCTGAGTGAATGATATTAACATTTCATATTTTTTTCTTTTAGGAAATTAAGCGGTGATCCAACATATTTTTTGTATTAAAACGATACTACTCCCACTCAAATTGCAAGTGGGGATATTTTTAGTAAATTTTCCCATCAACTTGATGTTAAATTGGAAATTGTCCAAAATAAATTTGATATAATCAACTGTGTTTGGAAGTCCCGGGTGAGTTTACATCAGTGCGCTTTAATATGTCTCCCAGAATCGCAAAGATTGGAACTGTTGAATACGAAATTATAGTTTTTGCATGCCAATTAATATAGAAATATAGTTATGTCACAATCTCCTTGTTTGCATGAGATTTTCTGCTATTTGCATGTTCTGTTCTCTTAATTATGGTTAATCCATGTGATTTACACTCTTTATTGCTAACATGACAAATAAAAATGAATGAGTGTTGTTGTAGTATAAAATAATTATTTTTAAGGACTTATTAAGGCTATTAATCCTTAAGAAATAAAAAAGTTATTTATTAGAACATATTTGGAAATGAAAGCCTCTACTATTTTTATTTGACAACACTAGGTTTTTTTGGAAGACATAGTGGCTTTAATCTTTAGGTTGAAAGAAGGTTGAATCCGTATAGCCTCGGTTGGAGAAGTTAATCTTTGGATTGGAAGAAGGTTGAATTCGTATAGCCTTGGTTGGAGAAGGTAATATTTGGTTGAAGAAGGTTGAATCGTGTAGCCTTGGTTGGAGAAGAAAAGAAAACACATTGAAATTTTTTGAAAGCACGGCAACTTTAATCTTTTGGTTCCTCTACGCATTAAAAAAAACAAACCAACCGCTGAACTAAGAAATATTGTTACCAAAGGATTACAATTTATATTATATATAGGAAATTTGTAATAATGAACCTATAAATGTGCAACAACGAACTTTTAAATAGGCAGTAATATAATTGGAGTTTGCTTCGATTAAAAAAATTAATTTTATCATTATTGATGGACCTATAAATGTGCAACAACGAACTTTTAAATGGGCAGTAATATAATTGGAGGTTGGTTCGATTAAAAAAATTAATTTTATCATTATTGATGAAGAAACAAAACATGTAATATAGTATTGTTATCCTTCTAAGTGTGCATCAAAGAATTTTAAATGTGTATTAATGAATGTCTAAATATGCAGTAATATTTTGATTCGTAAATTTAGTTTTTGAAATAACTCTAAAATTCGAGAATTCAAATGCATAATTTTGTAGGGCAAAATGGTATGGATTTTGTTCCTTATGTGCTAGGGAGTAATAAGGAATTTTATGTGTTAAGATAAATTAAGAGACAAACGGGAAAAAATATAAAGGGAATTTTATGGAATTGTTTTATCCCTCACCTTTAAATTAATTAAGCTTTAATCCTTCAAAAAAGAAAAAAAAATAATTAAGCTTTAAGAGTGGGGGTTTGAGTTGGGCTTTCCAAGGCGCAATATGCCGAGTGACAACCCGATAAGAAATTGGGTTATTTTATTTGAGCCGATTCTAGCGGATTGAGTCGGACGGTGGCACTCTACCAATCTAATTATTAATGAGAAAAATAACGAAAAGAAAAAAAAAAGCCTTTCTAACTTCATTACGTACTTGATAGGTTAATTATTAGTTCCACGAAGCAAAGCAAAAAGGTCCGGACTTTCCTCACTTGTTTCTCCCGCGGCGGCCTATAGAGACGGTAAGATTTCGCTCTCAACCCGTAAGATTTTGCTCATCCTTTCATCATTTCGGTTTCCAAATTTGAGAAGAAAACTAGGGATTTGGAATAGGTTGTATTTTCTCGATTGTTGAATTTTTAAACTGTTTTATTTTGTGGTGATGGGAGAGAGGCGAGAATGAACTCCAAAGAGATACTTCACTCGCAATATTATTTAATTTTTAATTATTGTTGCAATCTAATCGAAATAGGGCAAAAAAGCGGCAAGACTAGAGAAAAATTTCTTGGCGTTGGTAGTGGGTTCAGACAGAAACAAAAAATAAAATTGAAATGAAAAGATACAAAAAGAATTAGCAATAAAGAGAAAAAGACCGAATTATCATTCTTTGTTAGAAGTAGGGCAGCCAACTCGCTTTATTTTGTGCTATATATTTTGTACATTGTTTGCATAGCTATAGAAATTATTTTGATTAGGAAATTGGCAAAAAAGTTGATATTGCCATGTGTGGGTCAAAGAGAATAAATTGTTAATCTTATTAAATATCACAGTGATTGAGAGATGTCATAAGAACAAAAAATAAAACTAAAATGAAAAAGAAAAAAAGTGCTGAAACTCATAAGATACTAATTATTAATATGATTCAAGTCTTCTAAATGATTCCTACAAAGAACTCACCAGTTTGGGGATAAAAGAGTGTATGGGGATCCTTTTTGTAGAACATCACATGTCGACGACTTACCCTTAACCACAAGCCATGGAAAGAGTGAGCCTTCTGGGTAATTGGATTTTTCCAAATAGAATTAGAAAAAGGACAGGGGGAAATTAGCTATGGGAAAAAAATAAGCGAAAAAGGATTTACTAGAAATACACCAGATGGATCATGGATCCAACTTCCATTTTCTAATATCCTCCATCCCCCAAATGGACAATTGTAAGAGCTCCACAAATCTCATTTCCTTCCGATTGTATCATAATTATTAATGCCTCGCCTAGGCCACAACTAAGCCAGAGTTCATCGCTATTGCCTTGTTGTCGCCTAGGGGTAAATCTTTGAGAGGTGATAGGCAATTGCTATGCAATACATTTCTTTGTTGGGCGACTGAATTGGTCTTTAGTTTTTTCCTTAAAAAGAAATTAAGACAGTTTTTTTGTAAATAACATTTTAAAACTTAAAACCCTAAAGAATGCCCGAGCACCAAATCATTGTCGTTCAGTCGTCATTCCCAACTCACCGCTCCTATGTCCTTCCACAACCACTCCGCTCGCCTCCTTCCACTGATTCAGGCATTAATGAATAATTGGATTGGATGTGGATGATAGTGGTGAGATGAAATGATTGATCTGAAGGTGAATGATTTGTGCAACCTTGATATAACTTTAATGTCTGGGATGAGATTTAATTTTGATGTTGTCTTGTTGATATTATTAACTATTTGACTTGTGCTTTTTGTTTGTTGATGATTGATATTGGTGTTTAATATAATTTATTATTGTTTGGTATAATTTATTATTTTTTGTAGTTGTTTTTTAGAAAATTTTAAGTATATAACATGTTTTCTAGTTGTTGTACCCTTGCATGGCCAGGCCATGACTTGTCGCTGTGGCATCGCCTATCGCATTAATAACTATGGAATGTATCTTATAACCTAACATATCAGTCCGAATCAATTTGCCACATGGAGTACAAAAAATTATATCACAAGACACCAACTTTTACAAATTTGATTAGTGCGAAATTTGCTAATTTTATTTTTCTTTCTATATTTTCAGTAGTTAATATTAATATTCACCATAATCTGAATTTCCTAAATAAATTAAGCTTGTTCTGCAGCTTGTGTGATTATGGAGCAAATAAAAGGAATAAAAAGTCTAGAGAAGGAGAGAATTGTTCTTCATCATGTTGAAATGGATATTGATGATAGATGTGATAAAGTAATAATGTCTTTGGTTAACAACATCACCATCTATGTAATGATGTGATGGGAGCAGTATATGTGTGTTTAGTACACTTTATTCTTTACTTGGAATGATGACCATGCTATTTTTCACGGGGGTTGGACATTCAAATTTTATGGCCTTCATTAAGTTAAAGAATATACAACCAATGATGTGAAATCAAAAGAAGAAAAGAAAAGTTGAAAAAGGTTGCGGTGACATGCATGGTCAATTCAATAAGGCTTATGGTGGAGTTGATACAAGTCCTAGTGATACCATAAGGTTCGCTCACACTCGAGTCGCCTAGTGGAGGATGCACTTGACATGAAAGTGGAGATTTTAAAGAAGATTATATCAAGTACTTGATGTGGATTTGCATGGCTTCTTTGGTGTATCATCTATCAATTATCTCCTGGACTTTTTTCATGCATACAGGTATTGATTTGATGGCTTTTTAGCATGCATTTTCAAGTTCGTTGTTGCACATTTACAGGTTCATTATTACAAATCTCCTATATATAATATAAATTGTAATCCTTTCGTAACAATATTTCTTAGTTCAGCGGTTGGTTTGTTTTTTTTAATGCGTAGAGGAACCAAAAGATTAAAGTTGTCGTGCTTTCGAAAAATTTCAATGTGTTTTCTTTTCTTCTCCAACCAAGGCTACACGATTCAGCCTTCTTCAACCAAAGATTACCTTCTCCAACCAAGGTTATACGAATTCAACCTTCTTCCAATCCAAACATTAACTTCTCCAACCGAGGTTATACGGATTCAACCTTCTTTCAACCTAAAGATTAAAGCCACTATGTCTTCCAAAAAAAACTAGTGTTGTCAAATAAAAATAATAGAGGCTTTCATTTCCAAATATGTTCTAATATATAACTTTTTTATTTCTTAAGGATTAATAGCCTTAATAAGTCCTTAAAAATAATTATTTTATACTACAACAAGACCCATTCATTTTTGTTTGTCATGTTAGCAATAAAGAGTGTAAATCACATGGATTAACCATAATTAAGAGAACAGAACATGCAAATAGCGAGAAAATCTCATGCAAACAAGGAGATTGTGACATAACTATATTTTTATATTAATTGGCATGCAAAAACTATAATTTCGTATTCAAATAGTTCCAATCTTTGCGATTCGGGAGACATATTAAAGCGACCGATGTAAACTCACCCGGACTTCCAGGAACACGATTGATTATATCAAATTTATTTTGGACAATTTCCAATTTAACATCAAGTTGATGGGAAAATTGACAAAAAAATATCCCCACTTGCAATTTGAGTGGAAGTAGTATCGAGGTTTAATACAAAAAAATATGTTGGATCACTGTCGAATTTCTGAAAGAAAAAAATATGAAATGTTAATATCATTCACTAAAAACCGCATAAGGTTGGATCACTTGTCTTTATATTGGTGTTTAAATATATTTTGAGAAAAATAAAATCTCAAAATCAAATTACATTGGGAGCAAGCATTTTCAATATATACTTGAATCGGGGCCATCCTTGAGACGATTGAGGCCGCACCACCGCACGGGGCCCCCTCCCGGGACTCCGCGAGGGCCCCGCCCTATTTTTTTATTGTTTTAATGGTTTAAAGTTCTTATATATAATATAAATTGTATGCTTTTGGTAACAATATGTCTTAGTTCATCGGTTGGCGTGTTTTTTTAATGTGTAGAGGTCGCGAGTTCGATCCAATTGCCCCCCAAAATTCCAACCAAAAGATTAACTTCTCCAACCAAGGCTACACCGATTCAACCTTCTTCCAACCCAAAGATTAAAGTCATTGTGTCTTCTAAAGGCTACACCGTTGTCAAATAAAAATAATAGAGGCTTTCATCTCCAAAAAAACTATCAACAATATTTATTTTTGGTAAGAATTTATTTTTGTCTTATGGATAATTACAAAAAAAAAAACCTTTGAGTTTCAGGGTAATTACAAACAAAATCCAGATATTTTTAAAAATTATAAAAAATATTGCCAAAACCAACTTGATCTTTATAAACCCAAGACAAAATTAAACTTGAGTTTTTTTTTAATTTTAAACATCTCTTGGTTTGTTTTATAATGAGCCCAAACCTTAAGGGTGTTTTTGTAACTACCCCTAAATTTTAAGATATATTTAGAATTAGTTGTTTGATTTTCACCGCTAACAAAATTTTTATTTAGATTTACTCTTTAATTTTTTAGTTTTTATTTTTATATGAATAAAGAGAGCCCATTTTTTTTCTAGGAATGGCCCTGTTGTATAAAAACTATATATACAAACTAGCATAAGGTGAAATTCTGCTTCCCTTTTAGATATATAATGATAAAAAAATGAAAAGATATAATAAATAAATCACATTATCAAAAACAATAAAAATATAAATTACCAATGTATTGAAAATACATCCACACCATTGAGGATATGAGGTACACTACGAAACAAACACAGGTTATTCCAAGAAATAGAAGATGGTCCCTTTTAAAGCGCCCACTCCCATTGCAATTTTCCTAACTTTTAGGAAAGCAATAGCACTCCCCATTCCAATTCCAGCGAAAACAATAGTCACAAACCCAATTGTATGCCTTTGGTAATAATGTCTTAGTTCAACGGTTTGTGTGTGTTTTTTTTAATGTGTAGATGTCGCGAGTTGGATCTGGCTGGCCCCCCAAAATTGGGCCTTTTTAATGATTTTCCTTTTTTTCTCCAACCAATGCTACACGGATTCAGCATTCTTCCAATCAAAGTATTAATTTCTCCAACTAAGGCTACACCTACACCGATTCAGCCTTCTTCCAACCAAAATATTAACTTCTCTAACCAAGGCTACACCGATTCAATCTTCTTCCAACCAAAAGATTAAAGTCGTCGTGCCTTCTAAATTTTTTAATGCCTTTTCTTTTCTTCTCCAACAAAGGCTACAACGATTCAACATTCTTCCAACCAAAAGATTAACTTCTCCAATCAAAGCTACACTATTTCAACCTTCTCCAACCAAAAGATTAAAGTTGATGTGCCTTCTAAAATTTTAAGATAAAATAGAAAACAAAATGGAAGCCATAGGAGAGAGAGAGAGACAAAGAGAGATACCAACAAAGTTTTTGAAGAGATGGAGATATGGTGGTGGTGGCTCGACTGGAGAATTAGAGATTAGAGCATCAACACTCCAACACTATTCTGGGGTTTCGAACTGCTGCCGCGCTTTTCAAATTCTGTTTTTTTTTTCAAAATTTAGTTAATGAATTGATTTTGTTGTATTTGGAAAAAGGGAAATTTGCGAAAATACCCCAGATGGTATATAAGTAAATTTCCCCTAATGTATTAAAATTTGGTTTTTGCCCCTCCATTCCTCTCGAAAGGATGAAAATGCCCCTGGGCTTGAAGAAATTAAAAAAAAAGGAAAGACACTGGTGAGAAGTGGGAGAACTCGAACCTTGTAGCTTTGGAGAAAGAGGAACAAGAATCGCCCTACCGGAAGCTAGAAACGAGGTATTTGGCGAGAATCATGCTTTGAGAGACACAAACAAGTTTCGAGAGCAATTGGGTTACGCACAAAAATACCTCCATTGCGGTATGAATTTGACTAAAGGTTAGTTTTCATGTTATTTCCATTATATTTAATTGGATTTGGGTTTTTTTTCTTTTCAAATATTAAATTAGTCAAGATTTAAATATGATCAGAAAATGTATAATTTGATGTAGTGTATATAGTTAACATTTAGTTGTAATTGTTGCTTAAATTTGCAAAATTGTGACGATTTTTCTTCGAACACAATTTGGTGGGCAATACGGTGGCCAATTGTATAAAATATCTAATATAATATATTTTATAGAGGGGGTCTTATGTGAGACCATCTCATGGACTTAAATTGATGAGACAGATCCTACAAAACACAAAAAACATGGATTTTTATGAGTTTGGTGGGTTTAGGTTGCTTATTCCTTGTGTAAAATCAATTCTGATGAATCTAAAATAGAGTTGAACAGTTTGTTTGGCTATGAATCGAGTCCACCCACCGCTGATAACTACGTCATAATTCTGGTTCGCATGAACCACGAGAAAACTTTATACGTGCCTCTTTACTTGATTACAAAGGAAAAGAAAAATGAAACATTTGAGTCCGAGAGTAATAATTAAGAGTTGTTCCCAATTACAAAAAAAAAATGAAATCGGTGTTCCACTGGATATTTAATTTACTATAAATCAACTTAGTATCAATTAAATCATCATTCGCTCAGAAGGACTTTCTAATCTAATTAGGTTAAATTAAATAATACAAATATTTAATTAAATACTTTATTTGAATTAACTCATGCCACTTAATATCTATTGATTAGTTGCATCAAATCCTTTGGACTATTTTTTGATGAATGAAATGATTCGAACCATTTACGGGTATTCTGATCCTTTGGACTATTTTTCGATGAAAGGAAGATCCCAACTATTTACGAGTATTGTGACTTTTTTGGTTCACAACTATTGCTAGCAATGGGTTTATAACTTCTGTAACTTATAAACAATATTTATTCAATTATTTGATCCAATTTATTAATCCATCTTAAAATTAACTCTTTAATTAATTTCATAAACCTACACATCATGATAAAACCTAACAAGTAGCACGACCGCCTAGCAAAATGTGAGATACTGAGTAAATTTATTTCAATTGTGAGTACATACATTTACTGTCCTCTCAACAACTATCTCTCGATTAAATGTTGGGCATGGATTATTAGTCGAAGCCCATTTGATTTAAGTAATCCATTTTTTAATTAATAGTCCCGACGATGTTGCATAGTTTCATGCCCTTGTCATGAACTTATAACCCAATTTTTGACTCAATTTTTGACAAGATACTAATGCTATTAAGTGAGAAAGATGCTACAATCCACTTATTAGATTCTAGTGGCATGGATTCTAGAACATTTCCAGTGACTTTCTCGAGAATCAGTTTAATATTTATAGAATTTTATGATTTCAATATTAATATGCTTCCTCTATTCACTCCTGTTTTCTTTTTTTCAACGACTTCCTTAATTGATTGGGAGTATGAGAAATTTAAAAGGTTACAACGATTTTTTATCACTCTGAAAGTATTATATAACTGCACCTTGTACAACGTCATACAAAATGTAAATCAGCAGTTAGAAAATCTAAGATGGTTGGTAATGATAATCCATTTAGTTTTCTTGAGATGTTTGAAAGGTATCACTTGTAGAGTTTGTTAACGAGAGTGTTTGCAAACACTAAAAAAAAGTGATTCTCAACTTTTAGCTGGAAAAAAAATCATCTTTTAGTGTTAGCAAAAATCTGCAGCTTTCACTTTTGTTTCTGCTATATTTAATCAAAATGTAAAAGATTGGGTTCGGGTATTCTTGATCTTGGAAGTGCTTTTGGTATTTTTTTGAATAAAAAGACGTTTATATTTTCATCTCGTACAACATAAGCAAAAACATACAAATAAAATAATAGTCGGATATGTAATAAAAATGTTTAACTTTCTTAGTCTTCGATTCAATCTTTCCAAAATGTACAAAAGAAAAAAAAATCAGAAAGCTCTTCTTTGTGGTGATAATACTAAAATATCAAGTTGGCTCAATCGTATTTATGTTGATCACCTTTTCTATTGATTCATACAAATTTGACCAAAAACAATTCTTGAATGAGGCAAGGGACGGAATCAAAACGAATTCTTTAATGGTTCAATCTCCTATTTTTATGAAGAGAATGAATATTTTTCTCGAGGATAAGAAGTTAAGAACATAACAAAAAAATTAGACCTTTCACATTTTTATCTCAAATTTAAAAAATATAATATTGGCCTAAGAAGGATGTTTTTGTGTTTCTATTGAAAAACTCATTTTTCAATTTGCCTTTTCCTTTTCTCAAGTACAATTCAACTTTGATTTTGTCGACTTTTAGTTTTTATTTGCAAAAACTATCAATTTTTAATTCTTAACTACGTTATTAGCTTTTGGAACAATAAATCACTTATTTTAAAAGCAAAAGTGAGTGAAAACACTCCCTATGCCGTAAAACATGTTCTATTTTTGTTTTTTATGTTTCTACATGTCAAGCCTTTTTGTTGAACCTCGATGAGGGGAACTTTAAGTTTTATATAGGTAAATACGTTATCTGTATGGGACAATCTTTGGATCATAATGCAAAGGTAATGGAATTTTCAAATTTGGTGTAAATTTGTTGTCAATTAGAAATAGAAAATAACAAATTGTATTTTGTTTTTTTTTTGAAAAAGGTAATTTACACGTAAGTACTCCAAATCTTTAAAGACAAAATTAAAAATTTAGTTTAAGCATTAAAAAATCATTTGATGACTGGAATCCATTGAAGTATTGACTTTAAATCTAATTAATAAATTTAATCTTTCAAATGAAGATGAATAAATATATTTTTCTAAATTTAATCTAGCTATGTGCGTGTGTGTGAGTGATATACGTCTTCCTTTGTGCGTTGTTTCTTGGACAAAATTCACAGTCCAAGATGTAACGCTAGTATATCATTTCATTTAATTAATACTCAAAATTATTTACCAAATAAGTTACAACCATGAACTATCTAGTAAATCATCTCATATAATTATTGGATAAATATATGCGGAGGTTTTCTTGTTTAAGAAAAATGACTTTGTGTTTGGATTGAGTTGAGGCGGAATTAGATTCGAGTCTCAAAACGAAAAATACCCTATATACAAAGTACTTACGATGGTTACGGTGTTCGTCCTAAGATACGATGACTTTAACAATTCCGATTTAGCAACACTTGTAAAAATCAGAACTACAACGAACTAAAAGTGTAAGAAACATTCAAGCTTTTTGAACAAAGGGAAAACAATATGCTCGAAATGCAATGATCAGTTTTAATCTATTTGTAACATACTTAAACTTAAAGCTAATTTCTTTTGAATTGAAAATTTTCCAAATATTAAATCCGAATTTATGCACATTTGGCAAGTCAGGAGGTAATTAGTACCTAAAATCAAGTCCAGGGTGTTGGATCAAACACTACCATCGAACCAAAAGCCATATTAGTCAGAGGTCATATTTATTTCCTTAAAGGAGTCGCATAGCGGTACCACACAAGTAAAATTCAGACATGTGTCTTGATTCTTCTCACTTCCTCTACTCAAAAAATTATTTATTTATATCCTTAAAAATCGAAGTCCTTAAACAGAACTGCGACTCTGCTTCAATGTCACAGTTACCACAGAGGCACTATCCACATGATATCCATAACAACCCTGCACTCGAATTAAAAGATTTTGTTGAAAATCCCGATTCAAGTTTATACAATTTTTCAAAATAATTTACAAAAGTAATGGTTAAATAAAAAGCCCGTCATATTTTTCCCAAAGCAAAACGGAATCAATTCTCCCCTAGTAAATTAGATAGCAAATCACAGTCAACTTCAACAGAAGTAACTCAATAAATACTACATGGCATCCATCATTAATTCTACATGAATCCGTTAATAATTTACATAGCATCAGGATCAAGGCTTTCCAGCAATGACTTCAACGCTCGTGCCCACATAACTTCTCCCCAGCGAACAGAGGCTGTTAAGCTGAAACCACAAGGGGATGAAAGTTTTAGAAATGAATTTTCAAATTACATTTCAAAATGTCTTTTATGAGGTACCATGTAGATTACAAATAGAGCACAATTTTACCATGGTGAAAGATATATTATTGTACCCATGCAGCAGTTCGACTTACACTAATCATTTCAATGTGACTGACTATTTTATAATCGATTCGGTAATATCCAACACTAATAGGAACATAAAATATTATATTCTCTAGGTTACAACTAAAATGAGAAAGTAACTAACGAAAAGAAAAGGAAAAAACCAAAAAAAGGAGCAGACAATGTGCTGTGTAATAACAAATGACATTAATATGAAAAGATTTGCAATGATATATCACGTGCAGCAAAAAGACGCAAGGCTGCCTATCTTAGTGCAATCACAAATCAGCTCGCATCCAATAATAGGCTCTCACAAGAACAGATGGACAGAAATTTAACAAACATCAACTTTCTTGAAGTCAACAGTAACTCCAAGGATACTTATGCTTATTCATAAATCTTTTAATTATTCCAATTAAAGGGATAATTGGTTGTTGAATATATATCCAAAGTTATATTCAACAATATTAAATTAAAATACTTCAAAGTAGGCATATGCAAGTAAATAAGTGGTTGAGCTACTCCGAAAACTTCAATATGCTAAATTTTCATTCATGTGTCAAAGTAAAACGAAGTAAAATGAAAATTAGTACATGAAAATGCATGCTAAAAAGCCATCAAATCAATACCTGTATGCATGAAAAAAGTCCAGGAGATAATTGATAGAGGATACACCAAAGAAGCCATGCAAATCCACATCAAGTACTTGATATAATCTTATTTAAAAGCTCCACTTTCATGCTGAAGTGCATCCTCCATTAGAGCGACTCGAGTGTGAGCGAACCTTATGGTATCACTAGTGTTAGAGTTGACCTACTGAGTCAAAACTCTAATAATTTTAATTTGTTGTTATCTTGTTATTTTGCCAAGTTTCTAGAACAAAAATAAACTAATTATTTGCAGGCCCAATTACATGATTTTGGAGACTTAGTCGGCTGTTTTGGGAGTTGAGAGATAGTGGGAATTGTGTCCTACTTTCAAGGAACCAACATCTCTCAATCCCCCACTAACCCCTTAACTTGAAAGTTGGTTGTGTGGCCTATTTTGTAGGGATGCGGCCGTTCTATAAAAGGGCAAGGAGATCGCACAAAGCAAGGCACTGATTCGAGCATAAGATTTGGGTTTTCACAAAAAGAGTCCAAGTTTTTCACAAGAAGAGGGAGAGGTGCTAAGTGTGTTCGTTAGGTGTTGACGTCAACTTTCTTAACACCTCTTGAAAGTTAAATCTTCTTGGTAGTTTTGAGAGACAATCTGTAGTCTGGGATAGGTTATAGTTGTTCTCTTATGTTTACGGTAGAAGGTTGAGTTAAGAGATCAAGTACAATAGGGAAGTCTTGGTCTTGTTCTTTATTTGGTGTAATCAACATTCTACTTCATTGTTTTTGCCTTAGTGGCGCCGCACAAGTATTTTTATACTTGTGCAAATTTTATTCCTGTGTTCATTCTCATTTTTATGCTTTGGTTATTTTTCTTAATTGATAAAATAAACAAAGAATCTGAAAAATTCAAGTTTCCGCTGGGTGACACCTAGAGGTGTTGCCAACACTCTGCACAACACTCACTGCAAAACTTAAGAATTCGACCCTTGAATTCTAACAATTGGCATCAAGAGCCTACACTTGATACTACTAAGTGAGATCCTGTTTGTTTTTGCAGTGTTTGCTGATGGATGGTCAAGGAATTTCGATGGTTCGTCCCCGATTCTTGATGGAACGAACTACTCCTATTGGAAAGTTAAGATGAGGCCTACATAAAGTCGATTGATGAGCGCGCATGGAGGAATATCCTGGTTGGATGGACTCTCCAAGAATCATAGATCTTGATGGTGATTCATTAGAAAAAGAGAGATAGATGGGACGAATGATGAGATTCAATTGGCGATTTCAATTCCAAAGCATTGAACGCCATTTTTAGTCTTTGTGGATATGACTCTCTTCAAAGTAATCTCAAGCTAACTCGGCGAAAGATCGTGGGATGCTTTGTTTGCATTGTGAAGGTACACGGGGTGTTCGTAGAACCAAATGAGACTTCTTGCAACTCAATTTGAACATCTACGAATGGAGGAAGATGAAACCATTTCATCTTACAATGCTAGAATTTGTGAGATTGCTAATGAAGCACGAGGCTCTTGGAGATCCAATCGAACGAAAGACTTGTATCTAAAGTCATGAGATCACTTCCTAAGAGATTTAATGTCAAAATCTACACCATTGAAACCAAGAACACGGAGACTCTACGTCTTGATGAACTCATGGGTATTTTGCGAGACTTTTGAGTGAACTTGGCTCAACGGGAGGAATATAAGACGAGAGGAAAAGGAAAAAGCATAGCTTTTCGATGCATGGCGAGGAAGCTACGGTGATGCCCAAAGTGATGCCAACCTTTGTAATGGAACACTTCATCAAGGAAATGGAAGATTGAACTTGGTGAAGAAACCATTGCAATGTTGACAAGAAGGTTCAACAATGTATTCAAAAAAATTAAACAAGGGCAAAGATTCCAAAACTCCTTTCAATAACAGAGGATTCAAGCCGAAGAAACACATTAATCTTTGGAACTCCTACTCCCATGAAGAAAGACGATCGGACCTTTGAGAATCCATTCTTTAAACTAAAAGAAATGGATAGAATCAATGTCGAGCATGTAAGGGGTTTGGTCACTATGCCAACTTGGTGCGCCAACACACTTAGGGAGCGTGGGATGAACGTATGTGTTTCCCTAAGTGATGATGACAACGATCTTTGAAAAGGTGGAGGAAGAGGAGCTCAATCAAGGCTTGTTTACTATGTGCGAAAGTGTGCCTAAGAAGTGCGGAAGTTCGGAAGTGTTACGAAGTGTCGTATCACCCGATACAACACCGACGACACCTCGAGAATCGAAGAAGATCGTACTCTGTTTGGATCGTCTCATCTTGTTGGAGCAGGACATTTGTCCTCAAGCTCTTGGATTTTGATAATCAAGATCACGATTTGATTATTAAAAACAAAGAACTTGTAGAAAGTTTGTCCCAAATAAAACTTGAAAATGACGTTTTCTCAAAGAAAATGAAGATTTAAAAGCTTGATCTCAAAATTGGAAGTTCTTTTGACTAAGAAGGATAAAGAACTTGATCAAACAAAAAGCGAACTTTGTAATCTTGAGAAAAGGGTGAGTCGGTTTGATTCTAGCTCTATTGTGGTTGATGAAATTATGAAACAGCTAGATTTGACAAAAGTGGTTTGGGCTTCAAGCACGATAAACTGTAAAGCAAAAATTGATCTGTGAAAATGTTGGACTCGAAAATTCTTCCAAACGTCATTTTGTTTGTCATTATTGTCTAACTCCGGGCACACTAGACCTTTTTGTAAAGAATCGAAAAATGATAAGAAAAAGGTCAAGTGTGTGCAAGTGACACGACACACACAAAGACGACACCTCAAGAAAAATGATAAATTTTTCCAAAGAACTAACTTTCCGGAGTGAGTGAGACAGGATGTTGAATGCCATTCTTGTCTTGTTGTTTACACTTCTCTCAAGTCCAATGTTGAAGGCACTTGGTATTTTGATAGTGGCGCTCACGCCACATGACAGTACCAAGTCACATTTAAGCGATTATGAGGTGTGGAATGGAGGAAGAGTGAAGTTTGGTGGTGGTGGTGCTAAGGGAATTATAATTGGTAAAGGAACTAACGAATGTCAAAGGTTTTCCTAAACTCAAGAATGTTTTTCATGTTGATGGCTTACTTGCTAATTTAATTAGTATAAGTCAATTGTGCGATGATGATTTGCATGTTAAGTTTGATAAAGACTCTTGTTCTGTCTTTGATAGCAATGATACGTGTGTAATGGTGGTACGAGATCTATCGATAATTGCTATTTGCTTGGAAAAGATGAAACATGTCATCATGTCGATTTTGATGAAAACATTCTTTGGCACCAAAAACTTGGACACGTCAATTTTGAAATTTGAAAAAATTAATCGAGTCTTGAAGCGATTAGGGGTATTCCCAAACTTACCTTCAATGGTAAAGTCACTCATGTTTGTGAACCTTTCGAGAAAGGTAAACAAACCAAGGTGTCTCACCAGGTGAGACAACACTTCAATACCACACCTTGCTTTGAGCTCATTCATATGGATTTGATGGGTCCCGTTGAGGTTGATAGTTTAGGAGGGAAGAAATACACTTATGTGTGTGTTGATGATTTTTCGAGATTTGCTTGGGTTGAATTTTTGAAAGAAAAATCGAAACCTTTGAGGCTTTTAAGAGACTTTACACTAGAATTTGTAACATGCACGATTCAAGTATTGCAAGGATTCGTTACGATCATGGGAAAGAATTTGAGAACATTTCATTTTCAAATTTTTGTGAAAAGAAAGGAATTTTCCATGAATTCTCGGCTCCCATAACACCCCAACAAAATGGGGTGGTGAAAGAAAGAAGAACCTTGCAAGAGATGGCCCGAGTAATGTTGTGCTCGAAAAATATTTCAAAAGATTTTGGGCCGAAGCTTTGAATACTGCATGTCACATTTCTAACCGTGTGTACTTGAGACCGGGCTCTACTATGACTTCATATTAAATTTTAAAAGGAAAAAAGCCTAATCTCAAGTATTTCCATGTGTTTGGGTGTGTATGTTATATCTTGAATGACGAGGGGAGAATTTGGGAAAGTTTGATCCTAAAAGTGACAAAGGCATGTTTCTTGGTTATTCTAAAAATAGCCATGCTTATCGAATTTACAATCTTGAACTAGAACAATTCAAGAAACTGTTAATGCCGTTTTTGATGATTTGTCAATTTTAGGAAATAAGTCGGAGGATGAGAACATTCTTGATGTGATTGACTCTATTATTCTCGCAAAAAACTGCGTCTGTTGTTTGTGATTCTCGGGTGTTACCGGAGGTGAGACCACACCCTGACCAACACTGTCTTTGAATCTGGTGAGCAAGAGAAAGCTCGAAAGTGAAGTGAACTCGATCGAGAATCTCGTTCTGTGCAAAGAGATCCTCAAGGAAGATCCGGAAAGACCATCCAACCACTCAAGTCATTGGAGAAGTGTCTGATAATATCAGAACAAGGAGAAAGGAAAGACTGAACTACAGGGAGGGATATGGTGAGACCTTCCTTTTTCTCTTCTACATGCTTGATGGTAAGTCTTTGCTTGTTTTGTGTCAAACATTGAGCCCAAGAACATTAATGAAGCTCTTGGGATGAATTCTCGGATTAATGCCATGCATGAGGAATTGAACCAATTCATTAGAAATGATGTTTGGGACTTGGTTCCACGTCGACAATGTTAATGTCATAGGCACTAAATGGATTTTCAAGAATAAAAGTGATGAACATGGAAACATTGTAAGGAACAAAGCTAGACTAGTTGCACAGGGTTACACACAAGTAGAAGGTGTTGATTACGATGAGACGTTCGCACCTGTTGCTCGTCTTGAGTCTATTCGATTATTATTGTGTGTTGCTTGCTCTCTTGATCTTAAGTTGTACCAAATGGATGTCAAAAGTGCTTTTCTTAATGGTGTGTTAAATGAAGAAGTGTACGTAGAACAACCAAAAGGATTTCAAGATCCACACAAACCTAATTTCGTTTTTAAACTTAAGAAGGCGTTGTATGGATTAAAACAAGCCCCTAGGGCTTGGTATGAAAGATTGGCAGATTTCTTAGTACAATTTGGTTTTAAAAGAGGCGGTGTTGATAAAACCTTGTTCATTAAGAAAGATAGGCACCATATGACTATAGCTCAAGTCTATGTGGATGATATAGTGTTTGGTTCTACTTGTGATTCTTTACGTGATGATTTTGTGAACTCTATGTCTTCCACTTTTGAAATGAGCTTGGTTGGGGAACTTAATTTCTTTCTAGGTTTACAAATTAGACAACTACCGATGGTATTTTTGTCTCACAATGTAAATATGCAAAAACCTGGTTAAGAAATTTGGTCTTGATAACAAACAAGCACATGAGAACACCCATGAACACTAGTCAAAAGTCATGCGGGGATGAGTGTGGCCGAAGGTGTTGACAACACCTTATACGGGGAGCATGATAGGGAGCCTACTTTACCTCACCGCTAGTCGGCGGATCTTATGTTTAGTGTTTGTGTGTGTGCCCGTACCAATCGACCCTAAAATCACTCACTTGAATTTGTTAAACGAATAATAAAATATGTGAGTGGATCTATTTGATTTAGGGCTATGGTACACTAAAGAACTAACACAAATTTGGTGGGGTTTAGTGATTGATTGGTGGTGACTTAGAGGATAGGAAGAGTACCTCACGGTGGATGTTTTTATCGGGGAACAATCTTGTGTCGTGGTATAGTAGAAAGCATAGTTGTGTTTCTCTTTCTCTTTCGAGTCCGAGTATGTGGCGGTGGTTCATGTTGTGCCCAACTTATCCGGATGAAGCAAATGCTTGATGATTATGGTATTTCTAGTGATATCTTGACCATGTATTGTGACAATTTAAGTCTATAGATATCTCTAGAAATTCGATTGCAACATTCGAACTAAACACGTTGACATAAGGCACCATTTTATTCGGGATTTGGTGGAGAAAGGTTTGATTCACATTGATCATGTTTCCACTGAAAATCAGATAGCTGACATTCTCACTAAATCGTTGGATTTTGAGAGATTTTCCAGTCTTCGGAAATCTCTCGGTCTTTGTGTGCTGAAACAGTGAAGTGTGGTCTGAGGTGTGACGACACTTGTCGTAACACCTATTCCTTTTTTTGTTTTTCTCTTTTTTAGGTTTTAGGCATGGTGCATAATATCTTCAGGGTTTTCAAATTGGGTGTGCCATCTGTGAAACCTCTTCAGTTGGATTCGAGTTATTCTTGTGGCCAAAAATCGGATTGAATACACTACAAGTACTTGCACATTTTCTTCCTTATATTTGTACATTTTTTAGCTCCTCTGTTTTGAAGTTTGTTACTAAGTAGTTGAGGGGTCTTTCATCTCTTGTATGATCATGCCCCATGCGAAAATTGTAACGTTTTTCAAACATGAGCTTGGCTCCGCTGATTATAGTCATTAAAGTAGTTGAGGAATCTTTCACATTTCTGTGATCATGTTCCATGTGAAACAATGACTTGTTAATTAAGAGCTTATATGTACTTAAAAAAAAATTGGAGAAAAATACACAAAATGTGTATATAAAAAAAACAAAAGGAAAAATACACAAAGTGTGTATGAAAAAAAAAACGTGTGTTATTGATTCAGTGTGGTTGAATTTGTGCAAGGAAAAATCATTAAAAGATCTGATGTATGGCCATGAAAATTGTTTTGATGAAAACTGGGAAGTGTTTAGCCAGATGTGGCCAACACCTTCTGTGAACACCTTGTGGTATTTTTTTTCAGCTTTTGTGTGCTTGACTGCATTTTTTTCTTTTTCCTTCTTTTCGTTTTTTTTTTCATTTTTTAGGCATAATCAGGAGTTGATTAAGTGGATTTGTCCCTATAAATTGATTTTCAGTGGTTACGTGGGGTGGTTATTTTTTTCTCTCCATTATCCTAAATTTTAGGGGCTTAATGTTAGTGGGTTGAATTGAGGGGAGTTACATATCCGGAATTTGAGATAAATATCGCACTTAGTGGGTAGTTATTTTTGGTCTTTATATTGCTTATAAATACTATGATTTATTTCAAGTGTTTGTAACATCATTTTTTCCGCATTTTCGATCCTCTTTATTTCCCTACAGTCGTGATTTTCAATGGAGGGTGAAAATATTGCCAACATTTTGGCCCAATTAAAAAATAACCCACCACCTCTTTCATCATCATTAAACCCAACACAAACACCCATTCCATCATCTTCTCACAACCCGTCACCTACCACCCAAAATCCACCATCATCCACCTCTTCACCACCAAAATCCACAAAATCCACCGCCATGGCGTACGATCCATCCGATATTAGAAGTGAGTGGGCGAGAGCTACAGGCTGGAAGCCACCTTCTTCGAGTGTTCAGAAAGTGTGACCGCACTGAAGAAAACAGGGGACGAAAACCTTAGACGACCGATCCATTGTGCCTTCGGCAAGCGATTGTCCCTATAATCACCGAAATCGATGTTCTGGGCATCCAACTTCCAGGCCACGAAGAAAATCCGCTGGATGTTGATGACCCACCGGATTTGGAAAACATCAAACACACATTCGGTCCTTTAGGCACTCCATTCACAAAAAGATCTCGTCGACTTCAACGAAAACCCCTTGTTCACGGTCGCACGACCCAAGAAAAGATCTCGAGGTTCAGGTAATGTTGGGTCATCTTCTTCTTCAAAATTCTCAAAAATCCCTTCTCCTGCCCCTTCTAATGTTGAAAAAGAAGGTCCTACTGTTGACCCAATGACTGGGAGAAGTGTTGAGGGAGAAGACAACCCTGCTGAAACCAGTCCAAGAAAGAAATTGGGGGTGAGGGTGACGCGAGCCATCGTTTCTCGCTAATGTGTCTGGAGGTGTGTCTCCAGGTGATGCCAACACCCAGGCAACACCTGCAGAACAAGAGTTTTCAGAATCTGGTTTGAATGATGCTGAAGAGAGTAGTGATGCCTCCGATTCCGAGTCGGAGTATGAGGGAGAAGAAGTTAGTGATGAAAATGAGAGCATGGAAGAAGGGGCCACAGAAACAGAGGTTGAGGAAGATGATCCAGAAATGCACATCCCTATTGCTGAACTAAGGTCCAAAAGGGCTGTTGATCGAAATGTGTCTGGAGGTGTTGCCACACCTCACACAGCACAACATGAAAATATGGAAGAAATAGATTAGGAGATGGTGAGGAATTTGCCCAAGCTCGGCAAGTGATTCGATATCGAGATAAGTAATCCACACTCCTCGAATTTCTTTCCATTAAAGCTAGTGAAATTTGGGAAGTTGTCATCAAAAAGGATATCATTACTGAAAAACCTCTTAATCTTGATGATTTTTCCAAATATAACCTTGTTCAATTTCTGGAAGATCGACATTTTCTGCAAACTACCATGCATGCTAAACCGTTTGTTGATGGTATTGTTCGAGAATTTTATTCAAACATTTTAAAGAATACCTTCAACAAACATTCGCAAAATTTGGAAAAGTTTACCTACGGGAAAACTTTATAACTTCACACCTTCAATCATTAACAACCACCTTGGTTTGCCTAATGATGAAGGAGAATTAATTTTGAAAATGAGGATGAAGTTATAAAGGAGCTCACTGGAAATGTTTTGAAAAATTGGCCAAAAGCTCCAGTTAAGTTGTACTCTTCACACTTAACTTCTAAATATGATGTTCTTCACAAAGTGGCCATAGCTAATTGGATTCCTACCTCGAATAATTCTACTGTGACTAAAGCCCAAGGGCATTTTATTTTTAAACTTGGTAGAGGAGTCCACATAAATTTTGGTGAGCATGTTTTCTCCTTAATTTCCCATTTTCTTTGAGAAGAAAAGCACATATGGTAGTTTAATATTTCCTTCCCTCATCTTCTCTGTTCTCAAAGCTCAAGGAATACCACTCAAAGATCATGAATCGTACACCTCTGAGCCTTCTTCTATTCCCATCAAAACTGATTTACTTGAGGGACCCCATATTCGTGACCTTCCTATAGGTGTGCAGAGAGGTGTTACCACACCTCCTGGCACACCTCCTGTCTCCCAGCAATTTATCTCTGTTCCACTTCACCTTCTTGAACTCCAGTTACAAACTGCCATTGCACAGATTGAAATATTTACTCGTATTCGGGATGAAACGAGTAAGTTAATTTCTGCCCAAAAAGGGGGAGACACTGGCACAAAAACAAGCGAGGTTGGAACGGGAACTGAAGTGCTAGGGGCTGAGGATCAAGGGGGAGAAGAGGAAGAAGTAGGTACAGCTGCAGGGGGAGTACAGGGTGCAGAGATTGCTGGAAATCAAAGTGCTTCTGAAGGTGTCAATGAAGGTGTTGCCCATACTGTTGGCAACACCCCTGAATCTGAATCCAGTGATCATTCCCCTGTATTCTGAAGACATGTTTGGCTGGATATTTGGGATGCTCTTAGGATAATTGTACTCTGATAACTCTGATTTCTTATCTTGGTTCTTGTTTTTTCTTCTGGATGATTATGTGTGTTTTAGGGGGAGCATGTATTTGAACGGTTTTTTGGTTGATTCCTCCTATGATTACTTGCGTAGTTCTACTTCTCCTATTCTTAGTCCCGGTCTTCATCACACGATTATTATTATGATGAGTTTTAGGGGGAGTAGTTCTTATCTTGGTTCGCTATTTGTGATTACTTTGGATGGATTGTTTTTATTCTGGGATATGCTTGTCTGCAGTTGTTATTTAGACATTATTTTGTCTAAGGTTTTGTGCGGTTTTGTTCTTAAATTGGCAAAAAGGGGAGATTGTTAGAGTTGACCTCCACGAGTCAAAAACTCTAATAATTTTAATTTGTTGTTATCTTGTTATTTTGCCAAGTTTCTAGAACAAAAATAAACTAATTATTTGGGCCCAATTACATGATTTTGGAGACTTAGTCGGCTGTTTTGGGAGTTGAGAGATAGTGGGAATTGTGTCCTACTTTCAAGGAACCAACATCTCTCAATCCCCCACTAACCCATTAACTTGAAAGTTGGTTGTGTGGCCTATTTTGTAGGGATGCAGCCGTTCTATAAAAGGGCAAGGAGACTGCACAAAGCAAGGCACGGATTCCAGAGCATAAGATTTGAGTTTTCACAAAAAGAGTCCAAGTTTTTCACAAGAAGAGGGAGAGGTGCTAAGTGTGTTCGTTAGGTGTTGACGTCACCTTTCTTAACACCTCTTGAAAGTTAAATCTTCTTGGTAGTTTTGAGAGACAATCTGTAGTCTTGGATAGGTTATAGTTGTTCTCTTATGTTTACGGTAGAAGGTTGAGTTAAGAGATCAAGTACAATAGGGAAGTCTTGGTCTTGTTCTTTATTTGGTGTAATCAACATTCTACTTCATTGTTTTTGCCTTAGTGGCGCCGCACAAGTATTTTTATACTTGTGCAAATTTTTATTCCCTGTGTTCATTCTCATTTTTATGCTTTGGTTATTTTTCTTAATTGATAAAATAAACAAAGAATAAAAAAAATTCAAGTTTCATTTGGGTGACACCTAGAGGTGTTGCCAACACTCGCACAACACTCACCGCAAAACTTAAGAATTCGACCCTTGAATTCTAACAACTAGGACTTGTATCAACTCCACCATAAGCCTTATTGAATTGATCATGCATGTCACCGGCAACCTTCTTCAACTTTTCTTTTCTTCTTTTGATTTCAGTCATCATTGGTTGTATATTCTTTAACTTAATGAAGGCCATAAAAGTTGAAAGTCCAACCCCGTGAAAAATAGCATGGTCATCATTCCAAGTAAAGAGTAAAGTGTTTTTTTATTTGAAAGAAGGACTAAACACACAGATACTACTCCCATCATCATCATTACATAGATAGTGATGTTGTTAACCAAAGACATTATTACTTTATCACATCTATCATCAATATCCATTTCAACATGATGAAGAACAATCCTCTCCTCCTCTAGACTTTTTATTCCTTTTATTTGCTCCATAATCACACAAGTGCAGAACAAGTTTAATTTATTTAGGAAATTCAGATTATGGTGAATATTAATATTATACTACGAAAAATGTAGAAAGAAAAATAAACTTAGCAAATTTCGCACTAATCAAATTTGTAAAAGTTGGTATGTCTTGTGATATAATTTTTGTACTCCATGTGGCAAATTGATTCGGACTGATATGTTAGGTTATAAGATACATTCCATAGTTATTAATGCGATAGGCGATGCCACGGCGACAAGTCATGGCCTGGCCATGCAAGGGTACAACAACTAGAAAACACGCGCATGTGCTCTGCCATGCAGTATGTTGTACACTTATCATATATTTGTTGTATACTTAACACTATTTTACTGTATGTTTAACATAATTTTACTGCATATTAAAATGGTCAAACAAAAACATGTGGGGACCGTGAATCAAGGAATCAGTTATATATAGAGAGAGAATCACGTTCATTAACATGTGGGGACCGTGGATTAAGTAAATCAATTGTAGATAGATAGAAAATCACGCACATTATTGTATTGTATATTTAACATATATTTAATGTGTATTTAACACTATTATGTTGTATATATAACATATTTGTACTGCATATTACAATTGTCAAACAAAAAAAATAAGTATACAACAAAACACATATAACTGTTCAGCAAAACATATATAAGTACAAATAAAATAAGTATACAGCAACATAAATACATACATCAAAAATTAACTACTTATACATCCAAACACATCTAAGTATACATCGAAAAACATATAAGTGTACAGTACTCCATCCACGTCAGCATCGTCTTCTTCACCAATCCTCCATCTACAACAACAAAGCGGTTACACCACTCCATCAACCGTAAAAGTAAGTCAACCTCAATTCTCCACCAATTGCTCAACAAAAAGCCCCCCACCGAATCGAGAAAAATCCATAATAACAGAGATGGAAAAAATATGGAAATTGAATCGAAACTCTTCCAGAAAATCTCCAGCGGAAACTTAGATCGGAGAATCGCCTTCGATCTCGTCGACCACCCCTAGCCGAAGACGAGTCTCGAAGCCTTAGATTGGAGATGGTTTGGAGATTAAGAGAGGACACGGCAGTGAGGCGGCGGACAAGAAGGCGGAGGAGGGGAGGAGGGCGTCGATGATGACTAGAAGAATTGGGGCTGAGAATAATAGCAAATTTGGGGGACCACATAATTAGGGGTGAAAACTAAAATGACTAATATGCCCTTTTCAGCTTAAAAATAAAAGAAAAATAAATATTAAATTGGAAGATCACAACCATCTAAAATTTGAGATGTGTGGCCAGGATTAGTCCACACTGTCTCATTTTAATTATGTGGTCTCATTTGATCCTATTCCTATATATATATATATATATATATATATATATATATATGGAGGAGATCTATGAGACCATATCTATAGTAGTAAAACATGAGACTCAATCCACACCCTCCAACCAAATAAAATAAAAGGCTAGGATTTAATGGGATTTTATAGTAATTAAAAAATAGTGGGGACCAAATAGGGGTACAATTGGAATGTTAAAATCAGCCAAATAATTGTTTTCCTAAAATCAAGGAATAAAATCTTTCCATAATCACCATCTTCTTCTCCATGCTTTTACCAACGTGAACCATCGTCCAACAACCAGCCTTCATCATCGTTTTCTCCCATGATCAAAGTAGCGTAAAAAACACAGAGAAATCCCATGCAAAAATCGAACCTGCAAACACAGAGACAAATCGAAATTACAACCAAGAAAAACACCAATATTGAAAACCAAGCATCAAAACACAAATCAAACCGCCATCAAAAACACCAAAAAATCGCAGCCCACATCAACAGGATCGATATTGCAATGTCACAAACACAGGATACCCCCTCCACAAACCAGTCGCAACAAGGTAAAATTTCACACCAATTTATCAACAAAAATGTGTGGTTCGAATGCATGTAATGTTGAACGATCAAAAAATTCACGAATTAATTCTGTACATATAGTTTTCTAATTCTGTGCATATAGCTTTGTAATTCTGTACACATAGCTTTGCAATTCTGTAACTTATGTGTATATTATATGCTTAGAGTATGTGTGTTTAGTTCGTATTAATGATATGTGTGTATAGTGTCTCGAATTTGTGTATTTATTATGAAAATATGTATCACATATAATGTATCACAAATAGCTTCTGTACATATGTGTGTTTAGTTAGTATTAATAAAATGTGTGTATAGTGTCTCGAATCTGTGTATTTATTATGAAAAATATGTATTACCTATAATATATCAAAAATAGCTTCTGTACATATGTGTGTTTAGTTAGTATTAATGAAATGTGCGTATAGTGTCTCGAATTTGCGTATTTAGTATGAAATATATGTATCACATATAGCTTCTGTACGTATGTGTGTTTAGTTAGTATTAATTCAATGTGTGTATAGTGTCTCCAATTTGTGTATTTAGTATACAAAAAAAAGTATCACATATAATGTATTCCCTAAATATATTTTTGCCTAATTACAATGCATGTAATATATGTTTAGATTATTAATTATGTACACGAAGGGGCATTAAATATGTGTACTACAGTTCCAAGCAAACAATCAGTAATGGAAACCTATTGCGGCTCAACCTCACAGTTACACATTTCCGTGTTACCACCAAAGCAAGCCAAGAACAAAGGGAGTGGTAGTTATCTGAAAAGCAGGCTCCAAAGCCAAAGAGAAAAAGCCATAAAAGCAAGCACAAAACTGAAAAGAAAATGTGGGACATGAGGTGAGGTTGCGACACATAACAGCAGGACATGCCCGACCCGCACCAGCGCCTCCTGAGCGCAATGTGTATTTGTCACACTGTTCAATTTTTTAGTGTAATGTATACAGTTGGCAATTTATGAGTTGCTTACATAATTCTGCACATAAACATACAATATCTGCAACCTATTTACACATTATATGTGTTTTACCTATACATCGTTCTTCAATGACAACATCAGGATCAATAAACGTATGTTTTGGAATTATGTGTTTTTAGATGTACAATTATGTGTTTTTAGTTATTTAATAATGTTTGTTTAGTAATAGCACACTGTTTTTTGTTATTTTGTTCGAGCATGTATATTTGTTTTGTAATCATGTGTATTTAGCTATAGAATAATATATGTTTAGTTATATAATAATGTGTATATAGTTTTGGGTTAGTGGACAATTAGTTGTATGTTTTTGTAAATAATTGATTCTATATTTTCTGTAGGTTTTGTTTTAGCAATATATCACACGTGTTTAAAAATACATATTCTTATACGTAAATTATACAAATTTCTATAACTACTTACACAATATTATTGACAATGCATATAAAACACATTTGATATAACATTGTATCAGTTTACACATAATCTTATGCCTAAATATACAAAATTGCATAACTACATAACCAAAAAATGTGGCCTATTTAACCGTACATAATTTTGTGCGTAAGTACACGCAATGTAGTAACTACGAATACAATATTAACGTTGTATAACAACATTCCGACCATATGTACGTGAAAAATGCAAAGTTATATTGATTAAAAAGGAAACACCCTATGTCTGAACCATTCATATCCACAATTCAACAAACCATCTAAGTCATATGGCTCCCAAAGATAAAAAACACCAAAGATAGTAAACTAACTATACAAAAAATATGAGCACAAATATGCATACTACATTGTCTATTAAAAACAAAACTACAATACTATATTCCCCGTCCAAAACTTTCTGGCTTCTTCCAAACATCTATCCTTTAGCTCATTGCTATGGTGGAGGATTATTGCAGTTGAGTACTTCGTGCGTAAGTTAAACAGTTGAGACGCATTATTCTTCTCCAAACCACAATCCGATCCCTTGGTGCCACCGCCCATGTAGCACTCCATATGCCTCATGGCATATATACATTATCAACTTTGTTTGTGGTATCTCTTCAAGGCATGCATAGTCTAGACGGGGTGCATTTACGGACAAGACTAGCCATTTGCGGGCAACCTTTAGTCTCCAATTAGTTCCAAAACATCCGAACCTGCGAATATACCATGGAAAACAACTTCAAACTTCATAGACTATACATTACAATTAACCATATCATACTAACTAACTATACATAATTTCATACTTAAGTACACACAATTACATACCTATTTAAACACCCAGCAAAAGTAAAAACATACACCGATAGACTAGATATACCATAAAAACATATCAATAAATCTGCCCCTACTCTAAGCACACCCATTTTGTGCTCAAAATTATCTACCCATAGCTTTAACTCTGATCACTATAAAATCCAAAAACATGTGGGGTTGGGGTCGGGTTGGCCGGGGGTGTAGGGGTGACTGTCATTATATACCTAAACACACATTATTCTGAAACAAATATACATGCTCGCATAAAGTAACAAAAAACAGTGTGCTATTACTAAATAAACATTATTACAAAACTAAAAACATATTCTACAACTAAAACACATATTTCCATAACAGTGTGCTATCCAAGACATATATAGATGCTGAATAAACATAACAGCTGGAAAAAAACAAGAGATCCATATGAAAGAATAAAGAACAAAGAGATCCATATGAAATAACAAAGAACAAAGATTCTGACTAAATACAGCAGAATCTTTCAATGTATCTCCAACTCTTCCGAGCATCTAATAGTGTACGAGATACTGTATCTTATGATAGTCATTGTTTATCCACAGTATTAATTGCCAGGCATCTCAGCAGCGCAATGGTAAATGCATTGTACCACATGTCCCACGGGAGGGAAATTTCACAGTTCCTCAGAGTTCTTGCCTTTATAGCCAGGATATATATATAAAGCATAGCAATGCACTTTTTGTGCCTGGAGCCTAGAATGTGACCCCCATAGTTTTATGCTCACAAGATATCTTCCGGAAAACAAACTAATATATAGATCTCCCAGTAGATTTCAATTCTCATTTGAACAAATATTCATGTAAAAAAGAAAAGGAGACATTATAACCACTATTGTTAACAACAAATGCACCAGAATGAACGCAAATTCAGATTATGGTACAAGTTTTCGCACTGCAGTTGTATTCTACTGAAACCTTTTCTCTATAAGGAGCATGCACTAGCTTCCTGTCACTTCTCTTAAAAACATTAAATAGATTTGAATGTTTACCAAACCCAGCAAATACCAAAACACAATTTCGAGATTATCTCCCTTTGTACAAGGATATATTGACACCCACATAATATATATACATCGCATTATCAAACAAAAATTAAAACCCAAACAAAAATTAAAACCCACATAAAAATTAAACATTCAGCAAAACAAATAAGAACAATAGAAATCGATAATAAAAACCCAAATTGGAACCCTAACATCAAGAAACACCAAAATCAAAAAGAAAACAAAAATCACAGAAAACTTACAAATATTTGGTGCGAGATCGACCGTGATGAAGATAGGAAGAAGATTAGTGTCAGTTGTTTGAAATTTTAACAGATGAAGCCCGACCGTGATGAAGAGAGGAAGAAGAATCGGTATTCTGGTTTGAAAAGTTTACAGATGGAACGATGGAGCATGAGGGAGATGAAGAGAGAAGAAGAATCGTGTATTTTGAAAAGAGGGAGAGAAAAAATCGCGGGATAGTGATAATCAGATTCAGTTACCAAATTCGAAAATTAGGGATTTACAATTATATCCTTTGAATTAAAAGACAGATTACTTTCCTACCCTTGCTTGCCACCACCATGACTAAAATAGATGGGTAAAATCTGGACCATTGATTATTAAATCAAATGGTCTAGATGTGGTCTCATGTTCTTACCTAAAGGCCCTGGTCTCATTTGATCATATCCATATATATATATATATATATATATATATATATATATATATATACTCATCTCAAGTACCCTCCTTTATCTATATCAATGACTAAGATAAATATGGGTTAAAATTACATTAAATATTTAATTAAGGCAAAATAAGGGTATAATTGTCAAAACAAATATGTGGGGACCGTTCAAATATATGGAATCAGTTATTGGGATAGAGAGAATCTCGTGAGAAGAGAGAAAATCGCGAGAAAATTGCGCTGGAGTGAGAAAATCACGCATGTGCTCTGTCATGTAGTATGTTGTATATTTATCATATATTTGATGTATACTTAACACTATTTTAATGTATGTTTAACATAATTTTACTGTATATTAAAATGGCCAAACAAAAACATGTGGAGACCATGAACTAAGAAATCAGTTATATATATATAGAGAGACAGAGAGAATCACACTCATTAATATGTGGGGACCGTTGATTAAGTAAATCAATTATAAAGAGAAAGAAAATCACGCTCATTAATGTACTGTATATTTAACATATATTTACTGTATATTAACACTATTATGTTGTATATTTAACAATTGTCAAACAAAAAAAATAAGTATACAACAAAACACATATAAGTATACAGCAAAACACATATAAGTATACAACAAAAAACATAAGTATACAACAACATAAATACATACATAAAAAATTAACTACTTATACATCAAAACACATATAAGTATACATCGAAAAACATCTAAGTATACAGTAATCCTCATTGCCTCCTCGTAGGCCCTCGTTTTCTCCATGTAAGCATCGTCTTCTTCACCAATCCATTGCTGTTAATTTTTGCACATAGAAACATACTTTTTTTTTGTGTAATTTATTTGTGGAGACCGGAAGATTCAGAAACTGAAAGTTTTTATCTGTGATTAAACCATGAGGACTCAATTACATCTGCTCCGAAATCTGAGGGCTCATAAGCAATTTTCGAGAACTACCATTGAAGGTGATGGGGAAGCTCTCACACGCATCTGGAGATCCTCACGCTCTTAGAGATTCCAAAAAGAGACCGCGGCAGACATCAACTCCGGGAAAGCCGCGGAGAGCTCTGACAAAGGGGTTGCGGCGGGGAATCTTAGAGAGCCGTCAGAGAGCCTCATGTTCGAACCTCCACTACCAGCGCACGGACGTATTTGTGTGGGAGAGATGAACGGATTTAAGGGGATTTGGGGGGAGTTACCATTTGGGGGTGAAAACTATTAATAAGAAAATGACCAACATGCCCTTATTTGATTTAAAATTAAAAAAAGCCACTAAATCAGCCAAATCTCAACCATATAAAATTTAAAATCTGTGGACATGATTAGTCTACACTGTCTCACTCATGTATGTGGTCTCATTTGATATTCAATCCCTATACATATAGATATGTGTGTGTGCGTGCGTGCGCACGCGCGATAAATAGTAGTTAGAAAAAATTCTCGCCTAAAATGTGTCAAAACAGTAATTTAATTTACGGCAAAAAATATAATTTAGGTAAGTTTTAATATATAATATACATTGCATGTAAACAAAATCAAGATTTAATAAATAAGTTGGGAATATTGGTAAATTTTGTGCTTGACCCTAATTTTGGTAGATTTTATTTATTTATTTTTATTTAATGTTTTTTTTTGCCTATGATAATGTAAATTTGTTTACTAGTTGATTTTGTAATTTCATATTACGAAATAATAACATCTTGTTTTCTCAAACGTAAATACTTAACAAAAATCTAAAATATAAAATTGGTTAAAATATACCACAGACTGCTTGTCATATTTTTGAATTTATTCTTCCAGTTTCAATTCCAGAATTCGAAGTTCCATCTTAGTTTTTGAATATATAGTAATTAAATACTTATTACATAAAAAAATGTTATTTATTTATTTGATTATTATGTTTTATTTATTTGTTAATAACAAACAATACAACAATTATTGTTCATTCGTTTCTCTTGAAAGATAGTTTTCTCAAATAATCATGATTTGAGGGAATGATATTGTTATTTAGAAATCAAACGCCACTCTGATTTTATTTATTAGATTAACGTATATAGTAATTTGTTGGAATAAATTTCAATTATATCTCAATAAATCTAATTCAATTTAGCTGTCGAAATTTATTAATTGGAGATATAATTTCTAAAGTTTTTGACTACTCATTTTTTTTTATAGGTATATAAACTTTCTTCAAATATATAATCAATTTGATTTTTTTCTTCTCATTTTTCTAAAATTTCAATTCATTGTTGGATATTTAAGATAACATTTTGTAAGAATGAATCAAATTATTGTGTAATAATTATTATTTAATAAATCATACATTATTTTATTGGATTACACCATATGCGTGTCACACACAATATACTAGTATATGCTTATAAAAAAGAAACAGCATAAATTGGGCTATAGTGAACAGTAAAAGAAATCCAGAAATCCGAATGTCCAGTGTCCATGGCCCATCATTCATTCCAAAAACTAAAATAAAATCAGAACTCTACCTTTGCTCAATACCAACCACATAAGCTACCCAACTAGGAATCAATCATGAACACACAAAACACAAATTCATTAATCCCAAATAATAAACAACCACTTCCCCCAACCCAACTTCTCTCTATAATCTCTAGAAATTCAGATAACAGACTGATAGCATTACCATTTTTTTCGTAGTAGTAATATAGATATCTTGAAAATTGTCATTCATTACATATGATGGCATGTGTATTGTCAGGAAATAGCTGCACCATTTCGAGCAGCAGCAGATTGTTGTTCAACAAGTGCCAGCTCAGAAAGAGGCAAAATTTGCATTATTGTCTCAGAGTGAAGGCTTCTTCTGGTGATGAAGATGACTGCAACACTGAAGAATGTGCCCCTGACAAAGAGGTCAATTTCTTGAAAACGCGAATTTTGGTTTTCTGGTTAATTTTCTTTGTACCCTTTAAAAAAGTAGCATTTGTATACAATGTTGCGGAAATCGCTAGGCGCTCGTTAGGCGCCTAGGGCGCCTAGAAATATCATTATTTTTCTCTTTTTTTTTATTTTTTTTAATTTTTACTATTTTTTGGCCGACTTTTTCCGCTAGGCGGGCGCCTAGGCCCGATTTCTGGCCGCCTAGCCCGTTTAGCCCGATTTTTCGCCTGACCGATTTTTTCCGGCGATTTTAGCAAAATCGGATCGGCCTAGGGGTGCCTAGCGCCTAGGCGGCCGCCTAGGCCGTTTTTTACAACACTGTTTGTATATATGGAGTACTAAATTTTTGTTATGGGCATGTATGAGGATAAGCTATTTGGGGAAAAAATAACATGTTTCTTGATCAGATTTTAGGTTTGTCCTATCCTTTTTGTGTGAGAGAAAGTAATTTTTGATTGGAATAGAGATTTTAACTTTTCTGTAATATGGACATGTTGCATTTGGGAATGGATATCAGTGGAACTTTTTTCTTGATTTTGAGAAAGATTTTTATTTGTTGCTAATATTTTGTCATGTTTTTTATTCCCAATACCTGGGCTCGACTTCTGGAGGTGAAGTTTCCTCAATTTTTTTGGTGTCTATGAGTAAACAAATATGACAAAGAAGTTTAATTGGAGATTTTAAGCTCAAGTATCTTATGAAGATTTTAAGCTCAAGAATATACTATTCTGTCTTTGTCTGTTGGCAACTGAGATTAAATTAAGTGATAATTACAAAACTACCCCTGAGGTTTGGTTAATTACAAAAAATCCCAGATATGTTTGAAAAGTGCAAACATAACCCTTGAAGTTTGATAGTGTGTTAAATGTAAGGGGGTAAATGCATTATATTCAAAAATGTAAGGGGGGGGGTGTTTGAAATGTTTTTGCTTAAGAAGGGTGTAAAGCATAATACAAAATCAAACCTCAAGGGGGTTTTTGTAATTTTCAAAAATCTATGGGTTTTTGTAATTAACCCAAATCTCAGGGGTAGTTTCTGTAATTATCCCTTAAATTAAAATATGGTAACGCTATATCCTTGACTTACTGTGGCAAGTAAGTTTTGTGGTGATCTGCGAATGTATTAATCATTTGTGATCGATCCAATAGTTTGGTAATATTGGTGACAAAATCAGTTTATCATTCGTTAATTCCGACTTCCGAGCATGAAAGTTTCTTAATTACAAAGCAATACGATAGGTTGCTGCAATCGGAATTTTATAGATTGGTGAAAATGGAACAGGTTGGGAAAGTGAGCATGGAATGGGTAGCTGGGGAGAAAACTAAAGTGGTCGGTACATTTCCACCGCGTACCAGGGGTTGGACTGGATATGTGGAGAAGGACACAGCTGGACAGACAAACATATATTCTGTCGAGGTAACCAAACAAATGAATCTCTTACGTATTTTTCCAATTTTGAAAGAGTACAGAATATATTGCTCAACTCAAGTGTTGGCCTTTGTAAAATAACAACTATGCAGAAAGTCGAGCATTTTTCTGATATAACTTAGCCAAGATGATAATTTGATTCACTTATAACAGTCGATGTTTCTGTTAGAAAGTCCAGACGATGTTCACTGAATATATGATTTTTACAATTGGAATCAGTTACCAAGAAATAGATGGTGTTTCATCGCCAAATCTTTATATGAAGTTGCTATAATGTGAACTTGGGGAAATAAGTACTTTTACGTGGCAAATATTATTGATCTTCGTTCTTACTATTTCTTTCTTTCTTTGTTTTTGTCAACTAAAACATGAAAGGAAGTCATTATGTCTATTATACTTGTGCTTTTGAGGAGACAACTCAGAAGTTATCCGGAGTATCATTAGCCCATCCTGCCATTTTTAGTGTAGCCTTGAGCAGAAATTTCCCTTATTTGTGTCCGTCTGCAACTGACACTTATAATTGTTCTTTAGCTTCGTTTGAGATTTACTAGCTCCACTCCTTAGTATATTCATGTCGTCTATTTTGATTTGAGTTCATTTCCGAGTCCTTCAACTTAATTGTAACTGAGTGCTCAAAGCATCCATCTTTATCTCTAATGGCCATTTTTTGAAAGAAATACATACCATGTTTCTGTTGTCCGCTTGCCCTCCTGCGAAAATGGTGCTATCACACAGCTCGTTTTCTATTTTAATGTCAGATGGGTACAATTTTTGGTGGCAGACCATGACAATGCTATCTATATACTGGGGGTATTTTCTTGGAAAATCTGTCCTGTTTAACTTTTTTCATGGGGCTATTTTCGTACCTGTTTCATATCAATAGAAGAATTAAGTAGACTTACACTGAAATACACGTGGCAAACATCCGTGTGGTGAAATAGGAGATGAAACACGAATTTGGAATAGAAGATCCCATCCGCGACTCCCTTCAAATTGAAAAGTTCATTCCTACTCCATCGTTGCAGGAAACATTAGTAATGCAATATATGTTTGCTGCTGCTTCGAAAAATTAGTTTCTGATATGAGCGTTTGCAATTGTGAAATTGTTATTCGCTTGTTTAAATGTGAAAAAGTGTTTGTTCAGCTGGAGAATATCGAATCTAATTTCTCATCACTTGCTCAGCCTGCAGTTTATATAGCAGAAAGTGCAATCAGTTCTGGAACTGCAGGTTCGTCGTCCGACGGATCAGAGAACACAGCGGCTATCGTTGCAGGCCTTGCTCTAATCTCCGTTGCTGCTGCTTCATCGGTACTTCTCCAGGTTGGCAAGAACCCTCCACCTGTTGTTCAGACAGCAGAGTACTCGGGCCCGTCTCTTAGCTACTACATCAATAAGTTTAAGCCTCCGGAAATTATCGAAGTTTCTGCTCCCCCTGTAACCGAAAGTTCAACGCCTTTGCAAACAGAAACCTCTGCTCTGGAACAAGAAGTCCCTCAGGCTACAGACACCTCTGCTCAAGAACAACAAGTCTCTGAGCCTGAGGTTCAGGTGGAAACTCAGCAAGACACAACACCATTGGACTCTAACTAATGTCTCTTAGCTTATTGATTCTGCTATATTTCTTGAACTTTATGGTCATAATTTTCGTGTATACGACATACTTGTATGTGTTTTTTTGTAACACGTAACGTCGTACCTTTGTTGGTGCATAATGTACATCGACGTATATGTCAATTAGTGGTGATTATCGTTTTTTCGTGTTTTCTATACGTTGTTAATTCTATTTGCAAAAACACCTCTGAGGTTTAGGCTAATTACAAAAAGAAAAAAAAAAGAAAAACCAGAGATGTGAAAATTAAAAAAAAAAAAATCAACTTTCATTTTGTCTTAAATTTAAGAT
The DNA here is from genome assembly GCA_016081115.2 of Rehmannia glutinosa. Classification (NCBI taxonomy): domain Eukaryota; kingdom Viridiplantae; phylum Streptophyta; class Magnoliopsida; order Lamiales; family Orobanchaceae; genus Rehmannia; species Rehmannia glutinosa. Next base: position 85,190,677 of record CM071925.1, read on the forward strand.
GATAACTATAGTATTTTTATGAATGTCATAGAGGTTTCATTTTCTCTATGTTCTTCCTATTATTGTCTAGATTTATTATAAATATACTTCAACTATTGAGAAAATTAAATGAATATCGTAAGTGTATGTTTTGCTCGCTAAACTTTTTGAAATCCAAAGATCAAAGTATTATAGTAATAGGAAGAAAACAGACTTTCACTTTTTGAAGAAAAATATGAAATATGAAATAACCCTTATATTATAATCAAATAATTTAAACCTAGATAAAAATCAAGTTACATAATTGCTTTTATAACTAAACTATGCTAAAAAGGTACTTATATATAGTGAATAAACATTCAAACAGAACTTCAAAAAATATTCCCACTTAATATATAATAGTTTAGATAATAGACGATGAAAAAGGAGGAATTCATAAATAAACATGTGTAAAAGTCTATGAATATAATCAAAATATTAGGCACTTTATAATCGACTTATAAATAAGATTATATATTAATTTAAACTATAGTATTTGAAAAAACAAATAAATTGAAATGCCATGTTAATATTGACAATGTTTTGAATCAAGTATATAGAGATACCATCTTAAACATATAGGTATCTTAAGTAGGAGTTGAAAAATGAAACTACCCAATACTCAATTCAACATCAATCACTAAAAGCTCGTTTGAAAAAACGAACCAAGTTCGAACACATTTTTCTATTAGATATAATGTAAATCTCTACCGTACGTGCTCGACTCAATTAGTAAAAGAATAACAAAATATATGTAAAAATATTAAACTACTCGAACTCGATTCGTGTTCGGCTCGACTAAAACTCATTCAGGCTCGACTTGATTAATAATCAAACCAAATACAAATTAATACGAGTTTTGAAACTCGATAAACATTCAAACAAATATGAACAATATGATGTTTTGTTTTACTCAGATTGGTTTACACCCATAATTTTAAGATACTTGAAGGGCAATTTTTATATAGTTTGCTTTTCTAGTAGGGATAAAAATAACATTGTCACTGTATATAATTTGTTAATGTTCGAAATAATTTTCAGCTACGAAAAATATGGTAAAATATTGGCTTGAGCTATTTACTTCATTATTGTGAAGAACATTAGTGAAAATTATTATTGATGTTGTAAAGATATTTTCAAATTAAGAAAGCACTTCATTATGGTGTCAAATACTTATTTTGGCATATGAAAGTTTGTCAGAAATATACTTTTTCAATAAAAAAGATTTATCTTTAAATAGCATTGAAGCGTGACAATACAACAGAGAGGCAAATATGATTTCTATTAATAAAGAGATAAAACGTGTTTTGTATATCTTAATTCAGTAAAAAAATTTAAGGAGGTATTTGAAATTCTTAAAAACTGAGGGAGCTGATTGGAATTGGCCCTTAAATTCTAGGGATGACTATGGGGCGGGTTGAAACCCGATTCCACATTAAACCCATCCCGTTAGGGACGGACCTAGACCCGACCAAACGGGTCTCGGTGCGGGTAATGGGTCCAATCGGACCCGCTCCGGACCCGCCCCGTATAATTCTTAAATTAGTTTTATTAAAAATATAATTATTATTCCCAGTCCAGAGGGTTCCACTTTCACAATTTTTTCTATGGTGACCGTCTCCATAGTCTGCTTTCTCGCCTTGCACTTCAATTCCGTTTTCATTTTTTTCTCTTTGCTCTTTTCCAGAAATTATTGATTTCCAGGTATTCATCATGTTATCTCTTTTAATGTTCATGATATCCACGTATTCCATCCTTTGAATTAATTTGGAGTGAGGGCCACTAGTTCTAGCTTAAACATTAATATCAAACAGACAGTAAAAATTTTCCAGCGGGTCCCGGGTCTAAAGCGGGCGGGTCATCAGACGGGATAACGCGGGTCCCGGGTCCAGTTTTCTTTGCGGCGGGGAAGTTAATTACTTAAACCGAAACCGTCTCAAATCGGATCGGCTTAACTCGAAAGAAACAGTTTTAAATCGTTTTAATTACTTAAACCCTACTAGTCCCTCTCTTCTCTAGAGCACTGAATATCGAACATTGAGAAATAATGGTGGTCAAAGAAGATGACTCTGCTTTGTTCAATGATTTACAGGAGAACGGGTATGCTTAATTAGAATATATGTATACACCCATATATATACATTTGCTACTCCATACCAATGGGTATGTGTACAAGATGGGTGCATGTATTATGTAGGATATCTGATCACTTTAATTCATGTTGTTTGAATGTATAGTTTGGATATCGACAAGCAGGCGCTTGCCGCCCCTGTCAAGAATGCCGTCGAGAAGTTCCATTTACTCCCCGAATTCTTAAAGGTATAGTTTTCCCCCCCTCTTTTTTAGGTTTTGAATTAAATAAATATCTTTTTCTTTTTCTGTGTGGTCTCCAGATTCCTTGATATACGCAAGAGTTGATTGAATTTAATTATTTGTTTTTTTTTTGGTTTTTTTTTTTTTGAATTTGTGGAAGAGGGTCTTCTGTATTACATGGAATTAGTGGATGAAAAGTAACGAAGGGAGTGACTTTTATGTTAATCATCATAGAAATGAAAAATGTTAATGAAAATAGGTAAGTATTTTATTTGGCTGTGATTTGTATTTCATTTTTACTAATAGCTACTTGAGTCTGAGATTATGTTCAGATTCCTATTTCTTGTCTTCACAAACAAGGTACGAAGTACGTCACCTGAAATCAGTCTTATACTAGTTGAGCATTAGAATGGAGTAGATTACTGTAAGCTTGTTATTTATGTGGAGACTGGTAACTCCTTGTGATCTCACTTTTTTCCCCTTAGAAAGGGTTCTATGAGTTCACCTGGAATTTTAACAGCCTGTTAATCTGCAAATGTAGGTGAGAGGTCTTGTGAAACAACATTTGGACTCCTTTAATTATTTTGTGAGGACACAGATTAAAAAGATTGTTCAAGCCAATGATCTCATCACCTCTAGGATTGACCCAAGTATTTATTTGAGGTGACATTTTTCATTTATATTTGTAATTTCATTTTCATCTTGTTCTAAGAAGTTATCTGTGGTTATACTTTCTGTTGACTAGAATTTCTTCTCTACAGTTTAGAATTATGGTTTTCATTTTTTATGTAATTGGATGCAGATACAAAGATGTTCGCATTGGTACACCATCATTGGTAATAGACGGTGTCACCGAAAAGCTTAGTCCTCATAAGTGCCGGATCTCCGATCTTACGTGAGTGTCAGTTGTTTTACAGTTTACTTCTCCATCTTATAAGCCTTCGAATCCGTGGTAGTGAATTAGTTCCATATCTGCTGAATATATTTTAAAGGCCATAAATGTTGAGTGGACTTCTGACACAGAGTTTGAATAGATTTATCGAGCCTAAAAAAAGTGCCTGATGTTTGGGGAAAACAATATCATGTAAAGATCTATTCTAGTATAAAAGGTGTTGGACCCAAGAGGAAGTATCTACCCTACCAGGTGCTTTCTCTAAGTTGTCCTTTTATAATGTATTTCCCGTAAAATGAAGAAGAAATGAGAAATGAAAAAAACTTTTGCTTCCACTGAGAGTGGTAGGTTTACTATTAGTCTCAAAGTGCTATGCACCATGGTCTTCTTCTTAGTATGTATCATGTTGCTATCCTAAGGACTTTCAGTAGGGATTATAGAATAGAAAGATTCCTTTCAAATTCTAGGGTGTAACCATTTTTATGCATGCAGTGGGCTACGAGTTTTATACATTTTCTTATGCTTTGAAGTATAGGCATTTTTTTGAAGACTTGTTGGTTGCTGCAAGTTAACATAGGATGCTGGAGTAGAACACCGACTTGAATAAGCATCCAATATTTTCTGTTGCACCTTTCCTTTGTTATTTTATGCTTTCTGTTCAAAATCGAAGTGAGCTGGTTTAGAGAAACTCTTTTGATTTGGTTTTCCTGGAAATGAGAAACCACTTTACCTTAAAGCTCACCACTTTCCTTACTGCCCTTTAACCTCTCCTGGTGTGCCATTGATTTCAGCTATGCTGCACCAATATACGTGAACATCGAATATATTACAGGAAGCCATGGTTCAAAGGCAACCCAAATGAAGGTGATATCAATTGAGAGCTTCTTTATTTATGAATATTGAAGATTCACGTGTCATGCAGAATCATGACTAAGTATGATGCATACACTTACTCATTCTCCGAGTTAATTTTTTTTAGAGAGATGTCATTATTGGAAGAATGCCTATCATGTTAAGAAGTTGTTGTTGCATATTGTACGGGAAGGATGAAGAAGAACTTTCCAGAGATGGTATATTGTCTAAATTTCGCAACAGAAATGTGTGTTTACTCATTTGCACTTTCTTATCACAGAGCAAGCACTATTTGCATGGTAATTTTTTATTTCCCACATGTTTTGTAAGTGCTTTATCTATTGTCTTAGGTGAATGCCCACTTGATCCTGGAGGATATTTTGTCATTAAAGGAACGGAGAAGGTGACATTTCCATCATCAAATAATACATCTTTTCTCTTGTTTATGATAAGCACAAAAGTGATTATGATTATGACTTGACGAAGTGGCTTTTAAGGGAGAAAGTATAAGGTCTGGTTTGGTTTTCATTTCGAAGGCATCTTTTCAATTTTACACTATTCCAAAATCTCAAATCATGTTTGTTTCACCTAGTTTTCACTAACAATTTCCCAATCTACAATTTTCAAAATTTACAAAACCAATATATAGTTATTACATCTAAACCCTTAAACCAATACATAATCATTACATCTAATATAAAATATGTGGGGTCCCCCACCATTCATAACATTACACATCACCTTCTCACATTTAAATATTTGAACATGGGCCCACCACTAACAGATATAAATAATATAATTATCTAAACTCTTTAAAATAATATATTTCCAACATAAAAATCAAACACAGTTTTTGTTTTTGCATTTTAACAAAGACCAATGAAGCTACATTGAAAATACTGGAATTTGGAAAGGAAACTTTAAAAGAAAACCAAACAAGCCCTAAGAGACGATAAAAAAGGGGGTTTCATGTGTGGCAGGACTGAACTAGTTGCTTAATGAAGAGGAATATTGACTGGTCTTTCTGGAACTAACAGAAACATTTTTAAGGCTTTTTGTTGAGCATGAATCAACATAGATTAATTTGTAGCTGAATTCTTGGCATGATAAATGTACTTATCTTTTAGGTCTGGAGCATTATACTTATTGAATGTTGCTGTACTCATTCACTTGAAGAGGTTAACATCAATGGTGTGATTGATAGAGAATTAGTTTCGCATGTTGGTTCACCAGATAAAGATAAATCAATTTGCAGTCTTGGGTCAGATACACATTTCCTTGATTAGTTTGCTTGAGAGGGTTAGGCACTTTTTTGATCAATGAGAAGTTAATGCACATTTTGTCAGTTAGTGGCTTGAGAGGATTAGAACACTTTTTAGATCAATGAGAAGTTTATGTATTACCAATTTCTTTATGGTGATACATTGTGAAAGAGAGAATTTCCTTTGTGTTTCCTTGATGCTATAGTGTTGGGTTCCTTTTTAGTGCTATTGAGCTATCTAACTTTGTACCTCAGATGACCTAGCATATTTTGTACACAGATGCAGCCATATAAACATCTTTATAGTGGAAGGTCTAGCTGTATACATGGTTTTAACATTGAGAATTGGCTGCTGGGAGAAAGTATAATGTGAAACTTGTGATACTCCTAGTGTAGTTGCCAATATTGATATTAGTGGTCATCTGGGTGGGATACAGGACTAAGGTTGGTTGCAGGCCTGCAGCCTCCTAGTGTGGTTGGACATTGGGAGAGATACCCAATGGTTTTCAATTCTGAGTCATGCACCTCAACAACAGCTCCTTAAATACTCATATAGGCGGTTTGTGTAGTGGTTAAATAGCGTGATCCATCTTTATCGCTTTTTTTCATGGTATTTTTCCTTTTTCATAAGTTTTGCCTATAATTCTTCACAAGTCAATAAGAATCTCCTTGTTCTTGTTCAACATAAATTACCTTTTAGGCTAAACTGCAATATATTTTTCTGTATGGATAACTATTGACCAGATCTTGGGTTTTTCAACTTGGTGCTTATTATCCATATCTTCTTCCAGGTGATTTTGATACAAGAACAACTTTCAAAGAACAGGATAATCATTGATGCTGATAAAAAGGGCTGGTGAGTAGCTTTCACTTTAGTTATTTATTTTAAGTTAATAATATTTTTCTGTTGCTTATAGCATGCATGCAGTGTATTTCTAAGCTGATCACCTAGAAAAATGCACATTGGAGTTGTTTGAAGTGGGCAAGATGTCGGTGATAGAAATCTTGCTTGGAAGGTTCTGGATGTTTAATTCCATTAGACGAGCAATATATTTTTTTTTCTTTGAATCAAATATAGAATCACACTTCATACTATTGTTGATTATGGCAGATAAATTTTAATCCTCTTTCTGATTTACTCTATTCATAGCACTTGACTGATAATTGAGACAAGTATGGGACTGCTCCTAGCTGGTATTAGAGGAGCCAGCATAGGTCTATCTCTGCCTGTCCAATGAAATTGGATAATGTCATTTCATTTAATCCTCATGATAGAGCTTTTGAGTTATTAAGGATAGCATACTGTGGGAGAATTTGGTGTTGAATATAAATTATTATTCAATGGATCATGATGAGCTATAAAAAAGAACCAAATAGAGCTTTATAATAACTTTATTTCCTTTAAGTGATGATATCATACTTACTGATCTGAAAAGGTGTCACTTTCTCTGACTGAATCCTTTAATATCATTTTCCTTTTTCTCAGTGTGCAAGCATCTGTGATGAGCAGTACAGAGGCAACAAAATCTAAAACAGTTATAAGAATGGAGAAAGAGAAGATCTATCTGTACCTGAATCAGTTTGCAACGAAGGTTGATGTGGCTATTCATGACCATCTCTACCTGTCCCAATCTGTAATTCTGTGTCTTGTGGCGAGTTTACGTCCTGATTTCATTATCTTTTGTAGGTTCCTATCATGATTGTCCTGAAGGCTATGGGTATGGAAAGTGATCAAGAAGTTGTCCAGATGATTGGGAGAGACCCTCGGTATAGTGAACTGCTATTGCCTTCAATTGAGGTACACAATCTGGTTTAGGTTCAATTCTTGGAGGAAGTATATTTCTCTTCGAAGAAAGTCTCAACAATATTTTTGGTTATGCTGGTCGTTCAAAGATTAATGGAAGTCCGATGGAGCCTCTTGACTGTAATCATCATTTCTTGGTTGGGAAGAAAGAGGGGCTAAACGAGCCTGAACTGTAGATTCTGATATTTTACTTAGTTTCTTGTTATGATTTCAGGATTGTGTGAAAGAAGCTGTACACACCCAATATCAGGCACTGGAGTTCCTTGAACAGAAGGTTTTGATCTTTTCCCTACAAATATAGAAGAAGAAAATCTAAGCAATAGCTATTCCCTTTATAAATCGAGAAGTTATATTTGATTATAGTAGCCTGTGAAACTATTAATTTGCTTGACTGATGTTTCATAATTTTTATTTGTGAAACCTAATTAATAATAGAAAGGGGCAACTTGTCTTAGGCTGGTACTACTTCCTAGCAGGCAAACCGGCCCCCGCCCGATCAAGTACCAGTTGCTTTGCTGGTAGGCCCACTTAGGTTAGGGGCATTTGTCCCTCAGTTCTGACCAACCTCCGGTGTGTAATCGACATCTTGCTAGCTATAACTCGGTCGAATAAAGGAAAAAGGAGTCCCTTCTCCCGCTATCAGTTGATTCTCAGGCCTACTCCTCTCATTCTTTACATTACTTCCTAGCTGCTTGGCCTGTAGTAGGTATCTGGTTCACTGGGTATCAACACTGCAATGAATTGTACTCTTTCTTCTTTTGAGAGACAGTTAGATACTTGACTAATGATCGACATGTAAAGAGAATCAACTCAAAAATTGCCTTGATACCTTCAGCTATAATCTTAGTGGCCCATCCAGCTGGGTTGTTCTTTGGATTTGCCGAGTTGGATATCGAACTATTGACCCATTAGGTGCCTACTTTGTACTTTAGTTTTCAAATAGAGGTTCAGGAGACAACTAGTGTGTCAGATTTTTCAGTCCACAAGCAGGTGGGCCATGCAACATGGGTTGGTAATTTTGGAGTTGGAAATGTATAATTGATATGAATATTAATCAATGATGCCATATTCTGTCAGTAAAACTTTTTATAAATGATATTGATGGAACTAGGAAAAGATGTTTTGTTTAAGAGGTGGTTTATTTAAATAAATAATTTCTTAATTTACCAAAAGTTTGATCATTTAAGTAATTTTGTACAGGTTTCATTCATGAGTTATAAATAAGAAAGATAATAAAATGTGGTCAAAATTAAAGTATACATGGAGAATTGCCAAAAAGTTATATTAAAAAGGAAATTAAATATTGTGTTGTGCATGCATAAAATCCCAAAATTGATATATAATACATTTAACATGAAACTTAATAAGTACTATAATTTTCAGATTTAATACCATATAGAGTAGTTTCAAATACATAGTAGAAAATTAACTCCATAAATAGCCATTATTATTATTATTATTATTATTTTAATTTTCAGATCAGAAAACATTAAAAGGCCTGTCTTTTTTCTTTACGGCCTCTCATTTTCAAACAAGACAAACTACATAGACCAATGAGATAAGTAGAGTATCTTGTGAGAACAAAATTGAGCACCCTCTTCAAATGAAGAGAAAAACACATATGTATATAAATATTTTCAATTATTAATTTCTAGTTTTGTTGTCCCAAGAGCATTTGTAAAAAATATTATCTTATAATTTAAAGATATTATTAATTTAGTTTTTTGTCTAAGTCGAGCCGGACATTTCTATTATTTAAGCAAGGTTATTAAAATATATTGAATATTCATTTATGATAAACTGTACACAGAACACATACCTGTACATGTCCATGTGTGCGGATATGTAGATACATATATGACGATATGCATACATCAGATTTTTGATTCTAGAAAAATGTGACATGGTAAACTGCAGAGCATTTGATATATAACATTTAATTGCATTGCATATCCGAGATGCTTCTTCCTCACAAGAAACATGACATTGCCACATAAATTAATTCAAAGGAATATGTATTGCCCTGTTAGTATGATGTGTTTATTGTTTTTGTAAATTGTCTCCTACTTATTACTGTTTCGTGTTGTAGGTTAAGAAGTTACCATATTCTACTACATATGAGAAGGTCTGTTTTCAATTTTTTTTGAAATTATTATTATTATTATTATTTTATATAGTTTTATCTGCTCTTAACTAATTTTGGGAAACATTATATTTACTTGTGTTTTTATTTTGCTCATTTTCTTTTTTTGCCATCTTTTGGCATTCAGGAAGGGCGTGTTCTGAGTATCCTTCGGGACACATTTCTTGCCAACGTTCCCGTGAGTGCATTTTCATGTTATGTTTCAATGGAACTTACTACAAATACTAAAATATAACACCCCCAAACCCCACACCAAACCCAAAAATTCTGTCACAGGTGCGTCAAAATAATTTCCGTCCAAAATGCATATATGTTGCTGTAATGATGAGGCGCATGATGGAAGCAATCTTAAACAAGGATGCAATGGATGACAAGGTACATCAGCTCATCGCTGCTTGAGCTTAGTCTTTTGTCAGTTAATGAACATGTATCTTGGCATTTCGATAGCTTAGCGAACTCGTATTTTTATATGTAACTTGTACTTTTCCGCTAAAGCGGTGGGTTGGAGTCCAAGTCGCTGCATCATACATGTGTAATACTTAATCATGGGTGGATTTAAAAGGTGGATTGTGTTTCTAAGTTTACTTATCTCTGTACCTCATAATAATTTGCATAATGAGAACATTGAGTGTACCTCCAGTGTACTTGGAGGTATTTTACCCTTCCTAAAGTACGACATAGCCACATGGCCGGTTTTTTCGTTTCAATAACACAATTTCCTATAGCGGTTATTTGGTATTTGCTAAAAGAAAACTTTTACTAGTTGATCTATCTCTTTGCTTACCATTTTCGTAAGAATTCCACCTGAGTGAAGATTTTTGTATGTTGATTTTCTTCCCTGTGAATTTCTTCTTAGATGACCTGATTTTCTAAGTTGTGTGTGTTGACTAAACTATGTTTCTGCCTGTTTGTTCTCAAAATGGATGGTAATACAGTTGGCCTTTTCAGTCCTAAGGCTCAATCAAATACACTTAGGAGTTGGGGGTGGGGGGATAAGAGAGAACAAAAAGTTGAATATCTTAGGAATGGTCACCCCCTTACTAATTCACATTTAGTTGTTGCCTGCATTCCTTGAATTTTTTGACTTGTCCAATTGATGTAGAGAAGTTATATCTGATTAAATTTTGGCCATTGTAACTGTTACCGCTTCCTTGTTCCATTATTTTTGTTCAGTGTGTTCTCTAGTAAATCCTTTTTTGCTTCCTTTTTTCCCATTGATAATTTCCCTCTCTGTCCTTTTTATAATTCTATTTGGAAAACTCCCGTACCTAAGAAGGTTCAGCTCTTCTCATGGCTTTTGGTTAAGGGTAAGTTGTCGACCTGTGATGTTCTTCAAAAACGGTTTCCTTATGCTTTTTTATCCCCAAATTGGTGCGTTCTCTGTAGGAATCATTTAGAAGACTCGAATCACGTCTTCCTTCAATGTCCATTCACAACTGGACTATGGCACAAAGTACTTAGAGAGATGGGCTGTCAATGGACATTGCCAAACGCAGTTACAGATTTATTTTTGTGTAATATGGGAGGTCGTTTCAGTCCCAGGGGTCAGGTCTTATGGAATGTGATCGTTCATGTTATGTTCTGGTCATTATGGATAGAAAGAAATAAAAGAATTTTCGAAGATAAGGAGGAACCTTTAGAGGATGTGTGGTATAAGATTAAGTTTAGGGTCGCTTGGTGGGTCTCAAATCACAAAGACTTTAAAGTTTTTTTGGTATCTGATATCGCTAGAGACTGGAGCTGTGCCCTTTAACCTTAGGTTTTATTTTGTTTTCTTGGGACTCCTCGTCCCTTTGTAACATGTTCGATCTTTTATTCTAATAAAATATCTCTGTTTCTTATCAAAAAAAAAAAAAATTGCAAACAGTTTTTGTTGCTAAATGCACATACTTTTTTAAGACTCTTCCAAACTATGCCACTTGGCTTTTCAAAGTATATGGTTCAATTAGGATGTGTTTTACCATATTTTTATTCATTATTGTAGGATTACGTTGGGAACAAAAGATTGGAACTCTCTGGCCAAATGCTATCACTACTTTTTGAGGTACTTCTGCTGTCTTCTTGTTCAATATTCTATCATGATATGACTGATAAATTATCTTTCTGTACTTTGTATTGTAGGACTTGTTCAAGACCATGAATGATGAAGCCCGCAAAACAATAGATATGACCTTAGCAAAGGCACATCGTTCTAGCCGATTTGACATTTCTCAGGTTTGTTCTGATGTCTTGAGGTTAAGAAATCAACACAATAATGGGAATAGGCGATGAAAAGGTTTAAATTGTCAGCTTGGGTAATTAAACCTTGTCAATCCTTAACTACTTATAGATCAATCCCTTGTGAGGAATGAAAGCTGCATGAGTTACGTGTGGTTGAAGGTGTTCTCTGATGCACATTTGTTTGTTTTCATATCAGTTTGAACAATCAATGCATATAACTGATAGAAGAAAAGAATATGCGAGAGAAATGACAGTAGCACACACGTCCACGAATGTGGTCTCAATCTTATTATACTAACTGATCCTGCTGGTAGTTGTTTTTGGGGTGAATTACCTTAGAGAACCAATAATTCCTGTAGGGGGTATAATTAATTGACATTTAGCATATGAAAGAAAACCTGTTAGATTGATGGCATCGGTTCCTAGGAAAATTTTCTTCTCTTTGTTCTGAGTCTATTTATCTTTGATAAGGGAGAGATTATTTGAGATGGAACTGGGAAGAGATTAGAGTTTCAATGTAGCGTAGATGACTTTACCCCCCACCCCCTGTTTTCACCAACTAGTCGTCAAGTGTTTACGCTATGTTTGATTTTGTTTTGGGAACGCGTCTTGGAAGTCATGAGTTTTGGTCTCAGCCTTTCTTGATATTATATATTGTATGTTTAAATATAAAAAGAAGATGATATATGTGTCTATATAGTATATAATAATTGTATAATGTAATGATGTTAATATGTAGTAGGCTCTGTTTTATTGTGGGGGAAGAATGTGTTTGCTTTGGGTGATGGATTTCGGAAACACAATCTTTTCCCGGGAAAGGAAAGCATTTCCTCACATCACAACCAAACATAGCTTAGTTTTCTCACATGTTTTCTTCCTGCTACTATCTTGAAGCTGAGGAGGTTGTTAAGAAATTGCTTTAGGTAGGATAATATGTGCTTAATTCGCTATTATACCGTGTTTGCGGAGTTGACCTGTTCCATACATTTTTGTTCTTTTAGACTGCTTGATAATGTTGACCAGAAATTCAGCTCTTGTCCATTTACAATGTTAATTAAGTGCTGAAGTTATTGGTTTCCTCATAGGTTGTGGGCCTTGTGGCCAAGTTCTCTTTCTACTATTTCCTCCCATGTTTCACTTTTTGTTGCTTAGTAGACACAGCATTCATGTTCTACTTTTTGCTCTCTTTTGTCTTTTTGGCTAGTTAGAAGAGGCAAATATCCCCAGGGTCAATCTACTCAGAGAAATCCCCTTACACAAAAATCTAGTAATCTACACTGAACTAGATCATTCCTGGACATTTTTTTTTTTGGCGGGGTTATGTGTTCTTTCTTAAGCTAATCTCCATTACTTAGATATTTGTTTTTAGCTTCTTCTCAATGTGGTAATTTTGTTATACGGAGTGTCGTTATAGTCTTCACTTGTACACATGCTTACTATGAGATGGTTTGCATGTGACTTTTTTTTTGTTTAGTATGACATTGTTGGTATTGGTGTTTTAATTGTTATTATTACAAGTTTTTTGACTTTTCGTTTTGTATACTTTCAGTATATAGTGAAAGATAGCATTACTGTTGGTCTAGAAAGATCTCTTTCTACTGGAAATTGGGATGTCAAAAGATTCAGGATGCACCGAAAAGGAATGACTCAGGTACTTAAGACCTTGCCCATGTATCTGACTTTCCCTCTTCAATATGGAATTTGTTTTCAGATTTTTAATTAGTTGAAGAGTTCAGATTTAATGCAAAGTTTCTTTGTTGCAGGTTGTAGCTAGACTGTCATACATAGGAACTTTAGGTCACATGACAAAGATCTCACCGCAATTTGAAAAATCTAGAAAAGTTAGCGGCCCTAGAGCTTTGCAACCCAGCCAGGTGAACTTATATATATCCTCCAGGCCTAATAACATTGTTTTATTTCAATTCTTTCTTCTACTCTTCTAGTTTCTTGTTTGATTCACTATGCCACTTCATCTGCAGTGGGGCATGTTGTGTCCCTGTGATACTCCAGAAGGTGAAGCTTGTGGATTGGTGAAAAATCTGGCACTGATGACTCATGTTACAACTGATGAAGATGAAGGACCTCTCATTTCTTTGGTATACAATCCTCTCTTGACAGTTTATTGTCTTTCGATATAATTGAGTTGGCCGGACTTTAGGAAGCAATATATTCTTTTGGCAGCCAATATTTGGCAACTTATGCATTGTTTATGTGGCAGTGCTTCTCTCTTGGTGTAGAAGACTTGGAGTTACTCTCTGGTGAAGAACTTCACATGCCAAACTCCTATCTGATCATATTCAATGGGCTTATTCTTGGCAAGCACCGGAGGCCGCAGGTATGATTCCATTAACAGTCAAACTCTGTTTTAATTTGTGTCCAACTTATATTTTTCATTTATTTTCCAGAAATTTGCCAATGCAATGAGAAAACTGCGAAGGGCTGGTAAAATTGGCGAGTTCGTAAGCATTTTCGTGAATGAAAAGCAGGTGAGCTCTTATACCTTGTCTGTGTATATCATTTGATAGACAAGTCACCTTCCTGATGCAGACGCCAAAGCTGTCATTATAGTTTGTCATTGATCCCTTTGTAGATCGTTGTTTGTCTTACATTGTTTGTGGCAACAACTTAGGAAATAACCATTGTTATCAACTTTGTAAAATGTGTAGATGGCTTCAGCAGTGTTTTCGATCTTTGACCATTTTATATCAATGGCCAGAAGAGTTTTCTGATTATACATTGTTAATTCTCAAGGTCATTTGACTGACTTTGGTTTCTGTTTCATTTTTATTATAGACATAAAGCAGTGGAGTTCAGCTCAACCATTAGATTATATATCCAAATAAATATGTTTATTGTTTAATTTTGTGTTCGACATAATTGCTGCAGCAGATTTTTAATCGGTTTTCCCATATAGTCTTCAGTTTTTGTTCTCGTCTTGTATTATTCAAAATGTTATGACAATAATTTATGATCAGTGATTCTAAAAATGAACTTCTCTTGCAGCGGTGTGTTTACATTGCTTCAGATGGTGGCCGTGTTTGTCGTCCCCTTGTAATTGCGGACAAAGGTGTATCAAGAATTAAGGAGCACCATATGAAAGAGTTGAAGGTAATTGCCATACATGCTCAATATGTTTCTCATTTTCATTTCATTCATCCTGCTGAAAATTTTGATTGTTGGAAGGATGGAGTCCGCACATTTGATAGTTTTCTGAAAGAAGGCTTGATAGAATATCTCGATGTCAATGAGGAGAACAATGCTTTGGTTTGCATCTCTCTCTTAAATTTAAAATTCTTTTTGCTCTTTGATGGTCAATTGTAGCCCGTCTCACGGTAAATATCGTGTTAGATTGCTTTATATGAAGAGAATGCTAAAGAAGGAACAACCCACATTGAAATAGAGCCTTTTACCATACTGGGTGTGGTTGCTGGGTTGATCCCGTATCCTCATCATAACCAGTCACCAAGAAATACGTATCAGGTATACTGTACTCGCCTTTTTGGGTAGTTGAGTTTGGATGGCCTCAAATTATGTGTGTCTTACTAATCATGTTTGTCATTGTTTCCATTTAAAGTGTGCTATGGGAAAGCAAGCTATGGGCAACATTGCATATAATCAGGCAAGTTGTTTTGTCTTCGTACAGTTCATATATTAAACTTTTGCTGTGGATTTTGTGAACTGAGATCTACCAGATATTTGGCACTCATGCAATATTGCTCACACATATGTTTAACGTGAGCTTGCCCAATTACATTAAGCTCTGCTATTTATCTATCTTACTTCCAGACCAAGTGTTTGTACTTGTTTGTGACACAATTGAATTGAACACTTTCTTTGTTGTGAGTATATTGTGACACTTTCTTTATTGCGATGATTTTGTGACACATTCATTGTTGCGGTGATATTGTGACACATAATGGCTGATAAGTAATTTGGTACACCATTTATGTTGGCACCATAATGTTGGAACATCTCATTCCTTGGGTGCCTGTTTGACAATTAACTGACAGAGATAGATAAGCCAGCTTGTGAAACCTGGAAGCAAGCTACTACTTGATAGCAAGTCTAGAGTGAGAGCTTCAATTTCTTAAAATTCTGTTAAAAATACAAAGGTGAAAAAACTATTAGGCTGTGTATGAAATTGATTCCTAAAAATTTTAATGAAGGACTTTGTGCCTAAATGTTGAAGGGGTGGGTCTATAGACCTTAGTTCTTTGCCCACATATAGAAGTCTTACTATTACACATCCTGTTGTTATCTTCTTTGATACCATTTGGTATTTTTGAGTGAGGGGCTTGTTAATATTGAGATATAAGCCTCTATATCCACCATGCAATTTGAAATGGAAACTAACAAATTCAGTAGCCCAGAATTATTATTTAATGATTGCTGGGGTTCGTAAGCTTGTTTTTTTTTTTCATAAGCAGGGTTATATATTTTATCACTTTAAAGTTGCTAGGCCTTGGGGTATCCTATATTACACAGTTGTCCAAATCTCTTCATGCTTATGAAATCAATATTTCCTGTATATGTTAAGCAAATCATAATTTCCACACTGTAACACAATGAAATTGAAGATGGTCAATTAGTTTTCCTTACACTTAACAAAACATATGGGGTTCCTGACTCCATACTCTGCTTGCAATTACATGTTCTATTTTCCTTTTTCTTCTTTTTGGCCTTATTGTAGAGAAGAGAAGGAGCAGTTTATGGTTGTGGTATTTTAGTCTTATTTCACAAATTTTGGTTTCTATACTAGTCTTTAATCTTGATCATGTGTCCGTTCCAAGGTACTTTCATTTGTTTAGTGTTTGGTCCTTGTGATAATTGTGCCAATGATTTGTTAGGCAAGCATTAGTGTTATGAGGTTTCTCCCAATGGTTGACTTTTATGTTAGAGTTTGAAACTTAGGAGTCAATCTCTAAGCCTTATTGTGCTTAAGGACTCTTGTCATCTAATTTTATAATTAAGTATCCTAGTGAAGTTTTGCATTTGGTAAATATACATTTTCATTACTTAATATGTTGCTTAACTAGTTAAAATGTTTAATTTTACCTGACAGAACCTTCATAACTTTTGACAATTTCAGGATCTCTAAGTCTGATCCCCCATCTCTATACTTGAATTGAATTTAACATTGTTACTGCGTACATCATTCTTTGATTAGTTTGTGCTGTACTTACAGAATTTTTTTCGTTTTCAATCTTTCATAACAGTGGTTTTGTCTTTGCAGTTATGTAGGATGGACACTTTAATCTACCTCTTAGTTTATCCACAAAGACCATTATTAACGACACGAACAATTGAGCTGGTTAGTGGATCTTAAAGCCTCTTGTAATATGGAATTACAACATAACTTACTAATGTTTATCTTTTCGTTCTCTTACTTTTATTTTAATTTTTCAGGTCAGCTACGATAAACTGGGAGCTGGACAGAATGCAACTGTTGCAGTAATGAGTTATAGTGGATACGACATAGAGGATGCAATAGTAATGAATAAATCATCGTTGGATCGTGGTTTTGGTCGTTGCATTGTAATGAAAAAGTACTTGTCTATTTTCTCAATTAGCTATTACAAATTATCTGCTTAATTTGCTTTGCAAAGTCTTTTCTGTGTTTTTCTATGGTAGATAATTTATGATAACTGCATTAAATATTTACCCATGAACAGAATGTCAGCAGTTAGCCAGAAGTATGAAAATGGCACATCTGATCGTATTATTAGACCAGACAGAGGAAATGATGCTGAGCAGGTATTATGTCAATTCATTCTTATTCTGCATTAGCATATGATTATATGCATGTTTGGAGAATATGGAAGCTGGTGAAAGAGGTCTATGGTTTGTATTCTATTGACATTGTTTGAAAACTGGATTATTTGAGAGAGCACATATTCTGATGTGAAGGAGGTAATTGAGATTGATCATGAGGATTTTTTTTATATAGGAGAGGTAGTCGTGACATTCAATCTTGTGCATGGTCTCTTTTCAGTTAAGAATCAAAAGGATTATATTCAAACATAATTTTGGTTGTCATAGAAGTTCTTTTGTGTCTACTGCAGTATCCGGTGTCTTCCATTTGACTGTTCTTCTATGTACAGATTTTGGACGATGATGGACTTGCAGCCCCTGGACAAATTATTCGAAACATGGACGTATATATCAAGAAGCAGTCCCCCAAAATCACTAGGGGGCCAGTTCAACCCCGTGCGGACTTGGCAGATAGGTTGCTTGTTTGCTTTCTGACAGTATGGTTAAGTTTCTTTAGTAACAACTGAACTGCTTACTTTGCATGTTGGTAAATTCAGTGCATATACTTCAAGTAAACAGACATACAAAGGCCCTGAAGGGGAGACACCTGTTGTGGATAGAGTGGTACTCTCCTCTGACAGGAACAACAACTTATGCATCAAATTCATGATTCGGCATACTCGTAGGCCAGAGGTAGTAAGCTTATTTAGCTTGGGACTATCAATTTCACAATTTGAAATGTCTATCAAAAGCTTTCAGTGAATAGATTTTTTTCCGCCTAGGTTGGTGACAAATTTAGTAGTCGTCACGGGCAAAAAGGAGTTTGTGGCACCATCGTTCAACAGGAAGACTTCCCTTTTTCTGAACGTGGAATATGTCCTGATTTAATCATGAATCCTCATGGATTTCCTAGGTAAATAATTTCTATCTGAGTGACATCTCAAATCTTATGCTCAACTAGATCTTGAATGCTGGCTCAAACTTCTTGCAAACTTGCTTTGGTATTCAATATAAACCACTGTTTGTTGTAGATTTCGTTTTTCATTTTCACCCATGTTTTTGGTTGGAGGTGGGAAACAGAGTGGGAAATGGGTGTGTATGGCTGGATTTCGATAATGCTCCAGTAACTTGGTAAAACGATTGAGCCAACCATGAGGTAGAATGTTTTGGGTTGTTGATGGTCACCGTTGCAATCAAAAACCTCTAGAAAGGATTTCGGCCATGTGTGAATGTGGGCAGATACTGTTGCATTTAAGAGGAGCTCAATGGGATCTAAATAACGAGCCTTTCTACTGCTAGAGATTTGGAGAAGTGGTATTTGTTATTTGTGCTGTGGCCTATAAAATAACTTAGTGATAAGAGCTCCTTGACTGACTACAGTTTCCTATGCATAAACAAATCTTTTGAGCTACTTTTCTTTCTTCTCATTTTTTTTTATGGTGGAAAAAAAGAACAACCAAACTTCAGCTGCAGGCGACAATTATACTTTTGCCTTTCCACAAGATTCTACCACTGAAGGCTCAGTATATGTTCGCTCATGCTCTATTATTGGGAACTCTTAGCAGAAGACAAAGTTTCAAATTTTTTTTTTTTGATATAGCATTTCATAGTTTCTAGTACCTAGACTTTTGTACTGCCAAATTTTTCGACGGGTCTTCTATTCATTTCTCTTAGCTTTATTTTGGTTATTTCACAAATCTGTATATCCATAAAAACAGTTTTTCTTGTGATCTTGGTTTGTTAAGCTTCTGTATTTTGTTTATAGCTGTCATGCATTACTGAAGTTATTTTTGTCCAGTTTAGGCCTAAACTTGGGAGAAAAGTAAAAGTCTTTTTTGTGAATACTTGGTAGGACTAGTCGCAGACAGGTGCCGTACTCTTAATATATACGTAAAATTTGATCTGTTCCGGTAATCCAGTTATTGATGATTATGTCTTTATAACTTATTTTGGATTGGATTACGTCTTTATAACCTTTGATTGGATTGTGAGTATGCTGGAGGAGTCGGATATTAATTTAAATTGAATTATGTTCTACTACACTTTGCTTTAAGCTGAGTCGGTGAGATTTCTCATGGGGTTACGCAATCGTTAAACTTTGAAGAACTTGCGGACAATGAAATTCTACCACTATTTAATGCTGGATCCTATAGGCCTAAATTGTGAAAGTCATTTTAGATGCTTCATTGATGGAAACCAGTCTCTCGATCCATATAATAATTCACATTCTTGTGTCATATATCTCAGCCGTATGACAGTTGGCAAGATGATAGAACTTCTTGGTAGCAAGGCTGGAGTTTCTTGTGGTAGGTTTCATTATGGAAGTGCATTTGGAGAGCCCAGTGGTCATGCAGATAAAGTTGAAACGATAAGGTACACCCTCCCTGTCCCCTGTCACTGGATATCTGGCCTGCATATTCATATTTTATATGCCAAGTTTTCATCACCCTTTTTAATGTCAGTGAAACCCTTGTGAAGCATGGTTTTAGCTACAATGGGAAAGACTTCATCTACTCAGGTCTTTTTCTTAGCTTTTTCTATTCATGTTTTATAAGTAAATGAGAGAAGTAGCCAACAAACTTTAGCTTGTCCACAAATACATTAATTTTTGAATTCGTTCTTGTAACTTCTTAGGAGATACTAGAACACTTAATTTTACTATGCATGTCTCTGTAACTGATCTTGGTTAACATGAACATGTATCTCTCATACTTAATCTCTAAAACAAGGGTCACGATTGTACTACCTTTGGCTTAACTTGAAATCATGAATCTGATACAATTAGCTTTTCGTTATGTTTCAGACATCATATGCTAGAATTGTGGAAAGGATAAATTGTTATGTTAGTTTAGCAAGAGTAGGATCAAAGATAAATTCTTCTCCAGTCTCATAAAGATTTTTAGGTCATAAGATAAGCATATTGTTTAAGTATTGAAGCAAACGAATTCCCCAACACAAGGAAAAGAGTTATTAAAGTACTCCAAACACCGTTGGAGCGAGATTTCTTAAAGGGAAATCTGGAAAACCTTAAGAGAGATTCTGGAGAATACTTAGAAATTCAATTGCAGTAAACTGATTACAAATGATGACTCTGGACTGATTTTATAATACCTACTGATTAAATGCATATTATAACTTTCATGCAGTCAAAACTAATTTCAAGAATGACCAAACTTTTAACTATCCCAAGAATATTGACTAAACTAATCATTTTCCAATGCATAATTAACTTCTTTGACTTAGACTCCTCTTTTTCCAAAATTTGACTGCATCAAGTATGAACATAATTTTACTTCTGAATAAGGTTGTGTTGGATTCAACTTTATGTTTTTGGTTTTTTGCTTGATTAGTTTTTGTTAGTTGCTGTATATTCAATTTGTAATCTATATATGTATTCCAGGCATCACCGGTGAACCACTACAAGCATATATTTTCATGGGTCCAATTTATTACCAAAAGTTGAAACACATGGTAAGCAATGGTTTTTTTATTTTTCTTTGAGCTAATGAATGCTACCGCAACTCTTAACTGCATGACCTCCTTTTCTCTATATTTCTTGCATATCTATTGACTCCTGTTATTTCTTCAATGACGACCTTGTGCTGCATCATTTTGTGAGGGTTTAGATACAAGCAAAATATTATCAAAGTTGACCATTCTTTGAAGAGTGCGAATTAGTTGGAGAAAATTGCAGGTCGGTTCCAAAAAGGAAAAGAGGGCAAGATGTGGTGATGTTGGAATAATGATGGTGAAGGGGGTCTAAAGGGAGTGAAAGGTTGTGATAGGAATGATGTCTGCGGGAAACGATGGGGTTTCTTGCTAATCATGAGGCCTCAGAAGGTTGGGATTGGCTAGGAGGCAGAGTTGTTTGGATTACATTTCTTTTATGTATTGCTATTTCCTAGAAGTAATGGGGATAAATAGTTTAACAGCTTAAGGAACTTCATGGGAATTTACAAAACCAGGAGAGTTTCTGATGGAGTTGAAAACCCTCTGGAGGAAATTGATATGCTTTTGACTTTCTTGCTGTTGGACCACATAATCAATTTATACTTGGGCAAATATATGCCCACTCAAAGGGTGAAATACTAATAGTTTTAGTTCTTCTCCTCAATGTTAGACTTCCTTTAAAACAGAGAACATATGTGAAGACGCATACCAAGTGAAATTACTTTACACAAATAGATGCGAGTCAAAAGTGTTTTCCGACTTAGTGAAGGTTCTTCATTATTGTTTTGCTCCTTGAAGAGACCGGATAGTTTGTCTTTTGCCTAAAAGTACTGCAGACCCTAGCTATAAGCTTTTTTGCTTGATTATGGTGCGTGTTGGTTCTGGCTTGACATGCCAATATCTTTGATGTACAAGGTTTCATTGTGTCTCTGCTGTTTTTTCCATATGATTGTTCCCTGTACTTGAATAATAGTGCTATGCTTGCTGCCAACTTTACACAATTCCTGACATGTGTTTTGTGTAGGTTGTCCACATTTGCACATCATTCAGGGAATAAGTATCATATACGCCTCAATGTGGATTTCTCCATAATTGCATTTCTATATAACTATGTCTTAACATTTGCTTTTGCATATCTGTTTATTATAGTTCTACTTTTCTTTGAATCTTAGGTCTTAGATAAAATGCATGCTCGAGGTAGTGGACCCCGAGTTATGATTACTAGACAGCCTACGGAAGGGAGGAGTAGAAATGGAGGTTTGAAAATTGGATATTTTTTACTTCACTTATTTTCCAGAAACGCTATTGTCTGAATGCTAAAATTAAACAGGTTTTGCGGGTGGGAGAAATGGAACGAGATTGCTTAATTGCATATGGAGCCAGTATGTTGATATATGAACGCTTGATGATTTCCAGTGATCCATTTGAGGTTCAGGTAAGCTCCATCTGATGACACCTATTTTCAAATTTGTACACGGGTGCTGCCATGAATTCTCACTCAGAGCTATGGAGAATCTTATGAAAGAATTTTATGATTCAATAAGTTGTTACAACTCATATCATGCTTAACCTGTAATGGATCGATGGCCATTGGGATTTCTTCATTACCATTCACAAGACTACATGAGACATAATAGCCTTTTCTACTCACTCAGAGACTGTAAAACAGCATACTACCCATTTAATTCACCTGTTTTTCATGGAACAACACTATTCGTTTAACAATTTGTCTAGAAAATATTTAAACTGCTATGCATCTTACTTCATCTTGTAACTTTCAATAACCATGCATGCATAAAATAATTTTGAATTGTACTCTGTTCTTTCAGGTATTGTGTTTTACTAAGATTGTGGAATACTAGTGTTTTCACAGTAATAGCTGCAGAAATAAAGCAAGAAAAGTTTCTTTATTGGCTGCTTACTTAAGTATCCAAAAAGAGCACCATTGTTTACGATGAAGTATTGAACCCTCCTAACATAATGCCAAAAATTTTAAAAAAGAAGAATTAGCCAAATTCTTTGATTGAACATGTGCATTTTGATTTATTATAGCTGTACTAACCACCCTGCAGTGTGGAAGCACACGTTTGTACATTATTCTGAGAACCCCTATATATTATTATGTAAATATACGGAAAAGACACTGTCAACACTCTAGATCATTATGTTTAAGGATGCCATTCATGTTTAAATCCTTAGTGACTCGGCATTCAGAGTGTTCCCTTATGCTACTGGTGATCATGATTCTGGGAGATATCATATATGTTTTCAATTAGCAAAGTGTAGCATAGAAGCCTCAGTGACGCGTTTGTGGAGTGTTCCCCTCATGTCAATGGTGGTTAAGAGTCTCGCAATGACCATGTTTTGTTGATGAACAGTTTGAACATAGGGGGCTCTGTTTTTGTTGCTGAAAATGTCTCATGGAACTGAGCCTCAGTCAAATTGTTCTGGCAATGTTTCTGGCACTACTTTAGTTTAATAATGGTTTGCCCTTGATTGGGCCGATTTATAATCCATATGAGAAATGAGCTTTGAGACCACCTGAATCTTGCTAGATTCGCCCTTGTTTCTCTGAATTTGGGATCACATAATGTTGGTGGTCTATTAAATTATGAATAGATGATGGTTTGGTGATGTAAGAAGGAAAATCTGTAAAAGCAGTAGGAAGAATTGCTCGTTTACCAACAAGTGAGACTTATTTGGGCAAAAGGCTGGCTAGACCTATTGATGGTAGAGTTGTAATTTCAACTTCTGAATCTCAGTTAGTTGAATCTCCAGGTCTAAGTATTATTTTCCTAGCGTTTAATGTACCAGCCTATTCAAACGGTTGATTCGATTGTCCCTGTAGGACATGCTGAACTGCACAGAAGTAGGATACTCAAAATTCAAATTCATGGGTAAAAGAGTTTTAGACAGCTCGGGCTGTAAGGTGTTGGGTTGAATCCCGCAACAAGCCCTACCCTCATGTGTAGTTGCCATGGGTAAATTTGGAACCCAAGAAAGTCAATTTGATGGTACTCCTATCCTATGCTTAATTCCCTCCTACGCTCCTGCAATTTATTGGCTTATCAGGAATGGGATCAACCCAATATCCATTTACCGGATAGTCTTTCTTAGCAGCTAATAATATACGATCCCGCATTTCAAGCTTTTGCCTGCGTTGAAAGAAGTGGCTTGTTAAAAAAGCCCTTTTACTACACCTCTCCATAATAAAAGTTCTATATCTGAAGCCAATTGGTTTACCATCATATCATCGGTTGCCTGCTAGTCATGCCAAAGCAGAGTTTTAGACCCTTTACTTACTCTTCACTTGAAGCCATTCCGGGTGGGAGCAAGATCCTTGATAATTGACTTCATATATGGAGATGTGGGAGCATGTCCAGAGGTTGAGGCTGCGATTGGATACCAGAATTTTTAATTTTTGTTCCACTAGAGAATACTTTGTATCCAAACATGTAATTGTTTATGAATTTTTTCAGAAAATACAATATTCGCTCACTTTCACTTTTTTATCTCACCAATCACATCTACACACTTTTTAAAAACAACAAATCATTACTACACATTTTCCCACAAATTTCACTATTCACTCACATATTTTTAGTTACCAATCATATCCAATCATTATTTTACTATTTCTATATCACGTCAGCTTTAATCATTACATTTTCATTTCATATCCAATTACTCTAAAAAATCATCATTCTTCTTTCAAAAAAATTCTTTATCACAATTCTCTAGTAGAAAAAAAAAATCAAAATGAAAGGATATCCAATCACGCCCTGAAGTTTTTCTTCTTACAAATCCCATTTCGTATTCAGGATGGATCGACAACTGACAACAGAAGACATTCTACCCAGTATGGCCAATAACTCGAATCCTGTTGGATGAAATGGACGAAATTTTCGATAAATAGATGTATTCCTTGTTCAAGAACAGATGCCCAATCCATTAGCTCATTAAAAAGGAGCTACTTTTGTGTAATTCGTGACTATGATGTAACTATTGGATCAACGGGCTCGGCCATTCTAGCAAAGCTAAAGGAAACATAAGAAAAAAGAATTAGAAATATTGATGTCACTATTGAATCAACAGGCTCGGCCATCCTAGCAAAGCTAAAGAAAACATAAGAAAAAAAAGAATTAGAAATATTGATTACTAAAATTGAGTGTGGAAAAAGAAAAAATTAAAGGAATACCTTTTGGTATAACCTTCTAAAAGGCTGTGGATAAACAAAGTTATATCTCCTTGTGACATTTCATTTGCTAATGATAGTGCTTTCATGTCAAAAACACGACTATGCCATATGTTCTTTTTCAGATTTGTTAGAAGTTCTAATTCTGTCAAGTAACCATATTTGCGTTTAGGTCTGCCGGAAGTGTGGTCTCTTGGGATATTACAACTTTAAGCTAAAGACAGGCATTTGCTCTACATGTAAGAACGGGGAGAACATATCTACCATGAAATTGCCCTATGCATGCAAGCTTTTATTCCAGGTAATGGTAATTTTTTTTTTTTGGATTCATTTGTGTTGATGCTCTTAAATGTGCATACTTGTCCTTTTTTGTGATTATTGTGTTCAACTGGAATTGAATAAATTCATTTCTGTAAATTTTGATTCTTAATGTGGAATGAAAATCCTCTTCCATGAGTGTAAGGCGTGTCACTTGGATTCCACCACTGTTACGCCAACTTGATTAAATCTATACTAAACTTAAATTTAAATGCTATCTTCAAATGACTTCTGACTAAGGCCAAACACAAATTGAACTTCTGTAGCTTGATTTTTTTTTTCTTTCTGTAAAATTTATTATTATTAGCTCGCAGCTCAAAATTGAGCTTGATAAACTGACAAATACTAAAATATGTTAAAGCTTGGTTTGATAAATTGGAGAATGGAATTCAAATAAGTTTTCGGTTGTCGAGGCTACTCGAGCTTCAAGAAGGTTGATATGTTTTCTGCAGCCGCTTTGGGCAATCACTATCAGATTATTTTTCCATTTACGATGGCAGGCTCTCTGTAGTTTTGCCTAAGAGGAGTTTTAATCGTGTTGAGTCATCAGTCTTGGTATATGCACACTAAATTCTGGCGGTTTCTTGCAAGTCAATAATCAAATTTTTTTCAGTCATTAAAAGTATTGCCAACCGATCTTTGGTCATTTGGCATGCGTTCAGTTTCTGCTTTGTGGCATATAAAGTATACTGGTGGGAATATTGTTGTTATATTACACACTGTTGTTTTTCATTTAATTACTTGTAAAGACAATTCGTAATGGTTTAGGTACTTCTGATTGAGATCTCAATTAAAATCTCTTGATTGTTGATACAGCATCAAGTTTCATACTTTGTCGTGTTTGATTTTCTCTCAGGAGCTCCAGTCGATGAATATCATTCCTCGATTAAAATTAACGGAGGCTTGAAGGAGTGTTTAGTCCATTTTTCTGGTCTGCAACATCCTTGAGGGATATGCTGAACTGTGGAGGCACAGCAATCCTTGGCAAATATTGAGAAGTATACATCGGTCATCTACACCTAGTGTATACACTTTCTTATAATTTCGTTATTTAAATGTCCTATTTTTCCTTTTATAAAATGGAACACTCATCTTTCTTCCATACACTAAGTGTATGATACTCCTAGTGTAGCATGTGTATTATCTATATCTATATCTATACTATTACTATTTATATAAGTGTGAATAGCTTTCAAGGTTTCTTGAAAAAATTGATTTGCCAAAATTATCCTCATGGTAAAGTTACCTTTAAGGACAATTAAGTAGTTTTCTATATTGATTTGTTTTTATTTGTTTAATAATATGTTAAGTGTCTCTTTATATTTCAAGCTCTTCTTATTTACATTATTTCAATTGTAATTCTTAGAATATTTTTAATTTTTTAAGAAAATGTGTGCTTCATATTAAACTGCATATCGAAAGCTTTACAACCATATATCATAAGCATATATAAAGACTTTATATAAGAGAATTTTAGCCGTTCAAAGTTGAGTATAATGCAAAAAATGTACATTTATAATATTTTCTTTTATTTTCTCAATAACTAAATACATCTACAACAAGAGAAAAAATAGTGTAAATTTATAGTGGAATGAAAAGAAAAAATTAATTCATTTAGTTTGATTCTGAATAAATAATTTGACAACTATATATTTTTTAAATTTTACTTTTGGTTGCAAATATAAAATCATAATTTTATCATGTATCACTCACTAAATTGTGGGATAATATTTTATTTGCATGGAGTATATGACACATTTTCTCGTAGGGGAATATACGAGTTTGCAACCATTGAGAATTTCAGGCAAGTTTATATATTTTCCCATATAAAAATATTTAGTTTTAAGATTAGTGACACAAATTATTACTAAAATTTTGAAAAAATAATTATTTGTTTTCCAAGCTTTGATCATTAATCTTTATCTATGTTTTTTGATGATAAAGGATATACGATTTAACATTACTTGGATTTAATTAGCAATTTATTTAATTCATATATTTTTTTGATTAAATAAATTCAATCAAATTGTGATAATGTAAAGCTAAATTTGAGAACAAATATATCATAAGAATAAACTCAAACAAAAGAAAAAAAATGTCAAGAGAGTTATATGTTTGAAATTACTAAAGTGAGATTTTAATTTTCAAGGTGTAAATAAAAGTAATATTTGTTATATGTTGATTATTTTGATTTAAAAAAAAAAGAAGATAAAAATCATACACTATTTCTATTATCAAAATTAGGTTACTATGTTGAACTATGCAAAATATGTATAGGATTATTTTTAACTTAACGTTTGAATATTTGT
The DNA here is from genome assembly GCA_016081115.2 of Rehmannia glutinosa. NCBI lineage: Eukaryota > Viridiplantae > Streptophyta > Magnoliopsida > Lamiales > Orobanchaceae > Rehmannia > Rehmannia glutinosa. The sequence continues at coordinate 85,218,203 of CM071925.1, forward strand.
CAACCACATCATCATATTTAGAAAAATATATATGCCAATTTTATTTAAAAATCAATATCCATATTGCCATACTTTTGGGGAAAAAGACATGACATTTTAAATTCAAATTGGTAGTTATCTATAATATATATTTATGAAAACAAAATAATTAAGATCAATTTCAATTGTTGCAGTTTCTTGATCAACAACATGAGGTTTTAGATAATTTAAATATATAGTAAAGAGTAAATATTTTTTTTTTATTATAGCTTATTTGTTATGTGAGCTTGCTGCTATTATATCTAATTCCAATTAAGGTGCATTTGAATGGATGAATTAGAACCTAAACGAGAAATTTAGAGAAAAAATAATAAGGATATATATACTTACAGTGAAATAAAAAATAAAAATTTAAAAATTTAACTGTATAAGCTTTGATGTTAAATAATGTTATTAGTTTTAAGATAAGCAAACTGTAAGTTGCTATAAAAATTGTATTAAAAATATATATTGGTAGATAAGTTAAAATCACACGATTAAATATTTAATTATTTATTATTTATAGTGATAAAATTTAAATTATTATACCCATGTCGAAAAGTATTCTTAATTTACTAATATTTACAAAAATATCATTTAACAAGTGGGGTTCAACACTTTTAGCAATTTATTTGACAATATGGACTAAGAAGTCAATTAGAAATTGATCATCTGGTACATATTGCAGAATATACTCGCTTTAATTTAATCTAAGAAAAATATTTTTATCTAATTAATATCCTTTTAAAAGGAAAAATAGATTAACACTACAAAATAAAAATAAACACAAATAGTTACTTCAACAAGTTCATCCAAAAAGAAAGAATTAAAGGGAAAAAATAGGCAATTATTATTTCACTCTATTTTAGCACAATTGGTGATTATATAATTAAGTGAAGAAAATAAATAAAAGGACGAAATTTGTAATGCTCTATGCACTTCTTTCATGATGCATACAAAACAAAATAATATATTGAGATAATAAATAAGAGACTAAATTATAATAAAGAAATGGAGCATAAAAGAATAACAAAATATTATTAGGAACTAAAACTGTAGGGAAAAAATTGTGAAAAAATGGTGAGGAGGGATAGAAGAATTTATGTGTGTAATATTATATATAATAATAAAACGGCTTGGCTGGATTGTAGTAAAACTTAAATTGAAATCAATCCCCTTACACGTGGCTCCTCCATTGGTTGAAAATTTAACAATAATATCAACAATTTTATACATATACTCGCAATACGTAGTTATCTTGTGTAGTATATTAACTAATTCCATTTATAGGATATGTATTATTGTTTTAAAGAAATTATTGATAAAGTGGAAAACAAATCGTACATCTTCATTCTATGATTATTTTAAAAAATTTGCATCAATTTTCAAAAATAAAGAAAATGTCACTTGCCATAAATGTAATGAGGAAGATGTTGAAACAATATCGGTATATTAATCGTATATCATGTAATTAAATATTTTATTCATCCATCACATACTAATCATTATGTCATGAATATTACATATAAAATATTGTTGAATTTCGTATAATGTGCTTTCATTATAATATTTGAGGAGGTACGACTATATATATCGGATATCAAATAAGTGATTATTTAACATAGATTGAACATATAAGAATATCATATTATAGATGATTTATTTTTCTTAATATTTTTTACTTTTCCTTTTTCGTTAATGTATGGTTTGCATAGTTGATGAAAATGGATCGTGGTTCAGCCATTTATATGATATAAAAGTGTGACTTTTCTTTTAATTTGAATCAATTTATTGACCATTTTCAATTTTAATAAATTAGTTTTTTTTTAATCTTCATTTCTAATTATATATAAATATTTAATTCAACCAGGGAGAACATGATTAGTCAAAATATTATTGGGAGCTAAGCTTCAAAACAATAAAAGGAATTTAAATTTCTCATCGCTCTTAGCAATAGTACATATGCGGTGAATGGAAAAATGAATGTTGTAGCTGAACCAACTCAAAAGATAACACCCATTTTAAAGATGAAGAAAATGTGGAAGACATCCATATGTCAACCAGTCATGTTTGAGCTAAGAATGCTGTTAAAAATGAATTTGCAAATAAATCTCAAAGTCGAGTATAAAGAAAAATGAGCAAAAAATAAAACAAGAGATAAATTGAATTAAAATAAGTCTGTGGATATTTTTTTTAACTTATATTACTCTTGAGTTTTCATGTCAATTGTACTTTATCCAATGATAATATCATTTATGTATAGCGTTTTTGGGTCCAAAAAATCATAACCATATTTCATTTCACCTACTAATAAGTTTAATTATAATCTAGCAAATTTAATTTTATCATCAAAACAAGTGAGCGAAATTTACTATGAATAAAATATAATTTCAACTTTAAGATTTGCTTTCGATTAAATTAACAAAATTATTTGGATTACGTGCAATGCACGTGCACCGTACTAGTTAGTATAAACATTAGATGCGACTTTTGTTGTATATGAAGAGTATGGTTTAAGTGCAAGTCAGAGCTGAATAAAATTCTGATCGAGGTGTATTCATGTTTTCTTGTTTTGGCTTTTGTTTGTTTGTCTTTATTTTTTGGTTTCATTTATGTGTTTATTTTTCAATTCATGACTGCAAGGTGGTTTTTGTGCATGTTTCGTGTGGGATTCTTTTAGGGTAAATGCATAAAATTCACCTACGTTTTAGCAAAGTTGTGAAAAATCGCATGGTATTGTTTAAAAGAAAATGAAAATATGAAAACTCGTGCGATTTTGAATTCTGATTAGAAGTTCTTATTTCGTTAAAGTTAGTGGTTCGCACACTGGAATTATAGATAATCTGTTTTCCTCCTCTGGAATTACTATACTAGCAATATTTTTCGTTAATTTCTCTTTGGATCCATTTACGCTAAAAAAATGCAATGCATAGTTCCGGTACAAAATTTTGAAAACCTTATTTTAGAATTAAAAAATACATTTAAATCTTTTAATTTTTAAATTTAACCCAAAAGAAATATTTTAACTTGGAAAATTCATTTCCACTTGTATACATTAAAATGGCAATACACTTTACTCTCTAATATGTTAAGAGTGAAGAACATGTAATACTAATATGTTCTTAAGATATAAAACTAGACGAGACTACAGTGCAATGCACGAATTATATAAGATCTCTGTTTTGTATTGTGACACGTGTATTTTCTGAATAATTCTAAATTTTTTATCTTTCTTATGTTGTAATAATATTAAAATAGAATCAAACAATAAGCGAAAATACTGTTTAATATTTATATAATGGAGTCAAAAAGTAAAAAAATATACCTCAAAATCATGAAAAACATATTCAAACCTATATATTTGTGTTCAATATTTGAAAATTAGTTTCTCATAAAAATGCACAAGCCGCATTATTACTGCCCATTGCGTTTTAATCATATTTAGATTCTTAATAAGTATGATTATTACTAATTCAAAGTAGTAACTCAGATGCAATTTTGTTTTCAAAAGTTGTTCATATGTGTAAATTGGGAATAAAGATTTTACAAAATTTGATTGTGTAACAATAAAAGGAAAGTTAACACATATACGTATAGAAGAACTAAATAGAGTAATTATGTAACTGTGAGAAACAAACATAATTTTTGTAATATTATTGTCTTAGTAGATTTATTTTTTCGGGGTATTGTCATTTGTTTTTAGATATTGTGCTGTGTAACTTGTTTATTCAAGTTAAGCCAATTTTTAATTTTTTAAATTTTTGTTATACTGATTTGTATTGTATTATTTGAATTTTTAAAATTTTCACATTTAGTATTTTCCAAATATATGGTTATATTTTCTAAGCAAGAACTATAATTTATTAAGAAAATGAATAAACTAATTATTGAATGTGTTAAAAAATACAAAATAGAGAATTATTAAATTCTTACTCACATTATGCTCAAATCCTTACCATTTATACATTTATCAACTGTTGCGAAAATCAATCTGTCAAAATATAATGATATACTAATTTCTATTTTTCATTTTTTGTGTCATGAATTATATTATTCACGTTTTTAAGTCAAATTTTAAATTTTATTGTGTAAAATTGTATTGTAATATTTGGAATTTTTAATTATTCTATTCTATTTTGAACTTTTCATAATTAGTGTTTTAGATATTTGATTATAATTGTTCAACAAGAATTATAATTTTGTTAAGAAGATAAACAAAATAATTATATAAAACACAAAAACTTGTGTGAGACGGTCTCATGGATATAATCCATGAGAGTATGAGACGGACCCTATATTTAAATAGAATTCTGACCCAAACCCATACCCATAAAGTGAATCCATATTTTTGTATGTGTTTAGGATCCGTCTCATTAGGGGTGTCAATTTAGGACCCGACACGCAAACCCAACACGAACCTAACACGAAATTAATGAATATGGGTCCAGACTTCGTGGGCCTGGGTCAAAATTGGGTCGGACTCGACTGACCTGCCAATTAAACAAGTTGGGTCTGGGTCAACCTATTATGACCCGTTTAACCCATCTAACCCGTTTGTGAATTTTAAAAAAAATTAGTAAATAACTAATTGTAAGAAAAAACAACAAACAAGACATATTTTTAAAAATCAAATGATAAAACCTCCTTAATTATGTATTTGTTATTACTATGCATGTCTTTTTGAATATTGTCCTCAAAATATGATTAATATGTTATGTTATTTATGCAATTATGTTATTTCTTTTTGTATGTTGTGAATTGTAATATTGTTTATTGATCGAATAGTGTATGATAGTGATTGATTTTGAAAAAAATAAATGTATTCAGTTAAAACTATTAAATGTATATTAAAATAATTTTACTAGACGAGTTAAGCAGGTCAGGTCCGAGTTCAAGATTCTGACATGAATAATTAAACAGATCCGGTGTTTCTGACACGTGAACCTGCGAATCCGGACCCAACCCAAATTGACACTCCTACATCTCATGGACTTAAATCCATAAGACGATATCACATGAGACCTCCTCTTATATGAAATAGGTAAATGATTCACATTTTGCTGAAAATCTTACCATTTACGCATCAATCAAATGTCCGGACGATCAAATTATTGATAAATAATAATATACTAATTTCACATTTTTAACTTATTCTCCAAAACTTACCCAAATTATGAAAATCGGATTTACTAAACAAAAAAAAAATATTTTTTAAATTAAGAAGTATAATTTAGCTAAAGAAAATATACATGTTTTCTACATAATTAAGTTATTATTTTTTATCAAATAATATTTTTTTAAGTAATATTTCAATAATTTTAAGGTTTAGAAACCTAAAATAAACATGTTCTCAAACCATAAATAGATCGTCTATGGCTTCCATTTGGTTTCATATTAATTATTTTCCAAATTATTGGAAAAACATTTAATTCTAAATTATATAAAAAAAGTTTGCGATGTAATTTTTCATTGTTATATTTATTTTTCATTATTTGTATATCTCCAAATTTACCTCATGTACATTAAACATACCCACAACAAATTCTTTTTTTAGAGTATAATTGGGAGAAAATAGGGGAGAGAACACGAGCACGCATTCACATGAGATTGAACTCAGGTCAATCACCCTGACAACACAAGCCTTTACCACTGAAACACAAGGTTAATCTCTACCCAAAAACAAATTTTATACAATAGTAATATGACTGTAATTTAATTTGTTATTAATTATTTCCAAAACATTGAAAACAAAATTTAATCTGAATTATAGAAAATAAATTTGCAATTTAATAACCAAATTTATGGGCTGGAATAAAAAAAATTAAATACTATAAATCTTACCAAATTTTTAGAAACCGAATTTATGGGTTGAAAAAGAGGACAATTTTTTTGTTGTTATTAATTTTACCCAAATACAGAAACAATAACTTTGGCAGAAAAGAATTCTCAGAATTATACTGAATCTACAAATTTAAAAAATCAGTAGTAAATATTGAATTTATGTACCAAACTTTACTAAATTTATGTCATTATTATATAAGCGTTAAATGGTTTTACTGGGAGAACAAATATTGTAAGTCCAAGCGGCTACGATAATCTAGAGGGGGGGTGAATAGATTATCTCCATCTTTTCGATTTCGCCCTCTTTTTCGAATCGAATGCTTAAAGACAACAATAAAGGTGCGGAATATAAACAACACACGTCGATTTATAGAGGTTCAACCCACCTAGGGCCTAATCCTCTACCACCCCAGTATACCCGGGATGGATTTCAAGAAGAAAAAAGATTTTATTAATTACCAAAATTAATACAACACCAACTTACAACAACACCTTGAAGAGCACCACACTCTTCTTCAACACCACCTTTGGAGATTACCACAATCTCCCTTTGAAGATTACAACAATCTTCCTTCAACGGCACCTTTGAAGATCACCACAATTTTCAATCTTGAAGAATATCAAATTCTTCAACACCTCAAGAGCACCACACTCTTGATACACCTATCACCTAGATCATCCAAGTGTATTCTTACCACAAGAATACTCACAAGGATGTCTTGTGTTGAATGATGAACAAAAATCAATATTACAACTCAATAATGAATATTACAATATGAGTGCAAAGTGTAATCAAGAATAGCCTAGACCTCAAGGATGTGAAAGTGATAAGCTAGGCAAAATTATAACAAGAATAATAACTATGAAGAACAAATATTTGCTTGAAGTGTATCTTGTTGTGTTGTATCTCAATTGTTGTTTTGGTTGCTCCAAAACTTCCTCTATTTATAGGAGATGGTTGATCAAGCATAGGCTCCTCTTGGGGATTGAAAATCTACAGAAAAATACAATTAAAATCAAGATTGTAGCTGTGAGACCCCGAATTTTAACGTGAGATTCGGTGTTATGTAGTGATTATTTATTCGGCTATGTATCACAAACCTGTTATTAATGAAACTCGACTCTATTTTTATTTATTTCTTCCAACGTCAATTACGCATTTCGCATTTTTAGAGCTTCGCAATTTTATATTCTTCCTCTAGTATTAATACTTGATCGAATGACTACTACTTTAGGATTATTAGACCTCCAACAATTTAGGAGTACATTCCAATCCTTATCCTAATATTTCATCTTATTCTATAATTCATCCCAACCAATTTCCCAATCATTTTTTTTAAAAAAAAAAAATATTTTTTTTATATTTTTAAAAATTTAAAAATTACCATAAATGGGGAGGTTGTTTCATATTCTTTTCAAGACCTACAATTATATATGTATATATATATATATATATTTATTTATTCAAATTTTAACCCCAAAAGTATTGGTTTTTACAAAACGGGGCTAAATTGTAAAATTTCTTTTTATCAAGGACCTAAATCAAATTATTTTTCTTTTACTAAAACAGACCTGGACCCTCGATTTCAATTCTTAATTAAAATATTTTATTTTCTCAAAACCCCCTTGACTTATCGGACCGCCTTGACCGATTAATACCGATCACGGGCGACTTTCACGTCTTGCGATTTGAATCTATAACGGGACTTATGTTCCACCTAATATTCAAGATATCGAAGATTGCTTATCCTCCCGATAATCATCTTCATCCAAATAACTCCACCAACGCCATAATTACCTTACGCAAATTTTTGAAAAACTTTTCATGAATCGCTTCCCGAATCAATATACTGATTGCTCTGGTTGACTACCCAACGTGTATTTAATTTCTCGCTCGAGTCAACTTGGTGTGTCGAGCTCACAATCGGAGTGGATACGTCGGGGAACAAGGCAATTGCCGCTATTCCACTCTTAGGCCCCATCATCCCTAATCCCGCAACCGAGGGACGGAGTTTGTCCAAGGGAAGCGGGTCGTAGTATTTGAGGTATAATCATGATTATGACGAATCCGAGCCTTGCTAGCTCCAACGTGGATTTTGTCTTTGCCTACGGAGCGATAAGGTGATGGTCTTTGACCATCATGAACGGGAGTTACAAGGAAGAACAAAGGAATCATTGCCTCGATCCACACGATTTAGGAGTTGAACGGAACGGGTTGGCGCTACATATCAAGACGCAACCACTAATTGTTTTGTATAGGATTGGCGCTACACCTCGACGCAATCCCCATGTCTTGCTTGAACCATAATGCCCTGCGTGACCACGAACTATTTTCTTAAATCGTATAAGTATATTACTTAATATATTTATCACGACGCTTGTGGACTATGTGTGAACACATGCATCATACCTCACGCGTTTTCATACAACCGTTTTCTCGCATTAACTATTTATATCGCCACACTTGCACACGATCACCCCATCTACCGAGAGATTTCGTCTCATTCCCTCCTCGTTTTCTAACCTTTAGATGAAGAGTTCGTGAAGACATTGAACCCATCGCAGATTGAATCCCTATCAAGAATGAGGAGCGACATTTCATTTTACTTTTATTTGTTGTTGGACTCTTTCATTTTATTTCTTTGGGTAAGTTAATTGGATAATCTTTTGGATTGTATTCGGATACCGTCGGACTTTAAGATGTAATTTGTACTCGTGTTTATTTTAATTCATTTGCATTAGACTCTATTTTACTTGGAGTTTTGTATCTTTGGTTTAGATTTGTTGATTTATTTGTTTAAGTGATTGATCGTTGTCGCGTCACGTTTGGGCGTGACAGTTATGGTATCGAGCTCGGTTTGTAAGGAGAAACTTACACCGAGTGACCCAGGATAGGTTCCTCCGACCTTGGATTGGGTACCCCTACTAGATGACCTAAGTTAAATTTTGGATGAATATTTGAACTCTTTTGAGTTGTTATAGTGTTAAGATATTCGAATATTCCTCTATTTGGACGTTAGGTAATTTAGAAAATCGTGATTCGGAGATTATAATGTCCGATATGGTGAGACTTGAAGAATATGAGGTTATCTCTTGATAAGTATATGATTTGGATGTGATCTATTATAGAACCTAGACACCTAATGATATTACTTTGGGAAAATGATAGTAGGAGTCACTAAGTATAATGATCGATGATAGTACCCTTGTGTTATTCATTCTCAAGTACTTGCACAAGCTTATGTAAGGGAATTTGACTTGTGGATTAGGTATCACGGATAAGATACATTGAGGATGTGACTATTATACGATCTCGACTAGATGTTACCATTAAATATCCCCTCCCGAGGATAGAAGAACTATTTGATCAACTTGAGGAGCGACGGTGTACTCTAAGTTTGATTTGCAACAAGGATATTATCAATCAAGATCCGTGAAGAAAACGTTTCCAAAACGACATTTCAAACAAGATATGGACACTACGAGTTGGTAGTGATGTCTTTCATCCTCGATGAACGCACTAGAAGTGTTTATGGATCGATGCATCGAGTCTTTCAACCTTATTTGGATCAATTCGTAGTGATATTCATTGATGACATACTCGTGATACTCTAAGTCTAGAGAAGAGCATGAACGCTATCCGAAAATTGTTTTGGAGATACTATGAGAGCACAAGCTGTATGCCAAATTCAAAGAAGTGCGAATTTTGGCTTAGTGAAGTCGCAATCTTAGGACACATAAGATCCGACACCAGGATCATCGTAGACCCTTCAAGGTACAGACGGTGGTTGAATGGAAACAACCCGAGTCAGAACGGAGATCGAAGTTTCTTAGGTCTAGCTGGATATTATCAAAGATTTATCCAGGATTTCTCCAAGATAGTCGGACCACTCACTCGACTAACCCGTAAGTAAGTCAAGTTTGAGTGGAATGACAAGTGTGAGTCTAGTTTCCAAAGGTGAAGAAACGACTCACTACGGCTCCGATCTTAGCCCTTACAAAGGGAACAAAGAACTTTGTCGTCTACAGTGATGCATCAAAGGAAGGACTAGGAGCAAAGGTGCTCATGTAGGAAGGAAAGGTCATAGCTTATGCATCACGAAGATCAAGCCGTATGAGGCCAATTACCCAACACATGACTTGGAATTGGCGAACAACAGATTCGCGTTAAAGAAATGGAAACACTATCTCTACGGAGCAACCTTCACGATTTTCACAGATCACAAGAGCTTGAAGTATCTATTCTCTCAGAAAGACCTCAATCTGAGGCCACAGAGATGGGTGGAGTTAATTGAGGACTATCACTTTGATATTCAATACCATCCCGGAAAGCTAACGTAGTAGTAGCCGACGCCTTGAGCAGAAAGGCGAGTTTAGCCGACTAATGATTCGAGAATGGAAATCATTAGAAGAGATGAACACTTGAATCCGACGAGAACCAATACTCATATTTCATGTGCTAATATTTCAGTTAAACCCGATCTCGAACGAGATCAAAGTAACACGGGGATTGACGTGCAACTTCAAAAACTAAAAGAGAAGATACTCAAAGGAGAGAGATCGGAATTCTCGGTGACGGGAAGATGGGATCATCGATTTGGAATAGAATTTGTGTACCGAGTGATGAGCAACTTAGGAAAGTAATCCTCTCGGAAGCACACCGTTCGAAATACACTATACATCCCAGAGGAAACAAGATGTATAAGGACTTGAAACAACATTACTGGTGGGCAAACATGAAGAACCAGTGTAGCGAGTTCGTTGCGAGATGCTTGACTTGTCAACGAGTAAAAGCCGAACACCAACGACCATCTCGGTTTATTACAACCGTTGAGAATTCCCGAGTGGAAATGGGAACACATAACGATGGACTTCGTGACGGATCTACCGAGGACTAGACGAGGCGATGATCTTATATGGGTAGTCGAGACCGACTAACGAAATCGCACACTTCCTACCCATGAAGAAAACCGACTGACTTGCGTAAACTTGCGCAAATTTATATCCAGAGATCATTCGACCGCATGGAGTGCCATCGATATAGATCGACAGAGACCCGAGATTTGTCTCCATTTTGGAAATGCTTACATGAGGAATTGGGTACCTCACTAAGTTACAGCACAACAGCACATCCACAAACTGATGGCCAGTCTGAGCGAACAATTCAAACCCTGGAAGACATGCTGCGAGCATGCACGTTGAACTTCCAAGGAAGTTGGGATTCGTGCTTTTACCATTGGCCAAGTTCGCCTATAATAACGGCTATCGAGGCCCACAATTGGGATGGCACCCTACGAAGCCTTGTACGGGCGAAAGTGTAGATCTCCACTACACTGGGAGATTGATGACCAATGGACTCCAAAAGAGAAACGAAAGTCGCCCTCGATTCCAAAGGTCGACTTAGTTCAGGAGGCCATGGAGAAGGTCAAGTTGATTAAGGAACGGATCCGCACAGCTCAGAGCCGCCAAAAGAGTTACGCAGACAAGAGGAGAAAGGACTTGGAATTTGAAGCGGAGATGAAGTATTCCTCGATCGTGTCTCCACGGAAAGGATTGATCAATCCAAAGAAAGGAGGCAAGTTGAGTCCGAGATATGTTGGACCTTACAAGATTTTGCGGGAGGATCGGGAAGTTAGCCTACCGACTTGAGTTAGTTACCAAAGCACAAGACGTGGTGGGGAATGCACGATGTATTCCATGTATCGAGATTGAAAAGGTATCAACCGGATCCCCGAGCACATCATCACTCGTGATGCTCCTCCTCTAATGGAAAATTTATCTTACACCGAGAAACCAATCGTAATCATTGACCGAGGGTACACCGCGTAATGAGAGAGATTCCAATGGTTAAAGTTGTATGGCGGAATCACAACCGAGACGAAGACGCAACGTGGGAGATGGAAGAAGACATGAGGAATCAATATCCAGAATTGTTCTAAAGAGAATTTGGGGACCAAATTCTTTTAAGGAGGGGTGAATGTGAGACCCCGAATTTTAACGTGAGATTCGGTGTTATGTAGTGATTATTTATTCGGCTATGTATCACAAACCTATTATTAATGAAACTCGACTCTATTTTTATTTATTTCTTCCAACGTCAATTACGCATTTCGCATTTTTAGAGCTTCGCAATTTTATATTCTTCCTCTAGTATTAATACTTGATCGAATGACTACTACTTTAGGATTATTAGACCTCCAACAATTTAGGAGTACATTCCAATCCTTATCCTAATATTTCATCTTATTCTATAATTCATCCCAACCAATTTCCCAATCAATTTTTTTTTTTAAAAAAAAATATTTTTTTTTTATATTTTTAAAAAATTTCGAAAATTACCATAAATGGGGAGGTTGTTTCATATTCTTTTCAAGACCTACAATTATATATGTATATATATATTTACATATATATATTATTTGTTTTTTTTCTCAACTTCCGGTCACATGCTTAAAGGATGGACAAACTTTTCTTTCCACCAAATTCTAATAAATAAAAATACCAACACCATAATTATTATTCCTCCAACTTTTGGCTCCTTGTCTTAGGGGAATCAATCATTTTTGTTATTTTTTTTCTTTATCTACCAATATTATTCATTTCATAATTATCATAAAAACACAAGACTTGCTTCTATTTTTCTCTCTAAAGGATCAAATTCTTCAAGCATAAGGTAAGAATATCTTCATTTCTCCCAACTCTATTTTTCTTCTCCAATCCTCAACCTTATACCTTCACCATCTAATGATGTTGAATCCTTCTTGTTGAGGTACTCCTAGAGAAAATTCTTGAAGAATTAGAGACCTAGATTTGACTACAAGCTTGAAGAGGAAATTCAAGATTACATATTATTAAGGTGAGAAAATTATGGTTTTAGTATTTTCTCTTGACAACATGAAGAATTAATTTTTGACTCAAGAATATAAATTTTTGGAGTTTAGGGGCTGACCTACATCATCTCAAGTGGAGGTTAGAGGCTTGAAGGAAAATTTCCATTTTTGAGACTACTTGAAGATATTAAGGTGAGTAGTAACCATTTGGTACTAGTATATTTTCTTTAGACTTGAGACTTTAATTTTAACACCAAAATATGGTTTGGATACCATTTAGGGGCTGATCTTCAAGAGTTTTAGTCAAGAAGTTGATTCAAGGAAGAAGACCACATTTTAGATCAACCCGAGAAACTACTACGAGGTGGGTGGAAAAATTCTTTCAACTTCTAGGTGTTTTAAATTGAAAATATGCATGTAGTATTTTGTTATTGAGCACTTGAGATATATATTATGTATTGCATGCTATTTTCTTGTATCAAGTTGGAAAAATTCTCAAGTGTTGCTCAAAAATGTGATTTATCGAAAAATAGGGCATACATGCACATTTTATTGTTATACTTGATGAAATTTTGTATGAGAAGGATATGTATGTGTATGACTCTTGAAATCTATGTTTTGAATGATTTATAACCTGGACAAGTCGAGCATAATTGATTAAATTTCAACTTTTGGACTTAAAATGCAAAAATGGAAAGTTGGTGGACTTAATTGCAAGAAAAATAAAATTTAAGGGACCCCTCTGTAATTTTCGATTTTTGGGACTGAACTCAGGTTCAAAAATTATGTTTTGATATTTTAATAAAGTTTTAAGAGTTTTTAGATAAATAAAATCAACCCTTGAAAGCCCAAGGACTAGATTGTAAAATTTGAGAAGTTTAAGGGCTATTTTGCAAATTTCGAAACTGTACCAGACCCTAATTTTGAAATTTGAAATTTTAACTCTTAAGGGACTGGAAATAACATATTTTAAGTGTATTCCAAAAATCCAAGTGTTTAGAGTTTGGAAAGTAATTTTATAAAAGTTGAAGGACTAAAGTGTAAAAGATTAAACTTGAGGACCCAAATGAAATTTCCAGGACTTATGCAGCCCATGCACCTGGAAATACTAATTTAACTATAACTTAATTATATTTTGGACCCAAGGTTTAAACTTCATAACAATTGGACCCCTAAAAAGCCTTAAAGGCAATTATTTCAAAATGGGACAAAAATGAAATTTTCAAAAGTTAAAGGACCTAAACTTATTTCTTTTTAAAACTGATTTTGTCCCAATATCCCATTAACCATAGTGACATTTTTCAACTGGAATCACATTAAAATCCCTTCCGGTTTGTGAGTTCCAATTATTTTAAACTTAGAGTCGAAATGACAATTTTAACAAATTTGGGGCCAATATGAGAATTTTATAAAAACTCGACCTCAAAACTTCAAAAACCTGAATCTCTGAACAATTTGGAGAATTTAGGAACTGACCTCATAATTTTTCAAGGTCGGGATATTTATTTATTCAAATTTTAACCCCAAAAGTATTGGTTTTTACAAAACGGGGCTAAATTGTAAAATTTCTTTTTATCAAGGACCTAACTCAAATTGTTTTTCTTTTACTAAAACAGCCCTGGACCCTCTGATTTCAATTCTTAATTAAAATATTTTATTTTCTCAAAACCCTCGACTTATCTCGGACCGCTTGACCGATTAATACCGATCGCGGGCGACTTTCACGTCTTGCAATTTGAATCTATAACGGACTTATGTTCCACCTAATATTCCAAGATATCGAAGATTGCTTATCCTCCCGATAATCATCTTCATCCAAATAACTCCACCAACGCCATAATTACCTTACGCAAATTTTTGAAAAACTTTTCATGAATCGCTTCCCAATCAATATACTGATTTTGGTTGACTACCCGAACGTGTATTTAATTTTTGCTGAGTCAACTTGGTGTGTCGAGCTCACAATCGGAGTGGATACGTCGGGGATGGAACCGGCAGCTCGGCCGCTATTCCACTCTTCCGCCCCATCGCCCTAATCCCGCAGAATCGAGGGACGGAGTTTGTCCAAGGGAAGCGGGTCGTAGTACTTGAGGTATAATCATGATTATGACGAATCCGAGCCTTGCTAGCTCCAACGTGGATTTTGTCTTTGCCACGGAGCGATAAGGTGACAGGTCTTTGACCATCATGAACGGGAGTTACAAGGAAGAACAAAGGAATCATTGTCCGATCCACACGATTCGGAGTTGAACGGAACGGGTTGGCGCTACATATCGACGCAACCACTAATTGTTTTGTATAGGATTGGCGCTACACCTCAAGACGCAATCCCCATGTCTTGCTTGAACCATAATACCGCGTGACCACGAATGTTTTCTTAAATCGTATAAGTATATTACTTAATATATTTATCACGACGCTTATGGACTATGTGTGAACACATGCATCATACCTCACGCGCGTTTTCATACAACCGTTTTCTCGCATTAACTATTTATATCGCCACACTTGCAATACGATCACCCCATCTATCGAGATTTTCGTCTCATTCCCTCCTCGTTTTCTAACCTTTAGATGAAGAGTTCGCCAAGACATTCAACCCACTGCAGATTGAATCCCTATCGAATGAGGAGCGACATTTCATTTTACTTTTATTTGTTGTTGGACTCTTTCATTTTATTTCTTGACCTGTAAGTTAATTCGGATAATCTTTTGGATTGTATTCGGATACCGTCGGACTTTAAGATGTAATTTGTACTCGTGTTTATTTTAATTCATTTGCATTAGACTTTCTATTTTACTTGGAGTTTTGTATCTTTGGTTTTTGTTGATTTATTTCTGTTTAAGTGATTGATCGTTGTCGCGTCACGTTTGGGGCGTGATGCTTTGGTATCGAGCTCGGTTTGTAAGGAGGAAACTTACACCGAAGTGACCGAGATAGGTTCCTCTCGACCTTGGATTGGGTACCCTACTAGATGACCTAAGTTAAATTTTGGATGAATATTTGAACTCTTTTGAGTTGTTATAGTGTTAAGATATTCGAATATTCCTCTATTTCGACGTTAGGTAATTTAGAAAATCGTGATTTGGAGATTATAATGTCCGATATGGTGAGACTTGAAGAATATGAGGTTATCTCTTGATAAGTATATGATTTGGATGTGATCTATTATAGAACCTAGACACCTAATGATATTACTTTGGGAAAATGATAGTAGGAGTCACTAAGTATAATGATCGATGATAGTACCTTTGTGTTATTCATTCTCAAGTACTTGCACAAGCTTATGTAAGGGAATTTGACTTGTGGATTAGGTATCACGGATAAGATACATTGAGGATGTGACTATTATACGATCTCGACTAGATGTTACCATTAAATATCCCCTCCCCGAGGATAGAAGAACTATTTGATCAACTTCAAGGAGCGACGGTGTACTCTAAGTTTGATTTGCAACAAGGATATTATCAATCAAGATCCGTGAAGAAAACGTTTCCAAAACGACATTTCAAACAAGATATGGACACTACGAGTTGGTAGTGATGTCTTTGATCACGATTTAACGCACTAGAAGTGTTTATGGATCGATGCATCGAGTCTTTCAACCTTATTTGGATCAATTCGTAGTGATATTCATTGATGACATACTCGTATACTCTAAGTGCAGAGAAGAGCATGAACGTCATCTCAAAATTGTTTTGGAGATACTATGAGAGCACAAGTCGTATGCCAAATTCAAAAGTGCGAATTTTGGCTTAGTGAAGTCGCATTCTTAGGACACATAGTATCCGACACTTCAGGATCATCGTAGACCTTTTCGAAGGTGGCACAACACGGTGGTTGAATGGAAACAACCTAAGTCTGTAACGGAGATCAGAAGTTTCTTAGGACTAGCTGGATATTATCAAAGATTTATCCAGGATTTCTCCAAGATAGCCGGACCACTCACTCGACTAACCCAGAAGTAAGTCAAGTTTGAGTGGAATGACAAGTGTGAGTCTAGTTTCCAAAGGTCAAGAAACGACTCACTACACTCTCGATCTTAGCCCTTACAAAGGGAACAAAGAACTTTGTCGTCTACAGTGATGCATCAAAGGAAGGACTAGGAGCAGTGCTCATGCAGGAAGGAAAGGTCATAGCTTATGCATCACGAAGATCAAGCCGTATGAGGCCAATTACCCAACGCATGACTTGGAATTGGCAGCAACAGTATTCGCGTTAAAGAAATGGAAACACTATCTCTACGGAGCAACCTTCACGATTTTCACAGATCACAAGAGCTTGAAGTATCTATTCTCTCAGAAAGACCTCAATCTGAGGCCACAGAGATGGGTGGAGTTAATTGAGGACTATCACTTTGATATTCAATACCATCCCAGGAAAGCTAACGTAGTAGCTGACGCCTTGAGCAGAAAGGCGAGTTTAGCCAGACTAATGATTCGAGAATGGAAATCATTAGAAGAGATGAACACTTGGAATCCGACGAGAACCAATACTCATATTTCATGTGCTAATATTTCAGTTAAACCCGATCTACTGAACGAGATCAAAGTAACACAGGGGATTGACGTGCAACTTCAAAAACTAAAAGAGAAGATACTCAAAGGAGAGAGATCGAATTCTCGATGACAGAAGATGGGATCATCGATTTCGGAATAGAATTTGTGTACCGAGTGATGAGCAACTTAGGAAAGTAATCCTCTCGAAGCACACCGTTCGAAATACACTATACATCCCCAGGAAACAAGATGTATAAGGACTTGAAACAACATTCTTGGTGGGCAAACATGAAGAACAGGTAGCGAGTTCGTTGCGAGATGCTTGACTTGTCAACGAGTAAAAGCTGAACACCAACGACCATCCGGTTTATTACAACCGTTGAGAATTCCCGAGTGGAAATGGGAACACATAACGATGGACTTCGTGACGGATCTACCGAGGACTAGACGAGGCGATGATGTTATATGGGTAGTCGTAGACCGACTTACGAAATCTGCACACTTCCTACCCATGAAGAAAACCGACAGCACTTGCGTAAACTTGCGCAAATTTATATCCAGAGATCATTCGACCGCATGGAGTGCCATCGATATAAGATCGACAGAGACCCGAGATTTGTCTCCGCATTTTGGAAATGCTTACATGAGGAATTGGGTACTTACTAAGTTACAAAGACAACAAAGACATCCACAAACCGATGGCGATCGAGCGAACAATTCAAACCCTGGAAGACATGCCGCGAAAGCATGCACGTTGAACTTCAAGGAAGTTGGGATTCGTACTTTACCATTGGCCGAGTTCGCCTATAATAAAATGCCTATCGAGGCCACATTGGGATGGCACCCTACGAAGCCTTGACGGGCGAAAGTGTAGATCTCCACTACACTGGGAGATTGATGACCAATGGACTCCAAAAGAGAAACGAAAGTCGCCCTCGATTCCAAAGGTCGACTTAGTTCAGGAGGCCATGGAGAAGGTCAAGTTGATTAAGGAACGGATCCGCACTGCTCAGAGCCGCCAAAAGAGTTATGCAGACAAGAGGAGAAAGGACTTGGAATTTGAAGCCGGAGATGAAGTATTCCTCAGACTGTCTCCACGGAAAGGATTGATCAATCCAAAGAAAGGAGGCAAGTTGAGTCCGAGATATGTTGGACCTTACAAGATTTTGCAGAGGATTGGGAAGTTAGCCTACCGACTTGAGTTACCAGCACAATACGCGGGAATGCACGATGTATTCCATGTATCGAGATTGAAAAGGTATCAACCAGATCCTGAGCACATCATCACTCGTGATGCTCCTCCTCTAATGGAAAATTTATCTTACACCGAGAAACCAATCAGAATCATTGACCAGCAGGTACGTCACCGCGAACAGAGAGATTCCAATGGTTAAAGTTGTATGGCGGAATCACAACCGAGACGAAGACGCAACGTGGGAGATGGAAGAAGACATGAGGAATCAATATCCAGAATTGTTCTAAAGAGAATTTGGGGACCAAATTCTTTTAAGGAGGGGTGAATGTGAGACCCCGAATTTTAACGTGAGATTCGGTGTTATGTAGTGATTATTTATTCGGCTATGTATCACAAACCTATTATTAATGAAACTCGACTCTATTTTTATTTATTTCTTCCAACGTCAATTACGCATTTCGCATTTTTAGAGCTTCGCAATTTTATATTCTTCCTCTAAGTATTAATACTTGATCGAATGACTACTACTTTAGGATTATTAGACCTCCAACAATTTAGGAGTACATTCCAATCCTTATCCTAATATTTCATCTTATTCTATAATTCATCCCAACCAATTTCCCAATCAATTTTTTTTTAAAAAAAAATATTTTTTTATATTTTTAAAAATTTGAAAATTACCATAAATGGGGAGGTTGTTTCATATTCTTTTCAAGACCTACAATTATATATGTATATATATATTTACATATATATATTATTTGTTTTTCTCAACTTCCGGTCACATGCTTAAAGGATGGACAAACTTTTCTTTCCACCAAATTCTAATAAATAAAAATACCAACACCATAATTATTATTCCCTCCAACTTTTGGCTCCTTGTCTTAGGGGAATCAATCATTTTTGTTATTTTTTTTTCTTTATCTACCAATATTATTCATTTCATAATTATCATAAAAACACAAGACTTGCTTCTATTTTCCTCTCTAAAGGATCAAATTCTTCAAGCATAAGGTAAGAATATCTTCATTTCTCCCAACTCTATTTTTCTTCTCCAATCCTCAACCTTATACCTTCACCATCTAATGATGTTGAATCCTTCTTGTTGAGGTACTCCTAGAGAAAATTCTTGAAGAATTAGAGACCTAGATTTGACTACAAGCTTGAAGAGGAAATTCAAGATTACATATTATTAAGGTGAGAAAATTATGGTTTTAGTATTTTTTCTCTTGACAACATGAAGAATTAATTTTTGACTCAAGAATATAAATTTTTGGAGTTTAGGGGCTGACCTACATCATCTCAAGTGGAGGTTAGAGGCTTGAAGGAAAATTTCCATTTTTGAGACTACTTGAAGATATTAAGGTGAGTAGTAACCATTTGGTACTAGTATATTTTCTTTAGACTTGAGACTTTAATTTTAACACCAAAATATGGTTTGGATACCATTTAGGGGCTGATCTTCAAGAGTTTTAGTCAAGAAGTTGATTCAAGGAAGAAGACCACATTTTAGATCAACCCGAGAAACTACTACGAGGTGGGTGGAAAAATTCTTTCAACTTCTAGGTGTTTTAAATTGAAAATATGCATGTAGTATTTTGTTATTGAGCACTTGAGATATATATTATGTATTGCATGCTATTTTCTTGTATCAAGTTGGAAAAATTCTCAAGTGTTGCTCAAAAATGTGATTTATCGAAAAATAGGGCATACATGCACATTTTATTGTTATACTTGATGAAATTTTGTATGAGAAGGATATGTATGTGTATGACTCTTGAAATCTATGTTTTGAATGATTTATAACCTGGACAAGTCGAGCATAATTGATTAAATTTCAACTTTTGGACTTAAAATGCAAAAATGGAAAGTTGGTGGACTTAATTGCAAGAAAAATAAAATTTAAGGGACCCCTCTGTAATTTTCGATTTTTGGGACTGAACTCAGGTTCAAAAATTATGTTTTGATATTTTAATAAAGTTTTAAGAGTTTTTAGATAAATAAAATCAACCCTTAAAAGCCCAAGGACTAGATTGTAAAATTTGAGAAGTTTAAGGGCTATTTTGCAAATTTCGAAACTGTACCAGACCCTAATTTTGAAATTTGAAATTTTAACTCTTAAGGGACTGGAAATAACATATTTTAAGTGTATTCCAAAATCCAAGTGTTTAGAGTTTGGAAAGTAATTTTATAAAAGTTGAAGGACTAAAGTGTAAAAGATTAAACTTGAGGACCCAAATGAAATTTCCAGGACTTATGCAGCCCATGCACCTGGAAATACTAATTTAACTATAACTTAATTATATTTTGGACCCAAGGTTTAAACTTCACAACAATTGGACCCCTAAAAGCCTTAAAGACAATTATTTCAAAATGGGACAAAAATAAAATTTTCAAAAGTTAAAGGACCTAAACTTATTTCTTTTTAAAACTGCTTTTGTCCCAATATCCCATTAACCATAGTGACATTTTTCAACTGGAATCACATTAAAATCCCTTCCGGTTTGTGAGTTCCAATTATTTTAAACTTAGAGTCGAAATGGCAATTTTAACAAATTTGGGGCCAATATGAGAATTTTATAAAAACTCGACCTCAAAACTTCAAAAATCTGAATCTCTGAACAATTTGGAGAATTTAGGAACTGACCTCATAATTTTTCAAGGTCGGGATATTTATTTATTCAAATTTTAACCCCAAAAGTATTGGTTTTTACAAAACGGGGCTAAATTGTAAAATTTCTTTTTATCAAGGACCTAACTCAAATTATTTTTCTTTTACTAAAATAGCCCTGGACCCTCTGATTTCAATTCTTAATTAAAATATTTTATTTTCTCAAAACCCCCTTGACTTATCGGACCACCTTGACCGATTAATACCGATCGCGGGGCGACTTTCACGTCTTGCGATTTGAATCTATAACGGGACTTATGTTCCACCTAATATTCCAAGATATCGAAGATTGCTTATCCTCCCGATAATCATCTTCATCCAAATAACTCCACCAACGCCATAATTACCTTACGCAAAGTTTTGAAAAACTTTTCATGAACTGCTTCCCGAATCAATATACTGATCGCACTGGTTGACTACCCGAACGTGTATTTAATTTATGCCGAGTCAACTTGGTGTGTCGAGCTCACAATCGGAGTGGATACGTCGGGGATGGAACAAGGCAGCTCTGGCCGCTATTCCACTCTTTTCCTCCCCATCGCCCTAATCCCGCAACCGGAGGGACGGAGTTTGTCCGAGGGAAGCGGGTCGTAGACTTGAGGTATAATCATGATTATGACGAATCCGAGCCTTGCTAGCTCCAACGTGGATTTTGTCTTTGCCTACGAGCGATAAGGTGACGGGTCTTTGACCATCATGAACGGGAGTTACAAGGAAGAACAAATGAATCGTTTTGCCCGATCCACACGATTCCGGAGTTGAACGAACGGGTTGGCGCTACATATCAAGACGCAACCACTAATTTTTTTGTATAGGATTGGCGCTACACCTCGACGCAATCCCCATGTCTTGCTTGAACCATAACGCTGCGTGACTACGAATCGTTTTCTTAAATCGTATAAGTATATTACTTAATATATTTATCACGACGCTTGTGGACTATGTGTGAACACATGCATCATACCTCACGCGCGTTTTCATACAACCGTTTTCTCGCATTAACTATTTATATCGCCACACTTGCACACGATCACCCCATCCATCGAGATTTCTCGCCTCATTCCCTCTGTTTTCTAACCTTTAGATGAAGAGTTCGCCAAGACATTGAACCTCACGCAGATTGAATCCCTATCAAGAATGAGGAGCGACATTTCCTTTTACTTTTATTTGTTGTTGGACTCTTTCATTTTATTTCGTTTGACTCGTAAGTTAATTCGATAATCTTTTGGATTGTATTCGGATACCGTCGACTTTAAGATGTAATTTGTACTCGTGTTTATTTTAATTCATTGCATTAGACTCTATTTTACTTGGAGTTTTGTATCTTTGGTTTAGATCGTTGATTTATTTGTTTAAGTGATTGATCGTTGCCGCGTCACGTTTGGGGCGTGAGTCGTTAGAAATCAATCCCACATTTTAAGGAAAGTTTGTCTGTTGTCAAACGGTCGTAAATTTGTCATCAAAAGATATGGCGACGGTTGCATAGAAATAGACGTTTGAAAATTACACAACAAAAAACACAGGCGGCATGACACGGCCGATGTCCACTCGGACGGCCGACGCCAACTCCATCCGGTCAACCATGACCAAAAACACGCAGCGGTGTTCTGCTTTCAAGCGTTGAACTCCCCAAGGCACGGGTTGACAGGGGTCGACCGGCCGGCCATGGCCGACGCCCGGTCGACCTGGCCGACCGACCGTCCATTTTCCTTCATTCTCATTTTTCTGTTTCAAAAAACATCTCCGTGCACGGTTACCTCTACGGCGACCAGGTTGACCTCGAGACATAAATGTTGTCAAATTTTTGTCGAAAATAAAACTCAAGAAATACTCCGAAAATTTAGTAAAAACATTTTAAACCAATCGGGAGTATTTAGACAACATTTAGGAACCTTGTTTTGAAGTAAAAACTTATAAACATAAAATCATTAGAAGTGTTGTCCAATTTTATCTCGAAATAAAACTTGAAGAAATACTTTAGAAAATATTAAAACCATTTTAAATCATTTAGGAGTATTTGGACAACAATTAAAAATATTGTTTTGGTGTAAGAATAAAATCATCAAAATTAAGATAAAAACATGTATCAAACAAATATATGTTTTTAATGTTCTCATGGATATGAACAAAAAACCATATTATTCTTCCAAAGAAAATAACGTTGAAAAATAGAGCTGATAATAGGCCGGACGGGGATTTGATTGGGTCGCATTTCTTGTGGTCCAACCCAAACAAGTGCATTTTTGATCAAGCAATTCTGGCTTGTCAAGCTTTGGGTCGGGCCAAATTAGGCCCAGTCTTTTCCAGATTGCTAAAAATAGTGCCGAACTCAACCATATATACGGTCTGGTCAGGCGGGAGCGATTTTGCTAGCTCTATTGAAAAGGACACTACATTCTTTATATTTACCAAATAGTTATATTATTATTGTAATATTAAAATATATTGATAAAACATCGTTTTTATTACAACAACCACCCTCATTCTTTTTTATTTGACCAAACCCAAACACCAAAACAAAACAAGAAAAACATAATTATATAAAAGAAGTCAACATCTCTAATAATTGATCCAATCCCACCAACTCAGACTGACTCAGTGCTTGTTGATGAACTCTGTAATCCCATGAAAGAGCTTCTCTGTTTCATCCCCTGTTGTGGGGTCCATCTCCACAGCTATCTTGTTCGTAGAAGCTATGGCCCACTCCATTGCTCACAAACAGCTCCACTTCTTTCTTGGCCTTTTTCATTGCCTCATAAAACTCCATTTCCGTATCCTTTATCAGGTCCTGCTCCGCCACGCAGTACATATACGGCGGCAGGTTCTTCAACTCCTCCAGCGGCGGCGCGTGTTCCCCCATCGGGCACGTTATCGGGTGGTCCTTGGTGGCCCCCACCGGCAAAGCCAGGCTCAAGAACTTGTCCACCATTTCCAGAGTCAGGAACGGCGTCTCCGGCTGCTCCATTTCCGACTTTCTCCGCCGCGACCGGCAGAATCCGGGGTGGATCGGGATAGCTCCGGCGAGTTTCAGGGGGATTAGGTCTTCGTGACCCGCACGCGCCGCCACCTGGTGGACTATGTTCCCGCCGGAGCTGTCCCCTATGAGGAAAACCCGGCCGAAATCTCCGTGGTCGCTTAGCCACGGCTCGTGGGACTGTTTTCCGGCGACGGAGCGGAGCCAGAGGAGGGCGGCGAGCCCGTCGTCGCACGCGGCGGGGAGGCGGTGCTCCGGCGCGCGGCGGAGGTAGACGGAAACCACCATGGCTCTGGCGGCGCGTGCGAGGCGCGTGTAGACGGTGTAGTACATGTACCAATCGGCCTCGTTGATGCAGAAGCCTCCACCGTGGAAGTGTAGGAGTATTGGGAGTTTTTCCGAGTCGTCGTTTTTTCTTGCTTCTCCGGCAGGTAAATTCGGAGTTTTAGGCCGTCGGCGGTGATAATGTCGGCGGTGGCGATGCCGTCTATGAAGTGGCGGTGAGGCGGCACGGCGTCGGACATGAACTTGGCCTGAGGAGGTCCGGTCCAGGTCCGGTCCACGGAGCCATCGTCAAATAATCTTAGCCAACCGGAGACTTCATCAATCACTTTCTTTTCTTGTACCATTGTATGTTATATGAAGGAAAATGAAGCTTGAAATTTGATTTCTTTTTTTAAAGAATATAGTTAGAAATATATGTGCAATTGAGATGAAATAAATTGGTATATGAGGAACAATTTATAGTGGGTCGTAATGCTAAGTAATATGGGTTAGTCAACGAGAAAAAAAAAATGAGAAATTGATTGGTAGGGAGAATGAAACTTCATGTACATTTCTTCATGTTTTTGGAAATTGATTTGTTTTCAATTTGGATTCAATTTCGTGCATAGTTCACAGAAATTGTCCTATTACTTGTTGTCTGTTGATTGTGGCCGAAGTGTAGTAGTAAGTAGTATCACTATCGTCAACTATCACCGTTTGAGAGGTCAATTTTGAAACCCAAAAAAAATTAAAAATTAAATCTTATTTAATTTGAGACATTTAACAATATATTTTTTGTTTGTTGTCAATATATTCAATTAAATTCTATCAAGATATATAATTCACTATAAGAAAATAACCAATTTACCTAAAAAAATATGTAGGTAAGTATTAAAAAAATTGTAAAGTGTAGGTAAAATCATTGTTTACCTACAAATTCTAAAAACTGTTGGTAAATATCTACAGAACAATTATCGGTAATCTGTCGGTATAATTTGGGAAAAAAATGATATTTTTTATTCTGTAGTTAATTGTAAAATTTAGTGACAAAATCATTTCTGTCGGTAAATTCTATCAGTAAAGTGTAATTTTCTTGTAGTGATTTAACTAATGTAATCATCAATATATTGTTTTGTTTAGAATCAAATGAGTTTCATTCATTCATCAATGAACCTTATAATGATTATACAATATCGAATATATATATATATATATATATATATATATATATATATATATATAGGGGGGGAGGATCAAGTGAGACCATATCTCTAGGTGAGACACGATGGACTAATCTCAACCATTCCCCACTATTAATCAATGAGTATGATTTAATGGATAAAATATATATTAAAATATTATTTCAATCAATATAAGGGTAGTAGGGTAAAATAACACAACAAGTTAGTTACAAAAATGGAATCAAATCTCTTTTTCTCTCATACATCTCCCAATTTCCCAATATCATGTCTCTCTCTCTCTCTCATTCCTCCATTAACGCAAATAAAGAAAACTGTGAATAACTCGAAAATTACAGTTCATGAAAATTACAGAGAAAAAACAAGAAAAATCGGTCCAATATTACAAAGAAATAACGAACAATGAGTTCGAAAACTAAATATGCAACAAAACTCAACTAAATATGCATTATCTGAAAACTATCTATGCAGCGTAAAAAAATTAATATGTAGTACATTATATCCAACTATGCAAGACGTCATAAACTATGCAACAAAATCAACTAACTATGTATTATCTAGAAACTATCTATGCATTGTGGAATAACTAAATATGCAGTACATTATGTAACATCCCATTTTTATGATTTCCAAAAGCAACATTCCATTTTCATAACTAAATATACATTATATTGAACCTATTTATGCAGTGTAGTATAACTAAATATGCAGTACGTTATATTCAATTATGTCTTATTTTCGTAAAATAATGCCAACAAAATAACTAAATATACATTATTTGATGTCTAATTATGCAGTAGAAGAACCCTAACTATGCTGTAAAATAAAAATATTTGGAAAAAAATAGGTTCTTTAAATTCCGCCACAAAATTCGACAGTTTCAATTTCAAACCATAAAATCATTTGGGACCACTAATTTGAATTACAAAATTACAATCTTACCCTTAAAATCAGCGAAAATTAGAAAATAATTATAAAAACTGAATTAATCACATCCCTTCATTTTTTAAGATTAATGGGTAAGATAGTTCACACTGTCTCACCTAGGAAGGGTGGTCTCGTTTGAACCAAATCATATATATATATATATACACACACATGTATATCCGTTATTAGAGGGTTTTTTTCCTTTAAAGAATATTTTGAAGAAGTCATGTGGTGGCTTTTCTTCTCGGTTGACTAACTAGAAAGGGAAAACACTTTTTTAAAATAAAAAAGTATGAAAATGTACGGGGGAAATGATTCCGCAATATGTGTGGTATGTGGATAATTGATTTGTCCAATTCTGATTAGTTTTAATTTCTTCTATTGTGTGTCACCTGGTTTATAAATGGGTAAATTCTATGCCACCCAAGTGGGTGGCCACCCACTTGGGTGTATAACCTTTGGATCAAACACACACCCACGCGCCGCCAGTGTGTATGTGTGTGTGATGATCAAGGGTGATGGACCCATGTGGGTGGCCGTGGCCACCCACATGGGTGGCATAGAACAAACCGCTTGACTTTTTATTTTTATTTTTAAATTGTTTTGAATAAAAACAATAATTTTAATAATGACAATTGATGTGACTTGTTTTTTTAAAGAAATTGTGATTGAAAAAATAAAAACAAGTGAATAATATATTTTCTAAAAATTTCACTATTAATTGTATAATGGGGATAATGGGGTAAAATAGTTTCTCTAACGAAAATTTCGCAAAATTATTTTTTATAAGAAAACAGAGCTATAATCATTTCTTATGGTATGTTTATTTGTGATTATGCACCAAACACTATTTCTTTTGTTTCTTTTTAACTTTGTTATTAATGGCATTTAATTTTTTTTCCTCAACCACAAGTTATTTACTGTTTTCTTTATCACTTGTCGAATTAATTTCAGACAGTCTTCACACATATTGCCAATCATTTCCCCTTACAGTTTCATACTTTTTTAATTTTCAAAAAGTGTTTTCCCTTTCTAGTTAGTCAACAGAGAAGGAAAGCCACCACAATTCTAAAGTAGAAATTGACTGATAGGGAGAAGGAAATTTCATGTACATTTCTTCATGTTTGATGAAGTAGTGGAAATTGATTTGTTTTCAAATCGGATTCAATTTCTTGCATATTTCACAGAAATTGTTTATATTATTTCTTGATTGTGGCAGTGGTGAAGTTACAAGTAGTAGGTAGTATCACTATCATCAACTATCACCGTTGAGAGGCCAATCTTGAAACCAAAAATAAATTTAAAAATAAAACTTTATTTTGAGACTTTTAACAATATAATATATCACTTTTTGTTGTTTGTTGTCATTATATTAGATTAAATTTCTATCAAGACAAGTACTTATAATTTACATCAAATATGTCTTATTATATGGTTTAAAGATGCAAGGACTGGTATGAGTAAGAGACTCGCACATTTTATTTATAACTAATGAATATTAATTAATGTAGTTCGTTGAAGGGGTAAAATAAGTTTACTCTTTTTTGCATGTAGATTTTAACAAAATCCTAGGATATATGTGAAACCTCTGTCAAATCACATCATAATAAATTACAAAACATTATTTGCATGTCATTTATATTGTGACCGCTTTATGCCTTCATGTTTGAACATACCAAGATACCATGTGGTGTTTTAAGTTGAAAATGCTAGTTCAAATACTTAATTTAATTCAGTGCGAAATAATTGTAGTACATAGATATTCCAAAAATCTCACAGAGTACAAATCTGATCGTAGATGTAATCATATTCACAATCACATGCAGCGGAATAAAATAAAAGGAATAAGACACAAGATGTAAAAATTTATCTACAAGCAAACTAGCTTGTAGATGTGCCAATATGGTGAAACTTTCCACTAGTAAAACCGTTTGATTCCTTATACAATGAATACTAAAATCAACTAGTCGAAAATTAACGAAAACTCCTATCTGGAGTAGATATGATCTTTTTATATAATTCATCCAACAATAGATATGTATGGACTTCGTTTATCACAATACAAAAAGACAATGGATGGAAACAATCTAACAAACACATTGGCAGTCTGAATGTTATTGTTGGATAGTCATATCCAATATCGCATTCAGTACAGTGAGGTTGTTAGGATATTTCAGATTATCACAACGGTCATTTGACCTTGTCTTCTTTGTTTCTGTTTTGAGTCTTAGTTTGTTTAGTTGTCCTAGTATGTAGGAAGTGGTTTAGTAATTTTATTATCTTCTAATTCTTGATGCAGTAGCTTTGTCAGTTAGTCATGGTCCTATTTTTATGTAATTGCTGTTATGATTTTTACAAAGTCATCTGGTGTATTGCCTATATATTTAGGCCACCTCAAGTTTAATGAAGTATGTTTTTACTCCTCCATATTTGAGCTCTGTTTTCTATCAGTGGTATAAGAGCCAGGTTAAATTGTGAGAACAAAAAAAAAAAAATACAGTGAGATAAGAGAGTCAGCAAAAAAAAAAAAAGAAAAAGAAAAGGGAGCTTGTGAGATAAAGTGATATATTGCAATATTTTGTGTCCTCTATCTTCAGTTTGTTTTTTCTTTGCAGTAGCATATTTTCTCATGGAAACTGACAATTTTGTTCAACCAGCCATTCCACGTTTTGATGGCCATTATGACCATTGGAGTATGTTGATGGAACATTTCTTAAGATCGAAAGAGTACTGGCAGGTTGTTTGCAATGGAATACCAGAACCAGTAGCCGGCATAGCAATGATGGATGCTCAAAAAACAGAGTTAGAAGGGCAACGATTGAAAGATCTCAAAGCAAAAAATTATCTTTTCCAAGCGATTGATCGTTCAATCTTGGAGACCATCCTCAACAAAGACACTTCGAAGCATATATGGGATTTAAAGAAAAAGAAGTATCAAGGTAATGTAAGAGCAAAACGGAGCTCTTCGTTCGGAGTAAACACTTCGAATGAAAATGGGAAAGTCAATCACGGATTATTTTTCACGGACAATGGCAATTGTCAACAAGATGCGTATTCATGGTGACAAGACAGATGATGTCACAATTGTTGAAAAGATTCTTCGATCACTTACACCGAAATTTAATTTTGTTGTATGCTCCATCGAAGAATCTCATGATATTGATGAACTTTCAATAGATGAATTACAGAGTTCTTTGTTGATTCACGAACATAAGATTAATCAGCAAGAGAAGGATAAAGATGGGCAAGTGTAGGTCCCAAGGGGTGTGAGTGTAAGGTTTAGAAGAGGGGGAGGGTTTGAATAAACCTTACCAACTTTTTGATTTAGTCATTTTAAAATAGTTCGAGTTAAATCTTCACGCAGCTAAGTCCTTGATGGACAAACTAAGTTAGTTAACCAAAGAGTTAGTCACTCAACGCACTGACCGAGCTATTGAGAATAACTCACCGCTTAGTCTAAAGCTTAACTCAACTGTGATATGTTTTTTGGAAGACTTAACACCCTTGAATATGGTTTAAGTATGTTTTAACACTTGGTTTTTTAGACTTAGTTAAAAGTCAATTGGATAGCAAATTTATCGCCAGATATAAAATAATATGCGAAATTGAAGTCTTTGAAATTTAAATGACACAATAAATTTTATAGAGGTTCGAAGATGGGGTAATTCTTCTAATCCTCTCTTCTCCAACTCTGGAGGAATCCACTAAGTATTGATCGTAGTACAAAGTGGTTATCAATCCGATACAAGTCTTGATCACACAACCGACTTGATCCTTTGGGACTCGGTCTGAGTCGCTTGGTCACACAGTGGCTTCTCGTCCAACTCAGCTTCTTCATAGGGCAACTGTCTTGGTACTACAACTCACTTGCTCAAGTTTCTTGGATTTGATCACGAAGCCCTCCAAGTACTTAAGACTGGTTTGACTTTGAACCTTTCTACAATCCTCTGTGGAATGTAGACCCCGTCTTTCCTTCACAGGTAAGTGTTGGATTGATTTCCTTCGAAGTTCTGGCCTGGGGATTAAACTTGAATGACTTCAGAATATTTTGTAGGTTACAGCTCAAAAATGATAGCTTGAATGTTCGTAGTACAGGTAGTCAAGGTAACCTATTCTCAAATTGATTCCTCAGCCTTTTATAGTGTTCTTTTGAAAATCTGCCCATTGAAGAGATATGCTAATTTTTAAAAGACACTTGTGGTCGTTGGCTTGTCTTGTTGCAGTCCTCGAAATTGACATTTCCTCGTATTGAATGAACCTTGACTTTTGAGAGTTCGACACGGTGCGAGTCTTCCCATTGGTTTATTCCTTTTGCACGCTTCTCGGGGATCGAGCACTTCAAGAAAGCGCAAGATGAAAGTATTACTTGTTTAGGTAACTTTCTTGACTTCTGCGCAACGGATCCTTTTCAGTTGTCTTGACTTGACTGCAGTTTCTTAACTTCCCTAGATGACTTGGAGTCAGCTTCCAATCATTGGATGACTTATCTGTCACTTCAACTTGAGACTTGGCTATCTTGGTTTAACTAGACTGACACTTCACACAGCTGCATCTCAGCTGATACTTCTTCAGTCGAGTTCCTGTCTTCTCTTCCTTGCCATACTCAGCTGCATCACAGCGTAGTCTTCATTCTAGTCTCCAGTTGACTTCTTGCATATTTAGGCATAGCTGACTTAACTCAGCTCGAACAACCCTATTTATTACAATGCAAGTTACAAAGAAAATGGGGTGCCAACTTTCTAGTCTAAGTTTTACATAACATTCATCAAAATCTAAAAATAAATTTCCCAACAATTTCCCCCTTTTTGATAATGCCAAAACTTAAAGCATACATACAAAATGTAAATATCAATGATACATACAGAGAGTGCATTAACAGAGAATGTATGCGTAGAAT
This sequence comes from Rehmannia glutinosa, assembly GCA_016081115.2. Lineage (NCBI taxonomy): Eukaryota > Viridiplantae > Streptophyta > Magnoliopsida > Lamiales > Orobanchaceae > Rehmannia > Rehmannia glutinosa. The sequence goes on from CM071925.1 coordinate 85,249,519, forward strand.
CAATCTGTTTATTGATCATAACATTCTCGTCCTTTACACAAGTGTTTACAAAGTGTATCAGAGCAAACATCTATGTCTACGCAAAAAATAGAGAAATTACAGATTTCTTATTCAATGTACAGAAGACTTACATACTTATGTATTTACAATAGTAAATTACATGAAGGGGTGGACATCAACACTTCATCTCCTTCAACGTCGTTTTCTTTCCTCATCACTCGTCTCTTCCTCGACCTTTTCTCTTCTTTCTTCTTCTTCTTTTCTTTTTTTTCATATGCTTTTCTCGGCCTTCATCTCTTCTTTTTCTTTCTTGTCTTTTCTTCCCACAACCGAGTTTGTCTTTTATTCTCTTCCCGATTCTCTTTACATACTCAAAGATTGTTCTTGGCCACTTGTAAGTTAGCTACTTCGTCAAACCACCCCAATAGATCCCTCCTTTCTTCCCCGGATCTATGTATTCTATATTTTGGGTAGAGGTCAGTCCGAAACTTCTTCCTCCATTTGCTTTCTTCCTCTCCTCCAGGTGTGTATTATCTTGGGGCCTTCTTATTTGAGTGAGTGACCAGCAGAGCGCGCGCATGGTCTCGTCGCTTTCTTTCAGCCTTTCTTCGCATAGCTTGAGACCTTTTTCCCAATACAAGTCCCAAGCTTGGGCCATGGTCATGTTCTCGAAGTATCCCTCGGATACGAGCGTCTTGAATTCATCAACAGATCTCGGCTCGGTTCCGACATCTAAAATGGCATCAGTGTCTCTTCCTGCCAGAATGCCTCCATATTGTTTCAGTATGTCCATTGCACGGGCATCCATTTTTCTTTCAATCTCCGTCATCTCTGCTTCTACTATTTTCCTCTTCTCGGACATGGGCACATCATAGTGTTGGAGCGGCAGAGTCACTGGAACCTTGTTGATTATGTCAGTTGTGATAAGTCCTTGTTGAGGGGTTCTAGCAACCATTAAGGTCATGTCTTTCGAACCTTCCCCTCAACATGATTTTCCCTTCTTTTCTCTTTCTCTCTTTCTTTTGTCTTTGCCTTTTAAAAGTGCGTCCTTCTTTCGGGCCGCGGATTCTTTCAACGCGTCTTTAGCTATTCCTCTTCCCCCTTTTTGGCATCATCAAAGGAGAGGAACCCCGAAACATGCCGCAAGCATGAAATCTAGACGATCGATAGGCGAAGTTCGCTTGGACTCTGCTGCGGAGTATCCGCTTTCGAAATTGAGCGGGTGGCTTTTGACTATTTGTCACTAACTTCATTTCACCATAAGAAGGTGAATTTTGTATTCATGTTTTCTCCAACTCGCGAGAAGTTCTTTTCGATGAAATTCGCGCAAAAGTTCCATCTCTCGTGGTATGAGATTCATGCATTCTATCAATGTTTTCTTGCATTCTTCTCTTCATATCGGCGTTATCGGCGCTCCGGATCAAGATCTTATTGTACAATGCTTTGAAGTATCGAACTTGTTCCCACACATTGTTTGTCGCTCTTGCCACCATTCCGGATCGACTACTATCCCACGCAGATCGGCGGTAAGATTAGCATCCCCGTTATCCACCTCATGTCCGGGAGGCCTGGTGCCTTTCCATCTTCTCTATTTTCGCAAAAATCGCTTGAAGACTTCTCTAACCTCATTTGTCACCTCGTCTTGGAGCCGAGGCCAAGCAGCGTTAAAGTCAAAATGGCTTTGGAACAATGGTATCGGTGGGAAGAATCGGATCGGGTCTATGGAAACGTTGTTGATCTCTAGCGATTCGTCATCAAAGCAGGCAGCTCTAGAGAGAAGGGGAACGTTTCTTCAAAAGCATCATCACGGACATAGGGAATTGTTCAACGGTAACTCGTGGCCGTGATGTGCTGGGCCATGTCGATTCTCTTTGTAGCTATAGGAGCTTCATAGATTGATCGTGATTGGTGGGTCTGTTGTGGTATGGACCGGTGGTGGCCGAGTCTCAGCCTGTCTTTCACTTCTTCGCGCCCTCGGTGGTGTTTCTGTTGAGTTATGCGGTCTCACCGATCGGTGGCGTCGAAGATGATGAGATTTGGAGAGGTGGCTCATCATCGAAATTGAAAGTTTGACGAGTAGCCTTAAGATCGGACTTACTCGTGCTTGGGAGAACATCCTCAACTGAGTCTGTTGGATTTGCAGTGGGGGATGACGCAGCCTTCATCTTCACCTTCAGATCCCAAAAATGTTACATCAGGATTGTCTTGGGAATCGTGAAGAGCACTTATCTCCTTCTCAGATGCATCAATGATAGTAGGAGGGATGTTCTGTGCTTCTGTCTCTTTACCCCGGGAAGTCTCAACCTCCCGTTGGCCTTCACTACCTCCTACAATCTCAACTGCAGCGAGGCCTTGGACAATCCCTTCGATAGACTCAATTGTCTTAGGGTCTTCAGAGGTGGCATCCACTGGAGTCTCAACTCCATGGATTGCACTTTCATCGCCAGTGTCAACTCCCAGGGCAGATCCATCTGCAGGCCTCTGTTGCTTCAGAAGCATCATTAGCCTCGTGAGCGGTTGGCACTTCACCGAGAGCAGTCTCAACTGCTCGAGCCTCATCGATGACAACAACTTTGTGTATCTGTTTATTTTTCCTTCTCCACTTCACCTCCTAGATTCGGGGTCAGCTGCAACATTCTCCGACCTAGCTGCAGTGGAGGGAGTTTCCCCCTCAGCCAGCACACCAGCTGAGTGACTTGGAATGGGGTCACTCTTTCTCCGGACTCCCATTGTTTCGTGAGTTGTCAGCCGTTGGGGAAGGTGGTAAAACACCTTCAGTAGGGGTTGGCTCGACTTGGGTCCCCAAGTTCCCAGTTTCATCGCCAGTTCCCTTAATGCCTTTATCGGAGTGAGCAGGGAAAGTGGTAGCATCAACAACGGTTGCAATCCGCTGCACCACTTCCATAGGATCAATCTCGGTGTGATTTGGAAGATTCCCAGGGCCTTCCATCATTGTTGCTCATGTAGGATCCTCGGATTCCGCATGGCTTCTTTGTATCTCCAATTCTTGATGGCAGCAGGTCCAGATCTTCATCGCTCTCTGAAAGCATATCAAGGTGTTGATGAGTATGATCAGTGGTTCTAGTTAGAGGACAGATACTAGCTTTCTCACGAGCTTCAGCTTCCTCTGCCAGTCTCTCCTTCTTCTTGTCTTTGAAGATCTGCAAGATATCTGTGTAGTTTTCTTCATCCAGTGCTTGGACCACTGTGGTCAAACCGAGGAAATTCAACAGTTTTTCTTCTTCTTCTTCTTCTTCAATAAACTCCGGTCTCTGGAACTGTTCACTTGATCGACTCAGCTTCCACTTCCTCCATTCTCGCAGACGATTTTGGATGTCTGGATATGGTGGGGATAGGATCATCACATCATCATTTTCTTTATCATCATCTCCCTGTTGTCCTTCATTTTCAGGAATAGAAGGCAACATACTCTGCTGCTCAACTCCTTCAGCAGCATCAGGGACAAGTGGAGACATAGTCTGTCAATAGGGGATTCATTTGTCTTAGTCGCTTTTTCCTCTCGGTATCCCTGCCCACATGGTGGGTCTTGATTTGCCTCTGTTGATCGGCTTCAACCAGACTTTAGCGATTGCATCAATAATCTCTCGGAGAATCTATTTCTCCATTTTGTTTTTTACCGATCTGTTTCATTGAGTGGCGAGACTCAACTATTTTCTCAAACTCGGTTCGGATGCGTTTCTCCGAGTCCCAGCGGCGGGGCCGTCTTCTTTCTTTTTACGAGGAGTGGCTTTCTAGGCTTGTTAGTCCTCCTTTTCTTGACAACTGGATAAGGTATTTGAGGTTCCTTATCCGCTGCGGCTGCAAGGGTAGGTGCATCTTTTGTTTTCTTTGTTGTTGGGGCAGCAATCTTCTTTCCAGCTGCATGGGCAGCTTTCTTCTTCAGAGGGGAGACAACAATCAAGTTTCCTCGGGGTTAGTGATTCCCCTCACTTGTGTCTACTCTTGGCATAAGCTCTCCTCTCGTTTCAGAGAGATTTGATCGAACATCTTTTTGTTAACATGGAACGCTTTTCCATGTCGAGAACACCTTTCACCTCCATCAACCGACCAATCACCAGGCCATACCCCAAGGATCCTCCGAACGATCCATCCGCTTTGAATGACTTATTCCCAATATTTTGGCGGTAGTCCTGGTCAGTATACAAACTCAAATTTGATTTACCTTCTTCTCTCCATGATCGCAACCATCACGATCGGCTTGGTTTTGGACAATGGTTAAAGCTTCCAAATTTGATGTCTACGCACTTGGCAACAATATCCAATAGCTTGTGGTAATCTTCAAGCGGACTTCTTCTTGTCACCGTGTAGACAACCTTCGCAAAGATAGTCGAGGTTTGGCCACTTTCTTCCATGCAGTGGCCAGATTTACGTCAGCCTCATAGATCTCCGGCACTCCTTCCACCGGTATCAAGCAGTGCTCTGCCAAATCCTTGGCAGTGATGGTGACTTCCTTCCCGTGAACAGAGGACTTGATGCCCTCGTCGTGAACTTCTGCGTTCACATAGAACTGCATGACCTCCTCCACGTAGGTCATTTGAAACTCCATTGTGAGAAAGGGTTTCAGCCCAGACTTCTCCACTTTCTCAGCTATTTTCTTCACAAGAGTTTCGTCGAACCCCTGTTTGATCATTCCTTCAAAATCCACGGTAGAACCAGTGTGGATTTGTTTTCCCAACTTGACAAAATCATGAGCAGATGCCATTTTTTGAAGCTTTACCAAATGAAACTTTGAAAAAGTCCTTTGAAAATCTGTAGGGTTTTGAGAGAAAAATTTCTTTCTTTGCTTTGGAGAGAGATGAACAGTTTGTGTAGAGTGAGAGAAAAACGGACGAAATGGTATATGTATGGGTTATGAAAGGACATGCGGATGGTTTTTGAAATTTGATCAAGATCAACGGCTCAGATCTTGCACGCCGATTAACATTTAATTTCTCACATTTAATGCAGCAGCATTTATATCCAATCATAAGCTTAGTATGCAGCTTTTGACTATACACGTCATAATTATGCTGACGTCATTCTTAAAAACATTCCCGCTTAGCAGAAACGACTGTGTTTTTGTCACTTCGCTCATAGGCGACTCAGCTTGGTTCTTAGCTGATTCAACTTTTCTTCTCTCTATCCACATCGTGACTTCAGATGTCAGCCAACTCATTGCAGCTGACTTTCCGTCTGGTGATTCACTTTGTTGTTTTAAGAGCTCCGCTCTTTTCCATCTTTTCATGTTCCATCTCTTTTACTTGAGTCTTCTGAGTGTCAACTCAGCTCAATTAACCCTAATTCATGCTTGAGTTCTTCAAATCTTGATTCACATAATGGTTTTGTGAATATATCAGCTAACTGCTTATCAGTTGAGATGTATTCCAAAGTGATGTCCTTCTTTTCAACATGGTCTCTTATCAAATGGTATATGACATCAATGTTCTTTGTTCTTGAGTGTAACACAGGATTTTGAGTGATCGCAATTACACTTGTGTTATCACACATAATTGGAATTTCCTTTTCTTCAACTTCATAGTCTCTTTTCTTTGTCTCATCCATAAGACTTGGGCACAACAAATGCCCATGACTATGTATTCGCTTCAATCGTGGATGTGGCTATTGAGTTTTGCTTTTTTTCAACCAGGAAATTAACCTATTTCCAAGAATTTGACATGTACCGGAAGTACTCTTTCTGTCAACTCTACATCCAAGATAGTCGAATCAATAACCAATTAGCTTGAATCCACCTTCCTTGGATACCTTGGCTTGGCTTCTTTTAAGTATCTCAATATTCTCTTTGGCTGTGTCATGTGGCTTTCTTTAGGAGCGATTGAAATCTTGCACATACACCTATAGCAAAGGTGATGTCCGCCTACTTTCTTTGAGAGATAGAGCGGTGATCCAATGAGTGCTCTGTATTTTGTTTGATCCGAGGCTTGCCATCCGCATCCATATCCATTTTGACGATGTATTCATTGGTATTTTTACGTAAGACTTGTCTTCCATACCAAATTTCTTCATTAATTCTCCGGTGTACTTTGTCCGACTTATGAAGGTTCCATCCTTCAGCTGTTTTACTTGGAGTCCTAGGAAGAATGTCAACTCTCCCATCATGCTCATTTCAAATTTGCTTTGCATGAGGTTTGAGAATTTATCACACAGCTCTTTGTTTGTGGATCCAAAAATGATGTCATCCACATATATTTGAACAAAAAGATACTCTTCCCATCTTGAATTCAAGAGTGTTCTATCTACTTTGCCTTTTGTGAATCCATTCTCGATACGAATTGTGATAATGTATCATACCATGCTCTTGGTGCCTGTTTCAATCCATATAGAGCTTTCTTGAGCTTGTACACTTTATCTCCAAGAGTCTTCTGCTCAAATCCTGGAGGTTGTTCAACATATACTTCTTCTTCCAATAATCCATTCAAGAATGCACTTTTTACATCCATTTGATATACAATGAAGTTTTTGTGTGCAGCATAGGCAAGAAACATCCTTATTGCTTCTAATCTTGCAACAGGGGCAAAGGTTTCATCAAAATCTATTCCTTCTTCATTCATTTTGTTTCTGAAAACCCATTTTGTGCCAATGACATTTTGATAGGATGGTCTTTGAACCAATTCCCACATTCTGTTCCTTTCAAACTGATTCAACTCTTCTTGCGTGGCTTGAACCCAATGTGTGTCATCCAATGCTTGTGACACATCTTTTGGTTCTATTTGAGAGATAAAACAAGTGAACATAGCTTCTTGTTGAGCTCTGGATCTTGTTCCTACACCTTCTCTTACATCTCCAATGATTAGGTCTGGTGGGTGGTCCCTCAGCCATCTTACATCAGGTTGGAGTAAGTCATCAAACACCACATGAATGGACTCTTCTGTAACCATTGTCCTCTTGTTGAGCACTCTATAGGCTTTACTTTCAGCTGAGTATCCCAAGAAGATACCTTCATCAGCTTTGACATCAAAAGCATTTAAGTTGTCTTTGCCATTATTATGGATGAAGCATTTGCATCCAAATATTCTAAAATATGCAACATTTGGCTTTCTCCCTGTCCAAATCTCATAGGGAGTTTTTGCCAGCTGTCTATTTATCATGCATCTATTTTGAGTATAACATGCTGTGTTTATTGTTTCAGCCCAAAATCTTTTAGGCAGCCCTACTTCAGCTAACATGGTCCTTCTTTGCATCTTTGAGAGTTCTCATTCTTCTTTCTCGCAACTCCATTCTCATTGTGGAGTCCTGCGAGATAGTTCATGAGCAATACCATTTTTCAATACAATCGAGTTATTATTCCATTGACAAACTCGGTTCTCGTCGATCTTATTTTAATGATGGTTTGACTCTTCTCATTTTGGATTCTCTTCATCAGCTGTGGTAGCTTCTGCAAGGTTTCTTTCTTCTTACACATGAAAATTGTCCATGTGTATCTTGAATAATCATCTACTACCACCAGGGTGTATTTCTTTCCACTTATGCTAGCTGGTTCAACTGCACCAAATAGGTCCATATGTAACAGATGCAATATTCTTGTTGAAGATGGACATGTCTTTTCCTTAAATGATGATTTGATTTGATTTCCCATCTGGCATGCACCGCATACACTCTCTTTCTTGTATACTGAGTCTGGAAGTCCTTCTACAAGATTACTTCTTGTAAGTTTGTTAATAGTCTTGAAATTCAGGTTGACTCAGCTTCTTGTGCCACAACCAACTTGATTCGGCTGTGCTCTTTGCTAGTAGACAAGTGCTTGGTGTTGCAGTTGACCAATCCACAACATACATGTTCTTTTGTTGCATCCTTCAGAAGACTACTTCATTAGATTGATGTCCTTGATTTGGCATACACCCATGTTGAATCCAACACTATAGCCATTGTCACGAGTTGATCGATACTTAGATTGAAGTTGAGTCCTTCAACATATGCAACATCTGTGATCTCTAATCTATTTTTCTTGATGGATCCAATGCCTCTTATTTCTCCGGAGCTTCATTCCTCCAAATATAACTTTTGCACCTCTAATCTCCTTGAATTTTGATAGATTTTTCTTGTTTCTGTCATGTGTCCGGAAAATGCCACTATCCATGTACCAGGTTCCTTGGCACTTTCGTTGTTCCTTGAGCCCGCAATCAAGGAATTTAGTTTTAGGTACCCATACTTGCCGGGTCCTGAGGGGTTAGTGCTGTAAGATGATCCAACCAACCTATAGCCAAATGATTTGACTCTAAGAGGTTGTCATCTATCTGTGCCATAATCATAATTTAATTTAGCAAATTGCTTGGGGGGTTTTAGGTTCATACATCTGTCTCTTTTGTCTGTATGCCTGTGTGTGTGTTTTAGCAATTGCCTTCCTTGGGTAGTTGTGATACCTCTGTGTGTAGTGCTTGGGTGCATATGTATGCTGAAGATAGCTCTTTTGCCTTTGGAATGGCCTTTCTTGAGTTCAGGCCTTTGCCATCTGGCATGTATTCCATAGATCTTCTTTGATTTTCCACATTGTACCAATCAGCTTGGCTTGGGTAATTTATACCATTCCCATCATATATGTTCCTTTTATAGAACTTCTGGGGTTTTTTGGTAGCTTTGTTTCTTCTTTACAGAGTACTTTCTGTTTAGAATTTGCCGAGGAACTCGGCCGATTTCTTCTCACTATCCTTTCAAAGATACTCAATCGGGTCGTTTTCCTTTTCCTTTATAACCAAGGCCAGTTTGGTTGTGATTGTGCTTTGGAATGAATGTGTGTGCACCATTTGGAGTTTTGGATTTTGAGATGCTTCATTACTTGAAGATCCTTTTCCAAAATCACTTTGGGAGCTTGACTTAGCATAGAGGAATTAAATTCTAAGCCCTGTCTTATCTCCACATTCTCTTTGGCTCATAATAAGATCATCCAAAGATTTAGATGCCTTAGTGAATGAGGCAATCACATTTTGAGGTCATTTTCCTCTTTTCTATAGCAGCTATCTCTGCTTTATTAACTTAGTATTTTCACCTTTTAGTTCTTTATTCTCATCACTATGTGACTCAGTACTCTCAAAGCTCCTTAGTTAGCATTTGTGAGTTTTGGCTTTTTGATTTGTTTTCCTCATTTAGCAGTGTGTGCGAGGATTTAATGTGCTCAAAGTCTTTCATCATTTTGCCTAATGAATCATAAATATTAGTGGGTGATAAAGTGCGTGTCACAATCACTATCACTAGAGTCTGAGTGAGATGAGTTAGAGTGTACCTCATCTTCTTGGTCAGGTTGGTCTTGTTCTTTGGCCATTAAACAGATCAAGGCTTCTTCTTGCCGAGAATCACTTGAGTGGTCAGCTTCACTACTGAAGTCTTTGTGTCTTTTGGCTTGCCTGTCTCGGCCGATTTTCCGTACCAACATTGCCTTTTTTCTTTTCTTGTCTTCTTCCTCAAGACTCTTCTTTCCTCTCATTCATTCCTGTATTTGTTGACTACAGGATATGGGCAATCAATGGCATAGTGACCTGGTTTCTGTAGTTCCAAAGATAGATTCTCAATTTTTTGTTCACTCTTTCCATTCTCGGATTGTCAGCTCTTTGGTACTCGACCTTTTGATGCTCTGCTCTCTTGGGTGGCCTATCTTCCCTTGATTTGGACGGAGCTGAGTGTCTTCTGGAGGATTCACCTTTGCCTTTCTTGTAATTCTTGTTGAAGAACTTGTTAAATCTTCTAACCATCAAGGCAATCTCCTCCTGATCGATGACTTCTTTGCCTTTAGCTATTTTCCCATCCTTAACTATTAGAGCAAATTGTTTTGGGCACAACTGCCTTGTCTCTTCTTGATCTTTTTCTTCTCATTTCCAAATTCATAGGCTTTGAGATCCGAGAATAGTTCATGGTTGGATGTTTTTGATAGGTCCATGGAATGCCTCAAAGCCATGACCTTCATTTCCCACTCACAATTTGGAAGACTTAGAATCTTTATACACATTTCATCGTGTATATTCTTTTCCAAGTGTAGATAGTTCGTTCGTAATTTCTGTGAATCGAGCATCCGGTTGATCCAGGGTTTCTCCCGCAAGCATTTTAAAATTTTCAAATTTTTGTACAAAGAACAGATAGCTTATTTTCTTTGATCTCGCCGAGCCTTCACAAATCAAGGTTAGCTTATCCTGCATTTCTTTGGTCGTCTTGCATGATTTGACTTTGTTGAACATATCTTTGTCCAAAGTCTTGTAAAGAATGTCCTTGGCCACATTGTCTAGATTGTATCTTTTTCTATCATCATTTGTCCATTCATTCTGGGTTTTTCAACCATAGCTGGTCCTGGGAGCAACATCCTCTTTCTCCTTCATTGCAGCAGACTCTCCTTGTTTGTGTTCACTTTTAAAATTTGTAGTGGCCCATCTTCTATTACTATCCACATTTCATCGTGTAATGATGATAGATGAGCCTGCATACGAATTTTCCAATCGTCAAATTCCTCAATTGTGAACATAGGGATGCGTGTCAAATTTGCTTCCATGACAATAACTTTGCTAAATAAAAGAGTTTTGAAGGATCAAGTGCTAAAGCAAGCTTTGAAAGATTGGAGATCTAGTTCAAGAACGCAGTAGGAAGGCTCAATGAACCAACCGCTCTGATATCACTTGTAGGTCCCAAGGGGTGTGAGTATAATGTTTAGAAGGGAAGGGGGGTTGAATAAACCTTACCAACTTTTCGATTTAGTCCTTTTAAAATAGTTAAGAGTTAACTCTTCACAGCTAAGTCCTTGATGGACAACTAAGTTAGTTAACCAAATAGAGTTAGTCACTCACCGACTCACTCGACAGAGTTGACAAACTACTCACCGCTTAGTCTAAAGCTTAACTCAATTTGCGTGATATGTTTTCAACGGAAGACTTAACACCCTTGAATATGGTTTAAGTATGTTTTAACACTTGGTTTTAGCACTTAGTTAAAAGTCAATTGGATAGCACATTTATCAGCAGATATAAAATAATATGCAGAATTGAAGTGCTGAAATTTAAATGACACAATAAATTTTATAGAGGTTCAAGATGGGCTAATTCTTCTAATCCTCTATTCTCCAACTCCGGAGGAATCCACTAAGTATTGATCAGTACAAAGTGGTTATCACCCGATGCAAGTCTTGATCACACATCTCGACTTGATCCTTTGGGACTCGATCCGGAGATGCCTTAGTCACACGGTGGCTTCTCGTCCGACTCAACTTCTTCACAGGCGTTTTTTATTACTACTGACTCACTTGCTCACGTTTCTTGGATTTGATCACGAAGCCCTCCAAGTACTTAAGACCTGGTTCGACCTTGAACCTTTCTACAATCCTCTTTGGAATGAAGACCCCTTTGATTCTTCAAATATTTCCTCTTCAACTGATTGAAGTCGTCTTTCCTTCACAAGTAAGTGTTGGATTGATTTCCTTCAAGTTCGCCTCGAGGATTGCTTGAATGACTTGAGAATATTTTGTAGGTTACAGCTCAAAAATGATAGCTTGAATGTTCGTAGTACAGGTAGTCAAGGTAAGCTATTCTCAAATTGATTCCTCAGCCTTTTATAGTGTTCTATTGAAAATCTGCCCGTTAAAGAGATAGGCTAATTTTCAAAAGACACTTGTGGTCATTGACTTGTCTTGTTGCAGCCCTCGAAATTGACATTTCCTCGTATTGAATGAACCTTCAGCTTTTCAGAGTTCTGACACGGGTGCAGTGCTTCCCATTGGTTTATTAATTTTGCACGCTTCCGGGACTGAGCACTTCAAGAAAGGCAGTATGGAAGTATTACTTGTTTAGGTAACTTTCTTGACTTCTGTGCAACGAATCCTTTTCAGTTTTCTTGACTTGACTGCAGTTCCTTAACTTCCCCAGATGACTTCGAGCCAACTTCCAATCATTGGATGACTCATCTGTCACTTCAACTTGAGACTTGGCTATCTTGGTTTGACTTGACTGACACTTCACACAGCTGCATCTCAGCTGATACTTCTTCAGTCGAGTTCCTGTCTTCTCTTCCTTGCCATACTCAGCTCTATCACAGCGGAGTCTTCATTCTAGTCTCCAATTGACTTCTTGCATATTTAGGCATAGTTGACTTAACTCAGCTCGAACAACCCTATCTATTACAATGCAAGTTACAAAGAAAATGGGGTGCCAACATTCTAGTCTAAGTTTTACATAGCATTCATCAAAATCTAAAAATAAATTTCCTAACAACAAGTTTTAAAGGTCTCAACCAACAACAATGGATGGACAACAAATAGATCGGCAGATCGTGGTAGAGGTTGTTTGCCTTATTTTTTAGCTTCACCGCAAGTGTACGGTGCATTTTATAGAATAGGGTTAGCAAGGTCGAATCCACAGGGACTAATAAATTAATGTACTAATTACTGGATTGTAATAGCCTTATTTTTATCTAGACTATCGAAATTTGAAGGATTGGTTTTATTAATACTAAAGCAGAAATTGTCCTAGAATAACAAAGCAAAGAATTGGATTAAAAGATCAAGAAGAATAATGGATGAATGGGTTCCTGGGAATTGGTTTAAGTTAATATCCCTTTTTGTCATCAGATCAATCAAACCAAAGTTAAACGTATTCTTCTCTATAGACCAATCACAAAAGTAATTTACCCTCTCTCTCGAGATGTGCGTAAAACCGTTGATTGGAATATATATGCTAGCATCTCTACTCAACATGAGATATCCAATTCCCAAAAGATCAAAAGATTAAAAGGCCTCACGAATATTCACAGACTTCTCAATCATGCAAGTTATTCATGTCAAGTACTCATAGATCTAATATTGAAACTCATATGTTCGAATTATGAATCAATATATCAAAACAAGTTAAACCAATAGCTTTTTGATAAAAACAAGAATTAAAGCAAAGTACTTGAATAGAGTTGGAAAACATTAACTTTGATTGCAATGAATCATCAAATAAAAATATCCATTAACCTACTCCCAAACCCGGGAATCACAAAGTGTTTAGCTAGACATAGAAAAGAAATAATTCATAGATAAATTAATAACGTTCATGTCTAAACTAATTGAAAATAAAGATACTATGGAATGAGTGAACTCGGGGGATGATGACGATCTCTCGATCTATCTTCAATCCTCGAAGGTGTGGTTGCGATCTTGATCGATCTCTCCGAATCTCGGTGGGGAATTGCTCTTTTCTCCGGTTTCTAGGGTAAAAATCAGCGTATTTTATGTAGAGAGTGATGTTGAATGATGTATTGATGGATGAATTTTCGTGCATAGCCTTGGGTTCCTTTTATAGATGCTTGGAGAGATCACTTGCAGAGTTTGAGTAGGAAAAGGAGTCCAATTCAGCCCCAGTTACGTCGTACCGTATCAACCCACACGTTCGGGTCGTGCGATAGGAATTTGATCTCGGGTTATTCATGAACATTGTAGTTCGTTCTCTTAGCTTTCCATGGCCACTTGAATCACCTTAATATCAGTTTTGTAGAGGAAGTTATGTCCAAAATACTAAACCCTGCCAGTGCTGGAAACTGTTAGCGCGTTTTGACGTTTTTTTTTGGAAATTTCCTTTTTTTCAACCGTCCATGCTTATTTCCTTCATATTTTTGCTCGTACCTTGCCGTTTTACATATCATTTGAAATATGCTATCACGTTTGACCAATTTAGCTCTATTTTTTGCAAAATTCACAAGAGTACACAGTATCACGCCCAACAAGGGAAACCAAGTAAAACAGACTAAATATGCGTGCAAATACATCAAATATATATCATTTTAAACCCTCAAGTGCACCTATATTTTACACTCATCAAAATTCCCCAAACTTAAAGCACTGCTCGTCCTCGAGCAAATTCAGAAAAATAGTATAAGGGGAAAAACAAAAGAACACCCAAGAACACTATGAACATTAAATAGCACTCGATTCCATACTCACGGAAACCATGTAATTCATTATCAAGAAGTCATTATTCATAAACTCGGCATAGTCAATACTCTATTGGGTACTGTTCGCCTTATTTATTTTTTTTTAGCTTCACCGCAAGTGCACGGTGTAGTTTATAGAATAGGGTAAGCAAGGTCGTATCCACGGAGACTAATAAATTTATGCGCTAAGTATTGAACTAAGATATCTTTATTTTTATTTAGACGCTCGTAATTTAGTGATTGTTGTTGTAAGATTAAAACAAAATGGACTACTAAAACACAAAATTAAGAGAATACAATTGATAGAATTATCAAGGATATGAAATGGATTTCCGAGTTAAGGTTTCGATTAATAATCCTCTTGTTGTACGATTTAATCCAAGCCAAGTTATTATCGATATTTCTATAAGACGATCACAAAGATATTTTATCCTCCCTCTCGAGATGCATATAAAATGTGGATTGAAATACTTATGCTAGCATCTCTACTCAACATGAAGTACTCAACTCCCAAAAGTTCAAAAGATCAAATGTCTTCACAAATATTTACGAACCTCTCGATTCATGCAAATATTCATGTCAAATACTCAAGATCTAATATTGAAACTCATCTCTCGAATTATAAATCAATATATCAAACAAGTTAAATCATTGATCATGTGATAAAACAAGAATAAGCTCAAAGTACTCAAATAGGCTTCAAGATAATAACTTTAACTAAAATCAAAACATCCAACAAGAGTTCATTAATCTACTTCCAAAACCCGGAAATCTAAAGAGTTTAGCTACACATGATCTCTAAACAATCCAAATACAAATTGTTCATTGCCATGACAACTAGAAAATGAAAGATGAAAACTACTAGAGAAGCAAGAAAACTTAGGAAAGTCGACAATCTCTCGATATATCTCCGTTCATTGAGCTCCGATGCAACCCGATTATCCCTTGATGTCTTCTTCCAAGAATATACTCTTGTCTTGTGTTGTAGATCCCAAAAAATGCCAGAATGTCCTCGTGTGCGCCCCCCAAAGAACCTTTTTATACGCACCTTCAAGTTTAGGGTAACATGCTGCAGATTGTGGGATTCCAACGCAGACGCACGGGTCGTGCGCCCCCTGCACGGGCTACCCGTGCATCATCCCGTAGTGGAGTTTTTGCTTTTTTACCAAACACGCACGGGTCGTGTGCCCCTTGCATGGGCTACCCGTGCGTGATGCTGTATGAACATGCAAATCCCTAATGGCACACGGGTGGTGCGTAAAGGCATGGGTTACCCATGTGCCATGCCGTAGGCTCAGCTGTCATCTCTTCAGGGGCACACGGATAGTGTCTATAGCACGCCCAACCCGTGTGTTCTCTATATTCTTCTTAAATACCCATCTTTCACTCCTTCACGCCTCACTTCCCGTATATTCACTTCGTTTTCAATGTTTCTACTTTACAAGGTTCTCATTTGTACTCAATTTGCTTCAAATATCATGAAAATTCCATAAAACAAGCAAAGTGTAATATCTTTTCCAAAAGAAGTGAATGCGTAACATTTTACACGAGTATTTGCATGTTTGCCCATCAATTTACTCATAAATATGCTCCAAAATACATGCAAAACTCACACCTATCAAAATCCCCCAAACTTAAACCGTTGACCGTCTCGATCAACAATTTTGAAAACACGATCCAACACACAGGGAGATAGGAACAAAAGCACACACAAAGGACCCAAAAGAAAATCCATATTGTTCGTCATGAATGTTGAGCAATAAACCAACCAAGCCTCAAATATCTAATCAAAGAGCACGCCTCAAGTAGAACAAAGTGAAATGCTCTGAATTACAACTCTCAAAGTTATGTGTGTACTCTCATCTCACGAGAATATAGGACGTGTTTGCACTCAAATCAATTCACTGTTGCCAAATTACCATAGGCTTGCAATTCGTCTCATATCTTTGCCACTAGAGTGTATGTAATTCGTGAATCAAAAAGGACTTTCTCATTTGGTTGTAGTGAAGGCTCTTTGGTTGGGGTAGGAAAATATAGATAGAGTGACTCAAACTCGAGCGTATAGACCGGTGAGCATATAAACCATCTACATTAAAGCTTAATATGCTACCCAAATCATCTCTTATTTTCACCAACTCTTCTTATCTCCATCCCCTTTCTTTTATAAAACACCGTCACCTCTTATTATAATACTTAACCTCCAAGTTCATTCAAAGAAAACTCATTCATTAAGAATTTTTTTTTTTTGAGTTTTCAACATTCTTTTCTTCTCCTTTTCTACCCCTTTTGTCCCCATCAACCAATTTATCCAACTTTTCAAATTACAACCCATTCAATCTCATTCAATCCCTTTACTCAATGCTATACGCTCAAGTGTAGGGTAACAAATATATCAAGTTAAGGATTGAATCGTTGCTAATCAAGAAATTGGGCAATAGGCTCAAATTGGCCCACTAGTGATTTCAATATCATTATTAGGTAAGCAAAAGGCTTGAAGGGCTAACAAAAATGGCCTTTTATCACATTCACAATTTGCATACAACATGTGGCTTTGACAGAGATACCCGAGCAAGTTCTAGAATTCTGACAACACGAATGATACCCTCAATCACAACAAGACTGCAAAAGAGATACGCAGTAAAGGCTCAAAGCTCACAGGCTTGTCAAAATGTAATTCAAAGCATCAAACCAAGTTTTCATATTAGCATGCTCAAAATCATCTATTCAAGGCTCAATCAACTATTACTCCTCATCCAATTCTAACAATACAAATTTCAAAATCACCACACAAGCAACAAGTTGCAACAAGCCAGATCAACTCACTCTCTAACAACTAAGAAAACAATAAACGTGCTAAAGCTATAAACGTGCTCTAATGCAATGCAACCTAGAATGCTTTATATGCAACTATATGAAACACACAATGCAAATTTTTTTTTCATATCCACACTTTTCAAATATAAAATACTATCTCCCCCCCAAACTTGAATGAAATTATACTGTCCAAAGGGGAAAAATAGAATTTCAAAAACGAAAAGTGGGGATATACCTGAATCACTGCGGAGGAGGTGGCGGAAAGTGGCCTTGTGAAATATGCCACATTTGGAATTGTTGGAGCACTTGCCACGTCTCCTCGGAACGCCGATCATAGTTCTCGCAAAACGCGAGAAAATCAGCCCTATGCTGCCTCAAATCCTCCCTTTGTTGCCTTATCTCGTCTCCTTAACGACGCAAGTCCTCCCCGAAGGCCAATAGCATATCCTGAATATCATTACCACTCTGGGATCCACCGCCATGTGATGTACTGGGGCGATCCCTGCTATGTGAGCATCGGGTGTAAGCATCGCCATGTGATGACTCGGGGATGTTAAAGCCAAGTTGAGGGAGAGGATGTTCTACCCCCATGTCTCTTCTTCTTAGCTCCTCTTCTTCCGCAACCAAATCTTCCTCATCCGGGAAACCTTGAACTCGGCGCCTTTTTCTCGCATCAATCGCCTCTGTAATTCGGTTATGTGCGTCGGAGTTCATAAGGAAGTTGGTGGTGTCTGCCAATGTATCAACTGTGGTGTATGTCGGGTTAGGCAACGGGAATGCATCACCTTTCTTTTATAGAAGTACCAATGTGTTGTCTTCATGTGGTATGAACTTCATGTGGTGCAACAATGCCAAATTAACCCGAGTGCTGCCCGGAATAGGCTCCAAGCCTCAGAAATCGACATTGAAATGCCGAGCAATAGGGGTAATCAGGCCCCCTATAGAAATCGTACCCCCTTCCCGCCTAACCAATTGTTCAACTTGCTCTGCAAAGTAGGCGGCAGTGTTGTAGGGTGTATTTGTGAGCATACACCACAAGAGATATAACTCCATCGTTGTCATTCCCCCAATATTTTCCCTGGCGAAAACTGAGGACGCAGTCACACGTTGTATGTATCTGAAAACCGGGTTCCGAATCCATGAAGCTTTAGCAGTTCGGGCAGCATACAACATAGGCCCTGTTTGTGGCGTTTGGACCAACATTCTCCAAAAATCATATTGATCATAATGATCCATTGGCCTAAAACGAGCATTCGTAGGCACTTCGAATATGGTGTTCAATTGGGCGATAGATAAACGCCGTGGTTCATTCCCCAATTGAAAGTGTATCTCAAAAGGCTCGCAAGCTCCTCCCGTTTTGAGTACTTCCACAGTACTCAAGAATTCCAATGTAAACCGTTTGAACGTTGGCCACCGTCGGCTCATAAAATTGGTCCACCCGACCCTTGCGAAAAGACGCCAAACGTCCTCATGTATCCCTAAGGTGTTAGTGCAATCATCATCGGCGTAACGGGATGGAGCGACTTGGCGACCAACCAAGCGATTCCATCGCTCTCTTTCGTTTGCAGTCGTCAATACCACACCATATGCAGCTGGACTATTCGGGTCAACTTCTTGCGGCTCTTCGTTTCTTCGCGGTGCTACACGCACATGTCTCCGTCCACCTTGGGGATTACTTCTTTCCGCCATGAATGATTTGTACCTGAAATACATTCAATTAGCATCCCACAAAGCATTATTATCAACACCGAAGTAGGGGAGTGAAGCTAAATTATTATGTGATGTACATACACTTCCCTACATCCCTTTGATCAATCAAGCAACTCCAACCAAGCAAGAATTATGGACATTCTAATAAATTCTTAATCAAAAGCTCAAGCCACATGCCCCAATCATTCATATGACATTCAAATACACTCAAATATATAAGCCCATCAAGTGTTTGATAAATTGCTTCAAAGAATATTTCAAACAATTCATAGCAAAACTATCAAAGTAAACACCTATCATGATCCTCAATACATATTTGACAAGAAATTCACAAGGAGAAATGGTGTTCTTACCGGAATTCTCGAAATGAGACTTGAAGTAGACAATTGGAACCCTAGGTGTTCTTGCTCAAAATTCTTCAAGCAAACTTAAATTCAATGCAATTTGGAGTTCAATTGTTATAGGGGAGGGATTAAATGGACAAAATTTGAGTGATATTTGGAAGGAGTTTTGCACAAATTGGAGAAAATAAGAAAAGGCGCGGTTGGGTGTTTGAAAAAGATTGTGAAGAGCGATCTTGAATCGCTTTGTTTTATCGTTTCCCGCATAGCGCACGGGTGGTGTGCCACGCACGGGTAACCTGTGCGCCACCCTGTAGCAACATTTCTTCCTTGGCGGAAACACACGGGTCGTGCGCTAGGCGCACGGGTTACTCGTGTGTCATGCCGTACCACTTCAAATTACCCCCCAGGTAGACACGGGTAGTGCCCATGGCACGGGTTACCCGTGCATACCTGTACAACAAATTTTTTTTTATAAATAAAAACACACAATCCACACACAAAACACACATACCAAATCATAAAAATCACACAAAAGTGAAACAAAACACACAAAAAAATAAAATGAAATTCACACGAAAAACCGTTGGGTTGCCTCCCAACAAGCGCTATATTTAACGTCTTTAGCTTGACGCCTGTTTTTGTTTTTCAATTACGGGTTGCGCAAGGTGGTGGATGTCACCTCCTCTTGATTTCCTCGATGAAAGTAGTGCTTAATCCGTTGGCCGTTTACCATGAAAGTCTCACCTTCTTTTGTCAATAATTCTACAATCCCGGGTGGATTCAATACTTTCTTTATCACGAATGGCCCCGACCACTTAGACTTGAGTTTTTCCGGGAAAAATTTAAGGCACGAATTGTATAGGAGCACCGGTTCTCCCGGTAAAAACTCTCTTTTCTTGATCATCTTATCATGCCACCTCTTGGTTCTTTCTTTATAAATTCGGGAGTTTTCGTAAGCTTCATCGTCGAAATTCTTCCATCCGATTCAAATGGAGCAACCTTTCGCCAGGCTTTTTGGAAATCCATATTTAACCTTTTACCGCTTGAGAATGCTTTGTGTTCCAACTCCACCGACAAGTGGCACGACTTTCCCAAAAACAAGTTTATAAGGGGATGTGCCCAACGGTGTCTTGTATGCTGTCCGATATGCCCACAAAGCGTCATCCAATTTTAACGCACAATCTTTTCGGTTGATGTTCACCGTCTTTTCAAGGATTTGTTTGATCTCCCGTTAGCCACTTCCGCTTGTCCATTGGCTTGTGGATGATATGCCAATGCAACCTTATGTTTCACCCGTATTTTGCCAACAAGTTGCTCATCAATTTATTTACAAAATGCGACCCTCCATCACTAATTAAAGCTCTTGAGTGTCGAATCTAGTAAAGATGTTTTTCTTAAGGAATCACATTACAACTTGAGCATCATTTGTTGCGGGGAATCGCCTCTACCCAATGGGATACATATTCCGGCAAGTAGAATGTATTGATAACCCGAAGATGATGGAAATGGGCCCATAAAATCAATCCCCACACATCGAATAACTCCACTTCGATTACACTTGTCATTGGCATCTCGTGTCTCCTTGAAATATTTCCCATTCGGCACTGGTCACATTGTTGTACAAACAAATAACATCATTAAATAAAGTGGCCAATATAGCCCACTTTGCATACCTTCGTTGCGGTGCGAGGCATTTAAAAATCCTCCGGAGGGTGCGGAATGACTTGTTGTAGGACTCCCTCCCACTCTTCTTGAGGTACGCATCGCCTTATGATTTTGTCTGCACACCTCTTAAAGAGTAGGGGATCGTCCCACATGTAAAACTTCACGTCATGTAAGAACTTCTTCTTTTGATACGGTGATAGGTCCGGAGGTAACACTCCTACTGCCAAATAATTGACAAAGTCTGCATACCACGGAAATTTTGCCTCAAGCATGAGTAGTCGTTCATCAGGAAATTC
The DNA here is from genome assembly GCA_016081115.2 of Rehmannia glutinosa. Classification (NCBI taxonomy): domain Eukaryota; kingdom Viridiplantae; phylum Streptophyta; class Magnoliopsida; order Lamiales; family Orobanchaceae; genus Rehmannia; species Rehmannia glutinosa. Next base: position 85,270,244 of record CM071925.1, read on the forward strand.
TTCTTTTATCAATCCCGTGCTTCCTTGGTTTTCAATTCGAGACAAGTGGTCTGCCACCACATTTTCACATCCTTTCCGGTCCTTGATTTCTATATCAAACTCTTGCAATAGTAAGATCCACCGAATCAACCTTGGTTTCGCATCTTTCTTGTCAAAGAGATATTTGATGGCTGCATGGTCGGTGTGAACAATCGTTTTCGTCCCAATCAAGTATGATCGAAATTTATCAAATGCGAAAACAATCGCCAACATCTCTTTCTCGGTCGTGGTATAATTCTGTTGAGCATTGTCCAACGTTCTACTAGCATAGTAGATGGACCTGAACAATTTATCCCTCTTTTGACCGAGAACAACCCCTACCGCAAAATCACTCGCATCACACATCAACTCAAATGGTTGACTCAATGGGGCGACAAGTATAGGTGCGGTCACCAATGCCTTCTTCAACGTTTGAACGCCCGCAAACAATCATTGGAAAAATTGAAAGCAAAGATCTTTTTCTAGCAATTTGCTCAAAGGTTTAGAAATTTTAGAAAAGTCACGGATAAACCTTCTATAAAATCCTGCATGGCCCAAGAAGCTCCGAATGGCTTTTTCGTTTGTAGGAGGTGGTAATTTCTCGATTGCTACAATCTTTGCCCGATCGACTTCCAGACCTACAGACGAGACTCGATGACCAAGTACAATACCATCGCGTACCATAAAATGACACTTTTCCCAATTGATTACAAGATTGGTCTCTTCACATCGCTGTAAGACTAAGGAAAGATTGTGAAGACAACTATCGAAAGAATCACCAAACACAGAGAAATCGTCCATAAACACCTCCATAACTTTCTCAATTAGATCGTGAAATATAGCCATCATACAACGTTAGAAAGTGGCAGTGCATTACATAAACCAAATTGCATGCGACGGAATGCAAATGTGCCATAAGGACATGTAAATGTTGTTTTTTCCTGGTCTTCCACGTTAATCATGATTTGATTGTATCCGAATAACCATCTAAAAAGCAATAATAATCATAACCCGCAAGACGATCCAACATCATATCGATAAAGGAGAGGGGGAAGTGATCTTTTCGAGTGGCATCATTAAGTTTTCTATAATCAATGCATATTCGCCACCCAGAACAATTCTAGTAGCAATTTGTTCCTCATTCTCATTTTTCACTACCGTTACCCCCTTTTTTTCGCACCACTTGTACCGTACTTACCCATGAACTATCGGATATAGATAAATGATCCCATCATCCAACCATTTCAACACTTCCTTTCTAACCACATCTTGCATGATATGGTTTAGTCGTCTTTGGTTTTACACGATGGTTTATAAACATCTTTCATCCGAATTTTATGCATTACAATGGATGGACTTATACCTTTTAAATCGTTATTGACCAAAGTCTGAGTGCCGACTTATGTTTTCGTAAAACCCTTAGCAATTTGTCAAGTTGAACAGAGTGAGAAGAGATGAAACGACATTCGGATTTGCATTATTTGCCCCAAGAAATGCATATTTGAGGTGTTGAGGTAGTTCTTGAGTTCCTAGCGAGACGCGCTGTTTTAGGGTCCTCGCACGGGCTGCCCGTGCTCAGGCGACGCACGGTAGGTGTGTGACCCTTATCTTTAATCCTCGCTGCAAACACACGGGTTGCCCGTGCTCAAGCACCCGACCCGTGTGTCCTTCCCCGCCTCAATTTTATCTTGGCAACACGCACGCGGGTTGCTCGTGTGCGTGACGCACGGGCCGTGCGTGCTCAAGGGTTTGCTCCCTTTATTTGATTTTGTGCTCTCGCTTCTTGCGCTCCTAGATAGTTCATGCATATGATCTAAAGCACAAACATAGTCGTACAAATCTTGGTTATCAAAATCAAGCACAACATTCGACATCAAGCACGAGTGGGTTAGTCCAAATTCCAAATCTTCTTTAGACAATGTATGATCAATGTAATCCTCAACGCACGAACTAACTATATCCAGAAAATTACAATTCTCCACCGTATCATGAAATTTCATTGCCTTATATATAGAAAATAAAACATGCTCATCATTAACACGTAACGTGAGCTCCCCTTTTTGCACGTCTATTAAGGCTTTACCTGTAGCTAAAAATGGACGTCCAAGTATCAGTGGAATGTCTCGATCTTCTTCCATGTCAAGAACCAAGAAATCTACAGGGAATATAAATTTATCAACTTTTACCAGCACATCTTCTATTATTCCCCTTGGATATGTAAGTGACCGGTCCGCAAGTTGCAATATCACCGTGGTTGGCTTCACTTCGCCTAGTCCAAGCTTCCTGAAAATGGACAAAGGCATCAAATTAATACTTGCCCACCAATAGCACAAGGGATAGTGAAACTCCCCGGATCTTTCAGTTTTTGTGGTAGTTTTCTTTGGATGATTGCGCTACATTCTTCCGTCAAATTCACTGTTTCAAAGCTTTTCATCTTCCTCTTCTTTGACATAACATCCTTAAGAAATTTCGCATAATTTGGCATTTGCTCTAGTGCGTCTGCAAAAGGAATGTTAATGTGCAATTTCTTAAATATATCAAGGAATTTTGCAAATTGATCATCAAGCTTTTTCTTTTGAAATCTTTGGGGAAATGGAAGAGATATAGGCAACTTAGATATATTCGAGTTAGATGATGATTTTAGCTTCTCAGCCCTTGTTTGTTCCGCCTCTTTGTTCTCTTCTTTCCTATTTTCTTCAATATCATCCTTCATCACGGATTCTCCGCGGCCTCGATGCTTCATCCGAAAGTTTGATTCCCTGATTTCTCTTTAGGCCCCTCATATTCACCGCACCGTCAAAACGAATCGCCTTGCATTGTTCTTAGGATTCATTTCCAGATTATTTGAAAATTGACCCTTGTGATGTTGACCACCCACAATTGTAGCCAATTGACCCATTTGAGTCTCCAGATTCTTTATCGAGCTTGTCACTTGTTGTTCTATCTTATCCATCCGAGAGTCTTTCTTAGCGAGGCGGCTCCTCGTATCATTCATGAATGCATTAGATTGATTTATGAAGGATGTGAGTGCATCTTCCAACGACGATTTGCCTTCCCCATTTCCGCCTCCACTTGAAGTATTAAATCCCGGCTGAGGTTGTAACACATTCTTTGTATTTGCGTAGGAAAACTTTTCATGATTTCTCAACCCTGGATGGTAGTGCGTTAGGTTTGAATTATTCCGAAAATTGTTGAAATTCCGGTTATTCACATAATTTACCTCTTCCATCGATAGAAGAGCTTCACTACCCATGCTCGTGCCTGCTTCTCGCCCATTCGTCAATACACTCAATTGAGTTGTCAAAGCCGCTACTTGTGCCGTCAATGCTTTAATGGAGTGCGAATCCGAGATTTCGCTACTCGTTGTACATTAGATCTTTCAGGATGGCCACCGGTAATCGATTTCATAGCCATTTCTTCAAGAATGTTCAAGGCATCTTGTGGAAACATTGCCAACAATGCTCCTCCATTGCGGCATCCACAAAGGCCCTCGTTTGTCCCATTAAACCATTGTAGAAGAAACATAATTGTTGATCCTCCGGAAACCCATGTTGTGGACATCTACGTAACAAATCCCGAAACCTTTCCCAAGCCTCGTACAAAGGCTCGAGTCGAATCGTAGGGAATTGAGTAATCTCGCTTTGAGCTGCAAAGTTTTGCTCGGTGGAAAGAATTTAAACAAGAACTTTTGGCTCGGTTCGTCCCATGTGCTTACACCGCTTGCGCCAAAGTACCCAACCAATTTCTCGCCTTATCCCGTAAAGAGAATGGGAACAGCGCAATCTTATGGCGTCATCCGAGACTCCGTTCATTTTGATCGTATTGCATATTTGGATAAAATATGCAAGGTGAGAGTTAGGATCTTGCCATGCGAACCCCCAAATCGATTCTGTTGCACCATATTGATCGGAGTGCGGTTTGAGCTCGAAGTTGTTGGCATTGATAGGAATATGGGCAATACCACCGTAATTACGATTCGTTTGTGGTCAAAAGTAATCACGAATGGCTTCTTTGTTGAACCCAGATCGGTAACTCGTTTCCACCATTGTTTGCCGGTATTGGTAACTCATTTAAATCCCCCATTATCGGATTGTGTTGTCTTTCACCGTCTAGTGGTAGATCGATTCTTTCGCGAAAGCCTCGAAACACGGTATAAGCGGTATCAAGTCCCCTTGCCTCGAGCGCGTGTTCATGCACTACCTGGACCGAACTAAAAGAAACAAGTCAAATAATGAAGAATTAAAGTGAATCCAAAATGTAAAAATAAAATTGTCTAAATTAAAAATAATTCTATCTATCGCAATATTAGCACCAGAAATTATATTAGTCCCCGACAACGGCACTAAAAACTTGTTCACCTTATTTTTTTTTAGCTTCACCGCAAGTGCACGGTGTAGTTTATAGAATAGGGTAAGCCAGGTCGTATCCACGGAGACTAATAAATTTATGCGCTAAGTATTGAACTAAGATATCTTTATTTTTATTTAGATGCTCGTAATTTAGTGATTGTTGTTGTAAGATTAAAACAAAATGGACTACTAAAACACAAAATTAAGAGAATACAATTGATAGAATTATCAAGGATATGAAATGGATTTCCGAGTTAAGGTATCCTCTTGTTGTACGATTTAATCCAAGCCAAGTTATTATCGCTATTCCTATAAGACGATCACAAAGATATTTTATCCTCTCTCTCGAGATGCATATAAAATGTAGATTGAAATACTTATGCTAGCATCTCTACTCAACATGAAGTACTCAGCTCCCAAAAGTTCAAAAGATCAAATGTCTTCACAAATATTTACAAACCTCTCGATTCATGCAAATATTCATGTCAAATACTCAAGATCTATTATTGAAACTCATCTCTCGAATTATGAATCAATATATCAAACAAGTTAAATTATTGATCAAGTGATAAAACAAGAATAAGCTCAAAGTACTCAAATAGGCTTCAAGATAATAACTTTAACTAAAATCAAAACATCCAACAAGAGTTCATTAATCTACTTCCAAAACCCGGAAATCTAAAGAGTTTAGCTACACATGATCTCTAAACAATCCAAATACAAATTGTTCATTGCCATGGCAACTAGAAAATGAAAGATGAAAACTACTAGAGAAGCAAGAAAACTTAGGAAAGTCGACAATCTCTCGATATATCTACGTTCCTTGAGCTCCGATGCAACCCGATTATCCCTTGATGTCTTCTTCCAAGAATATACTCTTATCTTGTGTTGTAGATCCCAAAAAATGCCAGAATGTCCTTGTGTGCGCCCCCCAAAGAACCTTTTTATACCTACCTTCAAGTTTAGGGCAACATGCTGCAGATTGTGGGATTTCTGAATACAGACGACGGTCGTGCGCCCCCTGCACGGGCTACCCGTGCGTCATCCCGTAGTGGAGTTTTTGCTTTTTTACCAAACACGCACGGGTCGTGTGCCCCTTGCACGGGCTACCCGTGCGTGATGCCGTATGAACATGCAAATCCCTAATGGCACACGGGTGGTGCGTAAAGGCACGAGTTACCCGTGTGCCATGCCGTAGGCTCAGCTGTCATCTCTTCAGGGGCACACGGGTGGTGTCTATAGCACACCCAACCCGTGTGCTCTCTATATTCTTCTTAAATACCCATCTTTCACTCCTTCACGCCTCACTTCCCGTATATTCACTTCGTTTTCAATGTTTCTACTTTGCAAGGTTCTCATTTGTACTCAATTTGCTTCAAATATCATGAAAATTCCATAAAACAAGCAAAGTGTAATATCTTTTTCAAAACAAGTGAATGTGTAACATTGTACACGAGTATTTGCATGTTTGCCCATCAATTTACTCATAAATATGCTCCAAAATACATGCAAAACTCACACCTATCAGGTACTCGATATCACGACTCACAAGTAGGTAGTGTATCACTCGACTCTCAAAAGTGTATGGATAGTGTTTACGCTCAAATTCAATTCAGTGAATGTAGAACTACCATAGGCTTGCAAATCGTCTAACATCTCGACCACTTTTGTATGCACACTCTAAGAATCAAAAAGGACTTTTTATTAGGTTGTAATGTAGGCTCTTTGGTAAGGGTAGGGAAATTTGGATTAAGTGACTTGACTTGAGCAAATAGAATTTAAGCATACAGACTTGCAATTCACCAACCCAATTTTAGTATAATATCAGTTTTCTTTTTCAACTCAATTCCACCATCATTTCTCCTTTTTCATTCTTAGGCCTTTTTGCCCTTTTTTTTCTTTAGCCTCAAGCTCTCATTTTTTTCATAATTTTCAGATTTTTTTTTGTTTGCTCGATTTTTCTCTTCTTTTTCAGAGACATTTCTTTCTTTTTCGAGCTTCATATATTTTTTCCATTTACCTAGACACTGCTCATCCCTCTTTCTTTTGCCAACTTCCTCTCTTTTTCAGAAATTTTCACCACATCTCCCCCAAACTTATTCATTTTTTTATAAGCTCAAGAAATTTTAGGGATAAAAACATGTAAATTTTAAAGATTAATGTGGCTCAGAATAAAAATTTTGGCTCAAAATTGGCTAACTAGGGAATCAAGAGTTCATAGGTAGGCTTTTTAGGCTAAGTAGGCTAAACAAAGATGACCTTAGATCATTTTCAAAAATTGCACACACATATGACTTTGATAAAGATACCAGAGCAAGTTCTAGAGTTCTAGCAATCATGAATGACACACTCAAGAAAAAATAAGTCTGCATAATATAAAGCAGTTTAAGGCTCAAAAGCTCACAGGCTTATTTTTCGCAACATGCTCAAATACCCAATTTTCATAACACATGTCAAGCAAATGATTAACTTTCCTCCAAAGAATTTATCACATTATTCCCACAAGTATGTTATCTCATGCCATAAAATATTCATAATAAAATCATAGGGAGCTGGGCATACAAACTGGATTGAAAAAAACACATAAAAGCAATTAAACGTGCTAAAGCGGTAAACGTGCTAAAACAAAAATAACTAAAAATCGAAAAAATAAAGAAAAAAAAGGTTTTTTTATGCAAGTGTTTTACGTGCAGTCCTAAATGCAATGCAAAATGCAACTATACTAGATTATGCATTCTTGACAATCCCCCCAAACTTAAAATATGTTTCGTCCCGAACATATGAGGAAATTATCAAAAGAAAGAGGAATGCGTAATAAGTACTTACAAGGATAGTTTCGATGAAGCAGGGAGCTCATCCGTCAATTCGGAAACTGAATGAGCAGATCGTACAGTCGGGTCGTGCGCGTCCACATGCCTGTGTGCGTCTGTTTTTTTTTTCAGAATTTTTTTTTCCGTTATTTATTCAGAATGTTTTTTTTTTAATTTTTTTTTGAATTTTTTTTAATTTTTTTTAGGGAAAGCAAAAAAATCCAAACTTATGAAAGCAATAAGAAATCCTAACCTAGCAAAGGGAAAAAAAACATGGGAAGAAATAAAACAGCAAACCGTTGGGTTGCCTCCCAACAAGCGCTTCATTTAACGTCTATAGCTTGACGCCTGTAACTCTCATGAATTTGTGCCTCTTTTGAATGCATATATTAGTTGCTTTGGGTCATGGTCAAGTGCCAAATTTGCATTGTTTGCACCTAATATTGCATTCTTGGGATTTCCAAGTAAGGATTGGAGTCCTGGTGTTGGAACTTTTTGATTTGAGTTACGCGAATGTTGTCCGTGCGCGTACGCATAGTATGTGCTCGTCTCATTCTGTAATAGTTTTCTTATGGCATCTCGCACGCACTGCCCAGGCGTACACGCATGGTTCGTGTGTTCCTTGTCCCGTTTTTGCTCCTTTTCGGTACCACACGGGTTGAAAGTGCATAGACACACGGTCAGGTCCGGTCCCGAATTTTCTTGCTTTTCCAGGATTTTTGACTCCTCGTGTTTGGTACCACTCCTTAGATGAATGTCACTACATTGTTCCTTCGGGTTGACTTCAGTGTTGCTCGAAAACTGGCCCTTTTTATGTTGTCCACCAACGATCGTGGCTAATTGGCTAATCTGGGTTCCAAGATTTTCCAATTGTGTGCCCAGAGTGTTAGCCAATTGTACTATTTTGTCCAAATTTAGACTCATATTTGTTTAATCGGTTCCTTGTTTCATTCATAAATGCGGTGAAGACGTCCTCCATAGATGGCTTTGCCTCCGGATAATAGTATGTAGGAATAGAATTATTCCAGTAACTGTAGAAATTCCCGTTGTTGGAATAACTGACTTCCTCCATCAGAGCAAATGTTCGTGCACTACCTGAACCAACTCAAAGAAACAAATCAAATAATGTAGGAGTGGGATTAAACAAAAACAAATATCTAAATTAAAAATAATGCTATTTATCGCAATATTAGTACTAAAAATTTAATTAGTCCCCAGCAACGGCGCCAAAAACTTGTTCGCCTTATTTTTTAGCTTCACCGCAAATGTACGGTGCAGTTTATAGAATATGGTTAGCAAGGTCGAATCCACAGGGACTAATAAATTAATGTACTAATTACTGGATTGTAATAGCCTTATTTTTATCTAGACTATCGAAATTTGAAGGATTGAGTTGATTAATACTAAACCAGAAATTGTCCTAGAATAACAAAGCAAAGAATTGGATTAAAAGATCAAGAAGAATAATGGATGAATGGATTCCTGGGAATTGGTTTCAGTTAATATCCCCTTTTATTATCAGATCAATCAAACCAAAGTTAAACGTATTCTTCTCTATAGACCAATCACAAAAGTAATTTACCCTCTCTCTCGAGATGTGTGTAAAAACGTTGATTGGAATATATATGCTAGCATCTCTAATCAACATGAGATATCCAACTCCCAAAAGATCAAAAGATTCACAGACTTCTCAATCATGCAAGTTATTCGTGTCAAGTACTCATAGATCTAATATTGAAACTCATATCTTCGAATTATGAATCAATATATCAAAACAAGTTAAAACCAATAGCTTTTTGATAAAAACAAGAATTAAAGCAAAGTACTTGAATAGAGTTGGAAAACATTAACTTTGATTGCAATGAATCATCAAATAAAAATATCCATTAACCTACTCCCAAACTCGAGAATCACAAAGTGTTTAGCTAGACATAGAAAAGAAATAATTCATAGATAAATTAATAACATTCATGTCTAAACTAATTGAAAATAAGGATACTATGGGATGAGTGAACTCGGGGATGATGACGATCTCTCGATCTATCTTCAATCCTCGAAGGTGTGGTTGCGATCTTAATCGATATCTCCGGTAGGGAATTGCTCTTTTCTCTTAGCTTTCCATGTCCACTTGAATCACCTTAATATCAGTTTTGTAGAGGAAGTTATGGCCAAAATACTAAACCCTGCCAGTGCTGGAAACTGTTAGCGCGTTTTGACGTTTTTTTATGGAAATTTCCTTTTCTTCAACCCTCCATGCTTATTTCCTTCATATTTTTGCTCGTACCTTGTCTTTTTACATATCATTTGAAATATTCTATCATTGTTTGTCCAATTTAGCTCTATTTTCTGCAAAATTCACAAGAGTACGCAATATCACGCCCAACAAGGGAAACCAAGTAAAACAGACTAAATATGCGTGCAAATACATCAAATATATATCATTTTAAATCCTCAAATGCACGTATATTTTACACTCATTAGAGGTCGATGTAGAGGAAGAAGAGGATAAAGTAACAGAGATGGAGGAGGACGAGGTACCAGAGGCAGGCATTTTCAGAATTTTAATGTTGATAATGATTCTTCATTTTCTCAAGGCAGAGGGAGATGACGTTATCACCACTCTGACAAATCTAAGGTAGAGTGTCACAAATGCCATAAATTTGGTCATTATCGCTCTGAATGTTATACCAAGCTGCCTTAAGACAAAGAAAGGGAAAAACTGAATTTTGTTGAGAAGAAAGAAGAAGAAACATTATTGATGACAGTCCATGAGGGTAAGAACGAGCCTGAAACTGATATATGGTATTTAGATACAGGTTGCAATAATCATATGTGTGGAAGTAAGTCATTCTTCTCTTATTTAAATGAAGATTATCATACTACTGTGAGTTTTGATAATAATTCGAAAATAAATGTTATGGGAAAATGGGACGTTCAAATCGGGACTAACAATGATAATATTGCAATTATGTCAAATGTGTTTTATGTTCCCGACTTGAAAAGCAATATGTTAAGTCTTAGGCAAATTTGCAAGAAAAGGGATACATTGTGACAATCAAGAGCGGTGCATGCGAAATATATGATGCGAAAAGAGGTCTTATTGCTCAGGCTAAAATGGCACCTAACAGATTATTTCCGCTGCAAATTAAAACTGTCCAGGCCTGTTATACAGTCAAGGTGAGTGATCTGATATGGCTTTGGCATTTTCGTTATGGCCATTTGAATTTTAATGGGTTGAAGACTCTATATCAAAGAAAAGGGATACATTGTGACAATCAAGAGCGGTGCATGCGAAATATATGATGCGAAAAGTGGTCTTATTGCTCAGGCTAAAATGGCACCTAACAGATTATTTCCGCTGCAAATTAAAACTGTCCAGGCCTGTTATACAGTCAAGGTGAGTGATCTGATATGGCTTTGGCATTTTCGTTATGGCCATTTGAATTTTAATGGGTTGAAGACTCTATATCAAAGAAGCATGGTAACCGGTCTTCCGCAAATAAATCCTCCCGACAAAGTGTGTGAATAATGCATTATTGGTAAACAACATCGAGAGAAATTTCCTCAAGGGAAATCATGGAGGGAGACGAGAGTTCTAGAATTGATTTATTCTGATATATGCAGACCAATAAACCCATGTTCTAATGGAGGTAAAAGATATTTTATTATCTTCATTGATGACTACACTCGAAACACTTGGGTTTATTTTTTGCAAGAAAAATCAAAAGCTTTTAGTACATTTAAAAGCTTCAAAGCACATGTTGAAAATGAAGCCGAAAGTACCATTAAAACTCTTCGAACTGACCGTGGCGGAGAATACTGTTCAAAAGAATTTGCAAGTTTTTGTGATGATCAAGGCATTTGAAGGGAACTTACAGCTGCTTATACACCACAACAGAATGGTGTATCGAAGAGAAAAAATCGCACAATCCTTAACATGGTAAGAAGTTTACTGGCAAGAGGAAAAGTTCCAGAGAGTTTTTGGCCGGAGGCAGTAAATTGGAGCATTCATGTATTGAATAGATATCCAACATTTCCTGTTCAAAACATGACACGGGAGGAGGTTTGGAATGGGCGAAAACCACCAGTAGATCACTTCTGAATTTTTGGTTGCATTGCATATGCACATGTCCCGGATGAGAAAAGGAAGAAACTCGATGATAAAGGTGAAAAATGTGTCTTTCTTGGCGTAAGTGAAGCATCTAAAGCATATAAGTTATTCAATCCACTCACCAAGAAGATTGTGACTAGTAGAGATGTTATTTTCGATGAAGAGAGCACCTAGAATTGGAATGATAAACAACCTACTCAAATCATTTTTGATGGTGAAATTGAAAATGAACATCAACCTTTACAACAAGAAGTTGTACATGAGAGTTCATTCAATGAACCTCTAACAGGTTGTGATACTTTACCAAATGTAGTAGGAGAAACTGATGGAGCAGCTGAATCGCGTGGTCGTCGTGTTCGAAAGAGGCCAATTTGGATGCAAGATTATGAGGTTTGTGGTATTCAATCTGATAACAATGATATTGCATATTATGCCTTTTTATCAGATTGTGATCCTATTACATTCTAAGAAGTTGTTAAGGATTCCAAGTGGCAAAAAACCATGAATGAGGAAATTGTCTATAGAGAAAAATGATACTTGGGGGCTTGTCAAATTTCCAAAAGGGCAAAAATCCATTGGTGTAAAATGGGTTTACAAAACAAAATTGAATAAAGATGGTGGGGTGATAAGTACAAGGTTCGACTCGTTGCGAAAGGATATGAGCAAGTACCTGGTATTGATTACAGAGATGTGTTTGCTCCAGTAGCAAAGCTTGACACTATTCGTTTGATATTATCTATGGCTGCCCAAAATTCTTGGTCCGTTCATCAATTTGATGTTAAATCTGCATTTTTGCATGGAGAATTGGAAGAAGAAGTGTACATTGATCAACCTCCTGGATATATGAAGCAAGGTTGTGAAAATCATGTATACAAATTAAAGAAAGCACTATACGGACTGAGACAAGCACCAAGAGCTTGGTGCAATCGTATAGATGCTTATTTTACTAAGGAAGGTTTTATTAAATGTCCGTATGAGCACACTCTTTACACTAAGTATGGTGATGATAAGAAGATTTTAATTGTGTGTTTATCTGTCGATGATCTTATTTATACCTGTAATGACAAAACCATGTTCGCTGATTTTAGAAAGTCTATGATGAAAGAATTTGATATGACAGATTTGGGATTAATGAATTATTTTCTTGGCATTGACGGGTGCAAACATGTGATGGTGTTTTCATCTCACAAAAGAAGTATATTTTAGTGGACAGATTTATGATGAAGAATTGTAACTCATTCACTACCCCCAAGTGAAGTTGGTCTGAAACTTTCAAAAAATGGGGCTGGAAAAAATGTGAACACCACTCTGTACAAGCAGATTGTTGGGAGCATTTGGTACTTGACATCTACTAGACCAGATATAATGCACTCAGTCAATTTAATCAGCAGGTATATAGAGAATCCAACTGAAGCTTATCTTTTGGCTGCAAAGAGGATCTTTCGTTACTTGAAAGGTACTACAGATTTTGGCATTTTATACAAGAGAGGTGCAAAGACTACATTGATTGGTTTTTCAGATAGTGATTATGCTGGAGATCCAGACGATACGAAGAGCACTTATGGAATTGCATTTATGTTAAACAATGGAGCTATTACATGGTCATCTAAGAAGCAACAGATAGTGACTTTGTCAACCACTGAAGCTGAGTTTGTCGCTGCAGCATCAAGTTCATGTCAAGCAATCTGGCTAAGAAAGTTACTTGAAGTTTTATGCAACCAGCAACAAGGCCCAACAATAATTTACTGTGATAATATCTCTGCAATAAAACTTTCAAAAAATCCAGTCTTACATAGGAGAAGCAAACATATTGATGTGAGGTATCACTTCTTGCGTGATTTTGCAAAGGTGAAGATCAGATAGCCGATATTTTAACTAAGGCCCTCAAGCCTGTTGTTTTCATGAAGCTACGAAGAATGCTTGGAGTTTTCTCTTTAAAGGAGATTGAGGTTGCTTATTGATTTTCAAAATGATTTCTGCAGATATCAGTTTAAGGGAGGGTGTTAGGATATTTCAGATTACCACAACGGTCATTTGACATTGTCTTCTTTGTTTCTGTTTTGAGTCTCAGTTTGTTTAGTTGTCCTAGTATGTAGGAAGTAGTTTAGTAATTTTATTATCTTCTAATTCCTGATTGCAGTAGCTTTGTTAGTTAGTCATGGTCCTATTTTTATGTAATTGTTGTTATGACTTTTACCAAGTCATCTGGTGTGTTGCCTATATATTTAGGCCATCTCAAGTTTAATGAAGTATGTTTTTACTCCTCCATATTTGAGCTCTGTTTTCTATCAGATGTTCCGTGTACTTGAATGACTCAAAACTCTATCAACTCTATTGTATCTCTGGTATATTTCTTGTGTATAGTTTGAGCATGTCCTCCTGTCTTATATAGGCGTCTAAGACCTTACAAAGAATCCTAACAAACATGGAAATAAGATATATAGAAATATATGATTGTTCACGTTGATTTGTTATGAGATTTGGAAGGATTGCATGTGTTCTATACAAGCAAAAGGTGATTAGTTTTTGTTCTCTCATGAAGAGCATTCAAAGAAGAAGGAGAATGAGATTTGTTCACGTTGAATTTGATATGAGATTTGGAGAGATTGTGTGGTCATAATGTGAACAGAATCTCATGAATATTGGGTAATTTTGTAGGATTACTAATTTACCCCTCCCTCTATTTTCCAGCATTTAATTTGTAACATTAGCTCTAAAATCACAGCCATTAGAAAATTTAGATATGTGGCCAAGATTGGTCCCTATGGACTCCCTAAGGTTGAGAGAATGTCTTTTTTATAGTGGGAAATGTAAAATGTGTGGACAAATTGATTTCTCCAATTCTGATATTAGTTTTAATTTCTTCTATTATGTGGCACCTGGTTTATAAAGAGATGAAAGGAGTTCGTGCTTGATTTTTATTTTATTTTTTATTTTTAATTAAAATTGTTTTGAATACAAAATAATAATTTTGATATTGTGATCGGATGTAAGATAAAAATTTAATAATGACAATGTGATTTATTTTTAGTGAAATGATGATTGAAAAAATAAAAATAAGTGGATACTATATATTCTAAAAATTTCACTATTAATTATATATTTGGGGTAGAATATTTTCTCTAGCGAGAATTTTGGAAAATTATTTTTTATAAGAAAATTGAGCTATAATCAATTTTCATGGTAATGTTTACTTTTTCTTTATAACATGTCGACTTAATTTCAGACAGTCTTCAGTCTTCACAAATATTGCGCAATCATTTCCCCGTACATTTTCATACTTTTTTATTTTCAAAAAGTGTTTTCCCTTTCTAGTTAGTCAATAGAGAAGAAAAGCCACCACAATTTATTGAATTGAAAACCTTTAGAAAGGGAAATAGTTATTCAACAAAGTCTCAATGATATCTTTAAGTGGTCCATTTGCAATAAGTGATCTTTTGTTCCTTATGCTTTTTAATTTTTTTTTTTAGTTTGTGTGAGACCCGTTCTAAAAACGTTGTAACTAAAGATATTATAAGGTTGGAGTATTATTTATCTTTATTTCATGATTTTGTATGATTATATTTGCTCTAATAATGTAAGTGAGTATTAATATTAGTAATACATGTCTTATTAACGGATTATTTAGAATTGTTAGACATTTGATTTATTTGGATTATTTAGATTAACTAGCAGAATTATGTGAGATTTAATTAATTAAGTTCTTGAAGTATAGATCTTGGAGCATTATAATTAATCTAATTGAGTATTAAGGTAGTATGAGTTTGTTGAATTTATATTCTAGAGTTAGTAGAACTGAGATTTAGTTTTTAAGTGGTGAATAATCAAGGAATCTGTTAAATCATTTTCTAGTCACTTTAATTGGTCATTTGAACCATTTATATTTTGGCCCACAATTTTAGCATTTATTACTTAGCCGATTATTATTTATTTTAGGCTCACTTTCATTCTATTTTCTTCGGCCCAATAACCTCCATTTATTTATTTATTATGAATTATAACCCATTTTCATTACTTTCTTTGACTATTTCTTTCATTCATTCTTACCAAGCTTCTTAGCCATTTTAACTAAAGTCATACAAAGATTGATGGGCTTTGAACATAATTGCCCAACTTTCTCCAAAAAAGAGACACATGTTTATGCTTCGACCGTTTTTTTCGAATTTTTTTATGTTGTTGTTTCATGATTGTTTCAAGCACATTTCATACATGTTTCATCTACTAAATTTCAGTGAAAAAATAAATTATCTCTCATTAAATAATCAAGTTTATACTCGAAATCTTTAAAATCAAACAATATACACATAAAACAACACATACTAAAAAAATACATTAAAAATAATATAAAAACAACACACGAATAAACACAATTCAATTTTTGTTCCAATGCATTGAAAACGTCGAACATAAAAAACAACTAAGAAACAATACAATAATATTGAAAACTATATAGAAACAACTTAGGAATAACAGAAACAATATAAAAAATACCACATGAACAAAAATAACTTAAATGTTAAAAACTTCATTGAAACATCGAAAACTACATTGAAACAACAAAGAAACATCATAACAACATTAAAAACAGTATAGAAACAACTCAAAAACAACATTAGCAATATAAAAAATACTACATCAATAAAAAGAGCTTAAAAATAGGTAAAAACTGTACTGAGATATTGAAAACTACATGAAAACAACAAAGAAACATCATAACAACATTAAAAACATTATAGAAAATAACCCAAAAACAATGGAAACAATATGTAAAACAAAAAATGAACAAAAAAGAGCATAAGATAAGTTAAAAGTTGTATTGAAACATCAAAACAATCAATAAACAAATATAAACAATATCGAAACAACAAAAATAACTTAATACAAGAACAAAAAAAAATCGAAAAACACGTAAAAATAACAAAAAAATATGCAATAGCAAAAAAAAATTCAGCGGGAAGAGTACAAATTGATGTGAGTGTAAACAATGTATTTTTTTTTCAAAAGGAGATGTAATTCCGGCAATTTCTGATGATTGGTCCCGCTTTCTTAACCAACTTATTAGCCGTTCTTAAGAGCCCAAATGCTGAACAAAAATTACTTGTTATATGAAGCCATTTTAATCAAACTTCTTTTTAGCCTTTTTACTAATATTTTCTTAACTAATTCTAATCTAACAAATAGTTTCTTTGAGGCCCAAGAGTAAGCCCATATTTTGGCCATTTGATTATCCTTTAGTGGCCTTAGCAACCCCAAACTAGCCCATTAAGTATAAGCTTATATATATATTATATATATATATGGATTGGTTCAAATGACACCAATCCCTTTAGGTTAGTCCATAAGAACATTTATGGACTCTTGATTTAAAATTTTGGATGGTGTAGATTATTTTAGTTAATTTAGGCATATAAGGGTATAATTGTACTTTTATATTTAATTAGTTATATTAATTGGACGGTTATTAGCTATATTTAAGGAAACATAATCCTACCTTTTCAGTTACCCGATTTTTAGGGAGGAAAAATCATCAACTTCAAGCGTTTTTTTTCAAAATTGATAATTCTTTCCGCCATATTTGTGAAGCAATCATTTTATTGTATACTTAGTTCGGTGGACTTGTATACTTAGTCATGTTTTATGTATATTTAGTTCGGTGGATTTGTATATTTGGTTGGTGGAATCGTATTCTTAGTTATATAAGTAGTTTAGTAAGTAATTTAGTGAATTTATATACTTAGTTCTGTGGATTTGTATACTTAGTTCGATGGAATTATATACTTAGTTATATAAGTAATTCAGTGTAATTGTATACTTAGTTAAATGTTTCTGTATACTTAGTATTATTTTAATGTATAGTTAGTTCAATGAAATTGTATGCTAGTTAAATGATTCTGTATACTTAGTAAAGTTTTAATGTATAGGTAGTTTAGTGTAATTGTATAATTAGTTAATTATTTATGTATATTTAGTAATATTTTAATGTATAGTTAGTTTAGTGTAATTGTATACTTTTCATTAATTGTTGCACGATTTTGTTGCCATATTTGAATAATTTGCAGGTTCGAATAGGAAGGGAGAGAAAGGAAAGGTGAATCGCTTGATTATGGGAACGTGATCAATACAAATCACGTCCCTAATTTTTAGGAAGCGGTTACTATATTTAATTTCCTGGATTCCTATTTTATCCCTTTTGTTGTATACTTACTTATGAAATGTTGTATATATTGTAATATATCTTGACCATTGATTTACTATTTGAATGGTGTAGATTTGGTCCTATGGACTAACCTAGAAGGGTGGTCTCACGAGATCCATTCCCTATATATATATACATATCATTAAAGAGACCCATTTCTTCGCTTTACGAGAGTGAGGGATCTAATTAATTTCTTTCTATTTCTTCGGAAATTCCACATTACCAACACTAGTAAATACCATTAAATCTATTAGCATGAATTTGGGACAAGAAATTCAAAGGGCGTTTTGAGCTTTGTGGAGCAAGTTGAAGGTCAAGACTTGGATGAATCTCACATGTATTGATGAAATAGGTAGCACATCAAGTGTGGATTAATATTTTTAAGTTGATCATAATAATATTCATGAGGTTTTTTAAGACATGCAAATAAAATTTGTAATTTTTAATTTGAGATTAATTGTTGCACTACAAGAAAACAAAGGAATTCCAACGAAAAAAATATGTTGCTATTTGGCCAATTTCTATTGTAACTATCGATTCCAACAAAAATTCCAATGGAAAAGCACCATTGGTATAATGGCCGTTGGAATGACAAAATTCCAACGAAAATTCCTATGAAAAAAATATTCCAACAGTACCAAATGGTTTTGCTTATCGTTGGACTTTCTGTTGGAATTTTCAATGGTATGATGTAGCATTGGAATTTCCATTGGAATTTTGAAAATTCCAACAGTTTTTTATTCCGTTGGAATTATTTCGTTGGAATTTGATTATTTTCTTGTAGTGTTGGAATTTGGTGTAGGAGACCTTGAAGGTGATAATTGGACATTTTCTTTGGAGGAATTGATTATCTAACAAAGGGGTTAAAACTCTTACATATCTCTATAATGGGTTTCCTATATTTCGTTCAAGTTTCAAAATTCTGAAATTTATAATGGTTGATGTGGTTTGTTATGTGATAATGTGATATATATATTGAGTGATGAAGTTGTAGGTAAATATTTATATAATTTTTAAAACTTGATTTAATTAATTTCACAAGAAACTATTAACATCTACCTGTCATATGATGTCACGTTTGGTCATGACTTCAGTACGTAATTTGATGCACTTGAGATTGAGATATTAGAATTTGTTGTTAATTGACGCTTAATTTGGATTATAACTTAACGACTCCGGTATAGATCTATTAATCAAATGTGTCACACATATTCGAAGAATCAGCAGTCTGATTTCCATTTTTTTGTATTTTAATTGTAACTTTATTAGGATAATAGCACAATTGAAGAATACAAGAATAAAATCTTATTTTTGACAATCTTGATTGATCACTACGATTACAACATAGAATGCCACTTAAAGTATTTCAATTTTCATTTTAATTAAACTCCTCTTCTGATTTGCTATATAATAATTATATATGACATGTTATTGTCATTTCGTATGAGATTCATAATATCTGTAAATTAAATTTATGCATATCTAATTATGTTGTTAGTGTTGGGTTCGCTATATCGTGGGGCTAAACGCATGGGACATTTAAAATTTAAATCATGCATACAATTATACACAAAAATAAAGCTTCCGATTCTCGTAGCAATTTAGCGATTGCGCGTTTATACAAGTGGTTAAATAAGATTTAGGATTTTACCTAAAATTGCTTCCTTTTGAAGATGATGTAGAAGGAATCCAAATTCCTCACAACAGGGTAAATCCTCGCAAACTCGCCAATAGACATTCAAGCGCCTCCCCTCTAATTGAGTCCACATCTTGGTTGTGACACCGGAATAAATTCTTCGCTAGTAGAACTTATTGCGTTTTCGAAATTCAAATACCGAATAGAATTTTATTCCCACAATCAACTATTGTTAAAATTTTGTAGATGAATAATTATTGGTTAATTATTCTCTACTAAATTTTCTTTTGAAGAACAATATAGTACATGAAGAGAGAATATGTTTGAAGAAGATGAAAACTTGTTTTTAACTTCAAAATGCTTCACGCGTCTTCACCCCTCAAAACGAGAACACTTTGCACACTAAACATTTTCATCTGATAATGAGGGTGGACAAGTTTTTCCACTTAAAGCATGCTTTTTCATTTTTTTTTTAATGAAAAAACACACCTAATAAAGTGTGCTATAATAGCCAACATATTTGTTGGCTAAAGGAAAGTAGGGAGAATAATATCTACAATGGCCACATGCATGCTCCAACATGCGAAGGCAATATAATTTTTAATTTTTATTAAATACTCTCTCTATCATATATTTATATATATATATATATATATCCCAATATATATATATATATATATATTAAAATAAATCTCATTTATTTATTTCTCTTCAATTATATAGTTGGCTTCTACAATTAGGCCTACTAGATTAAGGTATGGGATTGGACTTTAAAATCCAATTAATTATTTCTACTAATTAATTAATTCAAATATCAATTAATCAATTCAAATATTATTTCCAATAAAATTGTTTTACAAGTAGAAAAAATCCAATCTAATTGGAACGCCGAATATTCTACTCTAACAGTCTCCCACTTGCCCTAGTTCCAATTGCCCATGGATCTTAGGCCCATCTTTTCGAGATGTCCGTCAAATACTTTTTGTGATAAGGGCTTAGTTAGCGGGTCTGCTACATTTTCTGCTGAAGTAACTCGATCCACAACAACATCGCCTCTACCAATGATCTCTCTGATAAGGTGGTATCGTCTCATTATATGCTTGGATCTTTGATGAGATCTTGGCTCTTTTGCTTGCGCTATAGCATCGTTGTTGTCACAATAAATCATTATTGGATCAACAACAAATGGAACTACACCCAACCTTGGATGTAGTTTCGTATCAACGACCTCTTTCTTTGTCGATCCGATGCGAGAATATATTGGCCCGTGATTGAGAGTAGGTTGTTTCTTGTTTGGAACTTTTCCAACTAATGCTCCCCATTCAAGATGAATATATATCTAGACATGGACTTAGAGTCGTCTTTATCGATCGAAACTAGAATCGGTGAACCCTTCTAGTTTGATTTCTCTCCACGCCATATATCAAAAATATATCATTAGTTCTTCTCAAGTACTTAAGGATCATCTTAACGGCCTTCCGTGTTCATCACCTGGATTGGATGGATATCTGCTCGTGACACTCAAAGCATGTGCGACATCAGGCCTAGTACATAACATTGCATACATTATGCTTCCAATAGCGGATGCATAAGGTATGCGAGACATTCTTTCTCTTTCTTTAGGTGTCTTAGGAGACATAGCTTTAGAAAGTGAAACACCATGACTCATAGGCAGGTATCCTCGTTTGGATTCCTCCATACTAAACCTTTTTAGCACTTTACCTATGTACATGGACTGGGATAGTCCGATCATCTTTCGTGACCTATCTCTATAGATCTTTATCCCTAGGATAAAAGATGCTTCTCCCAAGTCTTTCATGGAGAACTGTTTAGACAACCAAGTCTTAGTTGATTGTAACATACCTACATCATTTCCAATGAGTAGAATGTCATCAACATAGAGCACAACAAATGCAACTGCACTCCCACTAATCTTCTTATACACACATGGTTCATCCGGATTTTTATGAAAATCAAATGTTTTGATCGTTTCATCAAATCGAATGTTCCAACTCCTAGAAGCCTATTTGAGTCCATAAATGGACCTCTGGAGTTTACAAACTTTTTGCTCGCTTCCATTGGATATGAAGCCCTCTGGTTGCTTCATATAGATCTCTTCTTTAATGTTTCCATTAAGAAAAGCAGTCTTCACATCCATTTGCCATATCTCATAGTCATAATATGTTGATATGGCTAGCAAGATCCGAATGGATTTAAGCATCACTACTGGTGAAAAGGTCTCATCATAATCAACTCCTTGCTTTTGAGTATAACCTTTTGCAACCAAACGTGCTTTAAAGGTCGCCACCTCTCCATCTACTCCAAGCTTTCGCTTGTAGACCCATTTGCAACCAATGGGAACAATTCCATGTGGTGGGTCCACCAAGGTAGGGATGGTAATGGGTAGGATTCGGGTAGAATTCTATATCCTCCATCCCCATCCCCATTTATTATATTCATACCCATCCCCATACCCATACCCATTGGGTACTTAGTTTTCATACCCATCCCCATACCCATCGAAGGATCGGGTATTCATACCATACCCATACCCTGTTGCCACTTACAATTGTAGAAATTTGAGTTATTTAAATAAAGATATAGATATTTACTAAATTCTTAAGGAAACAATAAGAAAAAAAGAATAAATATAAGAATTAGCGAACTAAATATTATAAAAATATAGCAAAATATTAAAAAGGATTAAACAAGAGTGTTAGTGGGTTAGTAGATTTTGGTTGTGACTTGGGGAAAAAATCTTTTTTTTAAAATATAAATAAATAGAGTTGTATAAATAAAAAAATGTATATGTAAAATATTATAAATAAATATGTATGTAGATATTATATATATATATATATAATATTATTATTTAATTGGGTATCAGGTAGGGTATGGGTAGGATGTACCTAGACCCACCTCCATACCCATACCCGAAAATCCCCATACCCACGTACCCATTTATTTAATCGGGTACAAACTACCCGCCTCCGTTAGGGTCGGGTATCGGATCCTCCGTCGGTTCGGAGGAAATTGCCATCCCTACACCAAGGTCCATACCTTGTTAGAGTACATGGAGTCAATTTCGGACTGCATTGCTTCTTTCCATTTATCTGAGTCAATGTCTAACATCGCCTCTTCATAGTTTCTTGGATCATTATCCAAAAGGAGTCCATCTTCTTTGTTCTCTAATAAAAGGTTTAGCCTCTCAGGCGCCTTTGAAACCCTTATGGATTTTCGAAGAGGTTGTGCTTTAGATGGTTCAGCTTTAGCTGGTGCATTATTCTTCAAGTTCTACTGCTTCGCCACTCCTCTGAGAAAGAAATTATTCTTCAAGGAAAGTAGCATTCCTCGAAACAAAAACCTTTTGTTCCGAAGGATTATAGAAATAGTATCATATAGACTCTCTTGGATATCCTACGAATTTACATAAGATGGATCGCATATCCAACTTATCTCCCACTTGTTGTTTCACATAAGCAGCACACCCCCATACTTTGAGGTATTTGTAGGAGGGTGTCTTACCACACCACATTTCATATGGTGTGTTGGGAACGACCTTAGATGGCACCCTATTCAATAAGTATCTTTCTTTGTCTCTAGGGCATAGCCCCCAGAATAAAAGAGGTAAAGTAGTGAAACTCATCATCGATCGAACCATGTCTAACAAAGTTTGATTTCTACGCTCTGAAACTCCATTGAGTTGTGGAGTAGCAGGAGCAGTCCAATGTGAGGGAATACCATTCTCTTCTAGATAATCAAGAAACTCAGTGGTCAAGTATTCACCTCCTCGATCCGATCGAAGAGTCTTAATACTACGACTAGTTTGTTTCTCCACCTCACATCTAAATTCTTTGAACTTTTCAAAAGCTTCAGATTTGAACCTCATAAGGTATACATAACCATACCTAGAATAGTCATCGGTAAAAGTTATGAAATAGTGATAGTTCCCTCATGCACTAACACTTAGTGGACCACAAATATCCGTATGGATCAAATTCAACAGATCTTTGGCTCGTTCCACTTGTCCAACAAATGGTAATTCGGTCATTTTTCCTTTAAGACATGATTCACATGTTGACAACTTTTGCTCTCCCATATGGTTGAGTTTTTGTCCCAACTTGTGTATTCTTTTTTTTCGGAAATATGACCTAATCTAGCATGCCAAAGAGTGACAAAACTATGATTATCTAATTTTCTTTTATTTTGTTGAATTGTGAGAGTGGGATTATGGGGAGTAACTGTGTATAAACAATTTGCCAAATAACCGGAATATATAAGTGCATAATCCTTGAAAATGGAACAAGTTCCATTCTCAATTACAAATTTAAAATATTCTCTGTCCAAAATAGGAACATAGATAATATTTCTAATAATATCCGGAACATAAAGACAATTGTTCAAACACAAATTAAAACCATTCTCCAAAGATAGATAAACAGTCCCTATAGCTAATGCAACAACTCTTGCTCCATTCCCCATCCGAAGGACCATCTCCTTTCTATCAAGCTTCATGCTTCTTACCATTATCTGCAAATCATTGCAAATATGTGAGCTACAACCGGTATCCAATACCCAAGAAGCATCATTAACTGATAAGTTAACTTCAACAAAATATATACCTGAAAGTTTCAGACTCGCAAGGTACTCCTTGCAATTTCTCTTCAATGCCCCATTTTGCCACAGTAATAGTATTTGTCAATGGCTTGAGAATTAACCTTTTTCTTGCCATTGTCCTTTGCCTTCTTGTTGGGCAGAGGAACCCTTTCCTTTCCACTTCCTTTTCTTAGACTTTGCGCCTTTGATCGGAAGTGGATCCAACAAGCATGATCGGCTTATCCTTTTTATAGTAGATTGACCGTCTTTAACATGTTCACCAATCGGGGAGACTAGTCTCCATTGAGTGCATGTTAAAGTTGACAACAAATGTGTCAAATGAGGGAGGAAGTGATTGCAACAAAAGGTTCACATAGAGTTCATTGTCCATAATGACTCCAAGGGGCGTAAGCCTTTCAATGAGTGCTATCATCTTGACCCATGGTCTTGGTCAAGAGCCTCGATCATACGACATACGAAAAGCTCCTTTGATATCGATATCTTATCTGTCGCGTTTCTCTCACCGTACAACTCTTGTAGGTGGAGAAGGATCTCACTAGCATTATCTAGACCTTCATTCTGCCTTTGCAGCTCATTTGACATTGATGCCAACACATAACACCAAGCCTGGAGATTGTCATCAACATAACAAAGGTATTCTCCATAGGCTTCTGATGTAATATCCTCAGGAGGTGGAGGATGTGCTTGGTCAAGTACATAAGCCCTCTTCTCAGACTGAAGGACAATTTTTAGGTTTCTCAGCCAATCAACAAAATTTGGGCCAGTTAATTTGTTTTGCTCAAGTATGGATCCTAGTGGATTCTTAGCCATTTTTAAGTAGAGTTATCTACAAAAATAAACGAAGCAAAAAATGAGTAAACAATGGAAAATATATTCATTCAATATAAGGCCTTTAATATTAAATGTCTCCTACTATTTTATTCAAATTTTATTAACCCCAAATAAAATTCGGAAAATCTAATTTTCTTAATGGGCTTGAAGCCCAACAGAAATATTTTATACCCCAATTTTATGAGCCCATGAGATACTTCTATTGGTAGTCAACTCCTTAACAATTGTATCATTTATACAACCCTCAAGATTATTTTGCCTCACGTTTTCCCATATACCCCAATTTTATGAGCTTATATGGTACTAAGTGTCAAACATAACCCATCAAACCTTCGTGTAGATGGAGCATCAAGATGTTCCACGACTCGTGCCCAACATAAAGACGAGTCCATCCCACGAGTATCTCAATGCTTGGTAGATATCACATCTTTTCCAACACAAAATCACTCCACGACTTGTGGCCAGTGATCAAGTGTGGTAGTATCGTCACGTTATCCAGCTTTGATGGAAGGCATGGAACGATGAGTCCTACCTATCTTGTCCATTTTGCTTGATATGGAATTAACTAAAATTAAATTCCTTTTTAAGTTTCAAAAACTTGGGGTTTTAAACTTTTCAAAAATCTCATCAACTTAATCACTAGATTGGTTTTTATTTAACGCAATTCATCATATGAGCGCAAGCAAAAAATATTAAATAAATCTAGCATATATCCTATGCAAAAAAAGCGGTGGGATGATCATGGCCAACCTATGTGACACATTTGAGCCAAAAATGGGTATGTGGTCAATCTAAGGGTCAAAATAAATAGCACTATTTCTATTACATTTCATTAATATACCCATACATGCATGGGCCTTGATTCTTCTATTCTATTACATTTGTAAAAATATACCCACACAAGCGTGGGCCTTTCGCATCGAACGTCCTCCAATTACAATAAATGGAAAACTTTACCACCTAGTTTACTCTTAGTGCGAAAATTTAAAATAATTTATAAACAATTGAATAAGAGGCTCGCAGGCCCCAAAAATCCAAAGAAATTAAATACATCCAATCACAATGGTCATAGGCTCATGATCATCCCTAAATAAATCATGCTAAAACATCCATCACAATAATTTAAAGCATTTTAAATTTACAAATTTTATGTGCCGATTTAATTTGGGATAAAACTTATTTTGATTATTCATAAAACACCATTTTTGTTAATCATGGAATTAACAATTAAATCCAAAATTTGAATAATCAATCTGTCCAACTTTTTCGAATGGCAGATTATTCTATAAACCATCTAATACATATATTAAACACTTTAATATAGTATACAATATTTAAACTAAAGTTTAACTTGATTAACAAAAGAAAAGCTTAAACTGTTGATCTTATTTGTTAATTAACAATAAACAAAAACTATGGTTTCATCAAAAATGAAAACAACTATGAAATCAAAACATCATTCTGATGTCTCGGAAAATAAGATCAACAAAACTTTGATTTCATCAAAACAACGTTTTCATGTTTCAGAAATTCGGCGATTCAATATTTTCCTTTTTTTTAAAAAAAAAATAATAATTGAATCTAGTTTATCCCAAATGAAAATCGAATGAAACAATTACATCGCACATAAAATTAATAGTTAAACATATTTTAACAATTTAAAATATGCTTGAAAAACACACAAACTTGTATAATCGCGAAACCGTGGCTCTGATACCACTATTAGGTTCGCTATATATCATGGGCTAAATACGTGAGACATTTAAAATTTAAATCATGCATACAATTATACACAAAAATAAAGCTCCCGATTCTCGTAGCGATTTAGCGATCGCGCGTTTATA
This sequence comes from Rehmannia glutinosa, assembly GCA_016081115.2. Lineage (NCBI taxonomy): Eukaryota > Viridiplantae > Streptophyta > Magnoliopsida > Lamiales > Orobanchaceae > Rehmannia > Rehmannia glutinosa. Next base: position 85,296,656 of record CM071925.1, read on the forward strand.
CAAGTGGTTAAATAAGATTTAGGATCTTACCTAAAATTGCTTCCTTTTGAAGATGATGTAGAAGGAATCCAAATCCTCACAGCAGGGTAAATCCTCACAAACTCGCCAATAGAGATTCAAGCGCCTCCCCTCTAATTGAGTCCACCTCTTGGTTGTGACACCGGAATAAATTCTTCGCTAATAGAACTTATTGCGTTTTCAAAATTGAAATACAGAATAGAATTTTATTCCCACAATCAACTATTGTTAAAATTTTGTAGATGAATAATTATTGGTAATTATTCTCTATTAAATTTTATTTTGAAGAACAATATAGTACATGAAGAGAGAATATGTTTGAAGAAGATGAAAACTTGTTTTTAACTTCAAAATGCTTCACGCGTCTTCACCCCTCAAAACCAGAACACTTTGCACACTAAACATTTTCATCTGATAATGAGGGTGGACAAGTTTTTCCACTTAAAGCATGCTTTTTCATTTTTTTTAATGAAAAAGCACACCTAAGAAAGTGTGCTATAATAGCCAACATATTTGTTTGCTCAAGGAAAGTAGGGAGAATAATATCCACAATGGCCACATGCATGTTGCAGCATGCGAAGGCAATATCATTTTTTTTTATTAAATACTCTCTCTATCATATATATATATATATATATATATATATATATGATTTAGATCAGGTGAGTACACGAGACCAAATCTGAGTCATTAATTTAATTTTTAAACGGTTAAGATTAATCAAGTTTTACTATTATTTAATATGTAACTTAATTTAAAAAAGGGCTTATTGGTAATTTTAATTTAAATTAATTTTTGGGAGGGAAATTATTTTTGGTAGTGGGCTAAATTTTAGGAACCGGTTATGGACGTGTAAATCCAAGATATTGCATATCTTTACAGTATTTGGTAAATGAAGAGTCATTTCCTCCATTCCATCGTCTTTCACACTAAGTCTCCGCAGAAATTTGGTCTCTCTACCGTCTTCCACCATTTTTTTCTCGAAAAGGTATCATCTCCTCCACCATCATTCTTCGTGAAACAACCTCCATTAAAGTTAGAATTAAAAATCACAAGTCCTAACCATACCCAACTTAACCCTCCGCGAAAAACCCCATCTCTTCAGTCGAAAAATCCCCAAATATTCGTTCGAGAATCAAACTCCGGTGAGGGCGAAAATCAGACGTTGTTTTTCACAGAAGTTTCGTCTTGGAACTATTAGTTCGCTGAAGAACACACCAAAGTGTGTGAATTTTTTTCAGTGGCAGCTTGATGTGTAGGTAGGGCTACTTTTTTGTCTTTTTATTTTCGTATTTTTTTTTTTATTTTTATTGCATTTTCCGAGCCGGCAACAGTGTGAATTTTTTTCCCGAGCTGGCAACAGTGTAGGTAGGGCTACTTTTTTTTTCCGAGCCGACAACAGTATGAAGAAACAATATCGCTTATTATTTATGATAAATGTGCTTTCAATTGCCTATAAATGTGCTTATACGTACCAAAAGTATAAGGGGAAATGGTGGAAATTAGTATTTTCCTAGTTTGTCATAACTATGGGGAGATAGTTTTTAATCAGCCCAAAATTGCCTATTGTTTGTCAATAACCATGGTCACATCTTTGTTTTGGACAAGTGTTGGTTGTGTGCTTTAATGAGGAAACAATATCGCTTATGTATGTTTTTATAGTATGCTTATATATATCCAGTATGTACGAAATAGTTAGGACTTTGTTGTGTTTTTGGTTTAAATTGTCTTTATTATCCGGAAAAATGAAGTCGGTAGAGTTGGCTTTTATGGGATTTTTAAATACATTTCATTCTTGATAACTATGCATTTCCTACCTTTTTTCCAAGTCCGGTAGTTTTGCATGTTGATGCTTTGTCGCTTATTTGTGTTTAGAATTATGCTTACTCACATTCTATATAATGTTTACTTATCTTATATAGTAAGCTTATTGGTGTTCAGAATTATGCTTACTCAAATTCTATATCATACTTACTTATCTTATATACTATGCTTAAGTCTGCTAGAGTTGGCTATTATGGAATTTTTAAATACGACAAATCCAAGATTGAATCCCTGTCAAGGATCATAAAAGATCATAAAGAACAATTGCTGAAAGATCAACAAACAAAATCCCATTCGGTGAACAAACAAACATTGATCGAAGGATTCGTTGGGGACAAAACCCAGCTAGGCATTGTAGTGTTGCCGCCAACACATGCCAAAAATAAGGGGAGCGGCAGTCGAGTCAAAAGCCGACTTCAGAGTCAGAAGGAGAAAGCAATAAAGGCTGGACAGGAAATGAAGAGACATTGTGGCAAATGCGGAGAAATAGGTTCGCACAATAGCAGAACGTGCGACAAGTAGTTGATGTTTTTTTTGGAGTGCATGTTTGAGACTGCTTATTAAAGCATTCGATAATGCTTATTTATACATATTTTATCGCTTATTTTTTTAGGTTTATTTTAGATTATGTACTTATTTGTTTCATATACCTAAAATTTGTTCCTTGAAACTAAAAAAAAAGGCATGTGCTCGATAATAAATATCGTGACTGTCTGTTTAATTTTTTTTACTTTGCACTTTGATTATTTACTAGCATATAAAATAACATGATATACATGCTTACAAAAACATTAAAATCTGCTTGCACAGCATTTGAATCATGCTTAAAACACACTTGAATATTGTTATATAGTATGCGATACTTGATAAGTTATAATATTTGAAATAGTGCTAACAAGACAATTGATTTACCTTGCAAGCGTTTGAATTCTGCTTACGAAACATTTGCATACTTGAAATAGTTAAAACATTAAAATATTGCTTACAATGCAGTTGATTCTGCTTACAAAGAAGAAGAACACTGCTTAAAAAATATTTGGAGTAATGATATAAACATTATAACATACCATGAAAATGAATGCTTACAATAGAGTAACATTCTGCATATTTACCACTTGAATTCTGCTTACATAGGCACTAATCAAAAAAATATTCAAAACATCACTAAAAAGTACATCAAAAGACCAAGCCAAAATTCATCCCTTCTTTAGGAGTCAGATGTTCATCACATTCTGGTATCCAATTCGGAGACGAATCCGTTGTTATTTCAATCCGTTGCTGCGGAACACTTGCAATTACAACTGTCTCAACAAAAGAAATAAATAAGCAAGATTTTGAAAACACGTTAGCATAATGGTCAATTATTATAAGCAATGTTATACTCATATATAAGCAAAGCACAGGATCAGAATAAATGGCATCGTAATCAAATAATTTCAGTTCATACAACCTAAATAATGATCAATTAACCTGATCGGTTATAACACCGAACAAACGTGAGCAACATGGTTTATTCATGACAACAAGCAATTCAAGCACATAAAAAATGCATTTCCGATCATATCATATACGTTTTTTAAAGAAAAAAATGGGGACGAAGAATTAAATTTCATGCTTCAGCTATATGTTCATAATTATAAGCATATTAGTATTCACAAATAAGCAATATTATGAATATGAATAAGCAACTTTAAAGGTTAATATGAAGAAAAAAACGTGGACGAGGAACTAAATTTTAGGTGTTCAAAATTATGTTGGTACGTATAAGCACATTTATAGGCAATTGAAATCACATTTATCATAAAGAATAAGCAACTCACTGGGTAAACATACACACAAAAAAAATGGGATGAAGATATGTCCTTTTCTGGACTACCAAGAAGTTCAGATTTGTAAGCATGTATTTTTCAAGTCATAAGCAATATTACAGACACTCATAAGCATACTGTTGGGTAATAATTACAAAAAAAAAATGGAATGCATTGATCGAATCATTGATTTTAGGAAACATTACGAATCAAATTTTAAGGGGATTCAGTAAAAAATTAACAATGAAAATAATTTTGAAGGCAAGAAAATGTGTTACCTTGTTCTTCATTAGTATTGAAGATTTCTTCATATGTGTCATCCATTCTTTTATTTCTTGATTCAGTTGCTTTGCAAATGACGAATTTTAGGTGAATTGGGAGACTATCTCGATTCACGAGAGAATGGTGGAGAAGGTGAAATAAAGTGGACGATTTAATTGAATAATGATTTGATTGACTTTGATTGTAACTCATCCTATTTTAGTGGGATTTACTAGATTTAGCTACCATAACTTATTATTATATGGACTAATCTACCCTCCTTTCGTCATTTTCGAATGACTTATCGGCAAATAAGCGGGGATTAATCTCGGCCATTGAGATCAATTTATTTACGGCTTGGATGCGGTCCTACGTACTCATATAATAGGGGGTCCTATATAACCTTCCCCCTATATAAGATTTAGATCCCAATATATATATATATATATATATATATTAAAATAAATCTCATTTATTTATTTCTCTTCAATTATATAGTTGGCTTCTACATTTAGGCCTACTAGATTAAGGTATGAGATTGGACTTTAAAATCCAATTAATTAATTCTACTAATTAATTAATTCAAATACCAATTAATCAATTCAAATATTGATTAATTCATTCTATTCCAATTATTTGGTTCTCTAATCAACTTAGATTTAATTAAATAATCAAATTATATAATTAAATATTTAATTCCACAATTGAATTAAATTAAAACCCAATTAATTAATCTATATCAATTAATTGCATCCAACTATTGGATTTTTCAATCTCAAAATGTCAACATCCAAAATTATGTGTGACCCTTTTAGGTTCAGGACTAACACTAGTAGTAGGCTTACAACTTTTGCAACTTTCGAATAATAATAACTTATTCTATTTATTAATCCAATTAATAAATATACTTGAAGTTAACTCTTTAATTTCAAGAACCTACAAATCATGGTAACACCTAGCAAGTAGCATTATTACCTAGTATTATGTGAAATAGCGAGTAAACCTATTTCAATTGCAATTGCATACATGTACGATCCTTTCGACAACTAATTTCCCGATTAAATCTTGGGCATAGATTTATAAGTCAAACCCAATTGATTTAATAACTGTGATTCCATTTCAAGTACTTGTGATTCTCTTATGAATCAAATTCATCGTGCCTTGGCCAAGGTCTTCGAACCACAAACTATGAAAACACAGGAAATTCCCTTATTAAATGATAAGTGTCGAATTCTATGTTGGCCACACACAAACATCCATGTATATCATTGCAATACCCAAAATACCTCTTTGTGTTTGCCAAGCAATCAAAAGATAAATCAAAGTATTGTAGGATATACACAAGGTATAGTCGTGCCTCAAGTACGAGGATTAATCATGTACTATTGCAATATGAAAATTCTTATTCGACAATCAAAGCTTCTATCTAAGAATTTTCATTGGGTCATGTTCAGTGAACTTGTTCGCTAGGGTTTTTTTTCAGAATGTGGCATTTGCCACACATATTTGCGAAAATGGGGTGAAAACCGGGGGGTTTGAAAAAATATGTGTAGGCGCCACCCAGGTTAGGGCGCTGCACGCGCCTTACCAGGCGCCACTGCCGTGATGATCTTTTTTTTTTGAAGCTTTTCTGCAGTGCACGGTCAAAAGGCGTCTGCCGCCACTGACAACAACCGTGCCGGGGCGCCATTAGGGAGGGCGCCTACCCTTCTATAAAGGGCGCCCTCCCTTTTCCTCCTCCTCCATAAACTAGCAAAACCACCTTCTTCCTCCTCAATTTCCTTCTTCTGTGAGTGAGTGGTGGTGGTGAGTGTAGAGTGGTGGTGAGTGGTGGTGAGTGGTGGTGGTGACTGGGGCGCGTGTTGGTGGTGAGTGGAGGCGCGTGGTGGTGGTGAGCAGCGGCGCGTGGTGGTGGTGTTGACAGGCGGCGAGTGGTGGTGGTGACAGCGGCGCATGGTAGTGGTGACAGTGGCGCGTGGTGGTGGTGACAGGCGGCGTGTTGCGGTTCCCGTGCGAGACACATTCCCGAAAATTTCAAGTAATTTTCAAATATTTTGAGCAATATTTAATTTTTCTAGTTTATTTAGTTAATTGTTTATTTTATTGTGAATGATTGTTGTTGGTAGAATTATTTTGTTAATTGTTATTTTTAGGTATTTTTATAAATTGCTAGTAAAATTTGTAGAATAATAAATTGTGTATTGGTAATTTGTAGGTATTTTTAAAATGTTAGTACAATAATATAGTAAAAGTTTAATAATGTTAGTTTACTTTTAGACATTTTTATAAATTGTAATTATAATTATTTGTAATAAATAATGTGTAGCCCTTTTTAAATTAATTAATATGTCTGCTTTTTTTTTTAATTGATTCGATTAGGCATATTCTAAATAATAATTTTGTATAATTTTTGAAGATATGTCGACAAAATTGTAGTATTTGTGCATTTTGGAGGACAAGTTGTTGGAGCAACACATATTGGCCAGTAATATCGACCTATCAAACTTAATAGGCCTTTGTATGAAATTACGAGTTTTGGATCAAAACCGCCACAAGTTGATTTTAGTAAATATTACGAGAATGATAATTGACGATTGGTTCCAATTAAAAGAGATCGGGAACTTAGATTTTTTTTGGATCCGATAACTGGTTTAAAATCTATAGATTTATTTGTTGAATCAGGAATTTTGAATCAAACTGTACCACCACCAATTCCACTGGAAAATGAGTTTTACCAATATGCATCTTATATTATTGGTGACTCTGAATTACCTTTGGTTACCCAAGGAATGACAAATATGGGTTTGGGTAGTACATGTAGACCTAGTCGAGCAATTTGGATGGATTGATTACGCATGTTGAAGCGACTCTGATTAGGGGTGATGGTTGTCTTTGCCGCGATAAAACGGGACCTTCGGAAACTAGTAATAATAGCGAGCGTGGTGATGATAGTGATGATAGTGATGATCATATTGAGAATAATGTTGTACATGAAGAGGATCATCCTGTCGGTGACATGTTCCTTTGATAGTTCCTCTCATCCTAATTTGTCAAGATCATCTTTTTTGATTCGGATTCGAAGAATATGATGGCGATCTTGATGATGTCCCGTTAAAACCTATGTATTATGACACGAAATAGGTGAGTTGAAAAAGGGTATGGTTTTCGTTGATAAAAAAACATGTGCAATCCGATTAAGGATTTTTCGTGCGTCATGGGGGCGTGAGTATAGGGTTGTGGAGTCTACGCCGACATTGTGGAAAATTGTTTGTAAGCATAATCAATCAGGATCGATTGAATCGGGCTTATCATCACAACAATGCAATTGGTGGTTGCGATCGAGTTTTCTGAAAAGACGTTCGATTTGGCAAATTACCAAGTTGGGACCGCCCCATAGTTGTGTTATGAACACTGTCTCCAAGGATCATAGAAACTTGTGTAAAAATATTATCGCTCAGGATCTTATGGGGATTGTGCAGTGTGATCCGGCTTATGATATCAAGTATGTTCAGCAAAATGTGAAGGACAAATATGGATATGAGATATCATACAATAAAGCAGCACATGACTTGAAACAGGCGAGGGAAAATGTACGGGACTTGGGAGAGCTCTTGTCAGTACTTGCCTAAATATATGGGGGCGCTACAGAAATACAATCCGGGAACAGTTGTGGAGTGGTTCCCTAAAGAAATAGACGAACATGGTGTGCATACATTGGGGTACGTTTTCTGGGCGTTTAGGCCGTGCATCGAAGGTTTTAGATATTGCCGCAAGGTCATTAGTGTGGACGGAACACACTTGTATACTAAATACAAGCATAAGATGTTAATTGCTGTGACTCTCGATGCAAACCAACACGTGCTACCTTTTTCATATGCTATTGTAGATGAGGAAAATTTTAGGTCATGGTTTTGGTTTCTTCACATGGTAGCTAAATATGTGGTTTGTGGCGCCGAGGGAATGTGTCTTATTTCAAATCGACATCCGGGTATATTAAAAGCGGTTGAACGTGTTCCCAAGTTTCAAGCACCTATCGGAGTACACAGGTTTTGTCTGAGACATGTGACATCTAATTTTAATAATCATTTTAAGAATATCATACTCAAGTACTTGTGTTGGCAAGCTGGTTCAGAGTTGAGTGTTCATTCGTTTGAGAAAATAATGGAGCAGATTAAATCATTTAACCCAGATGCTTACGAGTATTTGGTTGCGATTGATCCAAGTATGTGGACACTCTGCTATGATGAAGGGAAACGGTGTGGAATTATGACTACAAACATATCTGAATGCATGAATGGAGTACTTAAGGGTGCCCGACGCCTTCCAATCACAGCCATCGTTAAGATCACCTTTGCAAGGTCGGCTAAGTATTGTTTAGATCGCATGGCGAATGCATCACTGACTTAACAACGAAACCAAATTTGGCCAGATGATGTACACCATAGGTTTGACAAAATGCAGCGCCTCGGATTACAACATATGATGCAGATGTATGATTATACTGATCAAGTTGCAAGTGTCATCACACAAGTACCGGGTTCTCAACGTTCACGTACTTTCAAAGTGAAGTTATCTACCCAAGAATGTGTAAGTCCAAGCGGCTACGATAATCTAGAGGGGGGGTGAATAGATTATCTCCATCTTTTCGATTTCGTCCTCTTTTAACAATCGAATGCTCAAACAAAATAATGAAGGTGCGGAAAGTAAACAACACACGTCGATTTAAAGAGGTTCAACCCACCTAGGGCCTAATCCTCTACCACCCCAGTATATCCGGGATGGATTTCAAAAAGAAAAAGAATTTTATTAATTACCACAATTAATACAAATTCAACTTACAACACCTCAAGAGCACCACACTCTTCTTCAACACCACCTTTGGAGATTACCACAATCTCCTTTGAAGATTACCACAATCTTCCTTCAACGGCACCTTGTGAAGATTACCACAATCTTCAATCTTGAAGAATACCGAATTCAACACCTCAAATAAGAAGATTACCACAATCTTCTTGTACCTTCATCACCTAGATCATCCAAGTGTGCTCTTACCACAAGAACACTCACAAGGATATCTTGTGTTTGAATGATAACCAAAAATCAAGATTACAACTCAATAATGAATAATACAATTTGAGTGCAAAGTGTAATCAAGAATAGCCTAGACCTCAAAGATGTGAAAGTGATAAGCTAGGCAATTTTACAACAAGAATAATGACTATGAAAGACCAAGTGTTTGCTTGAAGTGTATCTTGTTGTGTTGTATCTCAATTGTTGTATTGGTTGCTCCAAAACTTCCTCTATTTATAGGAGATGATTGATCAAGCATAGGCTCTCTTGGGGATTGAAAATCTCTGAGAAAAATACAATTAAAATCAAGAATATAGCTGTTAGAAATCAATCCCACAATTTAAGGAAATGTGTCTGTTTGTCAAACGGTCATATTTTTCTTTGTCGATACATAGGCGACGGTCCACGAGTAAATAGACGTTGGAAAAATACACAAACGTGAAAAATAACGGCGGACGGTCGACGTCTACCTCGACCGATCGACCATCTCCCCAACCGGTCCCCCTCATGGATTTTGCAAGGATTAAAAGTTACATTTGAAACACACTTGCAGTGTACGGTCGGCCGGGGCGGCCGACCGGACCGGCCGATCGGCCTTTATGCACGGTCGAGTCGACCCTTTTTTTTTCTTCCGTCTCATTTTTGTTTCTAAAATCATCTTGAGTGCGGGTTGCCTATGGGGCGGCCAGGTCGACCACGAGGTAAATATTGTCCAATTTTTGTCGAAAATAAAACTCAAGAAATACTCAGAAAATTTAGTAAAAACATTTTAAACCGATCGGAAGTATTAGGACAACATTTAGAAACATCGTTTGAGAGTGAAAATCGATAACGTAAAATCATTAAAAGCGTTGTCCAATTTAGACGGAAATAAACTTTGAGAAAATACTCAGGAAAATATTAAAATCATTTTAAATCATTTAGGAGTATTTGGACAACCTTTAAAAACATTGTTTTGGTGATAAAATAAAATCATCAAAATTAAGATAAAAACATGTATCAAACAATCTCCCCTTTTTGATGATTACAAACCAAAACAATTTTTACACAAACTAAGAGAGCAATTTTAGAAATGATTTTCCGGTAAAAACATTTTGACCGTTTGGAAGCAACCAAAATTTCCAAAAATATTAAAGCAACCAAGTAGGGAGTAAATATTTTCAATAATAAGCACAAGCTCCCCCTATCCACAAGCACATCAAGAATAATATAAGAGCAATAATCCATAAGCTAAAAGCTTTAGCTTTTACAATTTGTTCAAGAGCTTATAAGCTCCCCCTGTCACAAAACAACATTAAATAATAATATAAGTCCATCAAGCAACAATTGGACTAAAAATAAATCACAACTTATGACTTTTATGAGCCATAGCTTATAGCTTTTATGACAAGCTTTTATTGGCTTCTTTGAGCTAATGAGCCAATATCCTGTTTTTCTCCCCCTTTGGAATCATCAAAAAGAATGTTAGGATGGTGAACACATCATAGAAGTATATCAAAGTGCGCCAAAGAAATGGTTTATCAACCATTGAGCAATGTAGGCTTAAAAACCAAGGAAAATGGGAGAAATGTATCATGATGAGTTCATACGCTCGTTTTGTTTCCCAAAACATGATCTCAATGAGTATTGAAGACTTGTGGAAGCGAGAGAATCATGTAGAGGTTGAAATTTTCATTGAAACATTTCATCGAACACATTGTGGGCGGGAAAAATAAAAAGAGTTGTATATAGCCCTTGTAAATGGTACAAGCCAAAAAAAATTTTCATATCATCAATCAATCTTATTTCAAAGATCAAAAAATCATATGCACCATATGCAATAATTTGTTCATCAATAAGAAGCTCAAAGTAGATTCTCAAGGGTTCAACCCAATTGAGATAAGCTAAGAATGATCAAGGCAAAATTAGAGCAACCATCAAGTAATAAGTCATGCTTTCAATAATACATGTATCAAATGACCCAACATATTCAACTAAGCATAACAAGGCAATAAAAGAAGCACTTTTACCATCAAGTACTTCATACCACTTATCAAACAATGCTTTAGAGTATTTTTACCATCAAATACTCCATCAAAAATCATGATCATCCACAAGTCATTATCAACTTGCAATATTAACCCTTTTAAGAAAAAACAAGCAAATATCATTAGTACAAATGAGTTTTACAAAAAAATTCATCAAAATACAAAGCAACTTAAATGAAAATACTAGAAAGTAAAGGGGTGGGGTAACATCATTCCTCATCCGAGGAGAAGCAAGTTCCGGGTATGAGGTCCTTTATGAATTTCTTCAATTTGCCAATTGACTTCTTCAAACTAGAATTTTCCTTTTTCACGACCCGGAGCTCTTTTCTAAGAGAAGCCACATCTCTAAATGTTTCTCTTTCCACTTTGGCCATTCTCTCTTTGATATTTAGATCTTCAACATCCAACTCGTCTTCATCTCCTTCCTCATTTTCTTCTACCCTAATTTCTTGTTCATTTTCCACATTTTCTTCTTCATTTTCCTCTTCATCCCTCACATCATCTCCTTGTTCGTCAAACTCACCTCTTCCAATATTTTCAACCTCATTGTCATTAAAGAAAGCATCCCGAGGTTGTTGTTGATGTCGGGCACGTCCCCTAGCGGCTTTGGTAGGAACCCGTGGTAAATGTCGTCGCATTCTTACCATTTGTAGAATGTTGGCATTATCAAAATCATTGTGACGAATTTCGGTATTCATTTCATTTTCCGGGTATCCCGATAAGTATAAGAGTCGACAAATCAAATTTCCCAAGGTATATTTCTTCTTGATAAGCTTTCTAGATTCTAACAAGCAATATACAAAAATTGCCCCATAATTTACTCTTTCTCCTCGAACAATCTTATAGGTGAGAAAGAGTTCGAGATTACTTGGAAGTTTTACTTCCTTTCCACAAACACAATAGGAGCAAATGATAGATATAATCCGATAATTTGGCGGCATTGCCGAGTATGTCACTCGGGATATACTCCTAAAAAGGTTTTCACATCATCTAGTGAGACACCGAAAATGTTATCATCCCAATGGGTGCAATTCACATTGACTACTCCATCATTTGGCACGTTAAAGTGATCACAAATATCGCCAATGTCCATGAAAAATGCCTACCATTAACATATGTGTGAAGTTCCAAAGGATTATCTATCGTAGCATCAACAATCCACATATTTGCATAGAAAAGTTTTATAAGCTCGTCATCATAGTGCAAACACGGATTATCCCAAAGTGAAACCCATCCTTGAATTTCAAAGTAAGCTCTAATATCCAGGAAATTCATCATGAAATGCTTGAAAACGAACCATACGAGTGCACGCAATTTTCTTATCATTCAATCCAATATTCTCATAATGTTCCTCCCAAGTTTATTTAAAAATCGAAATCTATTAGCTCACTGGGAGGCTCGTAGAGGAGTGATAACTTACTAGAGTCCCAATGAATGCTCGATTTTGAAACCCCGACTCTTAATTCGACAATCTCCTTCTCGATTTTGATTTTGGTCTCTTTGTAGAATATCATCTTGTTGGGGATTGGAAGAAGATTCACCCCTTTGCCTCCTTCTCCTCTCTTTTGAGGATTTCGTTCGGTAGAATTTCTTGGAGGTGCCATATATGTAAGATTCTTGTGAAAATAAGAAGATTAGCAACAAGAATCGTGAAAAATGATGAAGAATTGAAGATATTGAAGAAAGGGGAAAACAATCGCTGCTATAGGGTTTGAGAAAATATTCTTTGCGTCTGTTTTGAAACGAGAGAGTTTAAAACCTGAAAAATTGGCCTGGGCGGCGGCCGACGGTCGGTAGGGGCGACCGGTCGAGGTGCAGGGCGCACCGGTCGCCCCTGCTATGACCGTCCCAGGTGATTTTTCTTTCTCCCAGAGTTTTCCAAAATTCGATTTTTCACCCCAAAAGTTTTAAAACTTTGCAAAAATATAAGTTTGGACTATATCCGACAAATAAGGGTTTTGGGAAAACATATAAACGATAAAATCGAGACTAAACACGTAGTGCCTTTTTAAAAGAAAACATTTGCAAGATTAATTTGGGGCACTTAAGTGGTCAAAATGAAATATCTTGAAAGATATGTGCATAAGCATAATATCGAGTTTAAAAAAAAAAAAAACGAGTAGACATACCTCGATGGTTTAAGAAACTTGATGGCGTAATAGCCAATATGTGTCCTACACAAATCTTAGACAACATTTTCATAGAAAATTCAAGTGTAGACAAATAATATGAGATAACAAAAAGAGCTTATGCTATAAGATTTCATAAGAGATAATAAGCCACATAAGTCTAATAAAATGCTCAAGAGTTTTAGAAAATCATGCAAGGTCTTTTTTTTTTTTTTTTAAAAAAAATTTGAAACACATAAATATATAAGAGACCTATTTTAAAAAATAAATACTTGAAAATTCATTTTGCAATTAAGACACAATTAAAAGTATGCATAAAAAAAATGCATATACAAATGGGGAGATACGGTTTACCAATTTCGCCGTTTCCATGGGTTGTGTCTTTCCCATTGTTGATGATGATGTCTTCCCATTTGGAAGTCACTTTGTTGATGATGACTTCCTTGATTACTCCATTTCAAGGTTTGTTACCTTCCCATGGTTGATGGTTTTTCTTCTTTGAAAATCATCTTGTTGATGATGTCTTTGCCATTTTCAAGGATTGTGTTCTTCCCATTTTTGATTATACGCTCTTCTTGGAAATTGGCTTTGTTGAGAGTAGTTTTTCTTTGATCAAATGAAACGTTCATTTGATGTTTTCTTGGTGGCATGAATTTTCTCCGATTTTTGCTTTGCCGGGTACCTAATAGCACATTATTTTGTGGTACCCTCATGTGTTTGGGTCCTTTAAGATTAGCTTTGAGACTTTTAGGTCTCCAACAATATTTAGAGCTATTTCTAGCTCGACAAGAATTAGCCGTATGACCCTTTTTGCCACAATAAAAACAAGTAGTAATTCTAGGAGCATAATGACCAATATGCATAGTGACTTGATCCTTTTTCATATGATTAACAACTTTAGGCTTAAGATCAAGTCCTTTATCACAATTATGAATATCAACAATATTGGACATTTTATTGGTACTCGAGTTGGATTTTAATAAATCCTTTTTCATGCAATCAATATTCTCAACAAGAGTACTATTTTCTATTTCAAGATTTCTAACCTTATCAAGAGTGGTGGTGTGAGCACATGATAGTGATTCATAGGAAGTAAATAAACTATCCTTATCATTTTTCAAAATATTGAATTCCTTTTTCAAATTTTTATACTTAACAAGCAAGCTTTGGAATTCATCTTGAAGATCATCAAAATCATTTTGCAAGTCACTATAATCATTTTGAATAACAATATCATAAGAAGTAGAGGGCTTAAGACATACCTCATTTTCTTCATTGATGCCCATAAAACAATATTCAACTTCTTCATAATTGGAAGTTGTAGGAGGCTTATTCCTTAGATTTGAGCTTGTATGATCTTGAGAAGTAGATGCTTTTGTTTGACTCCTTTCATTTGCAAATACTCCATAGATGGCTTCTAATTTTTGCCATACTTCATGTGCCGATCGAATACCTACAACATGATCAAATTCCAAAGTGGTAAGTGAACAATGTAAGATATTAAGAGCTTTACCATTTAAGGAGATGATTCTCTTCTCTTCATCATTGAGCTCTTTGAAGCCTTTAGAGGTGTGTGGTGTATTCTTCGTCGGAATGGATTCTCCATTGATGACGGTGTTCCAAATATCGAACCCGCAACTTTGTAAATAGCATTCCATTCTTTCTTTCCAAAATATAAAATTTTTGGAATTAAACCGAGGTGGCTTGGTGGTGGAGGTGCCGGATAGATGAGCTTCGTTCGTAGCCGACGATCGTTTCTCTTCACTCGCGATGTGAAACGAGCTTGCCAAAGAGTTTGGCTCTGATACCACTTGTAAGTCCAAGCGGCTACGATAATCTAGAAGGGGGTGAATAGATTATCTCCATCTTTTCGATTTCGTCCTCTTTTAACAATCGAATGCTCAAACAAAATAATGAAGGTGCGGAAAGTAAACAACACACGTCGATTTAAAGAGGTTCAACCCACCTAGGGCCTAATCCTCTACCACCCCAGTATATCCGGGATGGATTTCAAAAAGAAAAAGAATTTTATTAATTACCACAATTAATACAAATTCAACTTACAACACCTTGAAGAGCACCACACTCTTCTTCAACACCACCTTTGGAGATTACCACAATCTCCCTTTGAAGATTACCACAATCTTCCTTCAACGGCACCTTGTGAAGATTACCACAATCTTCAACCTTGAAGAATACCGAATTCAACACCTCAAATAAGAAGATTACCACAATCTTCTTGTACCTATCACCTAGATCATCCAAGTGTGCTCTTACCACAAGAACACTCACAAGGATATCTTGTGTTTGAATGATAACCAAAAATCAAGATTACAACTCAATAATGAATAATACAATTTGAGTGCAAAGTGTAATCAAGAATAGCCTAGACCTCAAAGATGTGAAAGTGATAAGCTAGGCAATTTTACAACAAGAATAATGACTATGAAAGACCAAGTGTTTGCTTGAAGTGTATCTTGTTGTGTTGTATCTCAATTGTTGTATTGGTTGCTCCAAAACTTCCTCTATTTATAGGAGATGATTGATCAAGCATAGGCTCCTTTTGGGGATTGAAAACTACAGTAAAAATACAATTAAAATCAAGAATATAGTTGTTAGAAATCAATCCCACAATTTAAGGAAATGTGTCCGCATTGTCAAACGGTCATATTTTTTTTGTCAATACATAGAGGCGACGGCCGCACGCATTTAAATAGACGTTGGAAAAAATACACAAGAAAATAACACGCAGGCGACCGTCGACGTCTACTCGACCGGGTCGACCATCTCCCCAACCGTCCCCTCATGGATTTTGCAAGGATTAAAAGTTCTGTTTCAAACACACTTGCAGTGTACCGGTCGATCACGCAGGCGGCCGACCGGACCGGCCGACGCCAGCCTGCACGCGGCCGAGTCTTGCTTTTTTTTCTTCCGTCTCATTTGTTTCTAAAATCATCTTGGTACGGGTTGCCTATAGGGCGTACTGGCCGACACACGACGTAAATATTGTCCAATTTTTGTCGAAAATAAAACTCAAGAAATACTCTGAAAATTTAGTAAAAACATTTTAAACCGATCGGAAGTATTAGGACAACATTTAGAAACATCGTTTGAGAGTGAAAATCCAATAACGTAAAATCATTAAAAGCGTTGTCCAATTTAGACGGAAATAAACTTTGAGAAAATACTCCGGAAAATATTAAAATCATTTTAAATCATTTAGGAGTATTTGGACAACCTTTAAAAACATTGTTTTGGTGATAAAATAAAATCATCAAAATTAAGATAAAAACATGTATCAAACAGAATGTTCATGCGGTCAGTGGAAGAATGATGGAATTCCATGCTCTCATGCAATGCAAGCTTGTCGCCATTTTAGGGTTGACCCAAGTGTTTTTATGAAGCAATATTATACCACTAGCTAGCGCATTTGAGGACATATTCTCGCAGACAATTTGTACCATTGTCCGACGATGATGAGTGGGATGAGCCACCTTTCCGGATGCAACATAATCCCGGCGTCGTCTTGTTAGGCGACGTGGAAGAGATACAACATCAAGAATTTGTAATGAAATGGATCGTCCACAAACCCGTGCGAGACAACAATATCGTGCAAGTGAAAGGGCTGAAACTTCACAACGTGGATCGTCATCCCATCATATTTAGTTTGCTATGTTGTATCATAGAATATGTTATTGTAATAATTAAATAGGAATGTAAGGTTTAGTTTGTTAAGTTGTATGTCTGAATTGATCAATGTAACCTAGACGTTTGTTTTAATGTATGAAATTGCTCACTACTTTCATTGTATTACTATCTATTGTATTTACAATTGCATTTTCCTCAGATTTACACGCACTGTTATATGTCTTATTCATTATGCATTTTGTATGTCATTTGTAGTTGATTATTTACATTTTCATTCACAGGATGGATGCCGATGCCATTAGACATGTTTATGGACCATAGGATCCTCGATATTCGACGCATGCAGAGACACATCTGGCCTCGAGTCTTTATATAGAGGAGAAGTTGATAAAGTAATAAATACTAAAAAAGGATGTGGTCTGTTTTTGGAGTTTTAAGTCGGGTGCAGATGATCACCTTTATCCCCGTGTTTTGGATATTTTGTATGATATGGGATTATATGGGGTTTATCCGTGGATGGGGATCAGAATGTGAGGGTCGTTTTTTTTTCATACTATTGACAGTGGCGTTTCTATTGTGGACCATATTTGGGTTTCGTACTACACTGCAAACAAATGAGAGGAGGACACGGATACTTAATGTAGCCATTAGACAAAGATCTTACACAGATTCGGATCGATGATGAGACCCCAGTAACGTGGTTGTTGAGCAAAGATGCACGTGGTTGTGCACTACTTCGATAGGATGTCGTATGATGCCGGACTCCTCCCGCAATAGTGTGTCATTATTATATCTTGTAGATTAGAGAATGTTCGAGCAATGCGGGCGCTTTAGTTGGGGCGTATTTGTTTTGGCATTTCTATATCGTGAGCTTTGCAAGGTCTTTGGTGATGCGGATAAAGAGTACATGGGTGGGCCATTAAGTATTCTTCAGGTATATATTTATTACTATGCAGTTAATGTTATACATGACATAATTTTTGTTGGTAATATATATATATATATATATATATATTTCTTATGTAGATTTGGGCGTGGTCTCGAATGAGGACTATAGTGCCAGAGAATATAAGTTCTATGATTATAGCTGGTACACTTCTAGGGGTTGATAGGGTGTTGGGATTACCACCATACGGGGCCAGATGGGTACAACATCACAGCTATGGTCGCACTTCGAGACATTCAGTGAGGATATATAGAGAGATTTTTGATCGGTTGTTGCCTCATCAGGTATTACACATTTATATTACTCATTATTATAATTAATACGCACATCACATTTTAATACATGGTTATTTCTTGGCAGTTTATATGGCAGCCATACGATTTGGAGGACCCAGATATTGCAGATCTTGGACCTCGATGTCTGACTGTGCATTGGCTATCGCGTTGTCCACTGATCAATTACGCGATTGTGGAGATATACCATCCGGTCGATTTCTCGAGACAATTTGGTGGTAGACAAGGTATTCTCAAAGATATACACCATAGTCATAAGGATGCATGAGTATGATCGTAGAGGTCGAGATCTGTTTTGATTGGAGATATACACATCGAGACCGGATCCGATTCGGGATCGAGACATTCACATATCGTCAACGTAGAGCCGATTGTTGGAGATTCTGATACGGTTGATGGCTATATGGCTTGGTATAGTAGGATTACTAGGCGATTGATTACGCCGGTCGGGTTGGATCATTTGCCGGGTTCGGCCGTCTAACATATCAAAGACGTGATGCCATGGTATAATTTAATACTATTTTAGTCATAATAATTTTATAGTAAATGAATCAAAAAATAATATTTTTTGTTATTTGCATTTTACAGTTTATGTGGATGGAACAACTTAGGATTTCTTCAGCTCAGGTGTCATTTGAGGATCGCGAGTCAGTTGCACGTTTACAACGTGTTGCTAGAGATGTTAGTAATGATATTGAGCGGACACGCAAAAAACCTGGCGGGAGAGGCACAAGAGCACCTGCAGGAGATAGGGGACGTGGCAGAGGACGACGACACCAGCCACAACCATCTACAGCTGGACCTTCCACCACCCATGATGTTTCTTCATCGGCACCTCATGTTGACATAGTTGGACCTTCCAGGACTTATGATGTTTCTTCAGTTGGACCTCCTATTGACATAGTTGGACCTTCTACTTATACACCTCAGATGCACTATGGTACGAAATTTATTAAATTCATAGAAATGATTTTAATAGCAAATGGGTATTTTAATTGATCATTTTCCATTTTATATGACAGGTCCGTCTATATCCACTTCGGGTTATTTTGCCCCTCAGTGGACATCATTTTCATCATTATTAGAGACTGATTATAGTGCTACGAGACCTCTATATGGTGCCCATGATCCGTCCACGTCCGAGCGTCCGCATTTTAACATATCGCCCGTCTCATTTCCGTCTGCACTCAGTGCATATCGTGATTTGACTGGAGAGTCTACACCATCAGCTGCAGATGATCAAGATGATGAGGACGCGCCACAACATTCTGCACATGACGACCAAGTAGGATCTTTGGTAGGCGTAGAAATACTTAGACAGGGAGGGTAGCGCCTAGGTGTGGCAATCTGGGGTCATAGAGTTTAGGATTTTTCATAGAGCTTATTGTAAAACAACTATTGAATCAACTTATTTAATATTAGGTCTGTATCTTTTTATTACATTTATTATTATACATTTATTTCACATACATTTACTACATTTGCATTGATACGTCTTATCAGTGTAAGCTTTATACACATGTCTAGTCTTGTCAACAAAGCTTTATCAGATGCCAGTGTTATCCAGATGTCAGCTTTATCAGATGTCAACTTTATCCAGTGATACATCTTGTCAACATAGCTGTATTAGCTGTTGGGCCTTGTTTGAATAACTTAACAAATTTACAAAAATGTCATTATGAATACTTCACATCGCCTATAAATACATGCTGAAAATTTCATTTGATTGCAACTTGAACTCGTCCCCTCTAGCAACCCAAAAAAATTATATTATTTCTATTTTCACTCCAAATGGATGAGCTCAACTGGTCCCCTCTACCATCCCCACAGAAGCCTAACTCCTAGTTATTGATGAGTCTCTATAATGCGAAAAATACAAGGTGGACATCGCCGATGGACATCATTCTCGTTGATTCACTACTAAACGAGAAGAGTAAAGGCAACTGGGTAGTTGGTAAAACGAACAATAGTGTGGCCATTCTAGAGGCGAGAGCAGTTCTGAAATTTGCATTCCAATGCAATTTTAAGTTCGCCGAGGTAAATCAACGAGTTAAACATCTTCAAG
Source organism: Rehmannia glutinosa (assembly GCA_016081115.2). NCBI lineage: Eukaryota > Viridiplantae > Streptophyta > Magnoliopsida > Lamiales > Orobanchaceae > Rehmannia > Rehmannia glutinosa. The sequence continues at coordinate 85,316,745 of CM071925.1, forward strand.
CCCGCTATACTTTGTTCGCCAAAATGCTAAGTACGCCGGGTGTACATTGGGATCGTAAACTCAATTTCGTGCACGCAAAGGGCAACTCACCGGGTCACTTGGCGTTCGGTAAGTTAAATATTCTTATTTTCATCATGCGAGTTGTATTATATAACATTATGTAATGTAAGTATATTAATCATTCATTTTGTTTAATTTTTAGGATGATGACATGTTATTCTCGGATGCTTATATGGATGGAGGAGAACCTTTATTTGATAAGCTTCAAATATTGTTTAAGGTACGAGCCGTAAAACACAAGGCTCAAGCAACTTGCCGGGTCACCCTAAACGCTACTTGCCATCACAATCTAATCCGAGCAAGGAAGTTCTTCTTCATGCCAAGATTGATCGTGCGCGTGTGTTCTTGTTGTTTGTGTCGATTTCGCGTACTTATGTTGTAATGACATGCCGTATCTTATTTCAGTATTTTAAAATGTAATTTTCTTGCTGTTTTTTTTAATTATGTTTACTTTATTATGTAATCGTGTTTTGATTGAGTTATATTTCGATTCAGTAATATCCAAAAATTGTGTGTTTTATATTTAAACTTTCAATTTCGAAAATAATTAAAAAATAATTTGAGTTGTAGGCGCCGGTTGACCGGCGCCTACGTGGCAGAGAGCAAAAAAAAAATAAATACAAAGGACAGCAGCAGGCGCCCTTGGTATGGGCGCCTGGGCGCCTACACCTAAATACTCAATCCCTCCCATTTTCATCACAATTTTGCAAATGTTTGTGGCAAACACCACAAACAGAAAAATAACCATGTTCGCTAACAAACACCCACATATGTGCATTTGTGTCTCAACACTGATGCTAATGGAATGCAATATCCTCGTCTCATGAGCATGCACCATATGTACAAGTCTTACGGGGTTATTTAATGTCCTATCTTGAAAACCCATCGACTTGGAACAAATTTAAGATCAAAGCCTTAGAGACATGTTCCATGATCGCCATCAAATGCGCGACCATGCCTCATAGCTTAAATTGATCTAAGGACTTTATCATATGTGCAAATATGTGATAAATGCAAAAGAACATAAGATAAAGAAATGCCTTTATATTATTATAATTTCCAATAAAATTATTTTACAAGTAGAATAAAATCCAATCTAATTGGAACGCCGAACATTCTACTCTAACAGTTAGTTGTACCGTTATCGTTATATAGAATGCTTTGCTCATAACCTATTTACCATATACCATTGTTTAGTGCTTACTGTTATAATCGTTGCTCATCGTTACTGTTGATATTACCGTTTGTGAACCGTTACAATTTATCAAGTTTGTATTGGTGGGTGTAGCTTGGACAGTTCATCGAATAGTTCGCCTATGATGTATTTATGGACTACACAAATGTCTATTCCCTCTTCTGGCCGTCAATTGGAGACGATGGCAAAATTAGGTCGTAGAATAATGTATTTCAGAATAGGGATTTTATGTTTTAGTACCTGTACTGTAGACACTTTGTCGATTTGGTATCTAACGTTTCCGATTCACCAATTTAGTACCCATACTTAATATATTTTTATAAATTGGTATCTATTCACTTTTAAAGACGAAATGTCCCCAAGATATTTTTAATTTTATTAAGAAATTAATTTTTAATTAGATCAAATTTAAAAAATAAATTTAATTAAGAAATAACTTATTTTTAATTAAATTAAATTATCAAATTCTTATTGTAAAAAATTAAATAAATTAATTATTTTTTAAAGAATTCGATGAAAATACTAATTAAAAATTAGTATATTAATAAAAAATTGCTTTAATTTTCATATTTACTATCTTAATTTTATTTTTTAAATTATTTAATTTTCTATTTAATTTTTAAATTTAGTAAACTAATCTAATTTTTCTTTTCGATTAATCAAATTTTAATTTATGTACTAATTTACTAATTTAATGTAATTAATTTTATTTTTTCTAAAAATTCATTATTTTTAGAAATTTCATTTTTTTATTAATTAAATTAACTAAATTCTAAATGATTTTATAATTTAAATAAATATACTCAAAAATTTATTTTTAGTACACTTATGTTTCTGGGGGCATTTTCGTCCTTAAAAGTGAATGTACCAATTTATTAAAAAATGTGAAATATGGGTACTAAATTGGTGAATCGGAAATTTCATGTACCAAACTAGCAACGTGTCTATAGTTCAGGTACTAAAAAAGTAAATAACCCTTTAGAACAATCCATAAGTTTAAACCTACAATTAAAGAGTCATCGTGCCAATTGGGAGGGATAAGATATAGGCTTCGGCTATAAGTGGTGCATGGGAGAACAAAATACAAGTTCAATGTCTGATCAACATCGACCTTGCATTTGCCTTAGAGTTGTACAGTCTGTTGGATTTTAAAATGGTCCACCTACTGTCCATTCTAAATCAGTTGATTACCCAAACTCTTTTTACTGTATTTGATCTAGTGTTATAATCGATGCCAGACTATGGAAATCGTAAGGTTAATAAAATTGTATGTGAAAAATTAATACTATCCATGATAACTACTAATATGTTTCAGGGAGGGCTACTAATACTTTCGAGAGAAAAAACAAATGGTTTTTAGGTGGACCACTATTACACTTTAAGATGACTACAAATTATTTTCAGGGGAAAAATTAATACTTTTTAGGGCACGAGGGATACTACGTAACAACTTAATATTACAAATATGTCACCACCCCTACTAAGGGTGTCAATTTACGTTGGGTCCAGTTTCGTTGGTACAAATCCTGGGTTCACGGGTCAGAATATGTCAACACAAATACGTCTGTTTAATTATTCGTGTCAAAATTTTGAACTTGAACCCGACCTATTTATTTCACAGGTAATTCGAACCCGGCCTATTAAACCCATTTAATAATTATTTTTATGTAGTACATTCAATAATTTAATTTGAATAAATTTAAAATTTTAAAAATCAATTACATTGGCGTACTATTCAATCAATAAAAAATCACTATTCACGACATAAAAAAACAATATAATTACATAAATAAATACTAATCATATTTTGAGGACAACATACAAAAAGATATATAAATAATAACAACATACATAATTAATGAGGTTTTAACATTTAAGTTTTAAGGATATGTCTTGTTTTTATTTTTTTCTTATAATTTATTATTTACTTATTTTTTTAAATCGCAAATGGGTAAACGGATTAAATGAGTCATAGCACTTGAACCCAACCTGTTTAATTAGCGGGTTCTTCGGGTTCGGCCCATTTTTGATCTGGATCCATGAAGTCAGGACCCATACACATAAATTTTGTGTTAGGTTTGTGTCGGGTTTGCGTGTTGGGTCCGAAATTATACCCTAGCCCCTAGTGGTGCTATGTCACCGCCCTCAAAATATTACTAAAATGTCACTGTGGATTTGGGCATGGATCCATTTGACGAATTTAGACCCGTTAGATAACCCGACACAAGTTTTTGCCCTTGAAATTAAGGGCTAAAAATCCACAGCTATTTTTATTTTTATTTTTCCATTAGAAAGCTTATTTTTTCGCCTAGGTAAAGACTAATAAACTTATGCATGACTGGTGAAAAGTGGCAATACATGTTAAACAAGGATTAATATTTTGGGTGTGGAAATAATGATCATGGTTACAACTCACAAGTATTAAAGTGACAATCCCTATCATTCTTGAAAGCTACGTAAACTGCATGGTGATGAAATATGTGTATTCCACTCAAATTATGTATGCAATACATATTTTGCAGATGGAATTGGATTCATACTTTCTATTATTTTGATTATTTTTTATTGAGAAAACGACGTATTATTATCAAGTGTCGGACATAACTTGGGCACAACATAACACTATTTGATATATAGAAATATGAGTACACCACCCAAAAATAATTGTCCTCAAACAAAAATTAATGGAAACATATATTCATTCTTTTGATCTATATATAATATATAAAAGTGTCCGCCAAAATGTAACATATAATATAAGAAGAAAATATTGAAGTTGATTGTTAAAATCATAAAATGTTTATTATTAGTTTCTTTGTAATAAATGTATTAATTTACTATTTAAGTCATGTAAAGTACTGATGCCTTTACTAGTGATGTAATTTAATTTGCAGCATGTCATAAATTATATACTTTGTAAATTTAATTATATTACTAATTCACTACAAGAAAATTCCAATCTATCGACAGAATTTACCAACGGAAATGATTTTGTCACTAAATTTTACATTTACCTACAAAATACCTATAGAATATAAAATATTATTTACTCCCAAACTATACCGACTAATTATCGAGAAATTACCAATAGTTTTTAAATTTACCGATAGAAATACTATAATTATTTACCAACTGTTTTAGATTATGTTGGTAAATATTTATCTACAACGATTTTACTTACACTTTACAATTATCATAATATTTACCTACATGTTTTTTTGTAGGTAAATTAATTTTTTCTTATAGTGTATGGCATGATTAATGGTATGTGAGAATGAGCATTCCCAACTCCATACTCATTTACATGATTGGTATACTTTAGCACTATAAATATTCATTCAAATAGAAATTCCTATTACCAAAATTATGGAATAGTCATTTATCTCAGATGTGGTCCTATATGAGACCGTCTCATGGATTTAATTTCATGAGACGGATCCTACAAAACACAAAAATTATGGATTTCTTAATTTTATAGGTTTGGGTTTGGGTTGGAATCGTACATACATGTAGGATCCATCTCATGGAATATATCTGTGAGACTGTCTCATACAAGGTTTTGTCATTATCTCATTCCTCATGGGTTTAGCTATTATGTAATTATTTTGCAGCTTTTCTACATTCTATTGAATACCACTTTCTTTTTGTTAAAAACATTAATCATCCCCTCCGCAAATAATTATTACAAAAATCATGTTAAAGCAAAACAGACCACTAAGGTGGTCAATGGCGGATCTAAGGGGGGCAAGTGGGGGCCACTGCCCCCCCAAAATTTTTCAATACTCAATTTTTCTACTTGTTATTTATTTCAAAATTATATCTATACTAATGAAAATTTATATTTGCCCCCCCAAAAGTTTTAAGAAAAATTCATTCTATAGGTTTTCGTAGGTTTTGCCCCCCCAAGTCCCGAATCCTGCATCCGCCACTGAAGGTGGTGATTGCTCATTAAAATAATTTTCATTCCACTAGAGGAAATTTTATACCCTAAAATGCGATTGCTTGTGAAAGTTTTCATAAAATACACTATTCATTCATATGAACTTTTTTCTCTTACCAATCAATTCTACTTGTTTTTTTTTTAAATCATCAATCATTATTACACATTTTTTCACAAATTTACTATTTACACATGTACTTACATATTTCTAACCACCAATCATCTGAAATTATTATTTTGCTACTTTTATATTAAATCAAATTTTATCATTATATATATCTTCTCAAAAAACAATTATCATTATATTTTCATCTCATATTCAATCACACTTTATTATTATTTCAAAACAAATTTCAATATATGTACTATTCTCTAAGGAAAAAAATTCCAAAATAAATTATGATATCCGTTCTCTTTTTGTCCAAAAGCTAAGGACTTGTATGATTTCCATTCTAGTAATGAATCTCAATTCTCACGTTTCATCTCATTGAGATGATTTTTAAATTTTTATTAAGATTTGTGCAAAATTGAAATTATGTATGTTTATAGAAATTTTGGTGAAGAATTAGTTATAATGTGAAAAATGGATGGAAAATTAATAATTAATAATTAGATGAAATTTTGGTGAAGAATTTATAATGTGAAAAATGGATGGAAAATTAATAATTAATAATTAGATGAAACTGATAGTGGTGGATTTTTAAAAATTAATTTGAAAATAATGATTTACATGAATGTGGTGGTAATGGGTCTCACAGATATAATATGGTTGGAAAATGAATAAGTGGTAGTAGTGAGTCCCAATTGGGTATAGAGGTGCATGTGAGAGTTGAGAATATATGATTGAGCATTTTTTTGTGGAAAATGAAATAAGAAAAATGAGATATTTCTAATGAAATTGAGTAAAAATATATAAATATGGTTTAATTTTCTGAAATAGTAAAAAGTGGGAAAAACTCCATTTGAATCGAAACCGTACGTATAAGCTCTCACTCACTAAAGAGTGCAAACTTATCTTAAAGTATAATCCCATATTTTACATCTTGGTGACCTAAATCTCATAGTAATTAAACTTCGTCAATTGAGCACTAACTATATTCGAATGTTGTGTTTTGGTGAGGAAAAAGAAAAGAATCAAAGAATAAAGACGTAAGCATGCAAACATTTCTGACGAGTTAGTGCTCAAATATTAAGCGAGTTGGTATTAGGCACTTAGAAGATGCAGTTATTGGCATTAAAACTCTTTAATCAAGTCTTATTCAGATATTGTTATGCATATGCCCACAATAAAGATATTTGTTAATGGTATCTATCTTTTCTTTTCTAGAACTAGGGTTCTTTTAGTTATCTTCATAAACTAATTAGAGCCCTGGACTTAGTGATTAATTATTAGGCACGTTTAAAAGTAACTAAATCATATTATGACAATTATGATTTTGTAACACTTATCTAATCATAAATTCCTATGAATAAAACAAAAACTCCTATCGAGGCCTAACGGTCCGATCTATTAGACGGATCTGACCCGCGAATCCGGTGGCATTTCCGTAATATTAGCAGTGATATTTAGTAATTTTCAGGGACCACCGGTATTAACGAAATCTTCCAAAAGTATTAGTCGTCATTCTTCTAAAAAGTATTATGATTCTTGAAATGTATTAGTAGTTCCTCAAGAATTTTTTAGTATTTTTCCGAATATACTCCTAAAATATATTAGCAAAGTCCTCAAAAAGTATTAGTAGTTCCTCGAAAAAGTATTAGTAGTTCCTTGAATATAATTAAATTTTTCTCCCCAAATGTATTAACAGTCCTTCTGAAAAGTATTAGCCGTTCTTCTAAAATGTATTAGCAGTTCTTCTGAAATATATTAGTAGTTTCCCTAAATATAATTAAATTTTTCTCCTGAAATGTATTAACAGTCCTTCTGAAAAGTATTAGTCGTTCTTCTAAAAAGTATTAGCAGTTCTTCAGAAATGTATTAGTAGTTCCCTGAAGAGTATTTTAGTATTTCTCATGAATATACTCCCGAAATGTATTAGCAGTCCCTCAAAAAAGTATTAATAGTTCCCCGAAAATGTATTAGTAGTTCCCTAGAGAGTATTTTAGTAATTTCCTTGAATATAATTAAATTTTTTCTCCCGAAATGTATTTGTTGTCCCTCGGAAAAGTATTAATAGTTTCTCGAAAAAGTATTAATAATTTCCTAGAGAGTATTTTATCTACAATTCCACCATCCTCACCATTGCCTTTACTTTCTCCAACAAATTCTCCACTTTCTCCCCACTCACGTGAACCATCCACTAATCTAATAAGCTCTCCACTTAACTTACCATATTTTCCTCCAATTTGTAATAATTCAAAATTTATTTTGCATGCAGCTCATTCACACACTCCGTGTGAATCTCCTCCATCTCTTGACTTCGCGCCCCCATTACCACCTTCCGACATAATTCCTTCGTCTTCTCAAGGCGGCGGCAACGCCGTGACGCTCTCCAACATCGACCAGTTCCTATTTGAGAATTTCAGATCGTTGTACCAAACGGAGTACGAAGAACAGATTTCGATGAAGCGAAACGACGTCGTCAAAACAATGGCGTTTTTTGTTTTTGCAGGGGGGCCTGGTTTGTAATTTCACTTCAGTTTTTTTTATTTTTTCGTGGATCCGGGTCAGGTCTGCGAAATGGGTAAGATATTTAGACCCGTCTAACGGATCTCCTGGTTTGTAATTTTACTTCAGTTTTTTTTAATTTTTCGCGGGTCCGGGTCAGGTCTGCCAAATGGATAGGATATTTAGACTCGTCTAATGGATCTAGATCCGTTAGACGGTCTGACAGGAGACTAGCTCATGAATAAATATTGAAGAAAATTAATATCTACCACAACCAAGCATGTTTATATAATTATATTGTCACTCTCATCCTTATTAATACATATATATATATATATACCTTACCATTTCCGCCAATAGAAAGGGTATAAAATCCTTTTAAACTTCTATTTTCAACATTTCAATAATTTGATCTATATATTTGAAATTTATAATTTTCAACTCAACTTGTACCTCAAACCTAAATTTTTTAACCCAAACACAACCTTGAAGTAATAGTTAGAACTAGATTAATTGATATACTTTAATTAAACAAATAGAATAGAGAAGTGGGACCCATGCACTACTACCTTGAATAGAATACTATAGAAGAATAATTAAACTATGTTTTTTTATACCAAGGTTTCATGTTCCCACGTGACTAGTTCTCGGGGAAATAGCCCCGGTCCCTTAAAAACTGCCCTGTAAACTCGAGAAATATGTCTCCTAAGTCCTTCACTACAAAAAAACAAGGGAATTCCAACGAAAAAAATATGTTGGTATTTGACCAATTTCCATTGAAATTATCAATTCCAATAAAAATTTCAATGGAAAAGCATCATTGGTATAATGACCGTTGGAATAACAAAATTCCAATGAAAATTCCTATGGAAAAATATTCCAACAGTACCAAATGGTTTTGCTTGTCGTTGGACTTTCTGTTGGAATTTTCCAACGGTATGCTGTAGCATTGGAATTTCCATTGGAATTTTGAAAATTCCAACAGTTTTTTATTCCGTTGGAATAATTTCGTTGGAATTTGATTGTTTTCTTGTAGTGCTTAATATACTCAACTCTCGCGCACAAGGAGTCGTCCCCCAAGTTGTGAAGCCCTCGATTTTTATTCGAACATGTACTTTTCTCACGTATCGTCTTTATACTATTTGACAATTCTACCGCGTTGCTTTGACGGGTAAACATTAATGATAAATATATTTGTATTTAAATTTTTTTAATTATTACTTGTGATCGTAATCATTTATTAATTTTATTTCACGTTTATGATCACTTGGTTGGTCATCATTATTATTACTTGTGTATTTATTAGTCATCTTAGAAATTTAAGAGACTATTTATTTTAGAGATTTATACCTTATAGAATTGAGAACTCGACTTAGATTAAGTGATCATGAGACTTATAAGTGATCAAGGAAAATCACTAATTATTTTGGAGATTGATATTATTCATCTATATCATCAATTTTGGGGAAACAAATATGGAAATGCCACAAATACCCCTTAAGGGGCGGCCATGGTGGGTATTTTTAGTGTAGAAATATCTCTCAACTCTTGTACACATACACATTAGGTATTTATCTTGTGTATTACTACACCATTAATTCAAACATCTTAGAATTATCTTACAAGTTCAACCACCCAAGGCTAAATTGCATTTTTAGTCATGTATCATTGGTCCAGTGGCATTTTTAGTCCTTTAACTATTTCGAGTTGCAGTTTTGGTCCTGGACAATTTTGCCCTTATGGCAGAATAGCATTTTTGGTCCTTTTTCTTTCTAAGACAAAGCAATAATGATCCTATAACTTTCGAAAATTAGCAATATCAATCCTTTCATACCATAGCTAGTTTCAATAAACCCAAATTTCATAGATTATAGGAATTTGCTTTTTCTGAAACCTATTTTGTTCGTGGCATTGTTACACCTACTTAGATCCAGTCTCTATTCAGAGGTTTTAAATGGATCATGTCAGATTTCCAGCCTATAAACTCAATAGGACATACTTATGCAAAATTCTCATAATACTAAATAATTTGATTTCAGACTAAGATTTTGTTAAAACGGATATAGTCCATCACGACAATATCAGGCCCAACATGCTTCGGTAAAATTAATAAATCCCTTAAAATTCATACCTTCTTTGACCGAAACAGCACCGGGTGAAATGGTTCGCAACACCACCGATCGGAAGATTATCGCCCGGATCGTTTGACAAACAAACTCCTCCTCACTGTTCAACCTCACCCTCGTGGGAAGATGATCGCAAGTTATCCGACTCTTCAAAGAATCGTTCAAAGACAGCCTTGGTTCGTTTCCTACTCCAGGCGTATAAGTAATTCTTAAACGGGATGAATTAATGGAACATTATGAAGACATGTTGAAGCAAAAATCCCCTTTTTATTAAGAACTTATTGAAATATTTATTAATTAGTAATCCCCTTTTGGGAGGAGAATACCGGTTTAGCCTCTCATAGATGAGGCGTACACTCGTAAACACATAAAACTTAAAACTAAAACACTCAAACTATTACAAATTTATCACTCAGATTTTATTTGTAAGAAAACTAAGAAAAATGTTCGATGTCCTCAGCTTCCTTCAAATCACCCATTTTATAGATGTAAGTCCGGACTTGAAAAACGGACTCCAAATCTTGCTGATACTTATGATGTCACTGCTTACGTCATATCCTGCATTATTGCCTCGCCAGCTGGTTTTCTTTTTCTTCCGCGTGACTAAGCCCATGTGAAAGTTGTCGGGGAATCTTCTAAAAAGTTGGTTTGAGTGGTCCCCGAGGAAAACGCGTTTTGTGAGCTGGGCCCTTGTCCTTTCCAGCTGCCTGGTCTTGTCGGTCGGGTTTGGGTCGATAACCTTTCCCAAACTCAGGTTCCTTCTGTTCGGGGCATACTTGACAGATCCGGTCGATCCAATGGCCCGCATGCGCCATATTGAATTTCCGGTAAGTTTCTTTGCTTGGAATCTTGTTTTCCCGTGAGAATTCTTCGTTTGGTCTCGAAGAGTTCCTCCGCAAATCCCGTGGTTGATCCGGTCATCGAATTCAAAAATAAAGATCCATTTGCCGAATTTTGGAAGAACTTGAATGGATATTTGACTTTGTCCATTTGATTAGACAAACCCAAAGACCCATGCTCGCCAAATGGGTAGAAGCTTTGTCTTGAGAATGCTCCTACTAACATCGGTCCTTCTTCCAGGTGAAGTTTCGCTTTAATGTATCTTAAAGCATTTCCATCCGGTCTTCTTAGCTTGATGAAATGAAAAGCTTCATTAAAGCCTTTCTTCTTCGGTTCGGTTCGAGCCGCATCGATAAAATACGGTTCCAAAATATCTCCTCTCGGCCAAGTGTGGATTATTGGCCCAAGTCTCGTAAATCGCTTCCCCAATCCATTTTGGTAATTTTGAAATTTATGTTAATCCTGGTGACACGATATAGATGGAAGCTAAAGCTCCAAAAGTATACCATCCTCGTACTTCATTTGGATGACTTCCTGGTTTCATCCAAACTCGGGATACTTGCCTCGAGATATCAACCATTGTTTTTCCGGGTTAATACCTTGTCTTGTAATTAGTTTCTCCCATTGCCGCCGATATACCCGCATAGGAGAAATCTTAATCTCGTCGATTTGAACCTTAGATTTGCCTGTCTCGTGGCCTAAGATTCAACTCTCCTCTTTACCCGGAGTCTTTGCCGGGTTGACTTGAAGACTCGGGTTGTGACACGGAGCTTCAACATTCGTTCTGATTTGTACACCCTCGGGGAAGCATCACCGCAACACTTGTGATTATGGTACTTGAATCCATAACCTCCGGGTTAGAGCCCCGTACTCTCTCGGCCCTTTTTGCACCGTAGGAGATGCGGCCTGGAAGAGAGGCCTCCTTGCCGCTAAGACAATTGTCCTCGAGCGAACGGGCATGCTCGTATTTGACTAGAAACGGATTTCTGGTCACTGTTGAAGTCGTCCCCCAAAGAACATCCGCATTGAGACATAACGTCCCAAAATCTCGTTCCACTCTCCAGGTTTTCCCCGAGATGTCTTACTCGCGTTTAAGGACCTCGTCAACAACGCGCGTCCTTCCATCTCGTGTCAAGAAATCGCAAGAATATTTTCATGAGATTTTATAATGACAAAATCATAATCATAATATTAACATTCAAGCTTGCCATCTAAGTAATCGAGCATTTTCTGTTTTTGATTCAATTTTGTTTTTCGAAAAGCCTTGACATTTGAATTATCAATTTTTAAAGTGAACTTTTTAGCCAAGTAAAAATAGAGGCCATTTTTTAAAAGTCTTTTCGATCGCAAAGAATTATTTCTCGTTAATATGCCATCTGCTTGCTTCACGGGTGTGAATAATCCGCCGCAATATCTTCATGGCACTTCTTCGTTTGGTGTGACCTTAGTAAGAACCGCCCACCAATCATCACGGCATCCGTGTAAAGAACCAGATTCGTCCCTCGTTTTGGGAATTGCAAGCTTTGGAAGCTTTTTACAAACTTCTTTAAGTTGCTTAATTCCTTCTTGATGTTCATCTTCCCATTTGAATATCGCATCTTTTTTTTTAAGCAATGGGCTAAACACCTTCCGTAATATGCCGATTGTTAATGAACATCCCAAAGAAAATTAACAACTCCAAGAAAACTCAAGTCGCTTCTTGTCTTTCAAACAGATCGGAAATCCATGTATCTTTTCCACAATATGATTCTGTAGAATAATCCAGATTCATCGATTTCAATTCCGAGGAATTCAATCTGTCTTGTTGCGATCACTGCCTTCTTCTCCGAAAGCACTAATCCTTCTTTGTGACAAACATCTGAAAATATCTCCAAATGTTTGAGATGCTCCTTCATGTTCTTTGATGCGATAAGAATGTCATCAATATATACGAACATGAAACTGAAATAATCTTTGAAGAGATTATCCATCTTTCTTTGATATATTTGGGGTGCGTTAGCCAATCCCATAGGCATCATGTTCCAAATATAGTGTCCCTGTGGTGTAGAGAAAGCTGTAAACTTCTTACTTTCTTCCTGCATCTTAATCTGGTAGAATCCAGACTTGCAATCAAACTTTGAGAATATCTTGGCACCTTTGATGCAGTTAACCAAATGTTCTCGGCTTGGGATATAGTATCCATCGAACTCCAAAATGTTATTAATCCCCTTGTAATTAATAACAAGTCTTGGCTTTCCTCTTTTGATTTCTCCATGGTTTCGACTAAGAATCCTCGGATCTTTGTATGGAGAAACTCCTGGTGAAATTAACTTAAGGTCAAGATGTTCCTTAAGTATCTTCTGCAAATCCTCACGATCCTCCTGGTTCTTAAGGATTGGTTTGGATCTTACGAACTCGTACTCCTTTTCAGGTTTAACCTTTAAGGATGCTTTGAGCTCATTCTTGTCCCACCATGCCAAAGGATCTTCATTATAATTCCTTTGAATTTTCTTCTTGATATCCTCGAGTGATATTTGTTCTTCAATAGTTACGTCACTCTGTGGATTCTCCATTAGACTCACCATCAATTCTGCAATAACCTCTGGAGTAACTCATTCTTCTCCTTGCACTCTAAATGAATACAAGTTATAATCCCAGAGCTTCTTATCCTTTCGAGAACCGAATTGTCTATAGGATAATAAGGCTTCACCAAATTTCCTTCAATCCGCCATTTTTGGATTTCGGAGTTTGGCTTCATCACCACGCTTTGCCGCGAAAATTAATAGGCATTTTTCTCAGAAATGCTCCCCCCGCGATCATTTGGACAATGATCTTATGATCACATAATGTTGTGAAAATAAGTCTTCTTGTCTCATTTTCCTGTGTAAATCGCTTGAATGTTTGTAGGAAATTGTTTCCTAGCAAAACATCTGCACATGTATCATGGAAATAGATTGGTGGCGTTTTCACCTTGTACCACGGGTACCGCCGCTCCTCCGATCATGATTTCTCGCTTGTTTAATTCCCCTATTAAGGATAAGAATCCTTTTAGAGAAATCTCTTCGCAATACCTGGTAAATCCTCTCCAATTTCTTTAGGAAAAACATCCGCTGCGGTACATATTATTTGCAATCAATATAGGCGGCGAAATACTCGGCCTTGTATTCAAAGCATATAACATTCCGATAGAAATGTATATGGAGAATGGACTAGTGGTCATCTCGATTCGTATCTTTTATCGCCCACCGTGAACTCCATTCCGTCTTGTAATCTTTCCAAGGTTTATGATCCTCGAGAAATTCAATTCCCAGTATTAATTATTCTGGGATTTTCCCTGCAACTCATGTGATAGTAAGCTCAATTTCTCCTATCTTCAGGCTTCCTTGATACCTTCCAACTATTGGTTGTTGGAGATAATATAGAACATCACAAGGAAAAATATTATCCTTTTGAGTGATGTCGAATATTAATTCAACTTCTCGCCATCCTTCTGGACATTTTAGCTCTCCTGTTGTTTTGAAAACATCTGGGATACGCTGAACTGTACTTGTTCTCCTTTCTTCCCAACGACTGCTACTCACCATTCTATCCTGCTGGAAAGACATCCTTCTGGGCTCAACTCTGAGACTTCGACTTTTGTTGAAGACTGGTTGATCTTGAATTATCATATCAATCTCCTTTATAGTTGGAGACTCAATGATTTCTGGTAGAACCACCCTGGCAAAGTCCTCAAAGATTCTTGGGACTTCAATAAATTCCTTTCTCAAGAATACTTCAGAATGATGGGTATTCGAGAGAGCATAGGAAATCTTGTATGTAATCGAGTAAGGCCTATTTCCTTCTTTCATCAAATCGACTCTTTTGAAATCTTGATGAAGGGTTAGGACTCTATTAAAATCTCGATCTCCCAAACTGTATGCAATTCTTGGGTAGACATTAAATTCTAATTTTCCTACATACAAATTTCTCGGAACCGCTCCAAGGCATGATTCCTTGAGATGTGAGATTCGCTTGTCAAAAATAGCAAGATTGAGTGGCGAATCTATTCCTTCCTTGAATGTTGCTTTAATAATGACTCTTATGGCTCCGATGTGAATCCATGAGAGTGTATTTGCAACTTCTCTTTTAACTCTGCTTTTGATCTCCTGTATTTCTCTAATAGGGACCAGCTGCATCTCGATCAGGTTATCGGTAAATTCTATTGGAATAGCAAATTCTCCGGTCGTTACCCTGTGAATAATTTGGTGTTTTCTGTTACGAAACCCAATTTTATCCAATGTTTTTTTCCATAGCTCCAATTGTAAATCCATCATAGACTTGAAGCTTTGGATCTTCCTTCATGATTCTCATAAGAGTTTTATGAGAAACGTCGTGTGAGAGAGGAATCCTCGACATATCCTCCCCGACCTGCCTCAAGAATTTCTTCTTCACTCGATTCGAGTTGGAGTCACTTCCATCGTCAGAATAGATCTCTTCTTCATAGATGCTTTCATCTGAGGGAATATCCTCAACTGATACACCTGTATTAAATATTGATAATAGACAGCTTCTTCGATTTCTGGGGTAGCTTCGAACTGTCTAACTCCTCGTTTTTTATTGTCTGGGCAATCAGTTGAGATATGCCATCTTGCTCTGCATGTCCAGCAATTACAATCTTTGAAACTTTCATTAGCTCGGGTGTGAGCACGTCTGAAAGTTCTTCTTCCTGGATTTCTGTTTGGTACTTGCTTGGTTAGAACCTCGATAATGAGGCTCTACCCCGCCGCCAGCCGGTCTTTTCCCGATTTATAACTTCGGGCTTTTTGTTTTGACCAGAACCTTCTAGGTCTCCATGAAGACCTGCTTCTTTTGCTGCTGCTTCCTCGGCGGTATGGATGGCTTATGTCCTTCTTTTTCTTGTGCCACCTTGGTTGACCTCCCACCATGGTTGGTATGTCATTATCCACGCAACATAGAGGAACTGTTTTGTTAATTCCTCTTAATCTCTTGTAATTCCTATACATAGCTGCTTGGTAGCACCATTCAGATAACTTGGCATTTAGGAAAGACATTTTTTCGCCACGATTTCTTACTGCTCCATCCTTGTATTCCCTAATAAGCATTTCTCTCCACGGACTCGTAATTTTGGCAAAGAATAGAATGCATGACTTCCTTTTCTTCAATCTTGGATTTCCACCCCAGATTCGGTGAACAACTTGATATATTCGTCAATATGACAAATATCATATAACTCAAGGCTATAGAGGGCTTGTTTATATCTCTTTCTTTTTTCATCCTCTAATCCCTCGAAATAACTTTTGTCTTTGATGAACTGGATTTTGAATAGTTTTGCCATACCATCGACAATTCCTTTAAGTGATTTCTCCCGATGTGACCGAACCTTTTGTACTAGCATCGGTCATATCCCGTGCAACCTTCACCGATCCTTCAAGACTCATTTTCGGGAGTAAAATGAATGAATCTTTTGTAAGATCAAGGGTTCTCACTGAAATTCTCATAAGCCCATTCATCAATGAGAACTTCTCTATTTTTAAAATCGGGATGTCCAGATTTAACATCAACCCATATGGATGTATTGGGTTGAGGTGCGATCTTCCATAAGGCGTATGATAAACATTCGGCCCTTAGGTAGGTTGTCGAGTTCCCCAAGAGGTTTCGACCTCCCGCCCCCTGAAAGTGGATCACTCCCGTTATGAAATCCCGGCGTGTGGCATCCTCTCGTCCCCCGAGCTCCATGATTCGAACCCGTACTTTTCTTCGACGTTAGGATTAATCGTGGCGGTGGTGGTGGAATTGCTCTACCTTGTGGGTCATAGGTAACCAAAGTCGATCCATCACGGTGTTCATCTTTAAATCTACAATACCCAATCCCGAAGGATTCTCGCCAGGTTGTGTAGATCTTTAAGATTCATCTTTTCCATATCCATCTTTTTTAATTTTTGATGGATTTTCCTTTGATTAGAGCAATGAGCTTCTCCTCATCGTCATCTTTCGTATAACTTCGGTTGGTTTCCTTTTTGGTGTAAATAGGGTATTGTCCCGAAATCTATACGCTTCTTTCCTTCGGAAGAACTCGACCGCCCTCCAGGTTCTTGACTCGTTTCGAATATCATGAAAGAGTTCAAGAGTTTCTTCGATATTTCACCATCATCTCCATCCAGTTCGATCGATGAACTTGTCTTGGTAGATGAATATGGCGGTTGCCATAATTCCGCACCATCTTCCTCGACTTCTCTAAGATCTTGTGAGAACTTAGATTTGTCTGGGAAGTATCTCGTTCCACTCGGGTACTTTATCGGGAATCATTGTTCGATGGGAATTTTCATGAACCGTTTCTTGAAGGTTCATCAAGTGAACATATATGGTCCGGTTAAGCATCCGGAATCGCCATAATAATATTCTTTCGCATTTTGCATTGCCTTAAGGTTTCCGTCGGCTCTCGCCTGTTCCTTTTCTTCATGTTGGTATTCCCGAAGTATGAAACCTGGTCAAGTGTTCTTGTGCATACATCGTCAATATAACCAAAAGTTCTTAATAAACCTGGGCTCGATACCATTTTGAACACAATACTTAGTCAAATCACCATTGGTATGAGAAAGGGTATAATGGGTATTATGAAAATATGAATTAAACCCGGTGGACCAATTTTGCCAAAACCGAAACTTACTTTGGACTAAAATTTCTCGGGTGTAAAACTTATAGGACCAATTTTGCAAAAACTTTAAACTTAGGACTAGTTTTGCAACCTCAATACTTAGAGGACCGAAATTGCAAATCGTCCCATAGTTAGGACCAATTTTGCAATTTACCCAACCACCCAATTGGTCAAACAAGACCAATTTAAAAATTCCCCCCTAAGCTTAACATTTTGGCTAATTGTCCCTAGTAAAGTTGCCTAAATATTACCTAATTTTCTCAATTATTCCCTAACTCATCATCTAACCAACCCAAGCAAATTTTTTTCTTCTCCCCCCCCCCACACATGGACGGCCAACATGGCCTAGATAGGTAAGAAATTTGTTCAAGTTTTATTCTTCACATTTCATTTCACCAACACAAAAATTTTCTAAGTCTTGTATTTCCTCTCAACTCTCTCTAAAAATCCTCCTACATCTCTCTACACATATTCTTCTTCTTCTTAACACTTAACCAAAAATACAAGAAATTCCTCTCTTAAACTTCACAAAAATTCGAACCATATACTACACAAGGTAAGAAATTTTCTTCTTCAATCTATTCTTATACCTTCTAGCTCACCTCTTCCACCTTCTAATTTAAGTTTGATTTTGTGATTTTGAGGTATACCTAGAAGACCTTTGAATATATTAAGAGACTTGTCATCTTGAAGAAAAAATTGTGAAGAAATTGGACTATAAGGTAAGAAATGGAATTTTTAGTACATTTTCTTCTTCTCTTTCTATTTTCCAAATCTTGACACTCCATTTTCATTTTTGGAGTTTTAGGGGCTGACCTTGGTGGTTGACATTAAGGGTGACCAAAATCTTACACTTGGAAGCCATTACTAGTCACATTTTACTCACTACACAAGGTAAGTGTAGTGTTTCCAATTTTCTCACCATCTTCTTCTTTTCCCTAAAATTTTAACCACATTCTTCTAACTCCTATATTTTTTTGATATTCCTCGACTTAGGGGCTGACCTAAGTCACTCCTTCATCGAGAGAGATTTATCCCATTTTCACCAACAAACCGATCTTTAAGGTGGGTGGAAAAATCCTTTCAACTTCTAGGTGTTTTAAATTGAAAATATGCATGTAGTATTTTGTTATTGAGCAATTGAGATATATATTATGTATTGCATGCTATTTTCTTGTATCAAATTGGAAAATTTATCAAGTGTTGCTCGAAAATGCTATTTATCGAAAAATAGGACATACATGTACACTTTATTGTTGTACTTGATGAATGCTTGCATGAAATGGACATGTATGTTTATGAATCTTGAAATCCATGTTTTGTATGACTTATACCCTGGAAAAGTCGATCATAATTGATTAAATTTCGATTTTTGGACTTAAAATGCAAAAATGGAAAGTTGGTGGACTTAATTGCAAGAAAATAAAACTTAAGGGACCCCTCTGTAATTTTCGATATTTGGGACTGAACTCAGGTTCAAAAATTATGTTTTGACATTTTAATAAAGTTTTAAGAGTTTTTAGATAAATAAAATCAACCCTTAAAAGCCCAAGGACTAGATTGTAAAATTTTAGAAGTTTAAGGGCTATTTTGCAATTTTCGAAACTGTACCAGACCCTAATTATAAAATTTGAAATTTTAACTCTTAAGGAACTGGAAATAACATATTTTAAGTGTATTCCAAAAATCCAAGTGTTTAGAGCTTGAAAAGTAATTTTATAAAAATTGAGGGACCAAATTGTAAAAGATTAAACTTGAGGACCAAAATACAATTTCCAGGACTTATGCAGTCCATGAACCTGGAAATACTAATTTAACTATAACATAATTATATCTCGGACCCAAGGTTCAAATTTCATAACAATTGGACCCCTAAAAGCCTTAAAGGCAATTATTTCAAAATGGAACAAAAATGAGATTTTCAAAAGTTAAGGGACCTATACTTACTTCTTTTTAAAACTGATTTTGTCCCAATATTCCACTGACCTTAGTGACATTTTACAGCTGTAATCACATTAAAATCCCTTCCGGTTTGTGAGTTCCAATTATTTTAAAATTAGAGCCCTAAATGGCAATTTTAACAAATTTGGGGCCAATGTGAGAATTTTATAAAACTTCGACCTCAAAACTTTAAAAACCTAAATCTCTGAACAATTTAGAGAATTTAGGAACTGACCTCAGAATTTTTCAAGGTCGGGACTTTTATTTATTTAATTTTTAACCCCAAAAGAATTGATTTTACAAAACGGGACTAATTGAAAATTTTCTTTTTACAAGGACCTAACTCGAATTATTTTTATTTTAAAGAAACAGCCCTGGACCCTCTGACTTTACTTATTGATTAAAATATTTTATTTTCTCAAAAATCCCTTGATTTATCGGATCGTCTTTGACCGATACGCGATTGTTGGGCGATTTCCTCGCCTTGCGATTTCGAATCTATAACGGACTTATGTTCCACCTAATTTTTCAAGATATCGAAGATTGTTTATCCTTCCGATAATCTTCTTCACCCAAATAACTCCGCCAACGCCATAATTACCTTACGCAAATTTTCTAAAACTTTTCATGAATCGCTTCCCGAATCAATATACTGATTGCTGGTTGACTACGAACGTGTATTTAATTTCTGCCGAGTCAACTTGGTGTGTCGAGCTCACGGTCGGAATGGATAAGTCGGGATAGAACCGGTAGCTCGATGTTATTCCACTCTCGGCCCCATCGCCCTAATCCCGCAATCGGGGACGGAGTTTGTCCAAGAGAAACGGGTCGTAGTACTTGAGGTATAATCATGATTATGACAAATCCAAGCCTTGCTAGCTCCACTTTGTGGATTTTGTCTTTGCCTATGGAGCAATAAGGTGTGGTCTTGGACCATCTTGCTCGGGGAGTTACAAGGAAGAACGAAGGAATCGATGTCCGATCCACACGATTCGAGTTAATCGGACCCGTTTGGTTTTGGCGCTACAAACCGCGACGCAAACCACTACTTGTATTGCATAGGTTGCCGCTACAAATCCGCACGCAACCGCTACTTGTCTTGCATAGGATTGGCGTTACAAACCGCACGCAATCCTCCCGCCTCGCTTGAACCATAGTGTCTGCGTGACCACGAATCGTTTTCTTAAATCGTATAAGTATATTACTTAAATATATTTATCACGACGATTGTGGACCGTGTGTGAAATCATGCATCATCTCTCACGCGTTTTCATACAACTAAATTTCTCGCATTAACTATATATATTGCCACACTTGCATTACACGATCACCCCATCCACCGAGATTTTGTCTCACCCCCTCCCGTTTTCTAACCTTAGAAGAGGACTTTGTCGAAGAAGATGAACCCGCTTGGATTTAATTCTCGTGCTCGCCTAGTTGGACTTACTTCCTATCGTTATCTATGTTCCGGACTGTTTTTTTTTTATTTTCTTCTTTGTTGGACTCTTTTATTTTCTTTGAAATTCTGGACTGTAAGCTATTTGGTTGATGGGATGTATTTGTAATCGTGATGTACTTGTAGTTTTCCGCTGCTTTAAACCTTGTTTCACTTGGGATTGTTGTATCGTTTCTAGAATGTTGGGTTTATTTCTGGTTAAGTGATTGATCGTCGTCGCGCCGCGTTTGGGGCGTGACACAAGTGATTGCATGTTCCATGCTAGACTCCTCTCTATTCAGCCGCAGGTTCCCACCGAGTTCCAGTCTCCCACACTGCCGCTTGAAGTCATCAATGGTAATTGTTTCACCATTGTGTCCTTGGCGGTCGAACCCATGACCTCTTCAAAGAGATGCCAAGAGTTACTTCACGTTGACCACTAGACCAAGGATCATTGGATTTTTATTAATTTCATTGCCATGTTAACTAAACTACTATAGCCTGTTTGAATATGAAAATACTGTAGCAGTGCATTAATCATGATAATCACTGCAGGAGGGTCATTTTTGAAAAGCTAAATGGAGTGCCAAAAAAATGTAATGTATAGTAGGGGGAATTTTGTTTATGATACATTTATGAAGCACTGATACGGATACATGACATGGGTACATAATATGCCATTTTTTTAAATTTTAGGGATACAGGTACGATATATATTTACATATCAAAATTTATATTTTTATATTATTGAAATTATAGATTTACTAAGTACAATTAAGAAAAAATAATTTTTGAAGCATAAAAAACAAAAATTTGATAAATACTGAAATGTGATAACTCACTTCTTTTTTAATAAGTTGGGAGCAGTGGTTGGAGGGGATGGGATAAATTCCAAAGAATCTGAAAGATACAGGGTTCGAACCCTGGTCAATACCCTTACAAAGGGTGAACGATACAACTTGAGCTACAAGCTCATGGTAAATGTGATAACTCACTAAACACATGGAAAACATGCTGAAATATCAACAATATAATAAATGATATTTCTATCTATAAGTGGATTTATAAGAATTCATATGGTGGTTAGTTTTGTTTCATTCAAAATTGGAATGACTAGGCCGAGTTTTTTTTTTCAATTGGATATATATAGGGTATTGATGGAGATATCGGATCAAGATCGTATTCGATATATATTCAAGATGACGCACGAGTATGTCATCCTCACATGAATGTCATTTGTCTCCTAGTGACACATTAACTTTTTTTTTTTCTTTCTATGTTTAATGAACCGATATGTGATGTATGGAAAAATATGAAAACGCAAACTTCACTTTTCATGAAAGGCAGATGCATTTTCTTATAGTAGAAATGCAAATTAATATTTTATAATTCAAAATCATTGGTTTTTACTGTTGCAATGGGAGGTGACTAGGTGTCAAAAGATAGATTTAATTTTAAAAATCAGTCTAATGAATCTTCCACTAACTAATTAAGGCTTTTACAAGGAGAAGATTTTGGAAAAGACTCAATTATTGGAGGCTTTTTGTAGTCAAAGAAAATTTACGATATAGAAGCTAAAGCAAACTATCAATTAATGGTGAAATGATATGATCGTCTATAAAGTGTATACACGTATTCGATGAACTTATTAGTGCATGCTTGAAATATACTATGATGGGGTTTCCAAACTCAAAATAAATAATATCAATTAGAAATGAGAAAAGAAAAGAAAACAAAATTAATTGGGGTTGTTTGTGTGTCTAAAAGGTCCTTTATGTCTAGAAAAGAAAAATGAATATTCCATAAAGCCCTTTGAATCTAAAGGAGATGATTCTAAAAAGACACAATCATGCAAAACCTTTTCTAGTCAAAGCAAATTAATGACTAAAAAGAAGCTCAAGCAATGTCTTGGTAAATGACTTGTTTGTTTTAATAATTACCATTATCTAAGCTTCGCTTTTTTGTGTGGAAGAGAAATAAATTAATTAATAAAGAGAAAAGGAAAAAAAAAAGGAAAAATTCACCCAAAAAAAAATTGTAATTGCATTTTTATTTTTATAAGTATGCATGGCATGTAGGCATGCAAATGCTACATGATAAATGTCAGTTGTGTCTATTGAGCCCTTTTCAATTAATTCGATCTGCCCTTGGAAAAAGAAAAAAAACATTTAGAAAATTAAATTAAGATTTATGAGGGGAATTGAAGGAAATTAGAAATGAAAGTGTAGTTGGTGGCATGAAAACTTTAAGGGTTATTGATTTTTTATTACCAAGTCAGGCACTTTGCTGATTTGGTACCTGATATTTCCGAGTTACCAATTTAGTATATATATTTTATATTTTTTTATAAATTGGTACATATTCACTTTTAAGGACGAAAATCCCCCAAAATTTCTTTATTTTTGTTGAAAAGTTAAGTTTTAATTAGAATTATTAAATTTATTAAAGAAATAACTTATTATTATTTAAATTAAATCATTAAATTCTTAATTGTAAAAAATAAAATAAATTAAATTAATTATTTTTTGAAATTTGATTAAAAAATAATTAAAATTTAATATATTAATATAAAATTTTCTATAATTTTCTTATTTACTATCTTAATATTAATTTTTAAATTATTTAATTTTCATTTTAACTTTTAAAATTAGTTAACTAAACTAATTTTTCTTTTCGACTAATTAAATTTTAATTTATGTTTATTAGATACTAATTTAATGTAATTAATTTAATTTTTATAAAAATTCAATAATATTTTTAGAAACTTCTTTTTATTTTTTATTAAATTAATTAATTAAAATTTTAATTAATTTTATAATTTAAATAAGTATGCTCAAAGTATGAGTATACTTAGGTTTCTTGGGGGCATTTTCGTCTTAAAAGTGAATAAATATCAATTTACGAAAAAATGTGAAGTATGAGTCCGAATTGGTAACTCGGAAATGTCGATTAAACCAAAGAAAGTACCTATAAGTCGGTACTAAAAATCAATAACTCAAACTTTAATGGACCGAATGCGATATACTTGATTCATTCATTGTAGTGAATAAATTAAGCGATATGATAAATTAAAAAATAAAAAACAATTAATATTGTCTAAGTTGGGAGTAGTGGTTAGAGGGGAGGATAAATTTCAAAAAACGAAAGATACAGGGTTTGAACTCCTATGAATATCTTTACAAAGAATATAATGGGTAATACCACTTAAGCTACAAGCTTTGTCTATAATATGTCTCGTTAATGAGCGCTAAGAGCAAGAGTCCCAACTTGAAAAGTATCCATCCCAGTATAATGTCCCAACTGTCAGCAATATTGTTGTGGACTTGTGGTAATGGACTCAATAATGATCACCAAATTGAATTTGATATGTTAGATAATATGAAGAGAGGAGCTTATGAATTAGGAGTGTCAACCGTGTCGTGTTTCGTGTTCGCGGGTCGTGTTTTTACACAAGTATTACAGGTCTGATATGAACCCGAACCCGACCCGTTTAATTATTTGTGTCAAGATACACGACCCGTTTATAACACGGGTAACCCGACACGACACGAAAAACCTGTATAAGTTAAACTTGACACGAAAAAAATTATTAAAAAAATTAGAAAAAATTGAAATTACAAATAAAAAATACATTAAATATTAAAATTTATTAAAAAAATGCATTTAATAATTTTTCCATCATCATATAACCAACTAAAACATCACAAAATATTAAAATGATATATCACAATAAAATTAAATGGGTTACATAGGTCAACCGTGTCGACCCGTGGGTCGACCGACCCGCCTATTTATTTATTTTCCGTGTTAACCGTGTCCGACCTCGATTTTGACCAACCTCGTTAAGGGTTGTACTGCACTGCTAAATTCGTGGTAGGTTAGGTGTCGGGTTATCGTGTCACAAATTGACGCTCCTATTATGAATACAACTTTTCAAAAATTATCATTAAAAATATTATACCACCGTCGAATTGGGGAGTATAGTATGGCGTTTTGATTAATAAGCCAGAAATATTTAAATATTCAAGTTCCGTAAGAGGAACTGAGGACGAAGAAAACCTACTAGACGATGAATAATCTATCTCTACGCGACAACTTCTTTAAGAAACAAATTTAATTATAACGTCTTCATCTTTATATTGAACGTTTTTTCAACTTCTAAGTTAGTACAAATAAGTTTTTTTTCTCTTAGAACATCCACAATAGTTGTTCCCAGTTTAAGTTTTTGTGGTCCCCAATGTCACATCCAACATGAACTTAAACTGAACCTTCTCCTATCGGGAATAAATTTTCTATTTCACTTTTTGTGTTCCACTATATTACATAGTGGACATGTGTTAGGTTGTTGATTCTTTAGATATATATACATATTCTATCATCGAGTGAGTGGAACATGAAATCTAATTCTCTCTCCTACTATCCACAATGTTAAGTTGAAGTCCATGATTCAAAATGAATCTCATTATCAATCATATTTATATAATATGTATTTTTTGTGTATAATTAATGGAATCAATAAAGTAATTATAGATAATTAATTTAATTTTCATAATTATATTAGACTAATAAAAACTATTAATGCAAATAAAATTTTCATTAAAATAAAGAGAAATCAGGATTTATTGTAAGTAATTCCAACAGATCATACGGTACTTATGTTGATCAATCTAACATAAGATGACTGTTGGATTGTAAATCTCATGTCAAGTGTTTGGTTGGACCGTTGAAAGCCCTCGAGAATCAATGGAATAAGTGGACAATAAACTCATACTATATGTCTTTTAACTTTTAAATTCTTTTAGGGATAATTACAAAAATCTAGATGAGGTTTGGACTATTTCAAAAAAAAAAAATAGATGTTTTTGAAAATTACAAAAATCCCCTTGAGGTTTGATTCTGTTTTTATATATAGACACGAGATATACACGCCCCCATTAAGGGGCACGTGCCCTCGTTTTTTTTTTTTTGAACCTATTAATTAAGATATAAAAAAATCATGCTCTCATTAACTTTTTTATGTAGTTTATAATTGTGTATGTACCTATTTTATTTTTGATGTAGTATATAATTATATTTATTTTGTGAGTAGATTTTTGTGAGATGGTCGACCATGCGATGAAAATAAAAAGTAATACTTTTTAATATTAAAAATAATAATTTTAGAGTAAAAGTACTAAAAACTAATACAAATCATGTACAACTTGTTGGAATTGTTTGGTAAAATGGGTGTTGACCCAATTTTGACCAAATAATTAAATGATTTCCATGAGTAAAAAATAGAATTAAATTATTTGTAAAAATTCTACTAAGAGAGTAGATGAGAATAGCATTTGGAATTTCTCAAAATAAATTCTGGGTGAATGAGAAATTAATGCTAGAAATTAGCCACTTAAAACTAGAAAATGGTATGGAAAATGGAAAATGAAAAATGTGGGGAAGGAGAAATGCTCCATCCCACATAGAAAGAGGAGGTCAAGTTTGCTCACTTTATTTATCCCAAGTTGGACTTATGGGTTTGGGCCCTTGGGGCACCCAAGTTTTTAAATGGGTGAGGACCTACATGCTTGTGGGTTTAGATCAAAGCACACGCGCGCGATTGCCGCCGCCGACTCGGCCCAGGTCGTGGGCCTAGACTTGGACCCTTATTCTTTTTTGACCAAAAACCTTTAAAATTAATAATCAATTAATTTTTAATTAATTAATTAGCGGATTTCTAACTGAAGTGCTTCCCATTGAAGCACGGGAGGACGCACGGCCCGTGCATCGGGTCGAACTTGTTCGCATCCGAGCACGGGGCGCACGGCCCGTGCATCGGGTCGTACGTCAAGTCGAAACTTTGTCATTTCATTCGCATCCAAGCACGCGCACACGCACGGGCCGTGCGCCTGGTCGTGCGTCGATGCGAACCTCTAAAACAGATGCACATATTCAGTATAAACATGTCTTTTCGAGCCAAAAAGACATGTTCTTTCCATCTGGGCACCTTGATGCCTTTATAATCTAACCCTTGCAGATGAATTAACACACGAAAAATATCAGATTAAAAACGGTCATTGCATTCGAGCATATTGTTTTCCCCCTGTTCAAAAGCTTGAAAGTTTCAAACACCATGTTGTTCACTATAGTTTCGAGTTTGCAAGTGATGTAAACTCGAAATAGTAAAGTCGTTGTATCTTAGGGACGAGCGCGGGAACCGTAAGCACTTTGCATACGGGGCGTTTTCGTCTTGAGGAGACTGAATCTAATTCAGGTCTCGACTAGCCATATATATCCAAACACCAGCCATTGTTTGAAGCAGATATCTTCCCAATTTTCACCCAACACAACTAGACTAGAAAAGTATATTCAAACATATTACTTTTTATAAATAAATATTACATTTTTTCTGTCGCATAGTGCGGCTGTGTTACACAAATTTTTGTCTTGTTTTGTGCCCCCCTTGTAAAATATTTTTGGATCCGTCTCTGTTTACATGTTCTCCATTCATAAGTAAAAATATATTTCAAAAAATTCTCTGACATTTATGGAATATTATAATTATTTCCTTAAATTTAAAACAAAATCAAAACTCAATGTAGTCTTTTTAAATTTCAAAAACCTTTACTAAAATAATGCATGATCTCCACTTTTCCCATATTCTAAACAAAACTAGATATAGGAATATACTTAGGTGCATGACGCAGGCATGGTTCAATTTGATCAATCATACATGCTAATTCCTAATTTGGCACTCAATCCAAATGAGGGAGATCACAACTATCCATTTAAATGAATTTGCACACGTAACTATACAGCCATATAGTAACAATCTACAAATTGTTCTCCTCCAATTTGTCAAGAAAAAACAAAACACAGGAAGAAGAAAAAAGGAGAAAAGATATATATGGGTGCAAATTGGCCTGCAAGGATCCCATGATGCAGTAATCAATGACAACGAACAGACAGACAAAAGGTGACCATCACTTGTAATTTGAGGAGGAATTGGAGATGATTAGACCTCCATTTTAGTACATTTGGTGCTCCACCTTTTCTCTATTTCCCACCTTTTGTAATCGCTTTCCACACGTTTGGGGTGGTGGACAACCTAGGAAAATAAACCATATATATCATCAAACTAATTGTTTGGGGATTTCTGATGATTACCACCGTGCCGAGGACTAAATCCCTAACCCTTTTCATAGGCAATCCAATGGCCAAAGGGTGGTATTATGTAATCCATCATTTTCATCAGTTGGTCAGTTATTGTTGAACCTTGATTGGAAGATGTGAACACTAAATAAGTCCAAGGCACGATAATCGCTGTCTTTTAAGAGGTGTTTCTCCCGTAGAAAAGTCACACCGCGTGTTTGTAGGAAATCTTTCTCGGGATACAATGTGACTAGTACACTCTTATGTATTTTTAACTGACGATGCTTAGAAAAGTCACACAGTGTTTGTAGAAAAGTCACACCGTGTTTTTAATCAACGAACATTATAGTCCTTATTAATCCAAAAAAAATAAAAAATCAAATCCTATCAACAAAGATAAACGAGCCACACTATAAGGAAAATCAATTTACCTATAAAAAATGACAAAAACGTGTATGATATGGTCTCCTTTGGCATTGTCTATGAGACGGATCCTATATGTAAATAAAATTTCAACCCAATTTGTAGGTAAATATTAAGATAATTGACAAGCGTAGGTAAAATTATTGTAAGTAAATATTTACCAATAATTACCTAAGGAATGTTAAATCGTAATTTTAAAACTATTGGTGGTTTGTAAGTAATTGGTCGGTATAGTTTGGAGAAATAAGATTTTTATTTTATCAATATTATATAGGTCACTATAAAATTAAGTGACAAAGTCATAACCCTAAGGGATGGAACTTCCAATTAGGGCTCTTTTCATGCGTGCTGTTTTGGAGTGCCAGCTCGTTGATATGATTTTGCTTTTGAATTAGCATTTATTATTATATTGGTCCGAGAATTATTTTAAACTCCCGCCTCCCGGGGGGTGGGAAGTTGGGGTGGAGATGTTATAGGTAAAAATAGGCAAGGGTTGTGATTTTAGGTTGTAACTTGAACTATTGTTTCAGGGGCGAAAAAGAATTTGATAAATAGATTATCATAAGGGTATATGATAGCTTTTTTCGCCGAATTATCTATAAAACCGAATGTTCATAACAGCAATTAATTATTTAAGAGTTCAAATGGGATTTTCCATGAATATAATTTTATTTATTTGATCGTTTTCTCACCAAATCTTTCTTGGACTAAGTTCATGCATGTTAACTCTCTTTATGATTTTACTTCTTAGATTAATTCTTCAATATTGTCATAATAATTGTAATTGTTGCTCTTGTACCAAAAATTTAACTATCTGAAACTAATTAAGTAAAAATTAATCGGCCGGTCCATGTAAACCCTACATAAATATCAAAAACCCCGAGAAAATTGATTCGAATCTTGTTTTTATATATATATATATATATATATATATATATATATATATATATCAAGTAAGAATCTTGATTAAATACCAAAGTTGAGTATGCTCTCAAAGTGGCTTGCTAGGCGCTATCTAGCTAGGCGGCCACAAGACATTGATATATCATTAAAAAAATGTGGATATATCTTTACTTCTTTAGAGTTTTTTTCATTAAAAAATAATATACAAGTAATCTTTGTAAAGAAGATTTTATGGAACCGATTAATTAACCAAAAAAAAAAAATTAATAAAAGTGCATACTGAACTAACTAGTGTATCTCTTTTTCTTCTCTTAAACCCGAACCTTTTACTCCTCCGTCTTTTTCCTCTCTTTTTCCGTCATTTTCCTATGGATGATGAGGGAAATAATTTTCAATGCTTTTAGTCTCATTAAATTTGTCTTCAATAGGTGACTATTTTCTGTAAATAAGTTTGTTTCATATATGAGATTTTGTTCAGAATATTCAAATAAGCCTTTACCCCAAGATATGTGACATAAACGAGATTAATTTTTTTGGTACATGTTTTGTCCAGTGCCTTCATTACGATGTGTTAATTTACATATCAGTTTCGAACTATTTAGGTTTAAATTTTGTGTTTTGGATGTAGGGCTTGCAACTATTTTTCACTCAATATCTTTTTTAATAACTGGGAGTCTTGGTTGAGGGGAGGAATAAATTTCAAATAAATCGAAAGATACACAGGGGTTGAACCCTGGTTAACACCCTTATAAAAGGTTAATGATACCACTTTTTTCACTCAATATCTTAATTAGCTATAAGTTTCATCTGATTAATGAATGAAATTCATTTTGATTCTTAAAAAAAAACATTAACCAAAAGGTGCATGCAATTGGATTGGTGAGTTAAACACAATAAAATGGTGATTCTCCCCTCACTTTGTTTAGGCGTAAAATTTGATCAAATTCAAATTCGTTTCTTTTCAAAATTTGAAATTATCCTCACTTTTTTTAATAAGAAATTTCATAAAATAATTCAAACTAACAATATATCGATAGAATATAGAAACTACCTGTTAAAAATAATAAAAGATGAACTATGAAAATATTTATAGCATACACGCACAGCGTCAAGGGTTGGCGAAGGCAGCGGCAGCTGCCTCTCCTCTCAACTTCAAATAGTTTTCTAATTAATATAAATATTTGTATATAAAATATTATGATTTTGCCCCCTAAAAGATAAAATTTACATATTTATCTATTAGTTTTAAGAAAAAATAAATTTCGTCTCCTAGTCTTCATTTTCCTCTGCCCCTAATTCAAATATCTCGATTAATAACATAGTATCTATTTTCTCCTCCTGAAACCAAGACTTATGGCTCACAATTATCTCTCTCACATGTATACTTATTTTGAGGCACCCATAGAATAATTGTTATTCTTATAATGTGAGAGCTGACGCCATGCAATATTTCATTTGTTTCCTGAGTCAGATGCCTTGTTCTGTTTAGGGACGTGTATTCCATCTTCTTATTTTTTTTCTCGTCAGCTTCCAAAACAAGAGAAAACAAAGATATTCTATGTGAAAATGGATAACACAAATTGCTTTTTTAATATTCCATCAGATTCCACATGAAAAAAGATTAATTGATTAGGGGCCTAAACACTAATGGTCGAATCTCTTATATTTTATGCGCGGTGATTTATCCCATGTTTCGATACATCAAATCAAATCAATGTTATGTATACATATAATAAGACATGATCACTTATATATTGAATAGGAACACCAAATGAAATACGGCATAGGGAATAGGAGATATCATATTCTCCACCTCACCCCAACTTTAAGGAATGGAATCTAAATTCTTAGTATGAGAGGCAAGCTTACAATGGCGGAGGGAGGGAGGCAACTTGGGTGGGCCCTCCCCATTTTAAAAAATATATATATATATTTTAGTTAGGATTTTTATATTTTTTTAGTTTTTATTCGATCCACTCCATTTTTGTGTATCAATTCATTTCTATATTTTTCTGTCTCCGTTCATTGCAAGCTTAGATGGGTATTTTGCTTCATCCATGAAAGTAATATAGAAATTTTAAAGTGAACAAGATTTTAAAGTTTTATCTAATTGATATAAAAAAAAATTGAGATAAATTAAGGAGTGTTTGCATATACTTATGTCTTTGGAGAAAATAATTTATTATCGCGTAACGTATGTAGTTGAGAATCATAAGTTGATAGTATTTGCAAATAGAACTGAAAATTGAAAAGTTAAGAGAGACTGTTTGATGGATAATTAAGTTATAATGGTGTTTTATTTGCGTGTAGAAACCAAACAGAAGCGAAATGTAAATGTAAAGCACCCTCGATCCCTTGTTTTTTGGATTTCGATTAAATAAAGCAGAATTAGAAGTAGTTTAAACACTAAAAAATAATTTTTTTTCTAGCTAAAAGATTTAGAATTAATCACGTTTGTGTGTGTATGTGTTTGCAAACACTCCCCAAGTGATGGGGGTCATTATGTTGTGATTCTCTTATGTTTGTGGATAATTACCATATTGCCTTCATGCCACTATAAATAAGTTGGCAACTCCATAGCCAACCTCTTAAGAAGAACCAACCATCTTTCTCTTCTATACAATACACATGCCCTCAAGCTCTCTAATTTCTATATATCACTAGAAAGCTCATATATTCAAACATATATAGTTAATTAATTTCTTCCTAAGAAAAAAAAAATGAAGAGTGAAACATTCCTGAAGAACTGCAAACCGTATATCGGTATGATATCGTTGCAATTCGGTTATGCAGGCATGAACATAATCACCAAAATATCACTCAATGGAGGGATGAGCCACTATGTCTTGGTGGTTTATCGCCATGCCATTGCCACTGCTGTCATAGCTCCCTTTGCTTTCTTTTTTGAGAGGTAACAATAATTATTAATTCATGTGTACTTAATAAATTCCAAATATATAGTACTCCATTTGATGATATATTATACAAATTAAGCTAGTGACATTTATTTTTTGTTGGAGAAATTCATGTGCATGCATGGTTATTTAATTTTCATTATGTTTAAATTAATACTGCAGGAAAGCACAGCCAAAGATAACATTCCCAGTGTTCATGCAAATTTTCGTGCTCGGTCTTCTTGGGTAAGTTCCTTATCTTATT
Organism: Rehmannia glutinosa; assembly: GCA_016081115.2. NCBI lineage: Eukaryota > Viridiplantae > Streptophyta > Magnoliopsida > Lamiales > Orobanchaceae > Rehmannia > Rehmannia glutinosa. The sequence continues at coordinate 85,349,137 of CM071925.1, forward strand.
TTATTTCATGGATAAATTAGTGTAGCTAGTAATATTTGAATATAAATGAATAATATTTTAATTATTTCCCTTGTTTTAGGCCTGTGATTGATCAGAACTTCTACTATGCTGGACTCAAACTAACTTCACCAACATTTTCATGTGCAATGAGTAACATGCTACCGGCCTTAACATTTGTCATGGCTATTATATTCAGGTAAACATAATCATATACATATATAAGCTCCTTTAATTTATGCAATAACAAATTACTCAATTGGCTGGAGAAAAGTACGTAGTTTTTAGTGTTTACAAATGCCAGATTCTGCTTCTAATTCTATTTGATTTAATCATAATTATCTAAAAGTAAGGGATGAATGTTTTAGATTTCTGATTATGCTTCTGGTTTGAATTTTACAAGCATTTTTACATTAATAAATTCAATTTTTAGCTTCTGCCACAACAAATCACTTCTTCCGTTTTTGCTAACTCTAGCTTATTCACCTAATTAACTAATACAATCCATTGGAAATTAAATTAAGGATGGAGAAAGTGGACATAAAGAAGGTGATGTACCAAGCAAAAGTAGTAGGAACAATAATAACAGTAGCAGGGGCTATGCTGATGACCTTATACAAAGGACCACTCGTCGACATGGTTTGGTCTAAGCATCGCCAATCGTCCGGCCACACCGGCACCACCTCGCCGGAGACGAGCGACCGTGATTGGTTCATCGGCTGCATTCTCCTCATAATCGCCACGCTTGCATGGGCATCTCTCTTCATCTTACAGAAAGCTGCACTCAAAACATACTCCAACCATCAGCTGTCTCTGACATCAATGGTGTGTTTGATGGGAACAATACAAGCTATTGCAGTCACTTTTGTGATGGAACATAATACCTCTGTTTGGAGGATTGGTTGGGACATGAATCTCCTTGCTGCTGCATATGCTGTGAGCACTCCTCCCTCTCTATATATATGGGATAATTACAAAACAACCCCTGAGTTTGGGGTAATTACAGAAAAACCCAGAAAAGTTTCAGAATTGCGGAAAAAAAAAACTCTTTAGGTTTGATTCTTTTTGATCTAAAAATCCCCGCCTAGCCCCTATTAATCCCTGTCTAGGCGCTAGAATCCCTTGTCCGTCTACTCTTTTTTTTTTCCGATTAGGCCGCGCCCAACCCCGCCCAGATCTAGCCTAACCCTGACAAGGCTCCGCCTAGGCGCTAGACCCCAACTTCCCGTCCGACTAGCGCCTAGTACTTTTTACAACATTGCTTAAATGTAAGGGGTGACTATAATATTTTTACACATATAAATGGGATGTTTGAAATGTTTGGGAATATTTTTTTCCCGAAAATTGTCGTCGGGGTAACTTGTAATACAGAATCAAACTTTAGGGGGTTTTTGTAATTTTCACAACCTCTAGTTTTTTTTGTTATTAGCTCAAACCCTAGGGTAGTTTTTATAATTATTCCTATATATAGATAATTACAAAACTACCCTTAAAGTTCAAAATAGTTACAAAAAGATCCAATTATCTGACAAAATTACAAACAACCCATTGAGGTTTGTATTTGTTTTAGAAAGACCCTCTCTTGAAGCTGCAGTTTGTAAAATAAAAACAAATCCGTGAGGCATTTGTAATTTTGAAAGATAGCTGGATTTTTTTGTATTAGACTGAACCTTAAGGGTATTATTTGTAATTATCCCTATATATATGTATATCCTCTTATTCAATGATTGTTAAGTTATGCATGCAAATCTTACTAGTATGTTATAAACTTGAGCAGGGAATTGTGACCTCTAGCATTTCATACTATGTCCAAGGACTTGTGATGAAGACAAAAGGGCCTGTTTTTGCCACTGCTTTTAGCCCTTTGATGATGATCATTGTTGCAGTCATGGGCTCCTTTATCCTTGCAGAAAAAATCTATCTTGGAGGGTAATTTTTCCATTCATTCCAATTATCGATAATTGGGTTTATTTGTAATTAGCTAAACGTTAGGGGTAGTTTTTGCAATTAACCCAAAGTTTTATCCATCATTTCTAATTGTGACTTTGTTGTGTAAACAGGGTGATTGGCGGAGTAATAATAGTTTTTGGTCTCTACTCAGTTCTGTGGGGAAAGTACAAGGAAGAACAAGAAGAAAATCGAAAGAGGAAACTTGAAGAAATACCAGAAGCCATAAAAGATAATAATAACACGCTAGTAAATGGCAACTTACAACTAATGACAACAGGATATAGTACTGAACCAAAAGCAGAAGCTGATAAGTGCCCTTCAGTTACAATTGACTTACTTACCCTATCAAACCCCCCTGCACCCAAAGCAACTCAACAAGTTTGATATGAATATCAACTTGCTCTTTTTCTATTTTCTTTTTTTTTTTTTTTGAATTTTTGCACCTTTTTTTTTTCTCGGTTTTGGGTTTAAGGCGATCGATTTTGGTTGGATAAGGATTATGAATGCGAATATGCGATGTATGTAAGTGCTACTTAATTATGCAACTAAGAGAATTATGGAATCCCTTTTGCTCCACTTGAACTAGAAAAATATGTCCTTTGGAATAATTATTCGAATTTTTTCATATACAGCAAGAATCATACACAACAAGCACAAATGCCACTCTGGATTCTCCATGTCTGTAAGATTTTTGGCAACTATAGATGAAACACAAGATACTGCGTAATTGATTACCACAGGCATTTTCAAATGATATTCACTTAAATTTTTATGCTAAAGAGATTCTTGAAAACTATAAAAAAAATAGTGAAATGTTTTTTTGCTTACGAAGACAGAAAATATAAGACGAAACAAACCACAAGGGGCTTTTTTGTAAACTTTCCAAAGTCTCTGGGCTTTTTTGTAATTATAACAAACCTCGGGGGTGTTTTGTTTTTCTTTATGTCTGAGCAGACAGAATAGGATATATCATTGATGTACACAACATACACGATATCTTAATTCTACAGTAACAAATCTCTAAAAACGATTCTTGTTCTCCGATTCCTACATTTTTTTGTTCCTGCTAACTTTAGTATCTCTTCCCAAAAGGAATTTTAGGTATAGGAGAACCTAATAGTGGATGGAATCCATTTCACAAGATTTTTTAACATTCATCATGCATGACATAATTGGCCTTGTGTCGATGACGTCATATTCGAAGTATAATGATATAATTAAACAATTCTTGTTAAGCTTCATTAGAGTAAGTATCTTATGAGGAAGATTTACGCTTCTTTAATCTTTTCTTTTTCTTTTTTCCTTTCTCCTCACTAAGTTGGCCCAAATTAATTGCCTTTCCAAGTCGATATTTTGGTTAGGAAGTAAAAGGGATGATTCAGCATGATAATAAACTATTCTCAAATTGCTCAAAAAAAAAGAAAAAAGAAAAAAACACACTTCCTACCAAGTTGCAAATGCATCAACAAAATGGAGAATCCAATAGCAGATACCTAAGGTGCACTTTTTTCTTTTAAAATGTACTTCAACATTCCTTTATATGTAATGCTTGTTGTTACATAAACTGCAGCATGATAAGCCATCTAGAAGTTTGCAAAATTCCATTTAATTTCAGCTATATCAACATTGTAAAACTCGATCGAGACAATATACACAAGCAAGAAAGAATCCCATCAAACTTGGATTGTATATCTGATAACAAAAAAGAAAAAGGAAAAAAAAAAAACATTCTCTGAAACTAAGGGATACTACATCATTAGACTATAAGAGAGACGCATTTTGTGCTTTAGCACTTATTCGATTGGGATATGCACGATCAACTCATCTCTACTCAAAATATTCGTTAAGACTAAATCCATGAAGGGCCATAAGGTTTATGTAAAAGAAAATCAATGTGTGTTAGTGCAATGAATCGGCATAAATGGACCTCTACAAACCTATATACAAAGTAGTAGTAGCAGTCAAGCAAAAGTGAAGGATAGGGCCTCTGATCTAACCACCTCTATCGTCCTTCGAGAGAGCGACATAGTTTATGGGAATTACAGTACCCACCTTACCACTGTCTCTCCGGTCCTTTCCAGCAGAGACTCCCAGACGAGCCGAAGGAGTCCCTACACGTCGACTATTTGGTGTCGCAACCATTGTGTTAGCATATGTGCTCTGACCCAATGGTTTTTTCACATTTGGCTTTGAACCAAACAGTGCTTCTTGTTCTGTAGCTAATTGATCTTGTAGCTTCTTTTGTTCCTAAAATTATGCATATGCATCCAAGTATTAACAAATATTAAGTGCACCCAAATTTTTATGGATAATCTCAAAACAAAGTGGCACCAAAGAAATTGATAGTTAATGTTTGTCATAAGAAAATAGGATATTTACAAACCCCCCCCCCCAAGGTTTTGGTTGATTACAAAAAAATCTAGAGATGTTTCAAAATTACAAAAAGCCACCCAAGTTTGATTGTCTTAAATTTAAGAGAGTAATTGTAATATTTCTATAAATATCAAGGGGGTTTTTTAAATGTATTTTGCTTATGAAGGGGGATATGTAAGACGGAATCAAATTTCAAAGGGGTTTTTGTAATTTTAAAAACCTCTGGTTTTTTTGTAATTTTTAAAAATCTCAGGGTTTTTTTTTTTGTATTTATCTCTAAGAAAACAAAACTCATGTGAAACCAATACAAGGGAATGGTAACAAGGAAACATACCCGAGATCTGCGCTTTTCCTCTTCTTTTTCTTGTCGGGAAATGGTGTATTCCTCCAAAGTCCGCAATAAAGGAGCCTGGATTTCATGAGTAAGAAAGAAATGTGAATCCAGGATATAACAGATATATAGAATGCTAAATAATGAAACACATTTAGTTGCATTACCTTATGATATAGAAACGGCATTCCTTTCTCTAGTTCCCAGGCCTTTACTTTTGCAGTTAAACTCTCAACAAGGGCTGCAAGAGTTTCGGAAAGATTCAACCTTCTCAAAATCTTGACATTCAAGTCAGTTTAAAAGATAAACAAACTAGAAATGCACGTTGGCTTTAGTGAAAAAAACAAGGAACTCTCCAACCTGTAGACTCCGGAAAAATGATATGATAAACATTTATAGCACACATATTATTAGTTCTCAAATAATTAATGGCATATGATCAGCATGCTCCTAGAATCTCTTCTCTATTCCTTCCTTTTGTTTCTGTGTCTTTGATTCAGTATCACAATATATTGAAGATTTTTTTTTATATATGCTGAACACGACGAGTTTGCTACACTTCTAGTAGAAGTCATAAGTGACAAACAAGGCCAAAAGACAACTTCAACAAGTCATTGGTTGAGAAGAAACCACATTAATGCATGGACATGCTCAAAACGCTCTTAAACAAACACAAGAAGAGCAAATCTGCTGCTGACTTATGATACCAGAAATGGCAAAGGTTTGTCAAGTGTTCAAAATTGGCTTATGATTGAAAAAAGAAAGAAAACAGCTGAAAATTACTGCTGAAATTTGGTAATGCATGTAAACTTTCCAATCTATTACTACTTTTTCTTTTTACTTTCCTACCCAAAAAAAAGAAAATTGCATGTTTTATTTTTCACCGCAGATGCTGAACACAAACATCACTAACAATGTAAAAGCAAAATATCTCTAACAAAACAATGATGAAGAAACTTTACATCCTGCCACTCCTATGCCAAGCAATGAAAAAGCAAAATAATGAGGAATACTTCATGTCCTGCCACTCCTATGCCAAGCAATGGCATGTGGAGATCAATATATGGATGCTGACTCCTAATGCATGAAATAGATACCTTAAAATCAACAATGCAGTTATGACATTCTCAGGCATTACTCAAATGCTGACAAATAAACAATATAAAGAAAAGTGACTGAATTCAGAAGCTCACATGGTATTTTGCTAACTAAAATTCTTGCTTTCTCGGCACGTTTCAAGTTTTTGTGCACTCCTCTTCCAGCACTATATCGATTTTCATCCTTGCAGAGAGGGGGAAAAGTCAATATTTAAGAAACATAACCAAATAATTCACTAGATACATACTCCTAATGTAACAGTCCTATAAAAGGAAGTTCCCATCAAAAGTATGTGTTTCAACTACGATGAATCATAGACAGTGAAGAATAAAACTTAAACCAGAATAATGGCATCTCCGAAAGAACGGAAACGGTGACAAATTTCAATAACAGGCCGACTTCATTCTCAAGTGGTAAGCCCCATGCACTAGGAATTTGGCACGTGGAGAAAATACCAGTGGCAGTGAAACTAGCTTCTAGCTGAAGCTCTTTAAACTAGACCGGATGATGCCATGCAATGATAACTAGCAAAAACATAAAAATCCATTGGAGCACACAGAACACAAAAAGGTTCTTCCAGGCAGAAAACATAAATCTCAACCTCTGCACCATTCAACCTTTGGTGAAACCAGTCATCAGCATTATTGATAGGGCATTCTTCAATACCGAGATGTTACAATCATAGAGGTGGCGAGTGGCGACATACATTTTAATCAGTTATGAACGATGCTAGCGGTTTCCTTAGAGATCAGATATACTATTGGTAGGTTTTCAATTTGGCTGTTTTCTCTCTCTAAAATGAGGAAAGGTCCAACCTAAAAATTGATTTCAGGGTCAAGACAGAAAATACTAGCTGAGATGCTCAAGAATGATAGATATTTGAGTCGAAACGAAATTTATGTGAATGTGTACCAGATTTTTCTTGATAAGAGATGAGCTAGCTAGGACCAGCCCGTTATGGTGAAAAGACTTCACAACACATTATCTGCAAAAGTTGGAAAGCTTGCATGCATGGTGAAGGACAAGAACTAGCTTCAAATTAATGTATCTAATGTGTGGGCCAAATTTATTGAGTAACTGTAATGCAGCATGCAAATTGTGTATGCTGCAGTTCGCAATTCATGCTAAATGAGCAAATTTGTAATTGTATCTCCACAAGCTAGGGGAGATCACAAAACTAGTCATGTTGGTCATTAATTAACATACATGGTCCCATGACTTACAAAATTGAGGCAAAATTTGGACCTCCATTGGTTTACAAATGGAAAATTAGCACTGTCATGGCACATGACCTCTAAACACACAGGTTAATTTAGTAGCCAAGTGTAGCAAAAGTCCTAAATTGGCCACCATGCGTAAGTTATGGTGCCAATTGTGCTAATTAGTAACCAATGGAACTAATTTTGTAAACCTCCCCAACTCATGGGACCAAAGTTAAAATTTTGAGGGTTGGTGGAGTTACATGATAAGCACCTGGCTAAGAACAACGTGATGCTTAATGCCACTATTATTCATCAGAAACTAATAAGATATGCAGATCTCACTATCCACCATCACCACCGCACAACTTAGATAAAAATATAGAATTAAGGAATTCAATAAGGTACTTGTATGTCATTATGGTAAAGGATTTTTATATTCTATCCACACCAACTCTGCTTTTAAATATGGCTCAGCTACATGATTAGACTAAGTAAATGTTCTGATCTCGACAAGCATGATGCTCGCCTAAAATTTGACAGTGAGGCAAATTGTGAGTTATCTACACATCTAGTCACATAAAAAATTAAGATTTAAGACTCCTCAGCTAAGAGAATGAAAAGATAACCCATCCACTATTGACTTGGGGCTACTGTTGAACTTTCAATTATTCAAGCAGTTTCACAAACTTAGAGTAAAATTGTAGACAAATGCCCTTCAATTGTATCTGTTAAGTGATAGAGTTGGATTAAGGTAGGGCCAAAGCAAAGAATTCTGACATATCTGACATGCATCAAGAAATATACACAACGGCGTAGCTAGGGGGCCAACCTGGGCCCAGCCCCCCCTCTTTTAAGAAATTTTTTTTTTACTAAGCAATATTTTTAAAAAAAAAATTAGTTAGGATTTATATGATTTTTAAATCCGGCCTACCCTACTTCCGTGTATCAGCCCACCCTGTTATGTCGTCCTGGCTACGCCACTGAATATACATGTGTGTGACTGGTCATGATTGAAGGTGAGCATGTTAACATGTCAGAATATTAAAAAATGTTCTATGCTGCTAGACTGCTAATATAAATGTCGGCAATAAAATGTTAGCAAAAATCGATAGGCGCTAGTCGGCGCCGGTGCCTTGGAACAATACTGTCTTTTTTTTAAAAAAAAATGGACTGATTTTTGGCCGCCTAGGCAGGCACCTAGGCCGAATTTTGGCCTAAATATTTTTTTCACAGATTTGGACCAAATCGATTTGGCTTAGGGCCGCCTGGCGCTAGGCGGCTGCCTAGGTCGATTTTTACAACACTGGTATTATAGTTGCATTAATCTTAAAGAGGACTAGTTAACAGCTACCAAGAAAAAAGGATAAATATGATTAACTACAACAAACATTTTGAAAAACGAGACTTACTAAAGCAAGTAATACTAAAAGCCTAATAGCATGGCAAAGATGAATTAAGGTACTAGACAAAAAACATTACTCTTTCATACTCATCAAGCCAGCTTTCCTCTTCAGATGCCTGTCTCCATTTCTCCACCTTATCCAAAATATCCTTTCTGCTTCGGGCCTGCTCTTTTGCTTTTGCAATCTGATCATCCATACTTGATAATAGGTCAGATATATCAACACTACCTGCAGTTGCACATTGAAGTAGCATTGGTACACAGTACACTACAAAAGAGATTAAGCAGGAATGCAGATAGACATAAATGAGGAAAACCTTTGAGCAGGAAATATATTTGTTAGACTGGGGGAATGTGTGTGTGTGTAGTTTTTAGATCAGATAGATGGCTGAAACAAGAAATCAGAATATCTAGCAGCAGTTGCCTCTAGCTAAACTTCAAACATCAAATTTCTATATGTTGTGTTTTTATCGTAATATTATAATGACACATCACTTCGGTCAATTCCTCTCACATTGTCACTAAACCGTCACCAATATCAATCATCAAATGGGTTTTACATGCTGGTTTTTACTTTTCACTTTCCACTTTCACATTGCAAACGGGTTTTTAGCCTAAGATTCCTTTTTTTTTTTCTTGAAGAAAAATACAAAATCGTCTTGGCAGGAAAAAGCGATGCTTTTCTCTCCTTTCACCTCTCTCAAAAGTGAGGCCTAGGCGAACCAGGTGGTGGATTCACCATTTTTGTGGCCCGGAGGTCCACCGAGGCGTGGCTAGGCTGGCTTTTAACAACTATGAATATCAGCAGGCAGCATCAAACACATTTGTATAACATGTAAACTTTTTGTGTATAGAGGATCGTGGAAAACTGGTAAAGTATGATGAAGATGCAGTTATCAATCTTATTAACAAAAAGCAATAGAACAAGACCAGATTCCATAAGAGTGATGAGGATCTGTCGTGCTTTATCACTATCAACATCCATATGAACCCCTTTGTATATCTCTTCAAGCTCAGATTGCCTCTTAAATATAAGCTCCTTCATCTTACTGGCTTTCAAAACATTCAAACGTTCAACTTCAACTTCAGTCTACAGTGTCAAAAAGTAAGAAATTGTAAGAAGGTACTTATTCATAAATTCACAATCATCTGCAAATTAACTAAAAGAAAAGGAATGGACCTGCTCAATGACATCAACAGAAAGAGATCCAGGACTCAAAACCTCATCAGCAGTAGAAGTGATTAAGCGAGTGACATGATCAAATCTTGTTTGCTCCTCAATAGGCATATCCATGAGGCTCCAGAGTTCTACAAGATTTCTGCCAAGATCTTGTACCTGTATGGAAACAAAATAATAAGCAGGTCAAAAGCCGACTCACTGAACATAACAGTCTCCAATTATCAAATGTTACTCTAATTTTTTTCAACCGCCCTATACTGCCAAGGGTTGGACCCAAGGATATGAAAGAAAGCGGACATTCAAGCCATCAAGACAGAAGCACAACACCCTATAGAATAGTGGAATAGAATTCATGCATATACTGGTGCATAAAGTTGTATATATTTGTACGAAAGAAATAGCTTGAGAATAAAGAAATTTATAAACAAAAAATCAATGTGCACCAGAAGATTCTATTCTTAAATAATTAGGAAAAAAAACATTACTTGATAAAATAAGTGTTAGTTAATGATGATACAGCGTAATATAAAGTCTTTCCCATGCAAAATAGACGACAAAAGAGGTTATTAAGGGGCCACCTTTAGTAACCGCTGTTGTTTCTCTTGCTTCAGTAAATTCATTTCACTAGTTAATCTAGCTAGTGTTTCATTGCTAATGCTCTTCGATTGACCAGCAACAGCATCAACAAAACATGGATGAACTTCAGCCATTATTTTCTTAAAATCTAGCGACATGACAACTGAGAGTCCGTGGATTGCACTGATATGGCTATTAACTTTTTGCAAACGCAGATTCTGCAAAAGGGAGAAAAGAAACCTATTGTTAGTAGAAGAAACTCCCTAAAAAATTCAAACATGCTTATGATCAGACCTTTTCAAACTGAAGCTCCTGAAGGTGAGACTTCAGATCTCCCAACTTCCTGGTTGTCAGGTCAAGTTCATCCACTCGAATTCCATTGGGATCCAAAATGTGATCATTGCCTGCTATTTCTGCACAGATGCCCGCAATCTGGAATTCTACTTCTGAAATCTCTTTAACTCTCTCTTGTTTCTTCAGCCTCAAATTCTCCACTATGGGACGTATAACAGATATTTGCTGCTTAAGATCGGCTTTCATCTTCTCATACTAACACAGGGAAGGGGAAAAAAGAAAGACTAAACACATAAGTATAGAGTATGAAGAGGCAGCTATAAAATGGCATAAGTATAGAGAATAAAAAGACAACTATGAATTGGCAAATCAAACAATAAAAATAACTAAGAAAGGGCTGCAGATACTTACAATGGATTCATTCTATTAAGGAAAAAGAAAAAAAGAACTCAGAAATTGAGCGCAAAGAAAGTTATGCTGATGTCTTAGATCTTTAGAGGCCAATATCGACGGTTATGGACAAAACATTATTTTGGAATAGCAAAAATAGAAAAATCATAATTACTATGTCAATTCAATAACAACAAATAAGCAATGGGGAGCAAACCCGAGGCAGAGAAACCGCTTCTCCAAGAGCTGAAGCAAGTTGAGCAATTTCAGCTTCAGACTCAGCCAAAAACTGGTGCAGCTCAGCTTTGTGCTTTCTGCTTCTTTCTACCTTCCTACGATATATATCAAGGCATTCCTGCTCCAACTGAAGAAGCATCTTATCCCTCTCAGTATCACTTTCTCCAATTTCATCCCATATTTCCTATTTTACCAAATTAATTAATGACATTCATAAATCCTCCAAGAAAAGAAATTGCAAAATCTAAAGAGCAATATACGAGTCACGATAAATAATTTGATTTGCTATTAAACATCCACACATTGTAGTCTCCACTATCCTTCAATGTGTATATTGGAAATCTTACAATCAGATTTAAAGAATCAACTAAAAAGATTTAAAGAAAAAAAATCACATTTTAAATAGTGAACATATCAATAGCGATATTTCTTATCAAACAGAAAAAGAAAAAAGGGCAGCAGCGCTATGATTTCACTGATAATATTTAGTTAGCGAGAATACCAGTCCCCAAGGCAATATGCTAATGGCAATTCTTAACTGCCCAACTTATCACTCAAGAATCAGAATGAACACAATTAAAACTGCGGATACTGCCAGACCAAAATTCACTTCAGAAACCACACAATATTCCAGCGCCAATATCCATCACTCAAAAACTAATAGCATCCCAACACATATTCCACTGCGTATGCTATCACCCGTAACACGTAAAAAAATTTACTCGAGGAGAAACCAATAAGTTTTCTACCACAATGGAAGAGTGTGAACTTTTTGAAATTACCTGGAGTTCATGGAGGAGAGAAGCGCAGGTGGTGGTGGCCGACTTAGACAGAGAAAGCGGCGAAGAATTGTTTGCACCAAAATTAGCACTATCAATTGACATGGCGATGAAATTGAGAGAGAAAGAGGATAAATTTGAAACCCTAAAGATCAGTGCGTTACTGAAACAGAGAAAATTGTTTCTTGATCTTCATTCCCATTTTGGGATTTGAAGTTTCGGTTTGCAATTATAGGAGCAATTACTACCTATAGATTCGATTCTTGAAAGAAAAAGGGAAAATTTTGAGGGGGAAGGGCATTATGGGAAAGTGTGGAAATTTTTGGTAAGTTTGGCGGGAAAAAGTCGACATGGTTTTTCTTCTTTTTCAAAAAAAAAAAAAAAACTAAATTTTGTATGTATTTTTTTTCAAGTCATATTCTAAAGGGATAATTACAAAAACTACCCCTGAGGTTTGGGTATTTTTTATAAAGAAAACCAGAAATGGTTGAAAATTACAAAAATCCCTTGAGGTTTTATTTTGTGTTAAATATAAGGGGACAATCTTAATATCTTTTACCAAGTAAGAGTGTTTCAAATGTTCATGCTTATGAGCAGCGGCGAACGCATGATTTTAACTTGGGGGGCGAAAAACGGATCGAGTTTATAAATTTAAACAATGAAAAAAAATACTCATATATTAACCATAATTAATGGGTTTTTATATTGCAAATGACAACTATTTAAAGTTTTTATCAAAAAAAAAAATTTTTTTTTTTGGGGGGATGGGGCAAAGTCGTCTATTTTAATTAAAAAAAAAATTTGGAAATTTTAGGAGGGGAAAATGAAATTTAGGAAAATTTTGGGGGGGCTATACCGCCACTGCTTATGAGAAGAGTTATCAAATGGGTCAGGTAGAGATAGGTTGCTGCAGTCCATCGGACCAAAGAGAAATTTTAGGTCGGACCGAAATTCCACTGTGCCGCTATTTTTTAGGCTAAAGACTTAGGAATGGCAGCAGGGCGGGTCGACCCGTCGTATCCCATATTAAATAAGTTTAAATAGAAAAATGAAAGAAAAGGAATGAAATGTTTATTTTTAATATATTAATAAAATATTATTTACAAAATTTATTATTTTTAATAATTTATAAATATTAGATATACTATTAAGAAATAAAATTTGTCACGCCCCAGACGGGGACGCGACGACGATCAACAACTTAAACAGAATAAATCAAAGTCTAAACAAATAATAACGAGATCCCAAATGAAACAGAGTCTAAAGCAGCGGAAATAAACCACAAGTACCAGTACAAATTACAACCCAACATAAATATCCGAGTTATATCTTACAGTCCAGAACTATCCGAATTAACTTACAGTCCAACGAAAGAAATAAAGTACACATCACATCACAAGCTTAAGAGTCAAAGTGTCCTACGCCCTTAAGTACAGTCCAAAATGGAAAACGGAATAAAAGAAAGTCCAACAACATCAATAATAGAAAGCAAGTCCAACAGGCGGAGCACGGGAAATCAATTTGTGGCAGGTTCGACATCTTCAACGTACTCCTCATCTAGCTGTTAGAAAACAGAAGGGGGTGAGACAAAAATTCTCAGTGGATGGGGTGATCGTGTGCAAGTGTGGCGATATATATAGTTAATGCAAGAAAACTGTTGTATGAAAAATGTGTGAGTCATGATGTGTGGTTTCACATACAGTTCGCAAGCGTCATGATAAATATACTCAAAATAATATACTTATACAGTTTTGAAAAGAGTTCATGATTATACAGGTACTATGTGATACAAGTAGGACAGGTAGGATTGCATACGGAAAGAAACACCAATCCTGTTCGATACATGTTTTTATCCTAATTTTGATGATTTTATTTTTACACCAAAACAATATTTTTAATTGTTGTCCAAATACTCCTAAATGATTTAAAATATTTTTACTATTTATTCGGAGTATTTCTTCAAGTTTTATTTTAGATAAAATTGGACAACACTTTTAATGATTTTATGTTTATAAGTTTCTACTTCAAAACAAGGTTCCTAAATGTTATCTAAAAACTCCCGATCGGTTTAAAATGTTTTTACTAAATTTTCGGAGTATTTCTTGAGGTTTATTTTCGATAAAAATTGGACAATATTTTGTCTCGAGGTCAACCGGTCGCTACTATAGGGCAACCCGTACTGAAGATGGATTTTGGAACAAAAAATGAGACGGACTTGAAATTGGCCATGTCGATCGGTCGACAGTGTCGGACCCTGTCGGTGGTACACAGGAGTCTGGAGGTTTTGAAGCAGAACAATTCATTCTTGTAATTGTATTGAGGGGGACCGGTCAAGGTGGAGGTCGACGGTCGAAGACCCCTTGATCGGTCGCCTGTGTTAATTTGTGATATGTTCAATTCAAACTCTATTTTTGTGCGACATGTCGCCTTAAGTTTGACAACAAATTTTATTTGTTTTGAGACAAACTTTCCTTAAATTGTGGGATTGATTTCTAATGACTATATTCTTGATTTTAATTGTATTTTTCTATAGATTTTCAATCCCCAAGAGAGAGTCTATGCTTGATCAATCATCTCCTATAAATAGAGGAAGTTTTGGAGCAACCATAACAACAATTGAGATACAACACAACCAAGCAAACACTTGTTCTTCATAGTTATTATTCTTGTTGTAATTTGCCTAGCTTATCACTTTCACATCTTGAGGTTTAGGCTTTCATTTCTTGATTACACTTGCACTCAAATTGTATTATTCATTATTGAGTTGTAATCTTGATTTTGGTCATCATTCAACACAAGACATCCTTGTGAGTATTCTTGTGGAAAGAATACACTTGGGTGATATAGGTGATAGGTGTTTCAAGAGTGTGGTGTTCTTGAGGTTTTGAAGAATTTGGTATTCTTCAAGATTGAAGATTGTGGTGATCTTCAAATGTGCCGTTGAAAGAAGATTGTGGTAATCTTCAAAGAGAGATTGTGGTAATCTCCAAAGGTGGTGTTGAAGAAGAGTGTGGTGCTCTTCAAGGTGTTGTAAGTTGAATTTGTATTAATTTTTGTAATTAATAAAAAAAAATCTTTTTGAAATTCATCCCGGATATACTGGGGTGGTAGAGGATTAGGCCCTAGGTGGGTTGAACCTCTTTAAATCGATGTGTGTTGTATACATTACGCACCTTCTATATTATCTTGGCTTGTTTTGTTCGAAAAAGAGGGTAAAATCGAAAATATGGAGATAATCTATTCACCCCCCCTCTAGATTATCGTAGCCGCTTGGACTTACAATTGATATCAGAGCCAAACTCTTTGGCAAGCTCGTTTCATATCGTGAGTGAAGAGGAACGATCGTCGGCTACGAATGAAGCTCACCTTTTCGGCACCTCCACCACCAAGCCACCTCGGTTTGATTCCAAAAATTTTACATTTTGGAAAGAAAGAATTGAATGCTATTTACAAGGTTGCGGGTTCGATATTTGGAACATTGTCATCAATGGAGAATCCATTCCAATGAAAGAGATACCATACACCTCAAAAGCTCTCAAAGAGCTCAATGATGAAGAGAAGAAAATCATCTCCTTAAATGGTAAAGCTCTCAATATTTTATATTGTTCACTTACCAACTTGAAATTTAATCTTATTGTAGGAATTCGATCGGCTCATAAAGTATGGCAAAAATTAGAAGCCATTCATGAAGTATATGCAAATGATAGGAGCAACTCAAAAGCATCTACTTCTCAAAGGGATACAATGTCAAATCTAAGGAACAAGCCTCCTACAACTTTCAACTATGAAGAAGTTGAACATTGTCTTATGGGCATCGAAGAAGATAACGAGGTATGTCTTAAACCCTCTACTCCCTATGATATTGTTTTACAAAATGATTATAGTGATTTGCAAAATGATTTTGATGATCTTCAAAATGAATTCCAAAGTTTACTTGTTAAGTACAAAAATTTGAAAAAGGAATTCAATGTTTTGAAAAATGATAAGGATAGTTTATTTACTTCCTATGAATCACTATCATGTGCTCACACCACCACACTTGATAAGGTTAGAAACCTTGAAAAAGAAGATAGTACTCTTGTTGAGGATATAAATTGCATGAAAAAGGATTTATCAAAATCCAACTTGAGTACCGATAAAATGACCAATATTGTTGATAGTTGTGATAAATTGAAACAAGGACTTGATCATAAGCCTAGTATTGTTAATTATATGAAAAGAAATCAAGTACCTATGTATGTTGGTGATTATGCTCCTAAAATTGTTACTTGTTTTTATTGCAGTAAAAATGGTCATACGGTAAATAATTGTCGGGCTAGAAATAGCTCTAATTATTTTTGGAGACCTAAAAGTCTCAAGACTAATCTCAAAGGACCCAAGCACTTGAGGGTACCACAAAATAATGTTATATTAGGTACCCGGCGAAATAATAATCGAAGAAAATTCATACCTCCAAGGAGACATCAAATGACCTTCTCGTTTAATCAAAGGAGAAGACATCACCACAATGAATTTCCAAGAGAAAGAAATTATCAACAATGGGAAAGACATAATCCTTGGAAATGGAACAATTGGGGAAGCTATCATCAACAAGATGATTTTCAAAGGGGAAGATATCATCAACAATGGGAACGGCACAACCCATGGAAATGGCGTAATTGGTAAACCGTATTTCTCTACTTACATATGCATCTTAATTTAGTATGCATATTTTTTATTTGTGTCTACTTTGCAAAATGAGTTTTCATAATTAAGGTCTTCTATATATATTTGTGTTTTAAAATCCTTTGAAAATGAGACCTTACATGTTGTTTTTTTTAAACTCTTATGTATTTTTATAGCATAAGCATTTTATTGTGATATCTCTTATTGCTTGACGTACACTTGTGCTATTATGTCTTGTGCAAAATTTGTTTAAACAATTGTGTAGGATATATGTATCTCCTATTCATTGGCTATCGTCTATCACTTCTTCTAAGAGATTCCTAAACCATCGAGGTATGTTCACTCGTATTATTCTTAGAACTCAATATTTTGTTCTTGTATTGTTTATGCACTTATCTTTCAAAACTATTTCATCTCATCCCCTTTAGTGCCACTTAATGACTTTGTGATTTTTCTCAAAAGGGCACTACTCGTAAAATCTCGTTTTTCTCGTATATATATTTTTCTCAAAACTCATATTTGTTGGATTTTGTCCATAATTATCTTTTTGCAAAGTTTTAAAACTTTTTGGGGTGAAAATTCTGGAAAATGAAATTGCACTGAAACTGGTACCCAAGAGCAGGTACCGGTCGACCACACCGGTCGACCCGTCGATCGGTCGACTCGGTTATATCAGACGGGCAGAACCTTTTATTGAAATAGGGGATATTTTTCTTTCATTCTATCTTTCAAATATTTCGAACCCTAACTCTCTCTCACCCCTAAATTCTCACAAAATTTCCCAATCCTTCACAAATTGTTTCATCCTTAAGCTTATATCACTCATATTCATCTTGTTCTCATGGCACCCCGTCAATTCACCGGACGAAATCCTCAAAAGATGAGAAGAAAGCAAAGGGGAGAATCTTCCTCCAACCCCCAACAAGATGATATTCCACAAGGAGATAATCAAAACCGGCTTACGGAAGAAGAGATTGTTTGAATTGAGAGCCGAGATTTCAAAATCAAACATTCATTGGGATTCAAGTAAGTTATCACTTCTTTACGAGCCTCCTTCTAGAGCCAATAGATTTCGATTTCTAAATAAACTTGCGGAGGAGCACTATGAAAATATTGGATTGAACGACAAGAAAATTGCTTGCACTCGTATGGTTTGATTTTTGGCTTTTCATGATGAATATCCGGAAATTAGGGCTTATTTTGAAATTCAAGGTTGGGTTTCATTATGGGATAATCCATGTTTGCATTATGATGACGAGCTTATAAAACTTTTTTATGCAAATATGTGGATTATTGATGCTACGGAAGATAATCCGTTGGAACTTCATACATTCGTTAATGGTAGGCATTTTTCGTGGACATTGGCCGATATTTGTAATCATTTTAATGTGCCGAATGATGGAATTGTAAATGTTGAATGCGCTCATTGGGATGATGATCTTTTTGGTGTCTCACTTTATGAGGTAAAAACATTTTTAGGAGTTTTTCCGGAAGTAACCTTCTTGGCAATGCCGCCAAATTATCGGATTATATCGATTATTTGCTCCTATTGTGTTTGTGGAAAAGAAGTAAAACTCCCGAGTAATCTCGAACTCTTTCTTACCTATACGATTATCCGAGGAGAAAGAGTAAATTATGGGGCTATTTTTGTGTACTGTTTGTCGGAATCAAGAAGGCTTACTAAAAAAAATATACGTTGGGAAATTTGATTTGTCGACTACTATACCTATCGGGCTACCCGGAAAATGAAATGAATACCGAAATTCATCATAATGACTATGATAATGCCAACATTCTCCAAATGGTAAGAATGCGACAGAATTTACCACGGGTTCCCACCAAAGCCGCTAGGGGACGTGCTCGAAATCCACAATAACCCCGGGATGATTTCTTTAATGACAATGAGGTTGAAAATATTGGTAGAGGGAATGTTGAGGAACAAGAAGATGAGGAAGAAGACTATGTGGGAAATGAAGAAGAGGAACAAGAAGTTAGGGAGGAAGAAAATGAAGGAAATGAGGAAGAACACTATAATGAAGGAGAGGATGAAGAAAATGAGCCGGATGTTGAGGACTTGAATCTTAAAGAGAGAATGGAAAAGGTGGAAAGAGAGACATTTAGAGATGTTGCATCTCTTGGAAAAGAGCTCCGGGTTGTGAAGGAAGAAAATTTCAGATTGAAAAAAGTCTATGGGAAAATTGAAGAAATTCATCAAAGAGCTTATTCCCGCAACTTGCTTCTCTTCGGATGAGGATTGATGTCCCTACCCTTTGTTTATCTTAGCATTTTTTTTTGTCCTTGTTGCTTTGTAGTCTTATGAACTATTGTACAACTCTATTGCACTAATGACATTTGCTTGTTTTTCTTAAAAGGGATGATCTAGCAAGAGTGCTAGTAGCTTTTGATTATTGTGGTATTGGCCTTGTTGGAGCATTTGAGGGTAAAGTTACTCTATTTGGCATTGTTTGATAATTGGTGTGAAGTACTTGATGGTAAAAGTGCTTCTCTTAATTTTTGCATTTGTGATGCCTTGATTATTTTGCTTAGATGGATAATTTGGGACATTTGTTATGTCTTATATGCATTGCTTGTTGATATGAGCTACTTGATGGTTCTCTAAATGGCATTCATAATGCCTTGATTTTTTGGCTAAAATTATCTCAAATGGGTCGAACCCTTGAGAATTTACTTTGTTGGGGCTTTTATTTGTTGGATTTATGTTGAAATATTTGCTTTTGGTGATGGTATGAAAAACTTGGCATTATATCGTTTACAAGGGCTATATACACCTTCTTCTATTTTTGACGCCCGCCAAGTGTTCGATTAAATGTTTCAATGAATATTTCAACTTCTACATGAATCACTTGCTTCCAAATGTCTTATATATTTATTGAGATCATGTCTTGGCAAACAAAACGAGCTTATGGATTTTTTCATGATACATTTCTCCCATTTTCGGTTTCTAAGCCTATATTTTTTCTATGGTTGAAAAATCGTATCTTTGGCGCACTTAGATATACTTGTATGATGTTTTTATCATCCTAACATTCTTTTTGATGATTACAAAAGGGGATAAACAGGAAATTGGCTCGTTAGCTCAAAGAAGCTAATAAAAGCTCGATACAAAAGCTATAAGCTATGGCTTCTTAAAGCCATAATGGCGTTTTGTTGACAGGGGGAGCTTATAAGCTCTTGTACTTAAGTACAATATGTAAAACCTAAGCTTTTAGTTTGTGGTTGATTATTTGAACATCTCTCTTGATGTGCTTGTTGATAGGGGGAGCTTGTGCTTATTCTTGAATATATTCACTCCCTTATTTGGTTGCTTGTATTTTGGAAATATTAGTCGCTTCTACAGAGTTAGATGTTTTTACCGGAAAATCGTTTTTAAAAATTGTCCTCCTAATTTTTTTCTAAAAATTGTTTTGGTTTGTAATCATCAAAAAGGGGGAGATTGTTTGATACATGTTTTTATCCTAAGTTTGATGATTTTATTTTTACACCAAAACAATGTTTTTAATTGTTGTCCAAATACTCCTAAATGATTTAAAATATTTTTACTATTTATTCGGAGTATTTCTTCAAGTTTTATTTTAGATAAAATTGGACAACACTTTTAATGATTTTATGTTTATAAGTTTCTACTTCAAAACAAGGTTCCTAAATGTTGTCTAAATACTCCCGATCGGTTTAAAATATTTTTACTAAATTTTCGGAGTATTTCTTGAGGTTTATTTTCGACAAAAATTGGACAACATTTCTGTCTCGAGGTCAATCGGTCGCCCTATAGGGCAACCCATACCTGAAGATGGATTTTGGAACAAAAAATGAGACGGACTTGAAATTGGCCAGGTCGACCGGTCGACCAGGGTGTCGACCGGTGGCGTTGTTCACTTGGTTTTATACCATTGATTTGGGCTTCCTAGACTTGAGTTTTGTGTTGTTTTTGAGTATTTTGAGTCATTTTTGTTATATCTCATAGGTTAAGCATTAATTTCTATTGAGGGAGTCATTTGAGTGGCCAAGACATATTGTGGGCCAAGTATATTGAGTCCAGAGTCATAACAATGAGTCTCATGTCAAAAGAAGCAAGGATGATCAAACAAGAAGGGGATTGATATCAAGAAATGTCCAAACGCGTCTAGAATTCCCAAAGACATTTGGCAGGTTTTAGTATTTTGGCCATAACTCTCTCCACAAAATTGATATTGAGCTGATTCAGTGGCTACGGAAATCTAAGAGATAGGGATACAACTCTTATGAAGACACAAAAAGCAAATTCGGACGTTTGGATGGCGCTACAAATAGCGAAGAAGAGATAGATTTTCAATCCTTAACGATTGTGGGAGTGTTCAATCATCTCCTTGGCGCCGTATGCAAAAAATGGGCAGTCTAGGTTTGTGTTTTGGCTGCAACCATTCATTTTCAGCAATTGATACTGGGTAGGGCGGACAAAACAAGAAATGTCCGATTTTTGGATCTAAAAGGAGGGTACTATAAATAGATACATGGTAGGCTTGAACTAGGGCATGGAGGACACTTGGGGATGAAAACCAACACCACCAAGACACAAGGGAAGAGTTGGGGAAGAGGATTGAAGACATTTTTCATCTAGAAATAGATAAGATTCTTCTTTAATCTCTTTAATTCTTTCTTTGTTGTTTCTTGTATATCATTTGAGATGCATTCTCATTTGATTATGGGTATTTGTATTTTCATCATGAGCTAAACTTTATGATTTTAGAGGGATGATGTAATCTATGTGTGAACTTATGTTTTGATATTGTGGTTTGTCAATCTAGATTTCCCAATCTATTTGTGCTATTTGGATTTATTGCTTCTAAATTACTTGATCAATAATTTAGAGTGTTTGGTGTATTTGATTTGACACTTGAGAGAGGTAATTGAATACATGGCCTTGAAATAGCATTGTGGATTTCATAGAATTGAGAGATTTGTGAATCCTTTGAAGTCATCAACCAAGATTCATAGTTTTTATTGAGATTTCAATTGGTGATTTTTATAGAGATATTGATTTGGTAATTGTGATCTAAAATCATTTGGCACTCGAGAGAGGAAATGATTATTGTAGGAATCTAGACTTATAAATTGGTAATTTGTGATTGGTATACCATATTGATAATATAAGGGAAAACTAGATTCTTCACACCTCTAGAATTCATTCTCCCATAGATTTAGATGTTTATATTTTGATTAGTTATATCTAGTTGTTTTTATTTATAAATTGAGACATCCATCTATTATTGATCTGTCAAATATAGCATAAGTAATTTATACTTGGTACTTATACACGCATTCCCTGTGGATACGACAACCCTACTCATATCACTATATTAAAACTTGACAACCGTACACTTGCGGTTAGAAAAATTTCTAACAAGTTTTTGGCGCCGTTGTCGGGGAATGTGTTTTGTATGATATCAAGGTTGATTGCCTAGTTGTAATTTGACTATTTTTTTTTGTTTTTTTTCTTTTCTTGTTTTAATTTTGTGTAATTTTTTTAGGCACATCGTTGGATGAAATTATAATGTATGCATATACTTGGCCAACCGATGATGCTACTGTGATTTTTGGAAGTCAAAGTGTGAACCATTTTGTTCCTTATTATCCACCTCAAGAAAATGTATGGACCCAAAATATGGCAAATCATGAAACCTTTCATCAGCCACAAGAACAATTGTCTAGCTTGGAAGAAATACTTTATCAATTTCTAGATGATTGTGAGGCAAGAAGACGACAAGATGAGATAAAACGTCGGTCCGAGTTGGAAAAGAATCTTGCTGAGTTTATCGAAGAGTGTAAGATAAGAAATCGAGAAAGTGATGATAGATTACTACAAACCGAGGCAAACATTCAACAAATTGAGATTACATGTGAGCTCGACACACCAAGTTGACTCAGGCAGGAAAATAATTACAAGTTCAGGAAGTCAACCAGACAGTCGAGTATTATTGATTTAGGGAAGCAGTTCAGGAAAAAGTTTCGAAATAGTGTGTGGCATTTATTGGTGTTGGTGGAGTAATTTGGATGAAGATAATTATCGAGAGGATAAGTAATCTTTGATGTCTTGAAGAATTAGGTGGGACCTAAGTCCCGTTATAGATTTGGAACCGCAAGACGAGAAAGTCGCCCCGCGATCGCGTATTAGTTGGTGAAGACGATCTGATAAGTCAATGGATTTTTGTGAAAATAAAATATTTAAATAATTACTATAAGTCAGAGGGTCCAGGGCTGTTCTTAAAATAAAATAATTTGAGTTAGGTCCATGTTAAAAAGAAAATTTACAATTAGCCCCATTTTGTAAAAATCAATACTTTTGGGGTTAAAAATTGAATAAATAAATGTCCCAACTTTGTAAAATTATGAGGTCAGTTCCTAAATTCTCTAAATCTTTCATAGATTCAGGTTTTTAAAGTTTTGAGGGCGAGTTTTTATAAAATTCTCACGTTGGCCCTAAATTTGTTAAAATTATCATTTCGGACCCTAAGTTTAAAATAATTGGATCTCACAAATCGGAAGGGATTTTAATGTGATTTCAGTTGTAAAATATCACTAAGGTCAGTGGGATATTGAGACAAAAACAGTTTTAAAAATAAATAAGTATAGGTCCCTTAACTTTTGAAAATCTCATTTTTGTCCTATTTTAAAATAATTGTCTTTAAGGCTTTTAGGGGTCCAATTGTTATGAAATTTGAACCTTGGGTCTAAAATATAATTAAGTTATAGTTAAATTAGTATTTCCACATAAATGGACTGTATAAGTCCTGAAAATTTCATTTGGGTCCTCACGTTTAATCTTTTATAATTTGGTCCCTCAATTTTTATAAAATTACTTTCCAAGCTCTAAATACTTGAATTTTTCGAATACACTTAATATATGTTATTTCCAGTCCTTTAAGAGTTAAAATTTCAATTTTTAAAATGGGGGTCTGGTACAGTTTCGAAAATTGCAATTTAACTTCTAAAATTTTACAATCTAGTCCTTGGGCTTTTAAGGGTTGATTTTAGATATCTCAAAACTCTTAAAATTTTATTAAAATATCCAAACATCCTTTTTTTGAACCTGAGTACAGTCCCAAAATTTGAAAACTACAGAGGGGTCTCTTAAATTTTATTTTCTTACAATTAAGTCCACCAACTTACCATTTTTACATTTTAAGTCTAAAAATTCAAATTTATCAATTATGCTCGACTTGTCCAGGTTATAAGTCATATAAAATATGAATTTCAAGGATCATAAACATGCTTGCCCAACTCATACAATAATTCATCAAATACAACATTAAAGTGTACATGCATGCACCTAAATTTCAATAAATAGTATTTTTGAGCAACACTTGAGAATTTTCACAAAATGATACTTAAATTTAACATGCAATACATTATACATATATCTCAAGCTCTCAAGAAATATTTCTACATGCAATTTTAAAGAAAGCACCTAGAAGTTGGAAGAAATTTTCCACCCACCTTAAAAATGAATTGTTATAAAAGGTTAAATTTCACAACTTGAATGGAACTCGCTTAGGTCAGCCCCTAAGTCAAGAAATACCAAAAATTAAGAGTTAGAAAATGAGGTTAAAATTAAGGAGAAGAAGAAAAAGGTGAAGAAATTGGTACAAACTACACTTACCTTGTGTAGTAGGCAATATGTACCAAGTAGAAGCTTCAAAAAAATGGTCTCTTGATCACCCTTAAGAAATCACTTAAGGTCAACCCCTATTTCTCAAAAATGAGAAATGGGTGTTAAAATTTGAGGAAAATAGAAAGAATGAGAAAAAGGGCACTAGAGTCCAATATCTTACCTTATAGTCCAATTCTTCAAAATTTTCTTCAAAGTCTTGAAGTCCTCTTCAAGGTGATGTCAAGCTCTTAATATCTTCCAAGTCTTCTAAGTATACCTCAAATCAAAATGCAAAACTTAAGTTAAGAAGTGAAAGGAGATGAAGTGATATCAAAATGAATTGAAAGAAGAAATTCCTTACCTTTGGTGTAGTTAGTGTAGAATTTTTTGAAAGAATTCTGTATATTTTGGTTAAGTGTTTGGAGTTATGAAGAAGAAGATGAATAGGAAAGTAGAGAGAAGTTGGAGGTTTTTTTTAGAGAGAAGGGTGAGGATTTTGGTTTTTTTTTTTTTTTTTTGGTTTGAGAAAGAGAGGATTTTGGCTTGAATGATGAATGTATTGGTGAATTTTTGAAGGATTTTTGTGTAAAATGGCCTAATGGCCGTCCATCATGAGGGAGGGGGGAGGGAAAATTTGATCAAGTCTTGAACTTGGTCTCTTGCATTGGGACATTTAGACTAGTCAAAGCATGAGTCAAAATAGAAGAATGGAAGACCATGTGAATTTTGAGGGGGATGTTGGAGATAATGGGGAATGTTGGGAGATTTAATGTTATAAAATTGTAGTATAAGATAATGTGTATAAGGTTTGTATTAATGGTATAATTATACACAAGATGAACATAAGGTGTATGTGTACAAGAGTTGGATGGTATTTCTACTCCAAAATCACCATCATGGCCGTACACTATGGGGCATATGTGGTATCCATATATTTTTTTTCCCCAATATTGATGATAATAGATGAATAATATCAATCTCCAAAATAAATAGTGATTTCCTTGATCACTTATAAGTCTCATGATCACTTATTATAAATCAAATTATTATTTCTATAAGGTATAAGTCTCTAAAATAAATAGTCTCTTAAAATTCTAAGGTGACTAATAAATGCAATAATAATAGCAATGATCAATCAAGTGATCATTAATGTAGAATAGAATTAATAAAGAATCACGATCACAAGTAATAAATAAAATGAGACTAAATGCAAAATATATTTATTAATAATATTTACCCATCAAAGTGACACGGTAAAATAGTCAAAATAGTGCATAGATGATAAGTGAAATAAATACATGCTCGAATAAAAATAGATGGCTTCACAAAATTATAATATAATATATATTATATATGCAAATAAATATTATATATATTAAAAAACATAAGTGGGGTGGGTACCCACAGGGCGGAAGTGATCCCAGACATGTCCCGCCCCGCCCCGCCGCGGATCAAGGGGGGGCAAACCAAACATGGCAAGGCGGGTCAAAATTGTCATCCCTAGGAAAAATGTACGTAATACATATTCAAATTTAAAGGGTTTTAATTTTCGGAAACCTCTAGAATTTTTTTTTTTTGGTAACCAACAGTAAACTCAAGGCAGTTTTTTTTTTTTTTGAGGAAAACTCAAGGTAGTTTTTGCAATTAACCTATTCCAAATAAAAGAATAGAAGAAGCGTGTCATTACTTTCCCCTTAAATAATTTAACTCCAGATATATAACCCCGCTTGGTATAGTTTCGTTTTCTTTTGTTATCATTACTATTATGGGTTGGATGACTTATAGCTCGTATGGTTATATTTATTTTTCAAATTTTTATTATTTCTAAAAATTAATATTTTTGTAATTACATTTTCATGTAAACAAGAAAATATATTTAGATTAGTCATACTTTTTTTTTTTTTTGGAAAGAAGATTAGTCATACTTATATTTCTATATTGACTGTATAAGTTTGGGACAATGACGTACATGTTGAGTGGTTTTCCCTGTGAGGCCCCAAATTTTAACAATGTGAGATACGGTGTTATGTATTGATTATTTGTTCGGCTATGTATCACAAACCTATTATTAATGAAACGCGACTCTACTTGTATTTATTTCTTCCAACGTCAATTACGCATTTCGCATTTTGGAGCTTAGCAATTTTATATTCTCCTCTAGTATTAATGCTTGATCGAATGACTACGACTTTAGAAATATTAGATCCTCGAAAATTTAGGAGTACATTTCGATCCTTATCCAAATATTTCATCTTATTCTATAATTCATCCCAACCAACTTCCAATTTATTTTTCGATTACACATTTCTTATTTCACATCTTTATTTTAAATTTCTAAATATTTAATTATGGATATTTATACATTTTATTTTTTTCCCTCAATTTTATAAAGAAACGAAACCAAATATTATTTTTCTTCTTTTTTTCCCTAATTTTTGAAATTACCACTTTAAATGGGGAAAATAACTCAATTTTCCTTCTATCACTATTTTATCATTTTGTATCTCCCAACTAAATTATTATTGGACAAAAAAAATAAAATAAAATTTTGATAATTTCATTTCTATTTTATTTTATGTCCTCTAAGCCTACAACTAAAAATCTTCCTACAAATCCCACTAACCCTTTAGTCAAACAAATGAATTTTAAATTTCCCTCTAAAACATAGCTTTTGGCTTCATGTCCCTAATAAAGAAGGCTAGTTATTTTTTTTACCCTAAACCCCTAATTATTCCCATTAACTATCATTACTCTCCCAAGCAAAAAAAAAATCCTCTCTCTTCTCTCTAAACATTCTCCTACTTCTCTCTACAAATTTCTTCATATCTCCAAAACACACATTCTTCAAATCTTCAAACAATATTCATATCTTCAAAGCACACATTCTTCAAATCTTCAAACAATCTTCATATCTTCAAAACACACATTCTTCAAATCTTCAAACAATCTTCATATCTTCAAAACACACATTCTTCAAATCTTCAAACAATCTTCATATCTTCAAAACACACATTCTTCATATCTTCAAACAATCTTCATATCTTCAAACATTTCTTCATATCTTCAAACACACCTCCTTCATATCTCCAAACATTTCTTCATATCTTCAAACACACCTCTCTCATATCTTCAAACACTTCTTCATATCTTCAAACACACTTTCTTCATATCTTCAAGAATAATTTCTTCATATCCTCAAACACTTTCTTCTTTCTTCAAACACTTAACAAAAACACAAGAACTCTTCTTACTTCTTTATTTTCGAAACTATCACTACTACAATGTAAGGAATTTTATTCTTAATCCATTTTGATATTTTTAGCTCATCCTCTTCACTTCTTAACCTAAGTTTGATTTTTGGTTTGAGGTACACTTAGAAGACAACTTGAAGATAATAGAGACTTGGAACCATCTTGACTAGACCTCGAGAAATTGTGAAGGAATTTGGACTAGAAGGTAAGAAAATGGGATTTTTAGTACATTTTCTTCTTCTCTTCTATTTTCCAAAATTTTGATACTCCATTTTCATTTTTAGACTTTTAGGGGCTGACCTTAAGAGTTGTTTTAAGAGTGAGCAAAGAGACACATTTTGAGACCTCTACTAGTCTCATTTCATCTACTACACAAGGTAAGTGTAGTTTTACCAATATTCTTTACCTCTTTCTTCTTTTCTTAAATTTTTAACCTCATCTCCTAACTTCTACATTTTTTTTGATATTCCTTGACTTAGGGGCTGCCCTAAGTCACTTCTTCATCAATAGTGATTTAGTCCATTTTTCACCAACAAATCAATCTTTAAGGTGGGTGGAAAAATCCTTTCAACTTCTAGATGTTTTACTTAAAAATATATGTAGTATTTTGATTTTGAGCACTTGAGATATATATTATGTATTGCATGCTAATTTCTTGTATCAAATTGGAAAAATTCTCAAGTGTTGCTCAAAAATGCGATTTATCGAAAAATAGGGCATACATGTACACTTTATTGTTATACTTGATGAAATTTTGTATGAGAAGGATATGTATGTGTATGACTCTTGAAATCTATGTTTTGAATGATTTATAACCTGGACAAGTCGAGCATAATTGATTAAATTTCAACTTTTGGACTTAAAATGCAAAAATGGAAAGTTGGTGGACTTAATTGCAAGAAAATAAAACTTAAGGGACTCCTCTG
This sequence comes from Rehmannia glutinosa, assembly GCA_016081115.2. NCBI lineage: Eukaryota > Viridiplantae > Streptophyta > Magnoliopsida > Lamiales > Orobanchaceae > Rehmannia > Rehmannia glutinosa. Next base: position 85,377,433 of record CM071925.1, read on the forward strand.
TAATTTTCGATTTTTTGGACTGAACTCAGGTTCAAAAATTATGTTTTGACATTTTAATAAATTTTTAAGAGTTTTCAGATAAATAAAATCAACCCTTAAAAGCCCAAGGACTAGATTGTAAAATTTTAGAAGTTTAAGGGTTATTTTGCAATTTTCGAAACTGTACCAGAACCTAATTTTAAAATTTGAAATTTTAACTCTTAAGGGACTGGAAATAACATATTTTAAGTGTATTCCAAAAATCCAAGTATTTAGAGCTTGGAAAGTAATTTTATAAAACTTGAGGGACCAAATTGTAAAAGATTAAAATGGAGGACCAAAATGAAATTTCCAGGACTTATGCAGTACATGAACCTGGAAACACTAATTTAACTATAACATAATGATATTTTGGACCTAAGGTTCAAATTTCATAACAATCGGACCCCTAAAACTCTTAAGGGCAATTATTTCAAAATGGGACAAAAATGAGATTTTCAAAAGTTAAGGGACCTATACTTATTTATTTTTAAAACTGTTTTTGTCCCAATATCCCACTGACCTTAGTGACATTTTTTAACTGGAATCACATTAAAAGCCCTTCCGGGTTGTGAGTTCCAATTATTTTAAACTTAGGGACCAAAATGACAATTTTAACAAATTTGGGGCTAATGTGAGGATTTTATAAAAACTCGACCTCAAAACTTTAAAAACCTGAATCTCTGAAAAATTTAGAGAATTTAGGAACTGACCTTATAATTTTTCAAGGTCGGAACATTTATTTATTCAATTTTTAACCCCAAAAGAATTGGTTTTTACAAAACGGGGTTAATTATAAATTTTCTTTTTACAAGGACCTAACTCGAATTAAAGAAACAACCCTGGACCCTCTGACTTTAATTATTGATTAAAATATTTTATTTTCTCAAAAATCCCCTGAATTATCGGATCGTCTTGACCGATTAATACGCGATCGTGGGGCGACTTCCTCGTCTTGCGATTTCGAATCTATAACGGACATATGTTCCACCAAATCTTTCAAGATATCGAAAATTGCTTATCCTCCCGATAATCATCTTCATCCAAATAACTCCACCAACGCCATAATTTCCTTGCGCAAATTTTCAAAAACTTTCCTAAAATGCTTCCCTGAATCAATAATACTCGACTGCATGGTTGACTACCTGAACATGTACTTACTTTCTTGTCTGAGTCAACTTGGTGCGTCGAGCTCACAGTCGAAATTGATACGTCAGGGATGGAATCGGGCAGCTCGGCTGCTATTCCACTCTCTGGCTCCATCGTTCTAATCCCGCAACTGAGGGACGGAGTTTGTCCAAGGGAAGCGAGTCGTAGTACTTGAGGTATAATCCTGATTATGACGAATCCGAGCCTTGCTAGTTCCAACATGGATTTTGTCTTTGCCTATGGAGCGATAAGGTGACAGGTCTTGGACCATCATGAACGGGGAGTTACAAGGAAGAACGAAGGAATCGCTGTCTGATCCACACGATTCTGGAGTTAATCGGAACATTTGGTTGGCGCTACACATCAGTACGCAACCGCTAATTGTAATGCATGGGTTGGCGCTACATATCAGTACGCAACCACTAATTGTCTTGCATGGGATTGGCGCTACACATCAGTACACAATCCTCCTGTCTTGCTTGAATCATCGTGCCTGTGTGACCACGAACTATTTCTTAAACTGTATAAATATATTACTTAATATATATTTATCACGATGCTTGTGGGCTATGTGTGAAATCATGCATCATACCTCACGCGTTTTCATACAACCGTTTTCTCGCATTAACTATATATATCGCCACACTTGCACACGATCACCCCATCCACTGAGATTTCTGTCTCACTCCCTCATGTTTTCTAACCTTTAGATGAAGAGTACGTTGAAGACGTCGAACCTACCACAGTTTGAATCTCTACCATTGATGTGGAGAGACATTTCTTTTACTTTTACTGTTGATTGGACTTCTTCATTTTATTTCTGTTTGGACTGTAAGTTAAATTCAGATAATCTATTGGGTTGTATTTGGATACCGTCGGACCTTAAGATGTAATTTGTATTTGTATTTATTTTAATTCGGCTGCATTAGACTCTTTTCACTTGAAGTTTCGTATCATGGGTTTAGACTGTTGATTTATTTTTTGTTTAAGTGATTGATCGTCGTCGCGTCGCGTTGGGGCGTGACATTCCCTGCATTAAATGTTATAGATCTGAAAATGAATTCTGATAGGTGCATGAAAAGGCATGATCTCATAACAAATTTTAAAAATAAACATAAAATTATATTTCTCATAAAAATAGGTAACATAAATGTATTTTGGACTTCCAAATTATAAATAAATTAAAAAATGTCCGTTTTCAATTATAGACACCATCAAATTTCGAATTTGGATTCGGGTAAGCTTAAATTAGTCATATTTATATCAAATTCCGAGTGAGAATTTTTAATTTGGAGATGGATTAGATTAGTAATTACGTAAGGTTCGATATTAAACTTGCTAATACTTTCAAAAATGAAATCAATTTTGAAATTCGAATGCAAATCATATAATTTGACGCAAAAATATATCATAAAGGGATCTAAGTGAATTAAGTTTAGATACGACCATTAATAGCTCGTTGGGACCTTCTATTCAAACGTGTGTTTCATCTCATATTCGTATGAATGATCGTTATCTGTAACAAAATTACCATGTTAAAAATCCACAATTTAGGTTTGGTTGGTTTGGTTTATACTTCAAAATTAATATTTTTTTTATACATGTGACAATTATTTGTACGATGTAATAGGAAATGAAACATTTATTAGGAACAAAAGATCCAGTCCGATTAATAGCTCTATTCATCCCGAAATCCAAATATGACCATTAGTAGCCCTATTTTCATTCCAAATAATGACGAATGTTCTCTCCTAAAAAGAACAAATCCTTATTTTGAGATTTGGGATAAATGGCATATTTGAAGCATGTTGAAAGGGAAAAAAAAAACAATAAGTCAATTGGGTGACTTACCTCCAGTTTTCTTAAATATCAAAATACCACAAAGTTTCAAAATGAAAACAGGTTAATAGATAATTTCAAGTACTGAAATACCTTCGTCATGTTGATGACAATCTCCAGGCTCGGTGTTATATGTTGGCATCAATGTCAAATGAGCTGCAAAGGCAGAATGAAGGTCTAGATAATGCTAGTGAGATTCTTCTCCACCTACAAGAGTTATACGGTGAGAGAACACGACAAATAAGATATCATATATCAAAGGAGCTTTTCAGATGTCGTATGACTGAGGGCTCTTTAGTCCAAGACCATGGGCTGAAGATGATAGCGCTCATTGAAAGGCTTACGTCCCTTGGAGTCATTATGGACAATGAACTCTATGTGGACCTTTTGTTGCAATCTCTGCCTCCCTCATTTGACACGTTTGTTGTCAACTTTAACATGCACTCCATGGAGACTAGTCTCCCTGAATTGGTGAACATGTTAAAGACGGCTGAATCTACTATCAAAAAGGATAAGCCAGTCTTGCTTGTTGGATCCACTTCCGGATCAAAGGCTGCAAAGTCTAAGAAAAGGAAGTGGAAAGGAAAGGGTTCCTCTAAGCCCAACAAGAAGGCAAAGGACAATGGTAAGAAAAAAGTTAATTCTCAAGCCAATGACAAATGCCATTACTGCGGCAAAATGGGGCATTGGAAGAGGAATTGCAAGGAGTACCTTGCGAGTAAAACGTTCGAGGTATATATTTTGTTGAAGTTAACCTATCATTTAATGATGCTTCTTGGGTATTGAATCTAGGTTCGCTCACATATTTGCAATGATTTGCGAGATGATGGTAAGCGAAGGAAGCTTGATAGAAAGGAGATGGTCCTTCGGATGGGGAATGGAGCAAGAGTTGTTGCATTAGCTATAGGATTGTTTATCTATCTTTGGAGAATGGTTTTAATTTGTGTTTGAACAATTGTCTTTATGTTTAGGATATTATTAGAAATATTATCTTTGTTCTGTTTTGAATGAGAGAATGTTTTAAATTTGTAATTGAGAATGGAACTTGTTTCATTTTCAAGGATTATGCACTTATATATTCCGGTTATTTGACAAATTGTTTATACGATTACTCCCCATAATCCGTTCTCACAATTCAACAAAATAAAAGAAAATTAGATAATCATAGTTCTGTCACTCTTTGGCATGCTAGATTAGGTCATATTTCCGAAAAAAGAATACACAAGTTGGGACAAAAACTCAACCTTATGGGAGATCAAAAGTTGCCAACATGTGAATCATGTCTTAAAGGAAAAATGAGCAAATCACCATTTGTTGGACAAGTGGAACGAGCCAAAGATCTGTTGGATTTGATCCATACGGATATTTGTGGTCCACTAAGTGTTAGTGCACGAGGGAACTATCACTATTTCATAACTTTTACCGATGACTATTCTAGGTATGGTTATGTATACCTTATGAGGTTCAAATCTAAAGCTTTTGAAAAGTTCAAAGAATTTAGATGTGAGGTGGAGAAACAAACTAGTCGTAGTATTAAGACTCTTTGATCGGATCGAGGAGGTGAATACTTGACCACTGAGTTTCTTGATTATCTAAAAGAGAATGGTATTCTCTCACAGTGGACTCCTCCTGCTACTCCACAACTCAATGGAGTTTCAGAGCGTAGAAATCGAACTTTGTTAGACATGGTTCAATCAATGATGAGTTTCACTACTTTACCTCTTTCATTCAGGGTTATGCCCTAGACAAAGAATGACACTTATTGAATAGGGTGCCATCTAAGGCCATTCCCAACACACCATATGAAATGTGGTGTGGTAAGACACCCTCGTACAAATACCTCAAAGTATGGGGGTGTGCTGCTTATGTGAAACAACAAGTGGGAGATAAGTTGGATATGCGATCTATCTTATGTAAATTCGTGGGGTATCCAAGAGAGTCTATAGGATACTATTTCTATGATCCTTCGGAACAAAAGGTTTTTGTTTCGAGGAATGCTACTTTCCTTGAAGAAGAATTTCTTTCTCGGATGAGTGGCGAAGCGAGAACTTGAAGAAATTCAAGAACCACAATTTCCCAAATGTTGCGAGATAATGCACGGTGAAGTTTGGACCATCTAAAGCACAACCTCTTGAAAATCCATAAGGGTTTCAAAGCGCCGAGAAGGCTAAACCTTTTATTAGAGAATAGAGAAGAGGACTCCTTTTGGATAATGATCCAAGAAGCTATGAAGAGGCGATGTCGGACATAGACTCGAGATAAATGGAAAGAAGCAATGCGATCGAAATTGACTCTATGTACTCCAACAAGGTATGGACCTTGGTGGACCCACCACATGGAATTATTCCCATTGGTTGCAAATGGGTCTACAAGCGAAAGCTTGGGGTAGATGGAGAGGTGGCGACCTTTAAAGCACGTTTGGTTGCAAAAGGTTATACTCAAAAGCAAGGAGTTGATTATGATGAGACCTTTTCACCGATGGCGATGCTTAAATCCATTCGGATCTTGCTAGCTATATCAGCAGATATTATGACTATGAGATATGACAAATGGATGTAAAGATGCTTTTCTTAATGGAAACATTAAAGAAGAGATATATATGAAGCAACCGAGAGGGCTTCATATCCAATGGAAGCGAACAAAAGTTTGTAAACTCCGAGATCCATTTATGGACTTAAACAAAGGCTTCTAGGAGTTGGAACATTCGATTTGATGAAACGATCAAAACATTTGATTTTCATAAGAATCCGGATGAACCATGTGTATATAAGAAGGTTAGTGGGAGTGCGATTGCATTTGTTGTGCTCTATGTTGATGACATTCTACTCATTGGAAATGATGTAGGTATGTTACAATCAACTAGGACTTGGTTGTCTAAACGAGTTCTCCATGAAGGACTTGGGAGAAGCATCTTTTATCCTAGGGATAAAGATCTATAGAGATAGATCACGAAAGATGATTGGATTATCGTAGTCCATGTACATAGACAAAGTGCTAAAAAGGTTTAGTATGGAGGAATCCAAATGAGGATACTGCTATGAAGTCATGGTGTTTCACTTTCTAAAGCTATGTCTCTAAGACACTTTGAAGAAAGAGAAAGAATGTCTCGCATACCTTATGCCTCCGCTATTGGAAGCATAATGTACGCAATGTTATGTACTAGGGCGATGTCGCACATGCTTTGAGTATCACAAGCGGATATCGTCCCAATCCAGGTGATGAACACTTTGGAAGGCGTTAAGATGATCCTTAAGTACTTGAGAAGAACTAAGGATATGTTTTTGATATATGGCGTGGAGAGCTAAAACTAGAAGGATTCACTGATTCTAGTTTCGATCGATAAAGACGACTCTAAGTCCATGTCCGGATATATATTCATCTTGAATGGAGGAGCGATTAGTTGGAAAAAGTTCCAAACAAGAAACAACTACGGACTCCACCACTGAAGTGAATATATTGCCGCGTGGATGCAACAAAAGAGGTGTTTGATACGAAACTACATCCGGGTTGGGTGTAGTTCCCATTGTTGATCCAATAATGATTTATTGTGACAACAACGGTCTTTATAAGCGCAAGCAAAAGAGCCAAGATCTCATCAAAAATCCAAGCATATAATTAGGCGATACCTCGATCGAGAGATCATTGGTAGAGGCAATGTTGTTGTGGATCGAGTTGCTTGTGAGAAAATGTAGAACCGCTAACTAAGCCCTTATCACAAAAGGTATTTGACGGACATCTCGAAAAGATGGGCACAAGATACATGGGCAATTGGAACTAGGGCAAGTGGGAGATTGTTAGAGTAGAATGCCGGCGTTCCAATTAGATTGGATTTTATTCTACTTGTAAAACAATTTTATTGGAAATTATAATAATATAAAGGCATTTATTTATCTTATGTTCTTTTGCATTTATCACATATTTGCACATATGATAAAGTCCTTAGATCAATTTAAGCTATGACGCATGGTCACGCATTTGATGGCGGTCATGGAATATGTCTCTAAGGCTTTGATCTTAAATTTGTTCCAAGTCGATGGGTTTTTCAAGATAGGACATTAAACAACCCCGTAAGACTTGTACATATGGTGCATGCTCATGAGGCGAGGATGTTGCATTCCATTAACATCGGTGTTGAGACACAAATGCACATATGTGGGTGCTTGTTAGCGAACAAGTTCATGAACATGACCCAATGAAAATTCTTAGATAGAAGCTTTGATTGTCGAATAAGAATTTTCATATTGCAATAGTACATGATTAATCCTCGTACTTGAGGCACAACTATACCTTGTGTATATCCTACAATACTTTGATTTACCTTTTGATTGCTTGACAACCACAAAGAGGTATTTTGGGTATTGTAGTGATATACATGGAGGTTGTGTGTGGCCAACATAAAATTCGACACTTGTCATTTAATAAGGAATTTCTGTGTTTTCATAGTTTGTGGTTCAAAGACCTTGGCCAAGGCACGATGAACTTGATTCATAAGAGAATCACAAGTACTTGAAATGGAATCACGATTATTAAATCAATTGGGTTCGACTTATAAATCTATGCCCAAGATTTAATCGGGAAATTAGTTGTCGAAAGGATCGTACATGTATGCAATTGCAATTGAAATAGGTTTACTCGCTATTTCACCTAATACTAGGTAATCATGCTACTTGCTAAATGTTACCATGATTTGTAGGTTCTTGAAATTAAAGAGTTAACTTCAAGTATATTTATAAATTGGATTAATAAATAGAATAAGTTATTATTATTCGAAAGTTGCAAAAGTTGTAAGCCTACTACTAGTGTTAGTCGTGAACCTAAAAGGGTCACATATTGATTAATTGAGAATTAAATTAATTAATTATTAAAATTAATTAATTGGACTTTAAAGTCCAATCCCATACCATAATCTAATAGGCCTAGTTGTAGAAGCCCACTAGATAATTTAAGAGAAATAAATAAATAAGATTTATTTTAATATATATATATATATATATTGGGATATATATATATATATAAACACAAATATATGATGAAGAGAGAATTTAAAAAAAAATTAAAAAATTAAAATTAAATTTTGAAATCACATGTTGCATGTGTATGTGGCGTTTTTCTTTCATTGAGCCACTCAATCAAATTATTTCTTATCAATAAAGTTGGCTTAATGGGTATCAATGCACACTAGTATTTTTTTATAATAAAATTACATTGGGCCATTCAAAAGTTATTCTTTGAGATTAAAAACAAGTTTTAATCCTTGTGAAATCAGACAGAGTGGACGACAATGAAAAAACGAGTGTGCTGAGGTTTGAGAGGTGAAGTGTTAACAAGTTTTCATCTTCTTCAAGCTCATTCTCTCTTCATGTACTATATTGTTCTTCAAAAGAAAATTTAGTAGAGAATAATTAACCAATAATTATTCATCTATAAAATTTTAACAATAGTTGATTGTGGGGATAAAATTCTATTCCGTATTTCAATTTCGGAAACGCAATAAACTCTACTAGCGAAGAATTTATTGCGGTGTTACAACTAAGAGGTTGACTCAATTAGAGGAGAGGCACTTGAATCTCTATTGGCGAGTTTGCGAGGATTTACCCTGCTGTGAGGAATTTGGATTCCTTCTACATCATCTTCAACAGGAAGCAATTTTAGGTAAGATCCTAAATCTTATTTTACCACTTGTATAAACGAGCGATCGTTAAATCGCTACGAGAATCAGGGCTTTATTTTATGTATAATTGTATGCATGATTTAAATTTTAAATTTCCGCTGCGTTTAGCCCCGCGATATAGCGAACCCAACATATTATTCACAGAACCACTTGACCCAAGGATGAAATTAGTGGGCAAATTTTTTTTTTTTTTTCTGAGAAAATTAGTGGGCAAGTTTAGTCTTCATTAACTGTACAAAAGAGCATTTGCATGGTGATCTACAAAAGAAACTAGTAATATCAAGTGGCAAAAAGGGTAGAAAGAATGTATACAGTTTCCTATGCTTCCTATCCAACTCTACAAATCTTTGCCTGGGTGTTACCTCGTATGCATTCCAAAAATAGGTACACCCTCTTTGTACTCTTCTCATGTACGAAAGACTACAAAAGTAGCAGCTCCTGGAAGACAAAAACCATTTTACACCATTGGGGAACCTAAACAATAATAACAATCTTATTACCCACGATCAACCGCATGAAGGTGTTGGAGAAGGAACTTTCTTAGATGTTGACTGGTTCCATCCCCACTCATTCTTTTTTCGGGTGATGAATCTTCATCTGTTTCATCAAAGCTTCAATCTCTTCGCCTTGTCTCTGTAAACCATTTATAAAGATGGATATAGTTAAAACTTCACAAATAGCAGAAATAATCAAAACACTCGTACTACGGAACTAATAATGTTACTCAAGCGATTCAGATTCTTAATATAAAATCCAGAATTACAAAGAGTACCAAGAGGTTTGGGTTGATTCTGAAAAAAACAGCTAAGTTTAAAATTCCAACAAGTAACCCTGAGATTTGATTATGTCTTAACATTTTACCCCATCATCAAAAAAATTGACATGGACATCCAAAAATACCCCTGAAGTACTACTGTTCACAACTTATGAGGTGACAAAATGCCATTGACTTTTCACAAAAGATTACAAAAAACCTTCTACTAACTGTTAGAACTTACAAAACATCCTTCAATTTCAACATAAACTACAATACCCATGAAACTCTTTTATGAATATTGTAAATATCAACTTAAATTTTTTTAACGATTTACTAAATCATCACCAATTATCCTAACCATATCTACAATCAGTAAACAAGGAAAAATGAAATTTGAATAAACAAATAAAAAAACATAAGAATAACTGAAAACTACTTCAATTTTTCCACAAATTACACAAAACCCTCCCGGAATCTTGTAAATATATCCGTCTTGTTATGGAAAAGAAACAATCTCCATCCCATTGATTTTTCATAAACTATAGAAAAGGTCCAAAAGGAGCAAAACTCTTGAGTTTTCATACTAGATAGGGGTAATTTTGTCCGTCCACTTCTTTTTTTTCCTTCAATTTTTTTTTTTTTGGAAATTCCATCCAGGGCGTAATCGGCTTTACACAAATTCCGATAGTTTTACCGCAGTCCCTCAAACCTCATGGGTACCTTTTATAATTAACCCAAAAAATCCATGATACTATGTGATTACCTCATGCAAGGCTGTCCACCACAGATTTGTTTTTTCTTGAAGCACACGCCAATGTAGTGCCAACTCATACTCGATCGTATTAGGCTGAGACAAGTGTGATGTTGCCACTGCATTTCTCTTCAGAAGGGACCAAATAAGTAACTAATTTTTTGAAAAATTAGCTTAAGCCCAACACAATTATGAGTAAAAACGAATTTGATAAGTAGCAGGAATTACCATCTCTTCACGTTGTCTCTGAGGTCTGGTCCTATCTATTCTAAGATGGCCAGCAAATACACCTGAAACACCACTCTTACTAAGGCCTCTTCTTCGAGCAACAATAGGCCTGCGCAGAACAAATCAGCCACAAACTATTACCAAAAAGTCTAGTCAAGTAAAGAGATGAAGAGAAAGTCTCAAACTCAAAACGCATAGGACAATTTCGAAGTATAATTAGGTACACTATATATAGGTTATGAATGTCCTATGCAAGAGCTTGATTGAGAGGCTGTTATTACTTTTAGCACAGATGTCTCAGTATCACACTAAACGCTTAATTGTGAAAAGTGGGGCATTGGTTTACTTTTCAAGTAAAGAGATGCCAATACTATAGTAATTCGTTTTTAGGAAATCCTTCTTTAGTTGATTGCAAGCAAGTGAACACAGAGAAATTAGCCAAATTAGTTGGAGCTTTGAATTAACACTATGCAGAAAAACTCTATATGTGGTACAGATTAGAGGTGATTTTTTTTGGGATAATTACAAAAAGTACCCCTGTGGTTTGACCTAATTACAAAAAAACCCAGCTAACTTTAAAACTTACAAAAAGTACCCCTGAGGTTTGATTTAGTGTTAAAATTAAGGGGTAATCTGCAATGATTTTACAAATTTGAAGGGGGATTTTAAAATATATTTCAAACCTCAGGGTACTTTTTGTAAGTTTTAAAATTACCTGGGTTTTTTTTAATTAGGTCAAACCTCAGGGGTACTTTTTGTAATTATCCCTTTTTTTTTTATAAGAAACAAAAGATTTTAAGTAACAGCGAAACAGTACAAAGTCCAAGAAGGACAAGAGATCGCAAAAGCAAATAAAGCCTAAAACTACATGACACAACTCCAATCTCTTACTAAGGCCTCTTCTTCGAGCAAAAATGGGCCTGCACAGAACAAATCAGCTACAAAATATTACCAAAAAGTCTAATCAATTAAAGAGATGAACAGAACGCCTGAAACTCAAAACAAACAAGACAATTTTCCAAGTATAGCTCTTATCCAATAATATGGACATCCATGCATCAACCTTATCAACCTTGTGCTCTAGTGGTAGAGACTTGTATTGTCAGGGAAATTGGCCCGGATTTGATACCATACGAGTGTGTCCCCTATATTCCCATTGTACTCAAATAAAATATGGACATCCTACTGAAACCCTAAAATTAAGACGTGCCTTATCAGAACTGTGCCAAGCCTTTTTCCCTAAACTAAGGCACCAACTATACGTGACCCATAATTCCATCATTGCAGTAAAAGTGACATTATCCCCAACTATGTTTATTGCGGTTGATTTATTAGCTTTGTCAGTTATTCCCTTTCAAAGTGTAAAATAGTTAACCCACTATAGCTATATGCATTATGCTTAAGCACTATAAGCTACGCCCACCATTATTACAAATATTATCTATATTATTATTATCTATTATAAAAGTGTGGAAGACTCAAAATATTTCATGATGTTTGAGATACCTAATATAGTTCTAATGAATATGAAAAAGAAGGGCATCAATAAATTTTCACATAAAAAAAATAAGGGTATCATTGCTTTACATGTTTTTAATAATATTTCTGAAAATAATTTCAAGTGTTCTCTTGCATACCATTTTTTTTTAAAAGACTAAATGTCCATCTCTTTTTCTGTTACAACTCTTGGAATAAGTACTAAATAATCAAAAGAATGATGTCATTGAACTTCACGTGTTTTTAATAATATAATTGGAAAAGAATTTCAAGTGTTCTCTTACACACCATTTTGTTTTTTCAAAAACTGAAAGTCTATCTTTTTTTCTATTATAACTCTTGTTGGAGTACTCGAATGTTCAGATAATCAAATTTAATGTTATACTAGAATTTGAAATATTTACAACCAAATCTCATAAATATACATGGTGAAATTTTATGAGAATATTATGATTGTTTAATATTGAATATTATACGAAACTGCATATTAATTTATGATATTTTGTCAAGAATTGACCATAAAAACCCATTAAAATTGAAAGGAACCACGGACAAAAATGAGGGTAATAAAAATGAGAATATGAATAATAAGATGGATGTGCATGCATACTAGATTAGATAAAATATGAAATGAATATATTAGGAAAAAGGTCGGGGCAACACCAATAGATGAGAAAATTAGAGAAACACGTTTAAGATGGTTTGGACATTTACATAGGATACCTTTAAATGCAAAAGTGCGATATGAAGAAAGTAAAAAATTACTCACTCCAATTATAAAAGGAAGAGAAAGACTTAAAAAGAATTAGAAACAAACTATTAAAAAAGACATGTTATATCTAGAAATAAGCAAGAGTGTTGCCTTTGACCGTAAACGATGGAGGGATATGATCCATATAGCCGACCTCACATAGTGGGAAAAAGGCTTAGTAGTAGTGGTTGTTGTTTGTCAAGAATTAGTATATCTCAACAATAATTTAGAAACAAGATGAATTTATAGTATATATAAAGAAATATAAAATTAGTTACAGGAGCCTCGATGCAAAATAAAAAGTAATTGGCTTTATGATAAGCACCATATACTATTGCTATAAGAAATTAGAGTAAAAGTTAATTTGGTACCTAAGTTTTTCTATTAATCTTTATCTAAATCTTTTTATAACAATAAATATATCATCTAATATTCTACATCCTAATTACATTCAAATTATCAAATATCTATTTAATTATTATTTAATGACATAATATTTTGATTAAATAAATTCAGTAATTATGACAATATAAACTTAAATGAGAATAGCAATTATATTAAACGGAATATAAAACACATATTCATATAAAAACTAAAAAATCAAATAAAAATACATGTTAGAATTACTTTTTAATGTGAAAGTTTAAAAAGAAAGGGGCTAGAGAGGATAAGAGAAATATCTACTTTATTTTTGTTATACGTTCTTGGCACATTTAATTTTAATTAAGCAAATGAAAAGTCCAAAAGAGTTAGAGAAGAGAAGAGAACGAAGAAGAACGATCAAACACATTTGTAGCACTAAAGATCACTTTTAAACATTAACTGAAAAATCAAAAATACTTTTACATTAAATATTTTCTATTGCACCCCATTAGTATTAGTTTCAAAATCAATCTTCTTTTCCAAAGTATATTATTATCTCAAATTTTTATGTTCCAATATAAACTTTTTATTTCTTATTTATATGGAGCTATATTGTCGAAGAATCTTAAATCCATGTGACTAATGGATAAAATATGACGAATCAAAGAAAAATAATTAAAAAGAAAGTAATAGTAAATAGCATTCAAATGGCATGTATGTAAACGTGAAACATCTTAAATCAATGTTAATGGAAAGATAAAATTGGACCTAATCAAACAAAATTAACATAAAAATTAAAAAGGAAGCAAAGGTAAATAACATTATAATGGCATGATAACAAAGTAAGAAATTTAGAAGAATTAAATCAATCTAAATCAGTAGCAATTTGCCGTTTATGGTAAAGATCGGGTGTCACTAAAATATCACAAGTTCACAACCTTAAAAATTATTACCATGTGATATCAATTACAAAATTCAAATATCAAAATATATTAATGTAATTTATTAAACTAAAATATATAAAATTGGAATTGGAAAAATATGTAAAGTTAGATAAACTATAAATATGTATTTATACAATTCTAAATAAAAAACTAAAAAAAATATTTTAATATGTAGTAATTTGATGTTTATGGGAGAACTCAAGCATTTCTTAAATTTTATATTAGTTAAGGTACCATTACCAATATAACATTCACTGCAAAAATTCATTAACAAATTTAACCTTAAAATTTTACGAAGTTAAATCATGCACAGTAAGAGGTTATTTTTTCAATATCTTATGTTTCATTAAACTCTTTTTTAACAATGATGGAGTATATTGTTAGAAAATCTTAAAACAATGTTAATAATAGATGGAATTAAATTGAGACGAAATGGAAAAAAATCAAATGATTATTAAGAGTAAATGAAATTAAAGAGTCTACATGTATTTGTAAAAAGGAAAAGAAGCAGCAAAATAAAAGAATTTTAGTGAAAACGTATTTGAAAGTGGATGTCACATGGAAAATATTAGGCTTTAAAGAGTTTTCCATTAATTAGTAATAACAAATAATATTTGATATTTACATGATGGCCAAAAAATAATTTAGTTTACTTGAAAGTTTTTTTTATCATTGTCCCACTTGGTGGTTTACTTTTCAATAGTTTTTCTTGATTAACTTTGAATATTACATTAAATAAAAATATTGAATGTTGTTAATACATCTATGGCAACGAAAATTCGTGAGATCAAGTAAGAAACAAGAATTCTCCAGTCATCAAATTCAAACAAAAGAATCATTCATATGAAAAACTTATTTAGTTATATTTTTTTAATAACTATTGAATGTAGTCCTTTGATTATTTTTGTTTGATCATTCATAATAATCTATACTTACTGAAAATAAAATATTCAGAAGTATCTTAGAATTTTTCGAATAAATTATTTAATATATACTTTTTTTTAAAATATCTTCTAATATTTTAGTTATTGAACACTATAATTATTTTTTAAAAAATTATATAAATCATGTGCAATCGATGCACTTTTTACTAGTTCCTATAAATGTATAAACGCGTGTGCAAGGCTGCAATAGAAAAAGAAGATAAAAAAGCTATAGTCTAAAGCTTTGCTTGAGATTATAGGCAAAAAAACATGGTTTTGAGGTATAACTCTTTAAAAAAAGTAAATTTATTAGATGCCTAATCTCTAAAGGCATCATAAGCAATCTTGCTATTACCAAAGAACAGAGAAACAAACATGAACTACTCAAACCATCTACCGAAACGTGTTTCTTCTATTTTCTGAAACAATTCGTGTTCTTATGTGAGTTATTTAAATTTAACCAACCACAATTAACAGAGGAACTTACCTTCCATCGCCAAGCGTGAGACATCCATTGGCTAACTTTGAAATGACATGATCTGCTGCTTCTTTTGTCTTAAAAATTGCAAATGCTTGGCCTATCAGCACATTATTCAGTAAAAGAAAATGCAGCGAATAAATGGTGTATAATTGCAGAAATGAAGGGCTACCACAACTGCTATACCTGAGTGGGGACTGGAAAATGTGGTGCGGTATCATCTTTGCCTTAACCTTTTGTTCAAATACACGCCAAACAATATCCTGATAGACAGACAAGTAGTCAATGAAGTCTCATTGAGCTAGATTTTAACCTGATGCTGCATATCATAAATAGTAGACAATATGATTGCTCAGAAATTCATTTAGTGGCAAAACATGTTACTCGAGATATCTACATAAACCATTATACTATTCCAAATTGTTGAAATTCAAATGCTTGAACTCTAACCAATACAACCGCTTCACATAAACGAGTCCCATCCAAACCACCTCACAATGGTTAAGAATGGAAAATAAAGTTTTATCATGTAGACCAAGAATGAGGAAGGAGCTAACCAAAATTATCATGCATCAATGTAGAATTTGCTGTTCTACAATATACCTCTGTGAAAACATTATACTTCAAGGGATGGATTTCATATGTTGAGCGTGCTTATGGCACTACATCTCTGGTAACATACGTAGTAATGTCCAATAGGAAAAAATTCACATAATCAACAAAATTTATAATCAATACTTATGAATGAATACCTCCACTTCCGCAGACGTGAATGAGGGGTCAAGGTTTTCTAATAACACCAGGGTCCCTTTTTCATTCATTTCATGTAACCTTTCCTCCTCCCAAACCTGGAAAAATGGAGGAAAAGGTTCACAAGTTTATCGATAAGCAAGGCAATGGAAGTTATCCCCTTCTTCATTTAGTTTTGGATACAAATTCTAATGCTTTAGCAAAAAAAAATTCATTTCCAAATTGGCCCATCATTGCAAAAAAAATAAATCAGTGAAGCTACCCCTTCCGAGTTTTGCTGGAATTTAAAAACCGAAATTAATTAGAATAAAAGAAAGTGTCCGACACTCGTAATGATAGATTTTACGTGTATCCAGTACATCACTAAACCATCTATAGTGGGAATAAATCCAACAATTGCTTAGCTTCCTAGAACTTAAAATCTCTGTGAATTTTGAAATCTCACCCCACCTAAAAATGCTGAAGCAAAGAACCGATTCGCAATTTGGTTTGTATGTCTTGACCAACTTGAAAGAACAATTTAGAGTAATTCTAGCAGTTGAGTATGGATTCATCAGTAATACAATTTTATCTCTCCCCTTCTGATACGAAATAGAAATGTCTTTCCCAATCTCTATTGACTCTGACTATTGTCTCTCCCAAAATAGAGGGTAAGCAGTTCTCACAATTTTGTCTAACAATCCCTAGTAACTTTTTTCACAAAAAAATTGGGTAAAACCTTCCAGTTATATTTTAACTGTAACAGCAAGTCCAATTAGTGCGCCATTTAATTGGCCCCATAGGTTTGATCCTGTAGAATTTGACCATTGAACGAAGGGTACGAAATCAATTGGCCCGAACCGATTGGTAAAACTAAAATCTGATCACTTATTTAGTAACCTACCAATTCAATTCCTAGTAAATGTATCATAAAAACTCTAGAGACAACATTGAAAACAGCAGAAATCATTTTTCACAACCTGTTAGACTCCACAGGTCAAAATAAACTCGTATTTCTTCTCTAAACTTTCAGACTTCAGTATCAATTCCGCAGGCAAACTTAAAACTTGTTTCACTTGTAAAGAAAAGTTTCCACAAGGCGTTAAGCTCACCTCTAGCTTGAACCATTTGCTTGAATCCTGCAGACGAGGAGTACAAAATTAGGCCATAGATATTTCAAGGCTTCATCCGTGTAAAAGATAAACTAAATATTGATATAACAGTAAATATTTTCCCAGTTTAAACTTAACATCCATTATACAGAAAATAAATTCCTTCGATGAATAACTCATGATTGATTCGGTATGGAAAAAGGACGTAAAAGAAAAGTAACATTGGAGCATTACTTCTTTATATATGGAGTTGCTATCCAAATAATAAACAACATAAAGCTGAATATGATAACTGGATCTTTTAATCAGGAAAACAAAGTTCCTGAAAATATAAATAATATCCCTGCTACTTATAACATATAATTACTTACCATACCAGGCCTTCTTGTGACTTCCATGCACTTGTAATTCATTCCTGGGATTACATGCTGTTTCTTACCAGCTCCTTTCTCAGCAAACTTTTTTGCTTTCTCGTCCAAACTCACTCTGGTAAACAGATCTTTCTTCTCCCTGCAGGAATCCTTGGCACCCATTCTTCTCTCATGTCCAAAATCTCTTGATGGAGGACAAGGCAATGCAGCATCTCTAGGACCTTCAGTTGGAGACAGCACGATTTTGGCATCAAGTAATCCAAGACCAATCGTCAGTTCAAAGGGACGAGTTAAAAGATACCTAAATGGACTAGAAGTTTCATTTTCTTCAATGGACCAGCATCAGCTGTACTTGCAGACAGGAACCTTTCAGAATTCTTCACTTTATCTCCAGCAGAAGGCCCATCGTTCGTAGAATTATTTATCTGTCTCCTACTGGGAGTAGCTGGGACACCATATCCTGCATGCACAACAATTGATTTGAGATCCCTATTTCTCCAGTAGATAAAGTATCAAGAGAAAAATGAATTTAAATATAAGCAAATAATCATCTATATTTGCCTTCCAAGCTTGACCAGGAAAATGCATAAGATATTGAAAATTGAAGTATAAACTATCAATTTATGTATGCATATCAAACATTAAAAACTATCAATGAGTATAACGATAAACCCAAAAATCTAATTTTAATAGGTATTTTACCATTATCTATTGACTTAAGTTCAAGAACGTTTGTTCGTTTAAATAAATCATTAAAATGTACCATCTAGTGTAATGAAATGTTTTGAGATTTTACGTTTGTTTATTCAGGACAGTTCCTGCCACAAAAAAAAAAAAAAATCTATATTGACATCTTATCTGCAGTTTCACCAAATTTATACCTACGTTACAAGATAAATGATGGCAGATCCAAAAGTTTGTCCTTCCAAATTCCGGATACACCAACCAAGATGTTTAGATATGGGTATGAATATGAACCACCATGTTAGCAATGACCTAGCCAATCAGTGCCTCAACAAAATTAATGACCAGTTTTCATACCCATCTTGTAGTTAGCCCCATCCTTGATAAGAAGCTCACAAATTACACCCAATATCATTACATTTTCCATTCAAAAGTTGGACAGAATCAATGTCATCTAGGACCATAGTAGGAAACGAATGATTGCTTACTGTGTGCAACTTTTTCTAATCTGGCAGGCTGGTCATTTTCTTTGCTCTAACAGGTGTTTCTTCACTCCAGACTTTCGAATGTGCTTTAGGTTCAGCACAAACACTAGGTTTTGTATCTTTACTCCTGTTAAAGAAATGATCCACTGCATAGATAGTTAGACCATCTGAGACATAGGTGGTATAGGAAGATATTAAAACATGTTATGGCCAGTGATAAATGACGAGGGATCAAATTCCTCCATAGAAATCAGATAATTAAGACATATTGTGCTAGAGCTAGGAAAATCACTCAGATAGGATATACTAGAATATTATCATTACATTTGAGTTTTGAAGTCAACTTCGATAAGCCAAAATACAATATAGTTATCAGCATCTAAATTCCATGTCCAACTATACTGCAATCATCAAAGTTTCAACTATGTTTATATCTGAAAGTTTAATTATCAGAGATTAACAAATGCAAGAAGAGCACGACCTATTATTATTAAGGCTGGCATACGTAGCTTCGACAAAATTGATGACGGGCAACACATTGCACATATTGCCACCATGCACCACTAGCATTATTATCAGAAGTTGCAATTATATGAAAGATAAGATTCTTGCACAAGTACTCAGCTAAACATGCAAATGGTATGACAGTTAAAAACTTCAATTATCAGCATTTCTTTAGTGAACCCCATCATCAGCAAATTGACTTTCATAAAGAAGTCGTATCTTACAGGAAATATTATATTAAGGAATAATGACACTCTAAATAAAGCACCATCTACCCACATTTGTTTTAAAAACCTTAAGCTTCAATGATTAAACAAATGCAGGGAAAAGAAGAAATAAAAAGAGAGAGAGAGAGAGAGAGAGAGAGAGAGCACAGAACAAAAGAGAACATAGATTAACCTTCAATTCCACCAATCGAACTAGGAAACTTCTCCGATATTATGTACTTTCCAACATCAAAAGTGCGATAAAATATGTAATCAGCCATTCTCAATTCTTCTTCGGTTGGTTGAGGATTTCTTTTGTGCTTTGACGAGCACACAACGTTGCATTTTCCAGAAATTGCTTCCTAGATGACCATTGGAAAAAAAATTGTGTCAGGAATGACACGGCCAATAAAAGTGTTTTCCAAGTCCAAAACAATATTCTAATTACTGAAACAGCATTTGGTGCTTGCAAATGAATGGGCATTTATATAGTGTGTGACTATATGACACTAATGCACCTTTGACATCAAAGGGAAACAAATATGAGAGACATTCGTTCTACTGTAAAGCAGAAACTGTAGCAACATATAATAACAAGGGTACTAAGAAGGGTGGACTATCTTTCAGATCCTCAATGAGGGAACGTGTGAGCAGAAATCAAATGAGGGGAAACAACACAACATATCTTTGCATGGATACGTGTGAATTTCAATCGATCTTACATGCAAAGCACCATGAAAACAACAGTTATGTAATCGGTGAATAATCTTTTTTTTATGACTATCAACATAGCTTCTCCCTGATGAATCAAAAGACTAAAGTACACAACCCCAAGTTTATGTCAAGTATGTTCGGGAAAGCTAGAAGTATGCAGGAAGATGCTTGAGTGAGATGGTGGATTAGCTGATATAGTAGGCAGATCTTCTACAAAGTCTGCCTACTAGATATAGGTTTTAAAGTTAAATTGATATACTACTTGTTGAAGATTAAGACTTTAGATCATTCGATCACTTAACAATAATAATCAAAGTTCATCTATCCATAAACCCTTCTATAAAGGTCAGACCAAATAAGAGTCTTAAACCAAAAACCCTTGACTTTATTAATATAGTGAACACATGGCTACTTATTGAACTTCACTGCGAGAAATGCATTAATGGATGTGATGCTGGTTGACAAAACAAAACAGACATACTAGGTTACGGTTCGGCAAAGTCATTGCTGGTTGTCGTCACCACCTCTTTAATCTAAGACACGCATGTAAGCAGATATTCTGCCGACTCTAATAAATTAAGAGACACTAGTCCATGGCATTGATTTTATATTCAGGTTAAATGGAAATTTTGAAAGTGGAGTAAAGTTTATAGAATCAATGGAAAAATTGATGCTCTTTTAACGTGTCATTGCTATGTATAAATAGGTAAATGTGCAAACGTATTGGCTGATATATTATTAGCTAATAGTCACTACTTAGCAAACCATATATAAAAATGCACAAAGCATTGAATATATAAAGATGTCAGATGGAAAATTGGAGTTTATTTAATTTTATTTTGGAACCAAGTTACCAATGGGTTGGGATTGGACAGGCCTTCGCCATGACCACAAGCTAGAAAAATCTCTCTTTGAAATGGCTTGATATCTCCCAACCAATGAACTATCTCAGTGGGACGAAAAAACCACAGGACTTCTACTTTCTTCTCACAGCTTTCCGTCTCCCATATTCTTACAAGCTTACCAATGTGAGGCTCAGTACGACCATCACGCCACATATACACACAGTCATATAAAGTGTATTTGATACCCTCAAGAGTGAATGACTCGTACAAATTGATAGTTCCCTTTCTGGGGCCCCAACGAAATTGAAGATCCTCGTCTTTTTTCGATTCTTGTATTGATTTTTGTTTTTGTTCCTGAGGTTGGGACATAGCACATATATATCCTTTTAAGACTAAGCTTGGCCTCAAATCTTGAAAACCTGAACCAGCAAAATGCAATTGAATAGATAATCATAACATCATGATCATGACCTCAATTCACATACTTGAAGAATCCAAATAAAACCATAGCTGGAAAATGCATATCATAATGGAAACTGTTCTTAAAACTACCACGAAAAAAAACAACTAAGCATAAAATTCCCACAATTTTCAGCCATAGCAAAATCAGACCCATATCTAATCAACAGAGACAAAATTAATATACTTACCATATCTACCAACCATGTTAGCATGAAACATAAGAGGAATCACAAGCATTTTCACATATGAACTCATGTGCCAAGCAGTAGATGGAGAACGATATATACAAAATAATTGGATTTAAAGGAACTCAAGCATTGGCTCAACACCAAAACATGGTAATCCCCTCTTGCTAGAACGTCTTTTAATCACCACACAATTGGATTACTTATTCTTAGTATGTTCCTAAGTAGCCTTATATAATGGAACTATAGGTTGCTATTTTTCTGTGTACAAAGACATCAGAATTGTAACATTATCACCAAACCCTTGCACAGATAGTGTTGTACTTTTACTTCGATAAATACTAATGTTTTTCCACTTACATCTTCAAGACGATTATTCCCATATATAGACTACCTCAATTGATTCCAAAAATGAACAGTTTACTGAGAAGTAACCCTAAATAAGAAGACCATTTAAACACCATAGCCTCACCAGTATGTACAAAACATAAATAAATGGCAACATGTGATGAAGACTTTGGGTGGATGAATGGGGGTTGTGAACCTCAGAAATTGTAACCAAGATTGAGGGGATACCATGAAACAGGAAACTGCAGTTCTGATACATACTTCTCAAATCCAGTTGAATTTCAAACCCCGTTTTGATTAATATAATAGAAATGTTATTCAATAAGCTGCTAATAATATTTTAGGGAAACCAAACAAGGTAAAGAATGTAAACAGCATACTACGATAAGAAAAACCAAATGCAATTGTAAGCTAGAAAAGATCAGTGATATATGTACCCTCCATAGAGCACACCAAGGCTCCCCTAAACTTTGAAAAAGAAATGAAAATATTTCAACAAATAAAATAAAATAAAAATAGCGATGCTACCCATTTTCCACTAGAACAAATACAAAAAGAATCACAGAATACAAGCGCTAAACACAGAGGAACAAAGTCCAGTGTAGGACGCTTTGATTTACGGGTTGTACCTTGGCGTACAAAGTCACATTCTATGATTTTGCAGTAGAAAAAACTGTGTCACACAACACACACTAACTATGTGACTATTGGAACTAAAAAAAGGAGAATAATCAAATAGTTGAATATCAAGATCAAGTGGTACTGAATGAAACCGTACAGAACCCGGGTGTCTATTACTCTTCTCTTCTCGGGGTAGCAACTTAATCGTTTATCTTCAAGAAACAAGCACAAAAACAGGCATTTACACACACAGAGCATAAGACATGTATTTGAACAGATAGATGGGCAGAAACTTCACGCAGTCCAGACTTGCTGTAAGTGTAGTTGTGTCTGGAAGAAAGAAAGATAGAGACAGAACAAAATTCTTGCCTTCAAACTTCGGCTCCTACTTTTGAAGAATAATATGGACAGAGGAAAAGTGAATGTGGGTTTTGAATTTTGATTGACAAAAATGTGGGTTTTTCATAGCAGAGAATAGTGTGTGCTATTAATGGAAAAACACGCAGACCGAAATGAAAAGAAACGAGTACGAATTTGTCCATTAGTTGCAACAAAAGCTAGGCTACGCGGGGATGCGTACAGCCACGGTGAGGTTGGGGTGGTGCTAACATGCACCGGTGGCGCAATACACTGGGAGAACTGGACTGTACGGCTGCGCCAGGATTTGAAGAGACGGCCATGCAGTAGAGGAAGAGTGGCACGGGAAACATGACTGTGTACAGCACTTTTGATGTGCTTAAATTGCGCGTGGGCAGCACCTTTGAGAAGAATTATACAGAAATTTTGACACAATGTGTGTGTGAGTGATTTTAAAATTATGTATTTTGAACGTCTTATTTATTTATTTATTTCTCCAGTTAATACTAGAGATGGCAACGGGTAGGGCTGTAAATGAACTAAGCCGCTCGTGAGCTATTCGGATCTCGATTCGATAAAAGTTCGTTCGAGATTGTTTAATGATGCTCGTTAAAATAAACGAACCAAACTCAAACTTAGAGATATTCAATTCGTTAGCTCGTGAACATGCTCGTTAGTAAGCTCGTGAATAGGCTCGATAGTAAGCTCGTATAAATTAAACTAATAATTTGACTTTAATTTTAATTTTTCATATTTTTACTTATGATAATATAAAAATATTTCAATAAACTTATTTGTTTGAATAAAATTATAAGTTTTAGTAAATATATTATGCGTTTTAGATATATATAATTTTATTTTTGTAATAAATTGAAAAATAATTTAAGTTATAATTAATATTTACTAAACTCGTTTAGGCTCGAAAATGTTCGTGAGCCATCAATATGTTCGATAAATCCAGGCTCGAGTTCGACTCGATAATAAACGAGTCAAACTCAAACACTCAAAAGCTCGGCTCGGTTCGCTTCGATTGTAACCCTAACAATGGGGTGGGTTTGGGCAAACTTGGGATCCGCCCCGCCAAGAGAAATCAAGACCCGGGATCCACCCGCCCCGCTCCAAAACCCGTCGGGGCGGGTCTAGACCCGCCAATATTTTTTAAAACTATAATAATTTTTTTTTTGTATTTCTGGCCAAATTTTCAAAAGTAATCTAATGCGAATAGATCAAAAAAATAAATGTAATTATAAAAGTTATTATAACTACATTTTACAACTATTTAGCTACTATTAGGATTTAAAAAAAAACCTACTATTAAGATCTTGCAATAATTTTCAGAATAAATATTTAAAGTACAATATTACAAGATTTTTTAAAAAATAAATTACAATAACAATATGTTATATTAGTAAATTAAAATCAATATAACACTCAAATCTAAAAGTAAATAATGGAAAATATCTAAATACATGTTAAAAAATATAATAAATATAAATGTGGTGGGGCGGGTCCGGTTGGACCCAAGACCCGTCCCGGACCTGGACGAGTTTTGTATTTTTAGACCCCGGATCCACCTCGGGACCCATTTAACCGGATCTAGACCCGCCCCGATGGGACGAGTATGATGTGGGGGGCGGGTTTTAACCCCCCCATACACCACAATTTTTCATTATTTTAGTGTTTTTACAGGCAAGTCCCGACATGAGCAATTATATATATATATATATATATATCACATGTATATATATATATATATATATATATATATGGGAAGGATCATGAGAGAGAGATAGGGAGGATCATGTGAGATCACAGGAGACAGTGTGGACTCATCTCAACCATCCTCTATATACATTAAAGGATAGGATTGATATATGATAATAATAGATTAACCAATTAATTAAATCTCAATAAGGATAAAATTGTCAAACAAAAACATGTGGGGGCCGTGAATTAAAGAATCAGTTATAGAGAGATAATTACGCTCATTAATATGTGGGACCGTGTATGTGCTCTGCGATGATTCTAATGCATATTTAACATATATGTACTGCATATTTAACATGATTATACTGCATGTGTAACATATATGTACTGCATATTAAAATTGTCAAATAAAAAACATGTGAAGACCGTGAATTAAGGAATCAGTTAGAGAGAGAGAGAGAGAGAGAATCACGCTCATTAACATGTGGGGACCGTGTATGTGCTCTGCAATGATTATATTGCATATTTAACATATATGTACTGCATATTTAATATTATTATATTGCATGTTTAACATATATGTACTGCATATTAAAATTTTCAAACAAAAACATGTGGGGACCATGAATTAAGGAATCAGCTATAGAGAGAGAATCACGTTCATTAACATGTGGAGACCGTGTATGTGCTATACGATGATTATACTGCATATTTAACATTATTATACTGCATGTTTAAGATATATGTAATGCATATTAAAATTGCCAAACAAAAATATGTGGGGACCGTAAATTAAGGAATCAGTTAGAGAGATAGAGAGAGAATCACGCTCATTAACATGTGGGGACCGTGTATGTGCTCTGCGATGATTATACTGCATATTTAACATATATGTACTGCATATTTAGCACTATTACACTGCATGTTTAACATATATGTATTGCATATTAAAATTGTCAAACAAAAATATGTGGAGACCGTGAATTAAGGAATCAATTATATGGCAAATGACTAATCTACCCTTATTCGAATTAAAATAAAAAAACACTTAAAAATCAATTAAATCTCAACCTTTGAAAAATTAAATAAATGGACAGGATTAGTCCATATTGTCTTACCCAAGGAGGGTGGTCTCATTTGAACCAATATATATATATATATATATATGTGTGTGTGTGTGTGTGTGTGTGTGTGTGTGTGTGTGTGTGTGTGATTTTTATCCTATGAGTCCACCCATTTAGGGTGGGTACGCGATGACAAATTCAAATCGTTTTGGATTTTTTTAATGGTCCAGATTTAAGTTGTTTTTTATTTTTTTATACTGCTATTAAGGGTATTTAACTAATTTTGTTTAAATTTGGATAAGACTGTCAATCTCAAACACTCAGGACGTGTTTTTTTTTTTTTTAAGAATTTTCCACAATCATTTCTTGCTTTTTTACTTTTTTCTCTGTGTTGCTTATTTATAGTGTGTGTTGCTTAGTTGTATAAATTTGTGTTGCTTATTTAATGTGATTATGTTGCATATGCAGTATAAATTTGTTGCATTATGTGGTGTGTATTCACATTAAAGTGGGTGTATTGCTTATTTAAAGTGAGTGTGTTGCATGCATATGCATATTATAAGGTTGTTGCTTGTTTAATATTTTTGTGTTGTTTATGTAATATAAACTTGTGTTGCCTATTTAATTTGATTGTGTTGCATATATAGTATAAATTTGTTGCATTATATTATGTGTATTCATATTAAAGTGAGCATGTTGCCTATTATATAAAGTGATTGTGCTGCATAAGTCTGTTGCTTGGTTCACGTGTGTGTTCCGTATGTAATGTTGCTTTTTTAATGTGATTGTGTTGCATGTCTAGTATAAATTTGTTGTATTTTATTGTGTATTCATATTTGTTTTTGCCGGGAGATCAGAATGGAATTGATCTATTTTTTCCGTGAGTGGATAGTATAAATGGTAGGAGATCATGGAGAAGATTTTCTAGAATTTTCCATGTAACTGTCTCCAAGGGATGACTATTCGACTTCGACCCGCCCCAATCAAGACTCGTCCCACCCTGTTTGGGCCCTCCCCCCGTCCTATGGCCGGGTGGGGTGGGTCTGGGTATCACCTCTGCCCCGTGGGTTCCCGCCCCACCCCGTGCAATTTTTTTTATTTTTTTTTAATATATTTAATATATATTTTACATGTATATTATAAAAGATAATGTATTTTTATGTACTTGATATTATATTTAACATATATAATGACAAATTTTATAAATAATATGCATTTATAATTTAAAATATAAGATTAAGAAAATTAATAATATAAAAACAAGATAAAAATATAAAAATAATTATATTAGGTCATCCTACTTGGGGTATTGAGATATACATATTAACAATTTTGGGTTGTCTCATATTTTTTGGGGTTTTATGTTTATTTTGTTTTGTTTTACCATTACTATAAGTTAATTAGGTAATAAATCATAATATTTTCTTGATTATAGACCATCTCCAAAAATCAATCTTAGTTGAGATTTTCATGGGCCCTCTTTCAATGTTTTCATTTAACTCTCTCTCTCTCTCTCTCTCTCTTCTCTCTCTTTCTTTACATATCAAAAAATATTGGATCAAATAAATCATCCTACTTGGGGTGAGTCCATGATTGTTATTATGACATGATTAACAATTTTGGGTAGATTTTTATGGGGGTTTTTGTTTATTTATTTTTTTTGTTTCAAAGTGTATATTTGTCATTTTTTTATAGAATCAATTATTGAGATTTCATTCCCACTCTTCACGCGATTTCACCCACTCTTAATATGGGTTTGTTGCTTAAAAACTTGCTTATGTAGTTAATGACTTGTTTATTAGTTAATGTATTTGTGATGCACACGTGTATATTTGTTGCTTATGAAATATAGACTTATTGCTTATGTAGTATGGGTTTGTTACTTATGACTTGCTTATGTAGTTAATATATCCGTGGTGCACACGTAGTGTATATTCGTTGCTTATGTAGTATATGCTTGTTGCTTATGGAGTATGAGGTTGTTACTTATGACTTGCTTATGTAGTTAATGTATTCGTGGTGCATACGTAGTGTATATTTGTTGCTTATGTAGTATATGCTTGTGTTTATGGAGTATGGGTTGTTGCTTATGACTTGCTTATGTAGTTAATGTATATCGTGGTGCATACGTAGTGTATACATCTACTTATGTAGTATAAGATTGCAACAAATTGTATCTTAATGGTATATAAAAGCAAACTTACACAAGCAACAAATTACATCTTCATAAGCAAACTTTGAAATCAAGTCGAGCTCTAGCAACTATGACAAATTGTCGCAACTTTTTCACACAATAGTGCGTTGAAGAAGAAGGATGAATGATTTCTCACGAGTAGTGAGTTGAAGAAGAAGGAGGATGATTGTTCATATTGAATTGCTACGAGATTTGGAAGGATTGCCTCGTGTTCTATACAAGCGAGGGATCGGTTCTTGTTCTCTCATGAACATCGTTCGAAGAAGAAGAAGAAAGATGAGATTTGTTCACGTTGAATTTGATGTAAAATTTGGATAGATTGTGTGACCATAATGTGAACAGAATCCCATGAATATTGGGTAATTTTGTAGGATGACTAATTTATCCCTTTCTCTAATTACCAAAATTTAATCTGAATTTTTAGCTCTAAAATCACAACCATTGAAAAATCTAGATATGTGACTAGGATTGGTCCCTATGGACTTACCCTATGAGGTGGTCTCATATAACTCTCTCCCTATGGATTGGTTCAAATGAGACCAATCCATTTAGGTTAGTCCATAAGAACACTTATTGATTGATTTAAAATTTTGGATGGTGTAGATCATTTTTGTTAATTTAGGCATATAAGGATATAATTGTACTTTTATATTTAATTAGTTATGTTAATTGGATGGTTATTAGCTATATTTAAGGAAACATAATCCTACCTTTTCGATTTACCGATTTTTAGGGAGGAAAAATCATCAACTTCAAGCATTTTTTTCAAAATTAATAATCTTTTCCGCCATATTTGTGAACAATCATTTTATTGTATACTTAGTTCAAGTGGACTTGTATACTTAGTCATGTTTTATTGTATATTTAGTTCGGTGGATTTGTATACTTGGTTCGGTGGAATCATATTATTAGTTATATAAGTAGTTTAGTGAATTTGTAGTTTAGTGAATTTGTATACTTAGTTCAATGGATTTGTATCCTTAGTTATATAAGTAATGGTAATTGTATACTTAGTTAAATGTTTTACTTAGTATTATTTTAATTTATAGTTAGTTTTAATGTATACTTAGTTAAATGTTTAGTATATACTTAGTAAAATTTTAATTGTAGTTTACTTAGTTAATTAGTTAATTATTTATGTATACTTAGTAATGTTTTAATGTATAGTTAGTTTAGTGTAATTATATACTTTTCATTAATTGTTGCACGATTTTGTTATCATATTTTAATAATTTGCAGGCTCGAATAGGAAGGGAGAGAAATGAAAAGTGAATCGCTTGATTATGGGGACGTGATCAATACAAAATCACGTCCCTAATTTTTAGGAAGCGGTTACTATATTTAATTTTCTGGATTCCTATTTTATCCCTTCTGTTGTATACTTACTTATGAAATGTTGTATATATTGTAATATATCTTGGCCATTGATTTACTGTTTGGAGGTGTAGATTTGGTCCTATGGACTAACCGAGGAGGGTGGTCTCACATGATCCCCTCCCTATATATATATATATATATATATATATATAGAAAGATAAACTATTCTCATAATAGTAATCATCGAATCCCCCCTTCCCCACCCATTTTGATTGCTATAAAAAGCAATATTTTTTTGCAAAAATGGTAGATGTAACGACCCGGATTTTTGTGCCTGAATAAATTTTTTATTAATTATGCTATTAGTTTAATTTATAGAATAATAATGGGGAATTAGAATTTTATTAATGATTTTACTAGATAGTTATTTTGCTAAATTACGGAAAATAAAATAGTCTTTTTAATTGGACTGTGAATTTATCTTATTTGGGCCTTGTAATAAATAACTGGACCTTTAATTAGTTTAGAGTATTGAATCAGACTCATATTGTGAGTAAGTTAATAATAAACCCATATATCTAAAACCTAATTTTATTGAGAGTAGGTTAAAATAGAGATATAAGACACGCAAAACATACACAGAGAACACAAAAACACACGACTAGAACAAAGAAAAGGAATCGGCCAGATTACACATTCAGGAGAGACGGTCGAGGGAGACATAAAAAATTATTGTGATTTCAAGTAAGCTAGAAAGGGCGTCAGAGTAAAAAATCTTGTGATTTCATGGCTTCCGAATCTACGTGTACTGCATTAATTAGTTTTCCAAATATGTATGTGTACTACATTAATTATTATATTTGTCTTTTAAAAAAAATCCGTTTTTGATTAGTTTTTTATGTGTAACATATCAAAGTAATCATATGTTTATGATTTCCAGTTGACACCCATATAGAAGTAATAAATAAAAATAAAAGACATATTTACTAAATATTTTATTTTATGGTCTGGGTTTTAGAAATTATGCATTCCGAATATTGGACATCAATTTGTACATTCATTTATTTTGACTTTTTGTGATACATTTAGTTATTATTTGAGTTTCGCCCATTTTTGCATAAGCACATATATAGAAATATGTAAGAAGAAATTAAATCTATATATATGTATATAAATAGAGAGTAGTAGGAATAGTAACAAAACATATCCAGCTCATTTCACCTTTCTAAATCTGGAAAAATATTTACTTATTATTAAAAAATATTGAATAATAAAAAAAAGTGATTTAATATTTGTTAACAACATGCAATAAAAAATGCTAAGATTTGGGTGAGTTTTAATGATTCAAATAATATTACTTTGATACTTGAATTATACTTTTCAAATTTAAAATATTGCAATTTCTTATTTCAGTAATCAGGTTTTTTACACTTAGCATAATTTGGTAAGTTCTGATTATTAATGTAAAATTATTTTGACAATAAATTTTATACTTTCTTAATTTTGAAAAGTACAAATTCCTTAGTTTTAGTACATATATTTTCACATAATTCATACTTCCCTAATTTAAACAAATTATTTTATATTTTCATATCCAAAAATAATAAAGATCATTGTATAAAAAAGTAATATGAATGCTTATATTTTAATAATTGGTAAGTTTTTCGACATATTCTGAATCATAATTTATTACTTAATATTTTAATTTTTTATTAACAAATACAATATTTATTTTCTTACCAAAAAAGAATTTTTGTTGGACAATTATATATTCGGTCATATTTTCAAATATGGAAAACACAAAATATCTGATTATAATTTTTAAAAAATCTAAACAATACACAATAAAATATGTAAAATAATTAATAGTCCGAAAAACTAAACACGAAATACAAATCTAGACAACAATATTAGAAATAAAAAAAACTATCCTACAGAAACACGAATAAATAAATATATATAACAATTGTACTTATCTATGTGTTATATTGAGAAAATAATTCGCCATCAATATTACATGAAATACTTGAAATATTGATCCTATATACGTATAATTATCCATATATATGTATTATATATGATAAAATAACTCAATCATATAAATATTGTACGAAATGCCTGAAAATTTGAAATCCTAAATTTGTATAGTTATAAAAAGATTCTTCAAAATATATATATTTAAATATTATATTGTACATATTTTTTTGAATATACATATTACATAAAAGAAGTGCTATTTGTTCGTTTTATTACTTATTATATATTCTCAAACAATAACCTTTTATGGTATAAGATAATTTCTCAAATAATCTTAATTTGAGTAGAATATTATTATTATTGAGAAACCAAATATTACTCTGATTTTTTTTATTAAATTAGCGTATATAGTAATTTCTGTATAAATCTCAACTATGTCTCAATTGATCTAATTTAATTTAGTTGTCGAAAATTATTAAGTAAACATATAATTTTTAAAGTTTTAGACAACTCAATAAGCATTTTTCAATAGATGTATAAACTTGCTTCAAATATATAAAAATTTATTTTATTTATTTTTATGATATTTTAATTTATTGTTGGATATGTAACATAATATTTTGTGAAAATGTAGTATATTAGTATATATAATAATAATAATTTAATAAATCTTAAATTTATAATATTGCAGGACCATGCCAATGTCGATACATCATAATCAATTGATCATATCCAAATCAATATCAAATCCATTACATTACAAGCTTTTACATATATAATATAATTATAGTTGCAATTTTGGATATAATATGTATAGTACTTTGGACATATTTCCAACGGGAAAATTGGAGATTTAGTCTGCTAACTTTACCCTATTATACTTTTAGTCCAGTAACTTGTCAAAATATAGTCTTAGTCCATCAACTTTTAATTTTTAGCACATTGTATCCGTTTTTGACCGGAAAACACAAAAGTCGACGGAATTTGCTGACTAGGCTTCCAATAGTGCCGGAATTTTATGAGGTGTACAATAAATTGGGGATTTTAAGCCATGTGAAAAACTTTATCACAAAAAAAAAACAAAAACATAATGCCACATAGGATTGATTTCGGAGGGAAAAATAACACAGATTACTAACCCTAACACCTCTACTTATGGGAAACACAAAACATAATTCCCAAAAATCCTCAAAAATCCCCAAAAATACAAACCCCTATTTGTCGAAAAAAGAAGCGAAGAAGAAATCAAAAGTTGTATGTGAACCATGAAGTTACGAGATGTTGAGGAATTCGATCAACCCCCACCCGTATATGGTACGTATTTTATGTTGTATTTTAATAAGAACAATGACTTTAATGGATTTCTTTATAGTTGTTGAAGTAGGGGGAGGGGGGACCATTTTTTGTGGTCCATTGTGAATGTGTTCCCCCAAGAAAAGATTTCTTCCTTTGTCAGCATTGTTGTCTTTATGTTGTTTAGCATTGATTATGTTGATTTATTTATTCATTATACTGATTTTTTTTTTGTTTTTGTTTATTTGTACAGATTCCAACAGTAGAGTATTAACACTATGTATTCACTTTGGGGGTAAGTTCAGTTCTCCCTCTTTGTCAGATTATGTAGGTGGTGAGTCCTATAAGTTTGATTATTTGGAGATTGATATGTGCATGTTAGAAGCAATTGGAAAAGTAGGTGAACGAGAAGGGTTAAAAGAACCACTAAGATATTATACCAATAATGAGAATGGTTTTATTTTGATTAAAGATAACTCACAGTTGCATGCTTTGTGTGAAGAAAAACTGAAAACTACTAGGGAAGTAGATATTTACATTGAGGAAGTAAGTCGTTTCTTTTGTAGTCAGACTGAATCATCTAAGCTACATCACTTTGTGGATGATGAAATAAACATTGATGATTTATTTAATGATGACAATTAGGGGGCAAAGAGTGATGACAATGAAGGGACAGAGGGTGAGGGGGTAGAGGAAGAGGAGGACTTTGAAGATAGTGACTATAATGAGGAAGAAGTGAGTGATACTAATGATATCAAATTGTTCAATGAAAGTGTAGATTTAGATGTTGAATGGTTAAGAAAAGGAGATACTGAAGAGGTTAAAAATCAGGGTCATTATGTTGGGAGTGATGGTGAAAAAGAGGATGTGTTGAAAAGTGATGAAGATTTAAATAGTGCTAAGGGGTCAGATGAAGATGAAGATGAGGATGGGGACAGGTTTGAAACTTTCAACCCAGTGAACTTATATAATCCTTCATTTAAATTGGGAATGTTGTTTTCAAATAGAAAAGAGTTAAGAGAAGTTATTCATTCATTTGCTATTAAGTCTAAGAGAAGCATAAATATAACAAAAAATGATAAGGAAAGGTTACATGCTAAGTGTGCAAATAATGAGTGTAACTGGAAAGTGCATGTTGTGAAGCTTATAAATGAAGAAACATACCAGATCAATAGATATGAACCAAATCACACATGTGGGGTTAATTTTCATGTTAAGAATTTGAAGAGCACATGGTTATCTGGGAAGTATGCACAGAAATTCAAATCTGATCCAAATAGGAATGTGAAAGGTTTTAGAGTTGATGTAATGGAGGACATAAGATGCTATATCACCAATTTTCAGGCTTACAGAGCCAAGCAAATGGCTATTAAGAGGCTGGAGGGTACATCAGAAGAGCAGTACTCATTACTTTGGTCTTTTGCTGATGAAATTAAAAAAACCAACCCTGGTAGTACTCTGATCATAGGAACTGAACAGTCCACTGGTGAGAATAGGTTTGATAGACTTCATATATGTCTGCATGCATTGAAAGTGGTTTTTTTTGCTGGTTGTAGGCCTTTTATTGGTGTAGATGGATGTCACTTAAAAGGTCCACATGGGGGGCGGGGGTGTTGTTGATAGTTGTTGTTGTTGATCCAAACAACAACATATTCCCTGTATCATTCATCCATGAAGTGCGCAACTCAGCCTCTTTGCCACAGTGAAAAAATAATCTTTTGTCGGAATAGTCCTTGGTCCATGAGGAGGAAAAATAATCTCTACTGCTCCTAAACTTCTTTTGCTCCTTGTTTTTCACGAGCTCGATGAAATGGGGGGAAGAATTATGGTTAGAGGAAATGAGGGGAGGAAGATGAAGTTTGGAGGGAAAAGCTTGTATGTTTTCCCTCCTAAAATTTGCCTACATGGCAATTAAATTTATTTGTCATTTATTTTTTTGTCCCAAATATACCACATAGAACATTTTCCCTCCAAAATTTCATAAATCCCCAAATTTCTATACATGCCAGCACTATTGGAAGCCTAGTCAGCAAATTCCGGCAACTTTTGTGTTTTCCGGTAAAAAATGGATGCAATGTGCTAAAAATTAGAAGTTGATGGACTAAGACTATATTTTGACAAGCGACTGGACTAAAAGTATAATAGGGTAAATATAGCGGACTAAATCTCCAATTTTCCCTATTTCCAACTACAGAAAACAAAAAGACAACAAAAAATCATTTAATTGTTAAAGCATATCCGGACAAGCAGTCAGATACATGCTTAATTTAGGCAAAACATTACTATAATTATTAAATTGCCGACAGAATTACACTTTTAGTCTCACAGGAATAACAAGATATAGAGGAATGCGATTTTAGTCCAAAAATTTGCACTTACAAATTCTAAAAATATTTTTCTTAGCGATTTAGTCTAATTAACATAAAACTTATGATTTTGGTCCCACATCCATTAATAAAGCCTTAACGGAGAAACATTAAGTAAATTTTTTTATTGCATAGTTGGTCCCATAATTAAAAAAATCATTTTTTATATTTTTTTATTCATTAATTAAATAATTTAGCAATAACATATAAATTTAATTAAATTATTTTATTTTTAAAATTTTAAAACACTTTTAATATCAAAATTAAAATATGGGATTATTTTTAAAACAAGTATAAAAAATTAATTTCATATTAATATTTATGGCATTTCTTATATAAATTATAAAACAATTATATTAATAAATAAAAACAGTTTAGATATCTTATTGTTTACCAAACATAATTTATTTATGAGCAAATTTAGTAACATTAGTATAAAAATATAATTAAAATTTGAATTTATAAATTTAAATAAATTAGAATACTAAAAAAGTATTTATTAATATACTTAAATTAATTAAAGTTGAAAATTTTCTTATATTTTATTATGTACGTCTATTTTTTTCTTACAATTTCATATATATTTGAAATTATTATATTATGTTAGACTTATGTAGATATCTTTTATTATTTTTTATACTTATTTCAAAATTATTCAAATATTATAGAGTTATGTAAATCTGTTTTTATTATTTTATATTTATATAAAAATCATTCTTATATTTTGGAGTTATGTAATCTATTTTTTATTATTTTATACTAATTTATTATTTCTTCTTAAATTGTAGGCTTATGCAAATCTATTTTGTTTACTATGTCATACTTATTTTTAAATTGAAATTATACCTTAGACTTATTTAAATTTATTTATATTAATTTATAGCTATTTTATAAATTTTTATATTTTAATGGTGGGACCATAATTGCAAGAAAAATTAATTGTAGGGCTATTTTGCAATAAATTATTCTAGCGGCACTATTTTGATATCATTAGACTAAATCGTGTACGCCCATATATTATAGGACCAAAAGTGTAATTTTCTCTAAAATTACCGTAACCCCACATCCCCATGTTCATAAATAGCCAAATCAAAGTAATTCTCTTTTTTGAGTAAAAATCCTGATAGTGGAGAGAGTTTGGTGGAAATGGAATGTGAGAACTCTGGTTTGGGCTTGAAGGTCTTTAACCACTGGACCACTATTTGATTTCCAAATAATTCTAATTACTATTATCGAAATTACAAATACACCCTTACCATATCTAGTGAATTTGTATTTAGTCTCATTCTTTTACTAGAAAATAATTTTATTAATTAACTCAAACTATCAATACATCGATTAAAGACGGAAACAAATCTATTAAAAATAATAAAAGATTAAAAACAATAAAAGATGAAACTATGAAAAGATTCATAGCATCTAGGTTAATAACAAAAATCGCCTTAAAGCATGTATTTTGAAAAATCTATAATGCTTAGAATATATACCTATGATTCCAGATCTACAACATGTGAGGACCACAGTCTGATTTATCTTTATCAGATCGAGAACTTTCTTGTCTGAATCGCCTGCATAAGAAAAACACCACACCAAGACGGGGACAAACCAAACGCCACCAGACGGCGAAATCATAAACAAGAAAAGAAACAAACAACCCAGAACTACGTGGAAAAAATACTTGCTTAGAAATAGAAATAAAAAGATGCAGATGAAATGATTTTAGAAAGAAAAGGGGCCAAAAATCACCCCTTTATAATGAAGCAAAAAGAGAGAGTTTTTGAGGCTGAAAGGGGGCTCCATACTCAAGAATTGTTATAAAATATTTAGTATTCAGTCTCCCAAATCAATAAAACTTTGACTTCTCTCAGAACATCATTTAGTCTCCATCATTATTCACTTTCCCTTAATTAGAACCATTATTTTTTACTTGCTATTACATGGTTAGGACATAGTTTTTGGGTAAAAAATGCCTTAATTAGTTAGCCGGCCAACAATGATTTACAGAGAATAGGTTTGTATACAAGTTAAGAGTTTCCGAGGCTACAATAATTTTAACTTTTTTCTAATTAATATGTTTGATAGACGATGTAATACATTAAATTTGATAAATCAAGACTACAATACTATTTAAGTGATTGCACCATCTAAATATTAATTGAATGATGTAACGAAATCTCGTCTCATGAGACAAGATTAATGGACAACAATGAAGGAACAATATTAACATGTTTTGAATTTCAAAAGTATGTAAAATCAATCCTAATTTATGACAAATAATCATGGTTTAATTACTTTAAATGATATTTGATTACAAAAAAAAAAAAAAAGCTAAAGATAAACTAGCTAGCTAGTCAACACCTAATTAAATAAAAAACGACCAATGTAAAAGAAATGAATGAAACAAACACAAAAGGCCTAACAATTAAAGCTTAAGATTCAAATCAAGTCCCGAAGCATCCGTTTGATCGTTGCTATCATCGGCATTTCCCAATCTCAGCCCTTGATTGCTATTGCTTTCTGCCTTGCCCGTTGCTCCATTACATAATTTATCCGTCCCAATAGGATTAGGGTTAACTCCTAACTTAAGGGTTGCACCAACCTTATCGAGGCCTAATCCACCACCACTAATTTGATGGGACTGAAAATTTTCCATCCTCAATCTATCATATGATGTTGATGATGGTGGACTTAACAAATAAGCCCTAGACATCTTTTCATGGCCGATTCGGTATCCATAAGGCGACGATGATGACCATGGAGGATGGTAGGGGTAGGGTTTATGAATCATGGATTCTGCCCTAACACCAACCGTTGACCTATTAAAATTTCCATAAAGAGGTACTTGTGGGAAGGTTGAGTAGGGGTAGTATGGGTACCCGGCCGGGTGGCCAAAAGGCGAAGGGCCACCACCGGCTGCCGTCATATCCATCACTCCGTGGCGGTGCTTGGCCGGTGCCCTCTCCTGTTTGTGAGCATTCTGGTGACCTCCCAATGCTTGAGAAGTCGAAAACTCTCGCCTGCAAAAATTGCACGTGAATGTTTTCGGCTCTAACGGCTTGTGAGTGCCCTCGTTCGAGGGCTCTCTACCGTTGGAAGAGGTGAAGAGATTGAGTTCCAGCTTTGAATTAGGGTTTCCATTACTCGTCAGCTCATCGTTGCTGGCAAGCTTGAGATCTAGCACGACACGGGACGATGTCGACTCATGCTTCGAACCGAATATTCCCTCCTCCAATTTCTCCTTATGTTTATCATCTTTGGTAGGGGATTCTTCGGATGTGACCGAAATGTTGGAGGACTCAGAGTGGCATGGCTCGAGGGTTTCCATAGTGAAACAAGAACTTCTTGTAAATGTGCTTTTTTTCCTTTGGATTTTTTTTTTCTTGGTGTTTGAAAGTTTGAATGAAGAGAGGATAAGGGAGACGACATGTTGCTTAAATATTAAGAGAAATTAATGATGAATCCCTTGATTATGGAAAAATATCTCAATCAACTTTCATTGCATGGCGTTACATTAAGGCAAATTGGAAGGTACAAAATTGGGAAGGTTTTAATTAATTAACAGGCAATGACTAGAGTTTATATGTCTTAGATCATAAAATATAAATCCACAAGTCATGACATTGACAGCAACTTGAAGATGTAGTTTTAGGATTTGATTCTCATACGTGATTTGGGTTTTGAGTCTAAATTTGCTTGTGTAAATATTTGGGAATTATTGTTTAATATTACTCATAATTGGCTCGTCTTTTATTTTGTATGGATTTTTTTACTAATCAATCATACTTAATATCTTTATCTTAATTAAAAGATTGGATTTGAGTGCTTTATCTTAATTACAACGTGTAAACATTCATTTCTCTTCTTTATGAAGAATGTTTTTATTTGTTGACTTGAATTATTTGCCAAGACTTCATCCTTTGTAGAGACATGGAATGTAAATAAGTGGACAAACGAAAGGGAAAAAAGTAAAACAGATTCCAAATTTTATCTAATTAATAAAAGCATCGAAAAGAATTTCAGAGATTAAAGGATTAAACGATATATATACTTTTCTTTTTGAGAAGGATTAAGCGATATATATACTCATTAAAATGGAACTCGGGTTTGAGTTAATTTTAGGTTAGAATAAGCTTTTTGGTAATAGTGCGAGATTTTAAATGATGTTCCCACTTCTAGTTTTTAGGTGTCCAAGAGAGACATATATATCATTTCGGATTCTATATTCCAATTTCATATATTTGTCTTATTGTTTCCATCATATATTTAAGTCATATATATATATATATAGGGATAATTACAAAAAGGGAGGTTTGACCTAATTACAAAAGTGTGTCGGTCTAACTTTCAAAATTACAAAAAACCCGAGGTTTGATTCCCATGAATAAGGGGTAAACATGATTTTATTATGAAGGGGGTTTTGAAATATTTTTTGATTATGAAGGGATTAAATGTTAGAAAAATAAAACCTCGAGGGTAATTTTTATCAAAAATTAATTAGGTGAAAACTTTTGTAATTAACCCTATATATATATATATATATATGGAGATCAAAATGCCATAAATCCATCCACATCTTTTATTTACAATTAAGCTATTAAAAATAATTGATTAAATAATGGAAACGTTTAATAGTAACTAACAAAATGTCATAAATTATGCAACCATTTTAATATCACGTTTCCATAATCGAAATTATGCATCATTTTAATAGTCGATCATACACCATTTTATATCTAACAGTGCATCATTGTATAATTAATTGTACATCATCTAAAGGAACTATAAAGACAAAATGGTGTAGCCATCTTCTCATTTAATAACTTAATTCTGCACCATTTTATATCTAACAGTGCATTATTGTATCACTAATTGTACATCATCTAAAAACCATATAAAGACAAAATGGTGTAACCATCTTCCCATAATGATGCCTTACAATCATGGATATGATAAAGATCGTGTTTTCATAACTGAATTATGCACCATTTTAATAGTTGAACCGTGCACTATTTAATAATTGACTGTGCACCATTTTATATATAACAGTACATCATTGTATAACTAATTGTACACCATCTAAAGGAACTATAAAGATAAAATGGTGTAATCATCTTCCCATTTAATAACTTAACTGTGTACCATTTTATATCTAACAGTGCATCATTATATAACTAATTGTACATCATCTAAAAATCATATAAAGATAAAATGGTGTAACGACTTTCCCATAATGACGCCCAACAATCATGGATGTGATAAATATCATGTTTCCATAACTGAATTATGCACCATTTTAATAGCTGAACTGTGCACCATTTAATAACTGACTGTGCACAATTTTATATCTAACAGTACATTATTGTATAAATAATTATACATCATTGTGAGTAAACCAAAATTGAATGAAAAGCGGGAACAATCGTAAAATCAAATCCCATAAAAATCACTGGGATTGAATGGTGTACAATTAGTTATACAATGACGCACTATTAGACATAAAATGGTGTACAGTCAGTTATTAAATCCTTTACAGTTCAACTATTAAAATGGTGCCCAATT
Organism: Rehmannia glutinosa; assembly: GCA_016081115.2. Lineage (NCBI taxonomy): Eukaryota > Viridiplantae > Streptophyta > Magnoliopsida > Lamiales > Orobanchaceae > Rehmannia > Rehmannia glutinosa. The sequence continues at coordinate 85,417,902 of CM071925.1, forward strand.
CAGTTATGGAAACGTGATATTAATCAATCCCTTGATTGTAGGGGCGTGATTTATTGCATTTTGCTAGTTACTATTATGTCGTTTCTACCTATTAATTAAATTAGTTATTTTTAATAGAAATATGGACCATTGAATAAAATGTGTGGATGGATTGGATTAATCCACACTGCCACACGGTAAGCCCCCTGCCACATTTGATCCTAACATATTTATATATAATATATATATATATATATATAGGGAGGGGACCCTGTGAGACCACCCTCCTAGGTAAGACCATCGGACCAGATCTACACCATCAAAAAAATAAATCAATGGCCAAGATATGAACAAATATATACAACAATTCATATTAAATTATACATAAGAAGGGGTAAAATAGGAATCCAAGAAACTAAATATGGTAACCGCCTCCTACAAATTAGGGACGTGATCTGTTATTGATCACGTCCCTATAATCACGCGATTCACATTTCCTTTATCTCCCTTCTTTACAAGAACCTGGAAATTATTCAAATTTGGCAATAGAATCATGCAACAATTAATGAAATGTATACAATTCCACTAAACTAACTATACATTAAAACATTACTAAGTATATATAAACAATTAACTAAGTATACAATTACACTAAACTACCTGTACATTAAAACATTACTAAGTATACAGAAACATTTAAACTAAGTATACAATTACATTGAACTAACTATACAATAAAATATTAATAATACATAAACATTTAACTAAGTATACAATTATACTGAACTAAATACACAATTCCACTGAATTACTTATATAACTAAGTATACAATTCCATTGAACTAAGTATACAAATTCACTAAACTACTTATATAACTAAGAATACGATTCCACTGAACTAAATATACAATAAAATATGACTAAGTATACAAGTCCACTGAACTAAATATAGAATTCCACTGAAACTAAATATATGATAAAACAAAATCAGGTATAAAAGTGATGCATTTTTTCTCCTTAAAAATCGGCCAACTGAAAAGGTAAGATTGTATTTGACTTAAAAATAGCAATTAAAGATATTAACCCGCCTATTTAATAAATTGATGATATAGAAAGTACATATATACCCTTATTAGTCTAAAATAACTAGAATAATCTACACCATTTAAAATTTTAAATCAAGAGTCCATAAGTGTTCCTATGGGGGGTTGGTCTCATTTGAACTAATCCCTATATATATATATATAGGGTTATATATATATATATATATAGGGTTAGGATCAAATGTGGCAGGGGGTTTATCGTGTGGGTGTGACAGTGTAGATTGATCCCATTCATTAATTCAACAAATCCAAAGGTCCATATTTTTCTTTTTTTATTCAGTTTTCGCCTATTTAAGGGCATAATTGTCATTTTAAGTGTAGAATAAATCAATTATTATGGTAATTGTTTATCCCAACCGATTTTAATGGGATTTGATTTTGGATTTGTTTACATCTTCACAGTTTTTTAGATGATGTACAATTAGTTATACAATGATATATAATTAGTTATAAAATGGTGCACTGTTAGATATAAAATGATGTACAATTCAGTTATTAAAATGGTGCACAGTTCAGTTATGAAAACGCGATCTTTATCTCATACATGATTGTAGGGCGTCATAATGGGAAGGTGGTACATCATTTTGTCTTTTTACTTTTTTTTTTAGATGTGCACAATTAGTTATACAATGATGCACTGTTAGATATAAAATGGCGCACAGTTTAGTATTAAATGGTGCATAGTTCAACTATGATAATAGTGCACAATTCATTTATGGAAACATGATTTTTATCACATCCATAATTGTAGGGCATCATTATGGGAAGGTGGTTACACCATTTTATTTTTTATAGTTTTTTAGATGATGTACAATTAGTTATAAAATAATGCACTATTAGATATAAAATAGTACACATTTAGATAATGAAAAAAATTAGTTATACAATGATACACTGTTAGATTTTGAAATGGTGCACAATTCAGTATTAAATGGTGCACATTTCAGTTATTAAAATGGTGCACAGTTCTGTTATGGAAACGTGATATTAATCAATCCATTGATTGTGGAGGGGCGTGATTTATGGCAGAGGTTGTTACGCCATTTTGCAAGTTACTATTATGCCATTTACACCTATTAATTAATTGATAAAACAAATATTTTTGGTATGAATCTAGACAATTGACTAAAGAGTATGGATGGATGAGATCAATCCACACTGTTGTTTGATAAATGGTTTTTATCATGATTTTGATGATATTGTTTAAATAAGTTTTTATACCAAAACAATGTCCCTTAAAGTTGTCCAAAATACTCCCGAACGTCTTAAAATGTTTTTACTATTTTTCGGAGTATTTTTTTGAAGATTACTTTTGATATAAAATTGGACAACACTTAAATTTCAAGCTCGACCGGTCGCCCATAAGGCAACCTGTACTTGAGTTGAGTTTTGAAACAGAAAATGAGACGGAATGAAAAACAACGAGGGCGACCGGTCGGCCCTATGGGCGACCGGTGCCTGAATGAAGAAAGGAAGAACAGAACTCCATATTTCCTAAAAATATCACCCCCAACCGGTCACACATAGGGGCGACCGGTCGGACCCCCCGGCGACCGGTCCCCCTATGTAATTTTTGAGAAAATTGCATTTTGAATTTATCTCTGCGCGACCGGTCGCACCCCTGTTTGACAGCAAAATTCTAACCATTGTGCAGCAGACCAACTTTCCTTAATTTGTGGGATTGATCTCTAACATCTATATTCTTGATTTTAATTGTATTTTTCTGTAAATTTTCAATCCCCAAGAGGAGCATATGCTTTATCAATCATCTCCTATAAATAGAGAAAGTTTTGGAGCAATCAAACAACAATTGAGATACAACACAACAAGATACATTCAAGCAAAGTCATTAGCTCTTCATTGTTATCATTCTTGTTGTAATTTGTCTAGCTTATCACTTTCACATCTTGAGGTCTAGGCTTTCATTATTGATTACACTTGCACTCAAATTGTAATATTCATTATTGAGTTGTAATCTTGTTTTGGTCAATCAATCAACACAAGATATCCTTGTGAGTGTTCATGTGGTAAGAACACACTTGGATGATCTAGGTGCTAGGTGCTAGAAGATTGTGGTGATCTTCTTATTAAAGAGTGTGGTACTCTTTGAGGTGTTGAAGAATTTGGTGTTCTTCAAGGTTGAAGATTGTGGTAATCTTCACAAGGTGCCATTGGAGATTGTGGTGCTCTTCAAGGTGTTGTTGTAAGTTGAATTTGTATTAATTATGGTAATTAATAATTTTTTTTTTCGAAACCCATCCCGGATATACTGGGGTGGTAGATCACGTAGTCCCTAGGTGGGGTGAAGCTCTATAAATCAACGTGTGTTGTTTACTTTCCGCACATTTATTCTTGTCTTGGCGTATTTGATTCGAAAAAGAGGGCATAATCGAAAAGATGGAGATAATCTATTCACCCCCTCTAGATTATCGTAGCCGCTTGGACTTACAAGTGGTATCAAAGCTAAACTCTTTGGCAAGCTCGTTCCACATCGCGAGTAAAGAGGAACGATCACCGGCTACGAATGAAGTCTACCTTACCGGCGCCTCCACCACCAAGCCACTACTATTTGATTCCAAAAATTTTACTCTTTGGAAAGAAAGAATGGAATGTTATCTACAAGGTTGCGGGTTCGATATTTGGAACACGATCGTCAATGGAGAATCCATTCCAATAATGAACATAATACACACCTCCAAAGTCCTCAAAGAGCTCAATGATGAAGACAAGAAAATCATCTCCCTAAATGGTAAAGCTCTAAATGTTTTGTATTGTTCACTTACCATTTTGGAATTTGATCATATTGTAGGAATTCGATCGACAGATGAAGTATGGCAAAAATTAGAAGCCATCTATGAAGTATATGCAAATGAAAGGAGCAACTCAAAAGCATCTACTTCTCAAAAGGATACTAAATCAAATCTAAGGAACAAGTCTCTTACAACCTCCAACTATGAAGAAGATGAACTATGTCTCATGGGCTTCAAAGAAGAAATTGAGGTAAGTTCTAAACCTTCTACTTCCTATGATATTGATTTACAAAATGAATATAGTGATTTGCAAAATGATTATGATGAATTTCAAAATGAATTTCAAAGCTTACTTGTTAAATACAAAGATTTGAAAAAGGAATTCAATGTTTTGAAAAATGACAAGGATAGTTTGTTTACTTCATATGAATCACTATCATGTGCTCACACCACCATACTGGACAATGTTAGAAACCTTGAAAAAGAAAATAGTACTCTTGTTGAGGATATTAATTGCATGGAAAAGGATTTATCAAAATTCAACTTGAGTACCAATAAAATGACCAAAATTGTTGATATTCAAAATTATGATAAAGGACTTGCTCATAAGCCTAATGTTGACAATCATATGAAAAAGAATCAAGTCTCTATGCATGATGGTCATTATGCTCCAAGAACTATTACATGCTTCTATTGTGGTAAAAAGGGTCATACGGTAAATACTTGTCGGGCTAGAAATAGCTCAAATTATCATTGGAGACCTAAAAGTCTCAAAGCTAATCCCAAAGGACCCAAACACTTGAGGGTACCACAAAACAATGTCATATTAGGTACTACCGGTGGAATCAAGGAAAATTCATACCGCCAAGAAGACATCAAATGCCCATTTCATTTGATCAAAGAAGAAGACATCACCACAATGAATTTCCAAGAGAAAGACATTATCAATAATGGGAATGATATAATCCTTGGAAATGGAACAATTGGAGAAGCTATCATATTCAAGATGACTTTCAAAAGGGAAGATACCATCAACAACGGGAAAGACACAACCCATGGAAATGACGAAATTGGTAAACCGTATCTCCCTACTTAAAAATGCATTTTATTGATTTATTATGCATGTTTTTTTTATGTCTTAATTGTAAAATTAGTTCTCAAATATTTATTTCAAAACTAAGGTCTTCAATATATATTTGTGTTTTTAAATCTTTCGAAAAGAAGATCTTGCATGTTGTAAACCTTGTGCATTTACTAAAGGCCAAAATGTTTTATTATATCATATGGATTTTGATGGCATAAACATATTTTTGTGATATTACCTATTAGCCTACACTTGTATCATTTGTCGTACAATATTTGTTTAAAAAGTGTGTAGGATATACATTCGTCATAATATGTCAAGAGGACCCTAAACCATCGAGGTACGTTCACTCGTATTACTTTTAGAACTCGATATTTTTTATGACTTTATCATGAAATTATTTTCAAACCGTCGCATTTCTCCTAAAATGCCGTTAAAATGAACTTGTCGATTTTTTTGTTAAAAAAATGGGACACTTTTTGAAATCTTATTTTAAATCGAGTCCTTTATTGACTCATATATGTTGAATATAGTCCGTTATTTTCATTTGGCAAGTTTTTAAAACTTTTGGGGTGAAAAATCAAATTTTGGAAAATTCTGGAGATTGCAAAATTGCACAGGGACGGTCAAAGCAAGGGCGACCGGTCGCCCTATAAATCGACCGGTCGCACCCTACCCCGACCGGTCGCCCTGTGTCATTTTATTTGATAAAACCCGTCTGTTCTTTCAGAACAAAACAGAGAAGACATCTCTTCAAACCCTAACCTGCGTAAATAAATTCCCCATTTCTCTATACTTCTCAGTTCTTCACCAAATTTTTTGATTCTTGTTGCTAATCCACTCCATTTTGCAAGAATCTTACTTATATGGTACCTCCAAGGAATTCCACCGATCAAAATCCCAATCCCAAGAGAAGAAGAGGCGGAGAGGGAAATTCAAGAAATCGGCAAGAGGAGGCCGAACAATGGGATATTCGAGCTACCTAACGAAATGTAGCTCAAGAACACGAGGATATTCAAAACCCTCTACTTTCTCGGCCTCAAATCGCCGAGCTTCGCGGAACGATTTCGCTCGAAAATTATCGTTGGGCAAGAAGTAAGAAATCTTTAATTTCTCAAGCTCCTCGTTCCGTTAATGCTTTAAATTTTATCAGCAAGTATGTCGAGTGGTACTATGAGAATTTGAACTTAGGTGCAAAGTCTATTGCTCGCACTAAAATGTGTCGGTTTGTTTCGTTTTCAAATGAGTATCCTACTATTCGGGGATTTTTCGAAGAACAAGGGTGGATGTATTTATGGGAACATCCTTATATTTTGTATGATGATGACGTGATATTGCACTTCTATGCTAATTTATGGGTTGAGTATGATGCTCAAAGGAAACCTATTGCGTTGAATTCATTTGTGAGGGGTCGTCATTTTTTATGGACTCCGGATAATATTTGTCGTTTGTTGCATGTTTGAGAAGGTGGTTGGGATTATTTTGGGTGTACATATTGGAATGATGAAATGTTGGGTGCTACTATGGAAGAGTTAAAGACCTTTTTGGGCGTTTGGCCACAATATTCGTTATTGGCCATGACTCTTGAGCACAAGATTATCTCTGTTATTATCGCCTATTGTATTTGTGGTAAATCGGGTAAAATGCCTAGCAATATGGATTTCTTTTTAACTTATAAAATTGCTAGAAGGGAACCGCTCAATTTTGGCGCAATACTCATTCAATGCATCATTGAGTCTATCACTCAAGGAACAAAGAAGTTTGTCATGGGTAATTGGATTTGCAAGCTTCTTATACAATCGGGGCTACCTTCTTCGGAATGTAACTCGGAGATGGTTCAAAATGATTTTGGTATTGACAACATCTCTCAAATAGTCCACATGCGAAAGAACATGCCCATTCGCCCAACTAAGATGGCAAAAGGAAAAAGCCAAGGTTCTACATCTCAAAATCCAAACGACATATTTGATGACGCCGAAGCCAAAAGATTAGCGGCGGGTGACGGGGCAAGCAAATCGGAGGGTAATACCGGTGCTCAACCGTCTAGGAGTTACATTCAAGCCGAATATGATGATCAAAGAGCATTCCATGAAGCTCGATATGAGGCTTTGCGTCAAGAGAACTCCAAGATGAAAAATTCGATTGGAAAACTAAAGAAATTCTTCAAAGACCACTTCCCCAGCACATGCTTCTCTTCCGATGAAGAATGACGATCCTATCACTTCTCTTGCCTTACTTTTTATGTCATTTAATTTTCCTGTAGTGAACTTGATTTGTATAACTCTTTTGTTCTAATGATATTTGGTTGTTGTTTTTCTTAAAAGGGGATGTATTAGCAAGATTGCTAGTAGCTTTTGTTTGCCTATGGTAATGGTCTTGATGGAGTATTTGATGGTAAAAATACTCTTATTTATGCTTTGTTTTCGGGTGATAGGTGTGAAGTACTTGATGGTAAAAGTGTTTCTTTAATTTCTGATGGAATTGATAATGTCTTGACCATATTGTTTAGATGATTAATTGATGGCATTTGTAATGCCTTATATGCATGGTTGCATTGTTTGATATTTTGGTATGAAGTACTTGATGGTAAAAGTGCTTCTTTATTTTGATGGCATTTGTAATGCCTTGAGTATTTGTGCTATTGCTTAAAATTATCTCAATTGGGTTGAACCATTGAGAATATGTTTCTATTTTTGTTGAAGGATGGTTTGTACAAATTTGTGATGATATTTTGGGCTTGGCATATACCTAAAAGGAGTTACACATTCTTTGTTTTTATTAATGCCCACCAAGTGTTCGATAAAATGTCTCAATAAAAAATTCATCGCTTACATGACTTTCTCGATTTCAATAGTCTTATATTATTATAGAGATCATGTTTTGCAAATCATATGAGTTTTTCATAAAGCTTCTACAAGTCATAAGATTGACTTTTACCTCCTATTCGGTCTTTATGCTTCAAAAGTTCAAAAATAGCTCGATTTTTTGGTCATGCACTTTGATATGAATATATGATGCCTTTATCGTGCTAACATTCTTTTTGATGATTCCAAAGGGGGAGAAACATGTTATAAACTCATTAGCTCATAAAAGCTAATACAAGCTCGTAAAAAGAAACTATAAGCTATGACTAGTAAAAGCCATAAGTTATGGTTCATACTTAGTCCAATTGATGTTTTATATGGACTTGTTTACATGTCTAATGATGTTCGTTGACAGGGGGGCTTATAAAAGCTAAGCTTCTAGCTTTTGGTTGATTGATTTTTTATTATATGCATGATGATATGGGGAGCTTGTGCTATATTTGAAATATATTTTCTCCCTTAGATGGTTGCTATTTTATTTTGGAAAATTGGTCGCTTCTAAATGGTTACTTGTTTTTACCGGAAAAATCGTTTTTAAAATTCGTCCTCTAAATATTTTCTAAAATGTTTTGTTTTTCAAAATCTACCTTATTAAATTGTTTTGGTTTGTAATCATCAAAAAGGGGGAGATTGTTTGATAAATGGTTTTTATCATGATTTTGATGATTTTGTTTAAATGAGTTTTTATACCAAAACAATGTCCCTTAAAGTTGTCCAAAATACTCCCGAACATCTTAAAATATTTTTACTATTATTCGGAGTATTTTTTTGAAGATTACTTTTGATATAAAATTGGACAACACTTAAATTTCAAGCTCGACCGGTCGCCCTATATACCTGAGTTGAGTTTTGAAACAGAAAACGGGACGGAATGAAAAACAACGAGGGCGACCGGTGCCTGAATGAAGAAAGTAAGAACATAACTCCCTGTTTCCTAAAAATGTCACCCCCAACCGGTCACGCATAGGGGCGACCGATCGGACCCCCCGGCGACCGGTCCCCCTATGCAATTTTCGAGAAAATTGCATTTTGTATTTATCTCTGCGCGACCGGTTGCACCCCTATTTGACAGCAAAATTATAACCGTTGTGCAGCAGACCAACTTTCCTTAATTTGTGGGATTGATCTCTAAAAGCTATATTCTTGATTTTAATTGTATTTTTCTGTAGATTTTCAATCCCCAAGAGGAGTCTATGCTTGATCAATCATCTCCTAAAAATAGAGGAAGTTTTGGAGCAATCAAACAACAATTGAGATACAACACAACAAGATACATTCAAGCAAAGTCATTAGCTCTTCATTGTTATCATTCTTGTTGTAATTTGTCTAGCTTATCACTTTCACATCTTGAGGTCTAGACTTTCATTATTGATTACACTTGCACTCAAATTGTAATATTCATTATTGAGTTGTAATCTTGTTTTGGTCAATCATTCAACACAAGATATCCTTGTGAGTGCTCTTGTGGTAAGAACACACTTGGATTATCTAGGTGATATGTGCTAGAAGATTGTGGTGATCTTCTTATTAAAAAGTGTGGTACTCTTTGAGGTGTTGAAGAATTTGGTGTTCTTCAAGGTTGAAGATTGTGGTCATCTTCACAAGGTGCCGTTGGAGATTGTGGTGATCTTCAAGTGAGATTGTGGTAATCTCAAAGGTGGTGTTGAAGAAGAGTGTGGTGCTCTTCAAGGTGTTGTTGTAAGTTGAATTTGTATTAATTGTGGTAATTAATAAAAAAAAAAATCTTTTTCGAAACCCATCCCGGATATACTGGGGTGGTAGAGCACGTAGTCCCTAGGTGGGGTAAAGCTCTATAAATCGACGTGTGTTGTTTACTTTCCGCACCTTTATTCTTGTCTTGGCGTATTTGATTCGAAAAAGAGGGCATAATCGAAAAGATTGAGATAATCTATTCATCCCCCTCTAGATTATCGTAGCCACTTGGACTTACAACTGCCACATGGTAAGAGGATGCCACACAAGATCTCATCCCCATATATATGTATATATATAGGGGTTGGTTCTTGTGAGACCATCTCTTGGGGTGAGACCGTAGGGACTCATCTGGACCGTTATAACGAATCAATGGATGGATGAGATTCACAGATTAAATATAGTATATTTATTGTCATTTAATTAGAAAAAGGGCAAAAATTGTCTAATCCAAAAAATGCATGATTTTCGTCCATTAAGTAGATAATTAATGATATCTACTTACCTTATCTATTAGCTATATTTTAGGAATTGGATTCCCCTATAATCACTAACAAAAAATCGGTAATCTACTCCAAAAAAAATCCCTTTTATCAATCATTTAATGCTTCCAACGAAAAAAATTCATATATCATTTCCAATTTTTTTTGTCGTCATTTTTTAAATATATGATAACCGGGACTGTTCCATTTAAAAATTTGTATTGGTGTATATTTAACTACGTACTGATGTATATTTACGTAAAATATGTTGCATATTTTGTTTGGTACTAATATGTATTGATGTATATTTACGTAAAATATGTATAATATCGTACTGATGCATATTTAATAATATATTAATGTATTTATATGTATTATATGTTGTATATTTTGCTTGGTGGTAAAATTGTTTGAATCAAAAATTATGTTAATATTATATTTGATGTATTTATAGCATTGTTGTGGTGCATTTGATGCGAAATTTGTTGATATTATGTTGAAATTATTTCATGAATTAGCAAAAATTCTAGGAAGTCACATAAAATGCCTTGTGCAAATCCATACCATATTAATGCTTAATTAACTATGTAAATGATGTATTTATATGTACAATATATTGCATCTTTCGATTTGTGGTAAAATTGTATGAATCCAAAATGTATGATTCTCGAATTGTTGCAGATTTAGTTGTATAATGTTGTATTATATGTATAATATGTTGCATATTTTGTGCATTCCAGTTCACATATTCCTATACGCACAAAAAACTTTTACGAATCACATAAATATACTTAAATATGCAACAAAAAAATCTATCTATACATCATACTATATTGAAAAATCAACACAAGAAACAATCCTATGTGAGGAACATAAACAAAACTAAATATGCAACAAAATATTCTATTTATACATCATAATTGTTTTTAAAATCAACAGTAAAAAAAATCCATATATAAAATCTGAGACTCGTTGTCATGGCATGACAATACTTCATTAAACTCACCAACATCAATGGCATGACAATACGTCATTTGAAGATTTAAAATATGAGACTCGTTGCCCCTTTGGACACCACATCCCCAGCCTCTCACAGTCCTACCTTGCCCCTTGAAAAAGTATGCATATATAAGTCAATAATTATGTATATATATTTCATGACTGATGCATGATTCATAAACATAACAATCAAAACACGTAACATCTAAAAACATTAAAAAGGTCTTATCTATGTAATAAACATGTTTATACATACATTACACTATTTTCACTATATCCATTATGATGCACATGAACAAAGTCAAAAAAAAAAAAAAAACTCTCACAACAAAAACAATGAAGAACAATGCTTGAAAAATATGATGTATAAATATATTCATATTATCGCATACATACTTACTGACAGATGCATCATTCAATACAATCATAAAGAACATAAGAGTGACTACATAAAACCTACTTCAAAATACAACATGTTGAGCCAACACAAAAAAAAAAACATCCAGCCTTTTTACCAAACCACCCAAAAACTGAAAAAAAAAAAACATGAGAGTGACTACATAAAAACTGAAGATTTCACAAAATCCATAAAAAAAATGAGTGATTTTTAATGAAAACAAGTCCCTTAACAACATGCAAAAAAAAACTCGAGAACAAAAAAAGAGAAAAACTAAAATCAAACTAAGAGTGCATCAAGCAACTGTTAAATGAAAAAAAACATATCTAGAACGAAAGAGAACCCTTCGACTTCTTCAACTACTAAAGGAAAAACTCCGTTGAATATTTCCGCCTGCCTCTTGTGTCGCCGGTTTTCTTTCTCTCTTCTTTTCCAATCAACTAGAGTGCTCTGCAATTTCTTTGCAAGTGTGAGAATGTGAAGAAACGTGATGGACGTTTGAATCCAATCGGCAGCAAAAATCGCGGGCAAAATCTATTCTCTCTCTCTCACTTACCATATAAAATTACATGTCTATCCTTATTTAAGAAACCACCCCATCGTGTATTTACCAAATTATCCTTGTAACTGATTAAATTGTTTTTAATTACCTTAATTTGAAATAATCACAGCCATCCAAAATTAAAAATAAACGGACCAGATTAGTCCCTACGGTCTCACCCTGGCATATTGGTCTCATTTGAACCAATACCTATATATATAGATATTGGATCAAATGTGGCAGGGGACTCTACATAAGACAGTGTGGACTAATCTAATTCATTTAATTATCAAATCCAAGGGTTGTGTTTTTTTCGAAATTTTGGGTTTTTTTTTACTTTTAATCTAATATGGGCAATATTGTTCATTTTATGATAGAGGTTATTTCGTTTTTTTGGTAACCGTTATTCTAGCCTTGATTTCGGGATTCAATAAGCCAACCTTCCCTCTTTCATTTCTTTTAATTTTCAAAATCTTTTTCAGTTTTTCTCTAAGAGTATGGTCGTGTTCTTCAACTTCGTTTTTGTGGGATGAATTTTCGTTGAATCAAAATATGCATCAAATATACACTAAAGTAAAACTAAATATGCATTGTTATTATTCAGTTATGCATCAAATATACACTAACTATGCATCAAAATTACAAATGTCGCTATTCCTAATGGGCACAAGTTGCAAATTAAAACTAAATATGCATCGTTATTGTGCAGTTATGCGTCAAATATACAATAACTATGCATCAAATTTACAAATGTAATCAGTCATTATTCCTAATGGGCACAAGTTACAAAATAAAACTAAATATGCATCAAATATACACTAACTATACATCAAAATTACAAATGGAATCTGTCACTATTCCTAATGGGCACAAATTACAAACTAAAACTAAATATGCATCGTTATTATTCAGTTATGCGTTAAATATACACTAACTATGCATCAAAATTACAAATGCAGTATGTAACTATTCCTAATGGCAAAAGTTACAAATTAAACTAAATATGCATCTGTATTTATTCAAATATGCATCAACCACACACTAACTACGCATCAAAATTACAAATGTAATCTGTCACTATTCCAAATGGGCAAAGTTACAAATTAAACTAAATATGCATCGTTATTATTCAATTATGCATCAAATATACACTAACTATGTACTTATGTTCCAATTTACGTTCCAGGTTTTTTTCGATCCCGATTTACGTTCCAGATTTGATCACTCCATATTGGCAGGTTTTATTTATTATTTCCATTGAAATCTGATCCGTATTTTACTATGTATATTGTTCATGTCGCAATGTTTTTGATCGTCTGCTTTAGATTTTGTGTTCTTTTTTTCAGTTCTGCAGGAAGAGAGAGGACAGAATGTCAATTTTGGTATGATTGTGTTGCAGTTATGGTATGTGATCTCCATCATATCCCATAATTTTTGGGGGCGTGTAAATGTTGATACTTTGGTAAGTTTGTTACACCATTTTAAGAGTTACTAGTTTGCTCTTTTTATGTTTTAAATAATTAGTAAATGACAATTTTTTATAGGAATCTGAGTCATTGATTAAAGGGGGGATTGTTATGATCAATCCATACGGTCTTTCGATAAGAGGTTGTCTTACAATATCATATCCCTATATGTATATATCAAAAGAGATTTCCGCATGTCTCCTTCATGTGTATATTATCATGTTCTTAATATTTTTATGGAATTAGTTCATCTACCAAGGGAAATAATTTTTAAGATTTTCAATGATTTAAGTATGTATTAATTCCTTCAAAAAAAGAGTATGTATTATTTTAAAGGCAAAAACTTGTATAAAACCGTCTTACGGGTCTAATTTCGTAAGACAGATCCTACTTAACCAACCCGCTTCCCATACCCGCTCCCCAATTCCAATTTTTTCATTTTTTTTTCAATTTTTCTTTTTCTTTTTACTAGAGGTTGTTTCATTTATTTGTTCATTTTGCCGCTTTCTTCTTCTTCTCCTCTTCTTCTTCTTCATCATCATCATCATCTTATTCTTCTTAATATGTTCTTCTTCTGTTATTCTCGTTTCTTCCTCTCGATTTGCTTTGTGTTATTGTCGTCTTTTTTTGTTTTTTTCTTATTCGTTTCTCCGAAGTGTATTTTGCCGCCTGTAGTCGAAGTGTCTTCTCAATTCCACCATTGAAGTTTGGAGGTTGGGAGGTATGTAAAATAGTTTGATAATTTCTGAAATAATTTGCAAATACATTTGTAAATATGGTTAATTTGTCAATTAATTTACTGAATTATAATAATTAGTTTACTGAAATGGAATAATTTACATATTTGTGTGTTATTTTCTTTTATTAAACTGTGTTTTTGTTAGATTTGTTGTTAGATGGTGACTGAAATTGTGAATATTGTTGTTAGAAATACTTATAATATAAACATTGTTGTTACAATGCAAATCTGTGAACGTTGATGTTTGAAAGTATTATAAATTGTCATATAATTATCATAAATTGCCTTAAAAGTATCAGTTTTATGTCACTGTATTTCAACATTGAATATATATTTATATGAACGCACGTATTTCAACATTGAATTTTTTGTTGAACTGCATTTTTATTTGTTTTGTTGTTAGATGGTGACTGAGGTTCTTAGACTTATTAATGTGTTTTTAAGAATCTTGCCTTAAAAGTATCATAAATTTCCTCAAAAGTATCAGAAATTGACACAAAAGTATCATTTTTTTTCATATTTGTAGATGACATGACAGAAGCAGTTGATGTGCAGGAGAGGCAGAGGAAGGGGCAACCCAGAAAAAAGTACTGTAGTAAAAAGAACTCCGGAAAAATTGATGTAAAAGAAGAAAGTCCGATGAAGGAAGGTAACACTAGTCGTGTATTGGAAGAGTAGCGCTACATTTAAGAGTGATTTTTTTGTTGACAAACTATCATAATTTGAGATTCTTTTATCATTTGTATGTTGTTAAAGTTCATTTATTGGTACAAAGTCATTTGAAATTGCAGTTTCGTATTAGAGTTCTTGTATTACGAGTTACACACCCAAAGTACTCATTTGAATAAGAAGTATCATTTTTAATGTTGGGAAGTATCAAAAATTGTGTAAAAAGTATCATTTTACAAAATGAAGGTTGCGTTGTGAAGTGATATTTTGTTGACAAAATATTTCAATTTGGTATTCTTTTTATCATTTGTATGTGTGTTGAAGTTCTTGTATTGATATCAAATCATTCGAATGTAGTATTTATTTGGACAAAATGTATTACTTTTAATGCTGAGAAGTATCAATAATTACGTAAAAAGTGTCATATTTTATGTCAGAAACAACCACTCAATCCAAATTTTCACCTACAAATACAAATGAATAAGTTATTACATCAAAAAATCATATAAAAATTATCACTGGGCATTTTTTGGGAATATGTAAAATATAAAAGTATCATTGTTCATTTTAAAAGTATCATATTTGATGCTAAAAATATCATTATTTCGTGAAAAGTACTACTTTTTATGTTTACAATATTTAAAATGTGAAAGTATCACAAAACATCCCAAAAGTATCATATATATTGCTCAAAGGTATCACTGGCGAGATTTTATTGCTTTGTTGGAAGAGATATGAGGATAAGATGAGAGAAATATAAAGATCTATTGGAGGGCACCATGGGTAAGAAGAGAGAGAAAGAGATCTACTGGAGGGGACCACATGATAAGAAGAGAGAGACAGAGATCTACGACCACAAGATAAGAAGAGAGAGAACGAGATCTACTGAAGGGGGCCACGAGATAAGAGAGAGAAAAAGATATATGCTCAAAAGATACCAGAAATTTCGGATTTTTTTAGTGGCCGGGTCCGGGTAGGATCCGTCTTACAGATTAGAATCTATAAGACGGTCCTACAAGAGACCTTCTCTAATTTAAATTAACCAAGTTTTAAACTTGGATATTCAGAGGCCATACTTTTGCAATAGTTAGAGATTTCGCAAAATGTGGTTGATGGTCGTCCTCTTTAATTTATGACAAACAAGAAACCCTACACTTGCGAAGCGTGATCTGATATTTTGATCGAGGACAAATATTTATCATGTAAAACAATTTCAAAATTTAAATCTCTATCTCTACTATTATAAAAGGAGATGGTCTCCTATAAGACTGTCTTACGGATCAGGATACGTAAGACGGATCCTATCCGAATCCGGATCCATACCCTGGTATCTTAAAATAAAATTAAAAACACATGCAGCAGCCGGGAATCAAACTCGGGTCTATGTAGAGGCTGAGAATCAAATTCCACCACTAGACCATTGGTACTTGTTTTGCAATTTCCGGATCCATACCCTGATATCCGGATCCATACCCTGATATCCATACCCTAGTAAATTTAAAAAAAAAAAACGCCTCTGACTGTAGATGCGGGAATCGAACCTAGGTCTATATCATGGCAAGGTACTATTCCACCACTAGACCACTGGTACTTGTTTTACAATTTCCGGATCCATACCCTGATATCCATACCCTGGTAAATTTAAAAAAAAATAAAAAAACGCCTCTGAATGTAGAGGCGGGAATCGAACCTAGGTATGTATCATGGCAAGATAATATTCCACCACTAGACCACTGATACTCGTTGTGCAATTTCAGTATAACCATGAATATAACTCATTCATAAATTATTACAAATTCTCAAAGCTTGTCATATTTATTTTCCTTCTTCACTATACTAAAGAATTCAGTATCATGTTCTTTCAAAAAAAACTAATACTTTATAACTGTATCATGACAAGGTACTTTAAAAAAAATTAATACTTTATCGCATAAAAACTAATATTTTATCGCATAAAAGTGTTACTTTAACTCTTGTCAAATATATTTTTCCTTCTTAAATGTACTGAATTCCTAATATGTGACTGTATTAAAGAACATGATATTTTATCTCAAAAAACGGATACTTTTACTTATAAAAGTGTTATTTTAACTATATCATATTTATTTTTTATTTTTTCTTCTTTCCTTCATTCCTAATTTGTGACTATATTAAAAAACATGATACTTTATCTCAAAACACAAATACTTTAACGTATAAAAGTGTTACTTCAACTCTGTTATGTCTATGTATATATATTTTTTATTGTAATATATTAATAATTTGTAACTATATCAAAAAACATGTTACTTTATCTCAAAAAATAAATACTTTTACTGATAAAAGTATTACTTTAACTCTATCATATTTATTATTCATCTTTCTTTGTATTGAATTCATAATATGTGACTATATTAATACTTTATTTCAAAAAACAGATACTTTTACTCTTAAAAATATGATATTTTGTCTCAAAAAATATATATATTTATAAAGGTGTTACTTTAACTCTGATATATTTATTTTTCCTTCACTGTAAGGTAATCATAATTTGTGGCTATATTAAAAAATATGATACTTTATCTAAAAAAACCGATACTTTTTCTCATAAAAATGTTACTTTAACTGAGGAAGAAAAACAGGGGGAAAAAAAAGGCCCGCGGACCTAGTCAACAGGATTTGCGGGTCAATAGGATATGTCTTACGGATTTAGACCCGTAAGACAGTCCTATATGAGTTTTTGCCTTATAAAAGTATGAGCAGCTTAAAATAATTTCTATAATTGACTTCAATATATTTTATTCTTTTTTTTGTAATTTTAGATATGCCTATTTTATTGATAATCAATAACGTTAACAATTTTATCAGTTAAAAAGAACAAGAAAAATTTGAGTGAGGAGACAATAGTATGAAATTCATAAAAAATTGTAAAAAGAATTCATGAAACCAAACTGAAAAACAGAGAGTAACTCAAATTGTCAACATCGAACAAGAAATTAATAAAACCAAAAACTTAAATAATTTTAATTTTAGAGCAAAAATTTACACAGTTAAATATTAATCTACAAATATTCAATAACTTTATTTTATTTCCAAATTTTTCACTCAAGTCATTTGTATTCATCTGTTTATTTTCTCATCCATTATAGCCTTCAAATGATTTACATATTTTTTTTTCAATTTAGTTTATATGTTGTATAAGAATTACATCGTGCTTATAAATTTCGCAGTCCCTGCTTTTTGAATATAAATAATTAATAATAGAATAATATTTAATTGAAAAAATGACTCAAGCTCTGTTAAAAAGTCAAGTGGAACAATAACTAGCAATAAAATAAAAAGTCAAATGTACTTTCTGTTTACTTTTGTAATTGAAAAAACTTAATGTGGATGTAATATTTCCCCTGTTAGGTACTTAGGTTACATAAAATTGGTCCATCATAATTCATAAACCTTTAATCAACGTCAAACTTCCTAGGGTTAAGCCTTAGACCCCTTATAAGATCTTGCCTCAGGACTCATTTTCTTGGCACGGCCCTGGGTTAAGGGAAAAAAACATTAGTAATCGTTCAAGAACAATGTGTATCCTGCTACCTGCAATTTAGCTATCCATTAGCCAAATAATTGCTATGTAGCTCATTCCAGAATGAAACTGTAGGCAGGCATTCTTAAGACGAACGTCGATTTGCAGAATGTATGAGAGGATCTATTCTTGCAAATCACTCTTTCGGTTTTTTGTATCATGTTGGACAATGACCGAAGAAGGGAAAAGCATTATGCCCAGAGTAAGGTTACTATAACAAACATCAAGAATGCCAGCCCGAAACAAAACCCAGCAATTGCCACGAAGGCCTGCAGAAATGACAATATATGATAATATGACCAGAAAGCACGATATGAAGAAGTAAGAATCTATCGGAAATTTATATTTCACATACCTTTCCTTGGGACTTAAACCCAAACTTGACTGTGAACCATGATAATCCTCTATCTACAAACGGTGCAAGTGCCAGAGCCCTGCCAGGAATAACCGAAACAGAAATATTTCTAATGATAACATCTTTATTTAATAGGGTACTGTTTTATGGAAGTCTTCTAATTAGGCACTACTTGCACAAAAATATATAATTAGTGGGAGAAATTCGAAAAATATAAAATAAGAACAGAAGAGAGTTCTTTGCTAAACTAATGAAATGTGAAAATTAAATTCCTCGGTACAAATCAAAATAGGCAGATTATATGACGATATAAACAAAAGATTGCAACATGTTCATATTTCATAAGAATTCCAGCCTAAGTTAGACAAAATAGACTTTCTCGCGAAAACTTTGTTATCCAACTAGCATTTTAAAAGTTACCACCAATACTTATGGTGCGGTGTTGCCAGCTCATCCTTGCATCGGTGATTGCAAGGGAGGGTTCAGGAAATTCAAACCCCATTCCCCTCCCCTACACTTCCCTAATATTAAAAGACATCTCAAGTAAAAACATGTGCTTGTTTGGGAGCACTTTTGAGATGGAATTTTGGATCTAAAAGTCCATTTTTGGTGGTTAATTTACAATGAACTTTTGGATAAGCCACTCCTTCAAAAAGTCCATTCTAGAGAAGTCAAAATTGGAGACTTTTTGAAACGTCACTTATTGAGAAGTCCTTTTTTTGATTAGACTCTTGCACAAGTGCTCTATCTTTTTTCATAAAATTATGTTGAGGGAAAGAGAAAATACATAAAATTCTTGTAGGTGAATCACAATATGTCATTATTGTACATTGAACTTGCATCTTTCTTTTGACCTTCAATATATTTTTATCACCAATATAGATATACTAAATTACTTAAACTTGAGGAAGCAATCGCGCTGTCTTAACGTTATCCATTCATGTTCCCAAATTGATCAATCTTGTTATGCAAGAATCTTCGTACCTTCTCTCCTCAAACTCAAGCTCATCAAGCAAGAAAGAAGGGACACCACATTAAAAATCTATATTTACTGTAGTCTGTATGATCTAGCTATAGCTCGGGTAAATAATTAACCAATCTTGACAAATTACAAGAATACAACAGCTTATAAATGCATGCAAATAGACTTGGTATCTTGTGGTGTATGGATTGCACTGATAGAAAAAGAGTTGTGAATGACTGCATACGTGAAAGAACTTCTACGTGTTATCTGTGTGCTTAATGCAACTTATTTGTGCAATGTGGAGGAAGGGAAGAAAAAGGGACGTGACCACAGAATTGCAACAAACTGAAACTAACCCCTATCAAGATGTTAAAAATATGATTGGGCGGCTCACCCTCCAGCTCGAATGAGCTTAGTTACTTGACTACCTGCCCACACCATGGCCATGACTTTGAGAAACCTGCAAATAACACTACTGTTCGTTATATTTGAACAGTGAAGAACCAGTTAAAAGACAGTTCTACCTTTCAGCAGCAGCCAAATAACCCATTTTCCCAGGTGCAGGAGCAACATAGAACCTATCAAGCAAGTCCATCAGATGTAAGTAAATCCTAGCAGCATGTTAAAAAAAATTATAGAACCTATGAAAACAAAAAGTTATTTTCCAAAAAAACATTTGGTTTGTACACAACCCTGTCACAACACATGCGATAGGAAAATAAATGAAACCGTCCTCTCTATCAGACAAAAATGGTGATCTTACAGGGAAGTAAAATCCATCCCCATCCCAACACTCCCAAGAAAAAACATCCACCACCCTACAACAATATGAATGAGGGGAAAAAGGGGAAACAGTAAGTCAAAAAAGGAAGAAGAAGACAAAGTGGCAAGAGTTTTGAAGAAAAAGCAAGTTATTGGTGCAACTTAAGAACATATTTAATTATTATCTGTCACATAATTTGGGACTAGTTGATTGGCATACAATCATATTAACAAAGCCAATTGTCCAACTTGGGTCCTTCAAGATTTAGCAAAACCCTCACGTTGCTAGACAGATAGCACCTTATCTGTTACAATAGCACAAGCATTTCGAGCCAACTGACAGTACTCAATTATAGACCAGGCCAAGAAAGTAACTCGGGGTCCTCCACAAATTGGTTATTACAGTCTTCCATAGACAGTTAAACAGACAAACAAGGATCATTATTCCAGAGCTAAATACTAAAGCAGCAAATTCAAATACAGGCAGAGGAGAATATTTAAGAGCAATATATAAATAGACTGAAAGAAACAGTTTCGGTAGAACAGAGCGTTGAAGAGCTAAATAAGAAAAGAACCAAAAAGAACTCAAACAAAATAGAACAGGATAGCGAATTATTTCAAAGGAACCTCTATACAGCTCTGTAAACTTCCCAAGTACTCAGGGACGGAGCCAAAAAATAAAGTTTAGGGGGTGAATTTTTTTTTTCTTAAATATAATGGATAAAGAGGTATTTTTTATTTTTTTAGAGGGGGCGAAAGTTTAAAATTTAATAATTGTATATATAAAAATTATATTATTTATTTAAAACTCGATTTATAAGTTGATTTTGGGGGACTAGAAAATAGAAATTATGATGTCATGGAATTAACTCTCTCTCTTCTTATTGGCAGTGTTTAGTCTTCAAGATTAGCTAAATCTAGGTTCAATTCCTTTGACAGCTGAAGATTTATATGTAAAGTTGTAAAAGGCAATTTTGATAGAGAAGAGTAGCCTAGAAATTATGATGTCATGGAATCAACTATTGCTCCAAAGGTTGTAAGTATTTTTATATTCTTTTGTGTTCTCTTTATTCAAAATTTCAAATCTAAGTAAATCACTCACCATCTCTTATATCGAAAAGTAAATCACTCACCAGACCACAAGAAAAGTAGTAAGGTAGTAAGCAGTATTTAGTAGGCCATATGACAAAATTCCTGAGACACCATATCTCTTCAATTTGGACAATATCCTGAAAAATTCAGCAAACAAGAATGATATATTAGCAATAAAAAAAAGACAACCCTTGTAAGTGGAAAAGAAAATCGAAATAACATTATCGACAAGGTTGTGACTTTATGTTTAATATATGAAAATGGCAGAAAGCAGAAAGCAGAAAGCCATATGTAATTTAAGATACAGATACTATATCCATGAAATAAAATCAATGTGTAACCCAACAAAGCTACTCAATGTTATCAATATAGGCAGAAATATAATCCAGAAGGAAAGATCAGTAAGATGCATGAAGAGTGTCGCAGTCCATATTTAATTTGTAATGCTCACTAGCGACTAAAACTTTGCAAGGCAAGTAGATAGTACTCATTCAATGAGATTGCTTGAAAAGTTCCGTCCTTTCCATTTGAACCTAACACAAACAGATTTGAAAATTTTCAGGAACATAAATTAGCTAAATTAACTAGTTATAAACATGATACATTTATCAGAAACATTATTGTTATTTAATAATCGAAAAATACCCTGCTTCTCCACAGAACTGCTGTCGAAATCTGATGACTCTGGCCTCTAGCATTGCACCAACACATATTAGAAGAGCATGCATATGATAAACCA
Organism: Rehmannia glutinosa; assembly: GCA_016081115.2. NCBI lineage: Eukaryota > Viridiplantae > Streptophyta > Magnoliopsida > Lamiales > Orobanchaceae > Rehmannia > Rehmannia glutinosa. The sequence continues at coordinate 85,440,162 of CM071925.1, forward strand.
TCAGATTACTATACTTAGAAAAGGCATCATACCACTTACCAGCATATAAACAATATTCAAAATCTAATCCATTAACATAACCAAAACTAGACCTATCAACGCACTAGAGAAGAGCTACAAGGAATCAGATTAACAAAATAACAACAAACAACAACAACAAACTAAGCCTTAATCCCACTATGTGGGGTCAGCTATACGGATCATATCGTGCCATCGTTTACGGTCATAAGCCATATTTTCATTTATTTCTACATATAACATGTCTTGTTTAATAATTTCTTTCCAAGTCTTTTTAGGTCTTCCTCTGCCTTCTACACGTCGCACAGGTGCATCTAAAGGTGTCCTATAAACATGTCCAAACCATCTTAATCGTGTTTCTCTAATTTTCTCATCTATTGGTGCTACTTCCACTTTGTTTCTAATGTATTCATTTCTTATTCTATCTAATCTAGTGTGTCTGCACATACATCTTAATATTCTCATCTCTGCTACCCTCATCTTTTGTTCGTGTTCATATTTAGTCGAACAACATTCTGCTTCATAAAGCATAGATTAACCAAATAATGTCCTTAAAAATTTAATAAGTTCTAAAGAAACATAATTAAAGGAAACTCGATAACTTGGTTGATCAAACCAATTCTTTGGCAACATGTTAGCATCTTGAGATCTCTAGCAATTAGACTACTTCGCCAAATTCAATTTGTAGACATATGAACAGAATAGCAAAATAACATTACATGAACTATCTCCAGCATTTCAATAATTGTTTTTGGAGAACATGCACCACTCAACTAGATCTACTTCCATATGTTTAGCAACCAAAAAAGGAAAATACACCCAGATGAACCACATCCATTTCTAGAAACCAGATACTTTAACAAAAACGATTAAAAAAAAAAAGAGCCAGTGTTATGATAAGGTTATTTTTCCTCGCAGGAATTGCAATAACATCCAAAAATAGGCTTTTGTTAAACGCCCAAAGAAAGCAAACTTAAAAATTTGAACAAACCCATAATACTAACAATCCAAACCAAATTCAGTTAACTCGGAGATATGTAGAAGGGATCAAAATACTCACACTAGTGTGGCTGGAATTAGCAAACCATAATCGAAGCAAATGGGTTTTCCCGGCGAACGGCACGCCGAAGAATCGAGTGGAGGGTAACGCAATTGGAGAAAAAGGGCGAAGGTTGGTGATGGTAGAAGTAGTGGCAATGGAGGAGACGGAAATGCTCATTGTTGGGCAGAAATTGTGTGAGATTGTATGGATTTTGTTTATGATTCAAACATCAAAAAGCTGCATTTGTTTAATCTATAGGAAAAGAAAAGTGAACATGGATGGGATTACCGCGGAATTATTTTTATATTCGGATTACCTCAGAATTCATTTGGGTTGCGTTCAAATAACTCCAAAAATAGTTTGAAAAATTAAAATTCATATAATGGGCATTATTTGCACCTTAATTTCTTATAAATACATCTCTCCCCATTTTCACAAAATTGAAATAACTTAAAAATGACTATTATATTCTTACTCTCAAAAAATATTCCAAATACACCCCTTAATAATCAATATATTTGTTATTATGAATTTGGAATTCTTAGTTCCAAATTCATCAATCCAAGTAGAGCCTTATATATTATTCATGCTTGTTAAAATATTTTTCTCATCTTTATTCCCAAAGGAGGTTCATCAATTCAAATATATAGTTATATTTATATTTCAACTAGACAAAATCTTGGGTTAGACCACTTAACGGTCTTTTTCGTAAGACGGACCCAACTCGATCCATTTTTTTGTAATCGTTAGGTATCGACCCATTGTTGAGCCCGTATACCATAGCCGATAAATATTATAGAGACTCTAATGAATACAACTATTACAGAATATTCACTACGACGATATAGGGATTAGGGATTACAAATAATCTAAACAAATAAAAGAATTATAAAGCCGGAAATATAACCCCGGAATGCTTCTGAGTTGCACGCTCCATCCAAGAGTAAACCGAGCGTAAAAGAAGAAAACAGGTTTAAAAATACTAATATATCGAACCCACCTGAATCGGGATTGATCCAGAGTGAGGATGCCGAAATGGAGTCATCTCTTCGAACCAAGCTAACCGCTAGCGCCTAACAAGAAGAAAAAGCCTCGAAGGCTTGAAGATCGAAGGACCTTAAAGCTTAGGTTGTGTGTAGAGGCCCCTTCACCGCCGATCAAAGCGTGATGCATCCAAAGCTGGCCACCACCGAGATACCAAGCCCAACACCGTCCGAACCTCGAATCACCGGGAGAAACCCCGGAAAAGCAAGCTTGAAACCCTAGATCTCCAAACCCTCAAAATGGACGAACACCCAATCTCAATCGAACACACAAAATGTAGGAATCAACAAATGACCTCACAAACACTCAAAGCTCACAAGAGATTCACAAAGTATCGAAAGAGAAAGACAAACAACCCATGAAGTGAATGTTATTAAAAATGTGCCTTGTTCAAATGATATATGATTTGTTATGTATTTGATGGTTAGTACTAAAGCCAAATATCGTATCTTTATGTGAGTTGTTTGAGTTGTTATATGTCCGACCTGGTATGCCTCATTGGAATGCTTTGAAATGGTTGTTAAGGTACTTTAAAAATTCGTGAATTTAGACTTGAAATTTACTAAATCTTTGAATGTGTGTATTAAAAGAGTTATGTTGATTCCAACTATGCTAATGATAGAGATAGCAGAAAATCAACAACTTCGTATGTTTTCACTTTGTGTGGTTCTTGTGTGAGCTAGAAATATCAGTTACATCATATTATTCTTTGTCTACGACTGAATCCTTAAAAGAAGCTATTTGGTTAAATGGATTAATATCTCAAATCGCTTTCTTGAAGGTGATGTTGTGTTTTTTGGATAATCATCCGAATTCAATCGCAAAAATCATGTTTTTCATGATAGACTAAATATATTGATGTTCGATTTCATTATATTCGTGATGTTATTGGGAAATGTATAGTCTATCTTGAAAAAATACCGTCTGAATTTAACCCTGCAAATATGGGAACTAAGTGTTTACCAGTTAGTAAATTCATGTCTTGCCTAAAAATTTTGAATTTTGATATAGGTGATTGAACGGATACTTTACTTGTTGGTTTCCTGTTTATAACTTGCTCCGTGCTTGTTATAAACTATTTTGTGGCACTATGTATACAAGACATGAAAAGAAAGCAAATATAAAAAAAAATCGACGATGATGATAATGTTTGTTGATCTCGTGCTTTGTGAACGGGTATTGGTGCAAGGTGGAGAATGTTGTTTTTTAGCCCAATACCTTTATGGTTTGTGGCCCATTTAAATCCAACCCAAATGCAACTCAACCCCAACATAGACCCGGTCGAGCCTTAACCGGTTACTTAAGTCGCGGATCCTCTCTTTGCTCTATCCTAATTGCTCATTTTAGGGCCTTCATCTTTGCCCTTCCTTTGCCCTCTTTTATTACATCTTGGTCGAAACCCTATTGTGATTAACACTTCCTATCCTACACTGGTTGGTTGGATCTCTCTTTCTCTAAAAACACGTTTCTCTCTCTCTCTCTCTCTCTCTCTCTCTCATGTTCTCGTGAATCCGAGTTCGATCTTCGTGTGGTTTCCGATTTTACCGGGTGTTCAAGATCGGAGCTTTGAGGGGATCTTTTGGGTTTGAAAGATCTTTGTGGTGGTTTGAGAGGGCTTTGGTGTGTTCATCTTCTTCCACCTTGGGTGCACTTACCAGCTTGCTTTGTGCACGCCCTGGGGTACAAAATCACTGAGCCGATTTGAGTCGACCCAATCTCTTCCTTGTCCGGAGGAGCTCAATTCGACAAGATTGGGAGGAGCAAAATGACCTGGTGATATCCTTCCTTTGTTCCTCTTCTTTTTCCAGATTATTGCTTTTAGTTTATAGCTTGTTTTAATTTCTCTTAGGGTTTTGTGGCAGCGATCAAGTTCAAATAAGACAACCTCATTTCCGCGGCCTCACCCCTTGTTCAATTCGACGGTTTGGGCAATGTACGGGAGGTGCGGGCGTGTTTGGTATATTTTGTATTTCTTTAGTTTTCCCTTTTTCATTTGCTTGTGGCTTGAATGAGAAAGTGTCTTCCTGTGTGTTTGTATTGCTCGGCTCTACGCATGTATTTTTCATCGCTTTATTATAAAACGGGTTGTAATCCCTAACCCCTATCCCATTGGCTATATTCGTAATAGTTTATATGCTAGACTATTTTAATATTCGGCTATGGCGTACGTGGGCATAAAAATGGTCGATACCTAATAGTAATTTCATGCATTGGTGGTAATTTTTTAATATTTTGGGGCGGTGTCATATGATCTCTGGACCGGTGGCATTTTTCTAATATTAGGGGTTTTTAAAAGTATTAGTTTTTCCCCCAAAGAGTATTAGTAGTACATCAAAAAAATATTAGTAGTACATCTGAAAAATATTAGTAATCCCCTTAAATAATATTTTTAATAGCCCTTAAAAAGTATTTTTTCCCACAAAAGCTTTAATAATCCACCTATAATGTATTAATTATCTCATTGAAAAGTATTGACAACGATGCAATATGATGCAACCTCAAAAGTATTAGTTTTTCCCGAAAAATATTAACAATCCTCAAAAAAGTGTTAGTAATCCCCTTGAACAGTTTTTTTTAGTAATCCTCATAAAAATATTTATTTTTTTCGCAAAAATATTAGTTTTCCCCTAAAACGTATTAATAGTTTTATCGAAAAGTATTAGATTTTCTGATTGAAGGTACTTTAATATTTTTCTTGAAAAGTATTAGTAATTCTTCCAAAAAGTATTAATAGCCCTCTTATAAAGTATTAGCAATGATGCGATTGTTGTGGTGCTATTGGTTATGACGGGTCAATGGCGATTGATCGGGGGTATTTATTTAGACCCGCCTAATGATTAAATCCATTAGACGGTCCGACAGAAATCGACGCTGCTCAACTATTATAAGAACAAATAATATAATTTTTTATCTTTTTAACTATTAATTTAAGTAGAAATATAGTTTTCAATTATTATTTTAATATAATAATAGTGTAATTTACAATTAATTCTATTAATCAGATAAATTATATAAATATACAAGAGTAAAATTATAATTAGATGTGATGAATAATTGAAATTAAGAATGAGTGAATTCTATAATTTAAAATAATATCACAAGCAATTGTACATTAGAAAAAATAAAAATCTCAAGCGAAATTCTATCGAAATTTTTTCATTAGTAGCTTTTGGATTTCTTTTATCTATTTTTTTTTTTTGTAATCACTAGTTAGGTATACATGCGTTCCACATAATCTAAATAACTTTTTTATTTAATTGAAATTAAATCTTAAAATAGAACTTTTTTTTATTAAAGTATTTTTTATATATAGTAAATATTACAAAGTGTGTATTTTGATCCTAAAATAAAATTTGCAAAATTAAAATTAAAACTTCTTAGGAGGTAAAATATGGTTAGAACATTTTGAACCAAAAAATGTGATACTCATATATTATTATCATTGAACAAAACAAAGTACGATGAATAATAAAAAAACTAAAGAGAAATTAAATAAAAAGATACAACTCATTTTGCATCAATTCAACTCTTGTTTTACTTTTTAAGTGTCTCATTATCTTTATGCTTGGTTTTGAAACTTTTTTGCAACTTTTCTTTAATACATTTTTAGCCCACACATGATTGATGTCCCATATGCATGTCTTCCTCTTTTTCTTTATCTCTGGAATATGTGTTATCTCTCGATTCGGCTACAACGTTCAGTTTTCCATTCACCATATATGTCTTTACCATTTGTTAAGTGCAATGAGTAAGTGAAATTCCTTTTTTATATGTTCTCATTTCCAAACACTTATTTTCAGTTTTATATTATTTATAAAATCGAAGATATTTTTTGTTTCAAGTGTTTTTTCCGGAAATAAATCATTTTCATCTAATTTTTAAAGCTACTTTTCTATCAAATCTACATTCCATCTCATTTGTTTTACTAAAAATTAATTATTAGGTCAACCTCTAACTTACCGATAATATGTTTAATAATAAAAAGTTTATAAAATTATTTTCAAATACATAAAAATATATTTTTATTTGTATGGCATATTTTTTTTGTAACAAAAATATCTTGAAAAAACACTCAACCAAATATCAATTCATTCCTAAACCTATGTCTATTTTCAATTTTTTATATTCACCAAACATATTTTGAATTCTTATGCGAACCAACACTCAATCTCAAATGAAATAGTGGAAATAAAAATTCTCAAAAGAAATGTGGCCATATGAGCCCTTAGCTCCATGTAATATTCTGACTCATACTGTCCCTGATTAAATTAAATATCTATATATTAGAAATAAAGATAAAATAAACTAATCAATTAAAAAAATGATCAATAAATTAATTCAAGTTGAAAGAAAAGTCACATGTTTATATCATATAAATTATAGAACATAATACATTTTCATCTACTATGCAAACTATATATGAATGAAAAAAGAAATAAAAGTATGAAGAAAAATAAGTAATCTATAATGCAATATTATTACATATTCAATTAATATTGAATATTCACTTATTGATATCCGATATATATAATCACTAGCTACCTACTCAAACATATATGGAAGTAACTTGTACTATATTCAATAATAATCTTTATTTAAAAATTATTATTTGATTAGTATTTGATGGATGAATAAAATATTTAAGTACTTCAAATATTATTAATACATTGGTGTTGTTTCAACATCTTCCTCGTTACATTTATTGTAAGTGACCTTTTCTTTAATTTTCAGAACTGATGCAAAACCATGAAGATTATTGATTTATTTTTCTCTTTATCAACAATTGTTTTGAATAATAATGTATCTTGTAAATAGAAATTAGTTAATATATTATACAAGTTAATTATATATTGCCAGTATAACATTGTTGATAATTGTTAACTTTTCAACATGTTTCAATATATAATTTATTTTTAGTAAGTATGTATTAGAATGAATAATATATAACTCAATTAAAAAAAACTTAAAAATAATATAAAACTAAATAAGTGTAAGTCAGTAGCTACGATAATCTAGAGGGGGTGAATAGATTATACCGATTTTTCGCAAATCACCATCTTTTTCGAAACAACGAGTAAATACCAAGAATGTAAATGCGGAAAATAAACAACACTCGTTGATTTAAAGAGGTTCAACCACCAGGCCTAATCTCTACCACCCCAAAAGATTCAGGGATGGATTTCAAAAAGAAAAAAAGAATTTATTAATTTACCAAAAATTAATACAACACTGAGGATTACCACAACCTCTTTCACCACTGAGGATTACCACACCCTTTTACACACTTTGAAGATTACCACAACCTTCAAACACTATCACCTAGATCACCCAGTGTATTCTTACACAAGAATACTCACAAGGATGTCTTGTGTTGAATGATGACCAAAATCAAGATTACAACTCAATAAAGATTGAAAAATATGAGTACAAGTGTAATCGAGAATTGAAAGTTAGACCTCAAATTTGTGCAAGTGAAAGTGCTTAGTTAATCAACAAGATATATGAAAGTGTTTGCTCAATTGCTTCTTTGCTTGTATGGAGTGTTGTATCTTGTTGCTTGAATGAAGCCTCTATTTATAGGAGAGGACTTGGCTTTCATTTCAGACATTAGCTCTTCCTGGGAGTGATTTGCAAAAGAAACCATTTAAAATGATCAATATAGTCGTTAGAAATCAATCCCACAAAATAGGAAAAGTTGTCAAAAAACGAAACGCGGATAGTTTCCGATAAACAAGGGGTTCGGCCAGTCGCGTGAGAGATAAGATTGAAATTGAATTCTGCGATTTTTACGGGGGACCGGTCGAAGGGGGTGCGGCCGGTCTTACCGCCGTTCAGTTCTTGAAGAATTTCGAAACAGAGAAGTCCGGAATAAAATCCAACTCCCAGTGCAGGTCGACCGCACGGTCTCCCACTGGTCGACGGCCGTCGCCCGGCCTATTTTTCTTACGCCCCATTTTCATTTTCTTTCACTCAATGCGGGTTGCCCTATAGATCGGCCGAGGCCGCTGAAACAAATGTGTTGTCCAATTTTTATTGAAAATAAACTTCAAGAAATACTCAGGAAAATAGTAAAAACATTTTAAGTTGATCGGAAGTATTTAGACAACATTTAGGGACATAGTTTTGGTTTAAAAACATAATTGAACAAAATCGAACATAATCATCAAAATCATGATAAAAACATTTATCTAACAAACCTGTTAGATAAATGTTTTTATCATGATTTTGATGATTTTGTTCAAATGAGTTTTTATACCAAAACAATGTCCCTAAATGTTGTCCCAATACTTCCGATCGTTCTAAAATGTTTTTACTATTTTTGGAGTATTTCTTGAAGTTAATATTCGATTTAAAATGGACAACACTTTTGTTTCAGTTGTTTCGACCGGCCGCTCCCATAAGGGCAACCCGCACTGAGTTGAAGTTTTGAAACGTAAAATGGGGACGTAAGAAAAAAAAAAGGGCGGCGGCACGGCCGACCAGTGTGGGCGACCGGCAGGTTCGGCCGGCCGACCGGGGCGGGCGACATTGCACCGCAAGTTGGATTTTTGTTCCGACTTCTGTTTAAAAAATGTCAAGCGGCAACCGGTCAGGCTGGCGGCGGCGGTCGCACCCCCTTCGACCGGTCCCCCTGTGTAAAAATTCGCAGAATTCAATTTCAATCTTATCTCTGCGCGACGGTCGAACCCCATGTTTGACAAAGAAACTATCCGTATGCGTTTTGCATGCCTTTTCCCTATTTTGTGGGATTGATTTCTAACAGCTATATTGATGATTTTAAATGGTTTCTTTTGCAGCAAATCACTCCCCCAAGGAGGAGCCAATGTCCTGGAAATCAAAGCCAAGACCTCTCCTATAAATAGAGGCTTCATTCAAGCAACAAGATACAACACTCTATACAAGCAAAGAGCAAACAAAGCAAACACTTTCATATATCTTGTTGTATTAAATTTTAAGACTTTCACTTGCACAAATTTGAGGTCTAGGCTTTCAATTCTTGATTACACTTGCACTCATATGTATCAATCATTATTGAGTTGTAATCTTGATTTTGGTCATCATTCAACACAAGACATCCTTGTGAGTATTCTTGTGGTAAGAATACACTTGGGTGATCTAGGTGATAGGTGTTTGAAGGTTGTGGTAATCTTCAAAGGTGTTGTAAGAGGGTTGTGGTAATCCTCAAGGTGTTGTAAAGAGGTTGTGGTAATCCTCAAGGTGGTGTAAGAGGATTGTGGTAATCCTCAAAGTGGTGAAGGAGGATTGTGGTAATCCTCAAGGTGTTGTATTAATTTTTGGTAAATTAATAAAATCTTTTCTTTCTTTTTGAAATCCATCCCGGAGATACTGGGGTGGTAGAGGATTAGGCCCTAGGTGGGTTGAACCTCTTTAAATCGACGAGTGTTGTTTTATTTCTGCATTTACATTCTCGTCTTTGGTTGATTATTCGAAAAAGAGGGCAAAAATCTGAAAAACCGAGATAATCTATTCACCCCCCCTCTAGATTATCGTAGCCACTTGGACTAACAAGTGGTATCAAAGCCAAACTCTTTGGCTAGCTCGTTCCGAGTAAAGAGGAAAGATCCATGGCTACGAATGACGCTTATCTCACCACCGGCGCCTCCACCAACAAGCCACCATTGTTCGACGCCAACAACTACGCTTTTTGGAAAGACCGTATGGAGTGCTTTCTACAAGGGTGCGGATTTGACATATGGAATGTGGTTATTGAAGGAGTTGATCAACCAACAAAAAAATGGAGGATGGCACCTCGACTCCTAAACCTTTCAAGGAGTTTGATGAAAATGATAAGAAGGCTTTCTCTCTAAACGGTAAGGCCTTAAATATTTTGCATTGCTCACTTACCGCCTCCGAGTACAATCGCATACGAGGCATAAGGTCGGCACATGAGGTTTGGGAAAAATTGGAGACAATCTATGAAGGGACTAAGAAAGTCAAGCAAGCAAGAAAGACCATGCTTGTTAAAGACTTCGAAAACTTTAACATGTATGATGGCGAAAGCATCTCCAAAATGGTGGAAAGGCTTGACAATATTGTCAATCCTCTTGTGGCCCTCGGGAAAGTCATCTCCGAAGAAGACAAGGTGACCAAGGTACTAAATGCACTTCCGGCTCATGGTCCGAAAAAGTAACGGCAATCACGGAGGCACAAAATCTTGAGACACTCAAGTTTGATGAGCTTATTGGAAACCTACTCATCTATGAAGTCTATCTCAAGGAGAGGAAAAATTCCAAATCATCCACAAATCAATCGGGTATGCAAATTATTCCTAAAGGTCTTGCTTCTTCTTCTAATAATGCATACTATGATAATGATGATGATGATGAGGAGACGGCCGCACTTGTTCGAAAATTTGCAAAATTCGTGAATAAAAATAAAGCAAGAAAACCAAGAGATAATGCTTGCTTTAAATGCGGAAAACCGGGCACTTCATTGCCGATTGCCCAAAGCTCGATGAAGAGGAGCAAAAGAAAAGGAAGCCTTTTACAAAAAAGAAGGCTCTAAATGCGGAAGTCAAAACATGGGATGAACTACTCGAAACAACCGATGAGGAAGGAGAAACCGAACACGGTCTCATGGCTATAAACGATGAAAACAATGAGGTACACTCAAATTCTTCTACTTCCTCCATAGTTGATGACTTGCAATGTGATTTTGATGAATTGCAAATTGAGTTTCAAAATTTAATCGTTAAATACAAAAATTTGAAAAAGGAGCATAAGGAGATTAAGGTTGAAAAGGAAAAATTATTTACCTCTTATGAATCTTTAGATAAAGCTCATGCTCTTACTCTTACTAGAATTCACTCTCTTGAAACCGAAAAGGAATCGCTCACAAAAGATATTGAATGTTTGAAAAATGACGTGCATCGTTTCAACATAAGTACGGATAAAGTCACAAAAATTTTAGATGCACAAAGAAGTGAGCATTCCAAATCGGGACTTGGTTATAAGCCATTTCAAAGTGTTTTTAAGAAAAATAACCAAGGTCCGACTTTTGTACGTGCTAATAATTATAATACTCCTACTTGTTTTTATTGTGGCAAAGTTGGACATTATGCTAATAATTGCAAATTGAGAAATAGCTCAAGACATGTTTGGAGACCCAAAAGTCTCAAGACTAACCCCCATGGACCCCAAAATTATAGGGTACCTAAAAGAAATGATTTTGTAGGTAATAGGGGCTATAACAACCATGGAGGATTCGAAATGGCTCGTGGACAGCGGATGTTCACGCCATATGACCGGGAGGAGAGAGATTTTTACCAACATCAAGCTCCAAGAAGAGGGTATGGTCATGTTCGGCAATGGCAAAGGAAAAATTCTTGGAAATGGAGAAATTGGTAACTCTTCTTTCTCTCTTTGTAATGTTCTTTTAGTAGAAGGGCTTAAGTTTAATTTGATAAGTGTTAGCCAACTTTGTGATTCAAATTATGATGTTTCTTTTAATAAAGAAAAATGCCTTATTCTTAAAAATGGTAATATTATTTGTGAAGCAAATAGAAAAGGCAATCTTTACAAAATTTGTACTAGTGATTTGGTTAGTCAAAATGTTTCTTGTCTTGTCGCCAATAATGATTTAACAAGTTTATGGCATAGGCGACTCGGACATGTTGGATACAAGAATTTGAAAAATATTTACAAAAACCAACATGTAAAAGGACTACCCAAATTGAATTTTGAAAATCTTGGCTTATGTGACACTTGTCAAAAGAACAAATTAGTTAAGAGTAGTTTTAAGCCCAAAATGAAATTTCCACTACCAAACCCCTACAATTGCTTCATCTTGATTTGTATGGGGATATTGGTACGGCTAGTCTAAATGGAAAACATTACACCTTTGTTATAGTCGATGATTATTCGAGATATACTTGGGCTCTTTTTCTTACCAATAAAAACGATGCCGTTAATGAGTTTGTTAAGTTGTGTAGACTTATTGAGAATGAAAAAGAAGATACTATCAAGTCTATTCAAGCGATCGAGGTGGAGAATTTGACGGTGAATTTAGAGTATTTTGTGAAACCAAAGGATATGCTCATAATTTTCGGCTCCAAGGACACCTCAACAAAATGGAGTAGCCGAACGGAAAAATCGAACATTACAAGAAATGAGTCGATCCATGCTCAATGAATTTTCACTTCCAAAGTATTTTTGGGCCGGCCGTAAGTACCGCTTGCTATGTCATTAACCGAGTTTATATTCGTCCTAAAATGAATAAAACTCCATATGAGCTTTGGAAAGGAAGAACTCCAAATATTAGTTATTTCAAAATATTTGGATGTAAGTGCTTTATTTTGAATACTAAGGATCAATTGGACAAACTAGATCCTAAGGCCGATGAAGGAATATTTATGGGGTATTCAACCAAGAGCAAAGCATATCGAGTTTACAACAAGTCTAGCATGGTTGTTGAAGAATCTATTCATGTCAAATTTAATGAAGCCTCGGGTGTTGAAAGAATACCCAATGACGATAGTGATGAAGAGGATATTGTTGAACCTATTGTTCAAAGTGATGCTCATAATGATAAACCTTCTATTTCATATGATCAACCTTCAAGTTCAAATGTTCCTCAAGAAGATAGGGGTGATACTTCGAATCTTCCCGTAGCATTGAAATTTAAGGGAGATCACCCAAAAGATCTTATTATTGGTGATCCCCTTGATAAAGTAATGACTCGAAGAAATTTTGCCGAGAAAGCTCTTATATCTCAAAAAGAGCCTAAAAATGCTAAGGAAGCTATTGAGGATGAAGATTGGTTTTTGGAAATGCAAGAGGAGTTGAATCAATTTGAAAGAAATGATGTATGGGAATTAGTACCTTGTCCTCCATCTCAAACAATTATTGGTACTAAATGGGTATTCGGAACAAACTCGATGATCAAGGCAACATTGTTCGAAATAAGGCAAGGTTAGTAGCTCAAGGGTATTGTCAAGAAGAAGGTATTGACTATGATGAAACTTTTGCTCCCGTGAAAGCACGTTTAGAAGCTATTCGTATTTTACTTGCCTATTCTTGTTTCAAAAATTTCAAACTTTACCAAATGGATGTTAAATCCGCTTTCCTAAATGGTATTATTCAAGAAGAAGTCTATGTAAAACAACCTCCAGGGGTTTGAAAATTTTTCTAGGCCTAATGATGTTTATAAACTTAAAAAGGCTTTGTATGGTTTAAAACAAGCACCCGTGCATGGTATGATAGACTTAGCTCTTTTCTTTTGCAAAATGGTTTTACAAGAGGTAAAGTTGATACTACACTCTTTGTTTTTGAAAAAGGGCAAGATTGTTTACTTGTGCAAATTTATGTTGATGATATTATCTTTGGTGCTACTAATGAATCTTTGTGCAAGAAATTCTCCAAGTTAATGCAAGGTGAATTCGAGATGAGTATGATGGGGAGCTAAACTTCTTCCTCGACTTCAAATTAAGCAATGCCAAGAAGGTATTTATATTTCGCAATCTAAGTATACAAAAGAACTTTTGAAGAAGTTCGGCATTGAAGAAGGAAGAACCGTCTCGACTCTATGGCAACCAATGTCAAAATTGACAAAGATGAAAAAGGCAAGACGGTTGATGAATCCAAGTATCGAGGTATGATTGGTAGTTTACTTTATTTAACCGCTAGTAGACCGGACATTCTTCATGCCGTATGCCTATGTGCTCGTTTTCAAAGCAATCCAAAAGAATCTCATATGAGTGCCGTTAAACGGATTTTTCGATATTTGAAAGGCACTATTCAATATGGTTTATTTTATCCAAAGAATGAAATCTTTTCTCTTAAAGGTTATAGTGATTGGACTATGCGGGTAATATTGATGATCGGAAAAGTACTTAGGATCATGTCAATTTTTAGCGATTGCCTAGTTTCTTGGTTTTCAAAGAAGCAAAGCGTGTTTCTCTTTCAACGGCCGGCTTCGAATATATTTCCGCCGCATTTTGTTGTACTCAACTTCTTTGGATGAAACAAACCTTAGCGGATTACAAATGCTCTTTTGAAAACGCACCTATCTTTTGTGATAATGTATCCGCTATAAATATTGCTCAAAACCCGGTTCATCATAATCGTACTAAACATATTGAGATTCGACATCATTTTCTAAGGGATTGTGTTTCAAAACGAAAAATTGAGATATCATTTGTGCCATCTCAAGATCAATTAGCGGACATTTTTACAAAACCGCTAACTTCCGAGACTTTTGCGTCAATACGAGCTCGGTTAGGCATAATGCATATTGAATGAGGTCTACGTTTGCATTTTGCATGTTTTTAAAACTTAGGGGCGAAAAATCGGATTTTTGGTTGAAAATTCGGATTTTGAAAAATTTGTCAAACAAATGGGTGAAGAGGTTGAGGGCAACCGGCCGCCTCAACGCGTCGACCGTCGGTCGCCCTCAACCACGACCGGTCTCCTAAGCCAATTTTTGGTTTAAAATCATTCTGTCTTTGATTAGTCATGTTCACTCATTTTGGCCATTTTTCGTCCCCTTTGCCAAATGCACACTATTGTCACTCAAAATTGATTTTTATGCATTCCATTTATATCTTGGACCTTATATAGCATGTTTATCATCATCATTGCTCATCTTTTCCGATCAAATGGTAAGAATTTTCCTTACTTTGCTCAATGGGTTGAACCTCGAGTTTATGGCCTTTCTTGTATATTACTTGATGAAATTATTTTATGATCATGATGAGCTTAGTTGTTATGTTGTATTGTATGATGATTGGTATGATTTGGTGATAAAATTTTTGGCTTGATTCATTTACAAGGGCTTTATACAACTCTTTTTATTTTTCACGCCCACAATGTGTTCGATGCAATGTTTCAATGAAAATTTCAACTTCTACATGATTCTCTCGCTTCCAAAAGTCCTCTATACTCATTGAGATCATGTTTTGGGAAATAAAACGAGCGTATGAACTCTTCATGATATATTTCTCCCATTTTCCTTGGTTTTTAAGTTTTTAAATTACTCAATGGTTGAAACACCATTTCTTTGGCGCACTTTGATATACTTCTATGATGTTTCTATCATCCTAACATTCTTTTGATGATTCCAAAGGGGGAGAAACAGAAATTGGCTCGTTAGCTCAAAGAAGCTAATAAAAGCTCGAAATAGAAGCTATAAGCTATGGCTTGTTTAGGCCATAAGTTGTGAAGAAAACTTAGTCCAATAGTTGTTTTATGGACTTGTTTGCATGGATATTTAGTATTTGTGAGGGGGGAGCTTCTAAGCTCATGGAGTTAGTGTTTATTTTGTAAAAGCTTGTGCTTCTAGCTTATGCAATATTTCTTCTTAATATGCTTGTTGATAGGGGAGCTTTTGTAAAATGTTTTTAAACGGATAGTTTACTCATAAACCGGAAAATTCTTTTGTTTTTCGAAATCGTCCTCTTGAAAATTGTTTTGGTTTGTAATCATCAAAAAGGGGAGTTTGTTAGATAAATGTTTTTATCATGATTTTGATGATTTTGTTCAAATGAGTTTTTATACCAAAACAATGTCCCTAAATGTTGTCCCAATACTTCCGATCGTTCTAAAATGTTTTTACTATTTTTTGGAGTATTTCTTGAAGTTAATATTCGATTTAAAATTGGACAACACTTTTGTTTCAGCTCGACCGGCCGCCCTATAGGGCAACCCGCACTGAGTTGAGTTTTGAAACAGAAAATGGGGACGTAAGAAAAAAGGGCGGGCGACGGCCGGTCGACCAGGTGGGCGACCGGTGTGGTCGACCGGTCGACCGGCCGGGCGACCATTGTACGCAAGTTGGATTTTTGTTCAGGACTTCTCTGTTTCGTAAAAATGTCGCGGCAACCGGTCACATTTTGGAGCGGCCGGTCGCACCCCTTCGACCGGTCCCCCCGTGTAAAAATTCGCAGAATTCAATTTCAATCTTATCTCTGCTTGTGACCGGTCGAACCCCATGTTTGACAAAGAAACTATCCGCTTGCGTTTTGCATGACTTTTCCTATTTTGTGGGATTGATTTCTAAATGACTATATTGATGATTTTAAATGGTTTCTTTTGCGCAAATCACTCCCCAAGGAGGAGCCAATGTCTGGAAATCAAAGCCAAGACCTCTCCTATAAATAGAGGCTTCATTCAAGCAACAAGATACAACACTCTATACAAGCAAAGAGCAAACAAAGCAAACACTTTCATATATCTTGTTGTATTAGCCTTAGCACTTTCACTTGCACAAATTTGAGGTCTAGGCTTTCAATTCTTGATTACACTTGCACTCATATTGTATCAATCATTATTGAGTTGTAATCTTGATTTTGGTCATCATTCAACACAAGACATCCTTGTGAGTATTCTTGTGGTAAGAATACACTTGGGTGATCTAGGTGATAGGTGTTTGAAGGTTGTGGTAATCTTCAAAGGTGTTGTAAGAGGGTTGTGGTAATCCTCGAGGTGTTGTAAGAGGGTTGTGGTAATCCTCAAGGTGGTGTAAGAGGATTGTGGTAATCCTCAAAGTGGTGAAGGAGGATTGTGGTAATCCTCAGGTGTTGTATTAATTTTTGGTAAATTAATAAAATCTTTTCTTTCTTTTTGAAATCCATCCAGGAGATCTTGGGGTGGTAGAGGATTAGGCCCTAGGTGGGTTGAACCTCTTTAAATCGACGAGTGTTGTTTTATTTCCGCATTTACATTCTCGTCTTTGGTTGATTATTCGAAAAAGAGGGCAAAAATCTGAAAAACCGAGATAATCTATTCACCCCCCCTCTAGATTATCGTAGCCACTTGGACTAACACAAACTCCCCCTTTTTGATGATTACAAACCAAAACAATTTTCTTGAGGACGATTTGAAAACCAAATAAAATTTCGATTTTACGAGTAGACTATCCGTTAGAAGTACTTCATACAAAGCTCCCCCTATTTATGAGCATATCAACAAACGATTATTATAAGTAAGAAGCACAAGCTATAACAAGCTTATATAGAATGCATCATGAGCTAAGAAGCTCCCCCTGTCACAATACTTATAATCTTTTTCATCCGAGTCCAAAATTCAAGCCATGGACTAGGTATTAGAGTCCACAATACTTATTGCGAGCTTTTATTAGCTTTTCTTGAGCTAACGAGCCAATATCCTGTTTCTCCCCCTTTGGAATCATCAAAAAGAATGTTAGAATGGTGAAAACACCATACAATAATATCAAAGTGCGCCAAAGGGACGGTTTATTAACCGTTGAGCAATTAAAGCATAATAATCCAAGGAAAATGGGAGAAATGTAATATGAAGAGTTCATACTCTTGTTTTGTTTGTCAAAACATGATCTCAATAAGTATAGAAAACTTTTAAAAGCAAGAGAATCATGTATAAGTTGAAAATTGTCATTGCGACATTTCATCGAACACCTTGTGTGTGTTAAAAATAAAAGAGGTTGTATATAACCTTTGTAAATGGTTCAAGCCAAAAATTTTCAACATCAATTCAAGTCAATCATCATACATAACAACATAACAACCAAGCTCATCATGATCATACGAAAATTACATCAAAAATTTTCAAGAAACTCGAAAACTCAAGGGTTCAACCCAATTGAGCAAGAGAAGAGAAATTCTTACCATTTGATCGGAAAGAGTGAGCCATAATGATGATGATCATGCTATATAATGTCCATGTGTGTAAAATATGCATGAAATCCATTTTGAATGAAATTTGAGTGAATTTTGCAAAGGGGACGAAAAATGGCCAAAAAATGTAAGTGAAGAATGCTGAAGACAGAACGTTTAAAAGCCAAAATATAGCTTAGGGTGACCGGTCGAGGTTGAGGGCGACCGGTTGCCCTCAACTCCTTCAGCTCACTGTCTTGTCAATTTTTCCAAAATCCGAATTTTCAACCAAAAATCCGATTTTTCGCCCCTAAGTTTTAAAAACGTGCAATATGTAAACGTAAGCTTCATTCAATATGCTAATTGCCTAACCGAGCTCGTATTGATGAAAAAGTCTCGGAAGATAGCGGTTTTGTGAAAATATCCGCTAATTGATCTTGAGATGGTACAAAGGTTATCTCAATTTTACGTTTTGAAACACAATCCCTTAGAAAATGATGTCGAATCTCAATATGTTTAGTACGGTTATGATGAACCGGGTTTTGAGCAATATTTATAGCGGATATATTATCACAAAAGATAGGTACATTTTCAAAAGAGCATTTGTAATCCGCTAAGGTTTGTTTCATCCAAAGAAGTTGAGTACAACAAAATGCGGCGGAAATATATTCGCCGGCCGTTGAAAGAGAAACACAGTTTTGCTTCTTTGAAAACCAAGAAACTAGGCAATCGCTAAAAAGTGACATGATCCGGAAGTACTTTTCCGATCATCAATATTTCCCGCATAATCCGAATCACTATAACCTTTAAGAGAAAAATTTTCATTCTTTGGATAAAATAAACCATATTGAATGGTGCCTTTCAAATATCGAAAAATCCTTTTAACGGCACTCATGTGAGATTCTTTGGGATTGCTTTGAAAACGAGCACATAGGCATACGACATGAAGAATGTCCGGTCTACTAGCGGTTAAATAAAGTAAACTACCAATCATACCTCGATATTTTGATTCATCCACGGACTTGCCTTTCTCATCTTTGTCAATTTTGACATTTGTTGCCATAGGAGTAGAGACGGTTCTTCTTCTTCAATGCCGAACTTTTTCAAAAGTTCTTTTGTATACTTTGATTGTGAAATATAAATACCTTCTTGACATTGCTTAATTTTAAGTCCAAGAAAAAGTTAAGCTCCCCATCATACTCATCTCGAATTCTCCTTGCATTAACTTAGAAAATTTCTTGCACAAAGAATCATTAGTAGCACCAAAGATAATATCATCAACATATATTTGCACAAGTAAACAATCTTGCCCTTTTTCAAAAACAAATAGAGTTGTATCAACTTTTCCTCTTATAAAACCATTTTGTAAAAGAAAAGAACTAAGTCTATCATACCATGCACGGGTCTTGCTTTAAACCATGCAAGGCCTTTTTAAGTTTATAAACATCATTAGGCCTAGAAAAATTTTCAAACCCCGAGGTTGTTTTACATAGACTTCTTCTTGAATAATACCATTTATGAAGGCGGATTTAACATCCATTTGGTAAAGTTTGAAATTTTTAAAACAAGAATAAGCAAGTAAAATACGAATAGCTTCTAAACGTGCTACGGGTGCAAAAGTTTCATCATAGTCAATACCTTCTTCTTGACAATACCCTTGAGCTACTAACCTTGCCTTATTTCGAACAATATTGCCTTGATCATCAAGTTTGTTAGGAATACCCATTTTGTACCAATAATGGTTTGAGAAGGAGGACAAGGTACCAATTCCCATACATCATTTCTTTCAAATTGATTCAACTCCTCTTGCATCTCTAGGAACCAATATTCATCCTCAATAGCCTCTTTAGCATTTTTAGGCTCTTTTTGAGAAATAAGAGCTTTTCGGCAAATTTTCTCGGGTCATAACTTTGTCGGGGATCACCAATAATAAGATCTTTTGGGTGATCTCCTTAAATTTCAATGCAACGGGAAGATCCGAGATATCACCTCTATCTTCTTAAGGACCATTTGAAGTGGACGGTTGATCATTTGATGTAGACGTTGATCATCAATTTGAACAATTTGTTCAATAATATCCTCTTCATCATTTTCATCATTAGGAATTCTTTCAACTCCCGAAGCTTCATTGAATTTAACATGGATGGATTCTTCAACAACTCCACTAGTCTTATTGTAAACCCGATATGCTTTGCTTTTTGTTGAATATCCCATAAATATCCTTTCATCGGCCTTAGGATCAAGTTTGTCCAATTGATCCTTGGTATTCAAAATAAAACATTTACAACCAAATATCTTGAAATAACTAATATTTGGAGTTCTACCTTTCCAAAGCTCATATGGAGTTTTATTCATTTTAGGACGAATATAAACTCGATTAATGACATAGCAAGCGGTACTTACGGCTTCAGCCCAAAAGTACTTTGGAAGTGAAAATTCATTGAGCATAGACCGACTCATTTCTTGTAATGTCCGATTTTTCCGTTCGGCTACTCCATTTTGTTGAGGTGTCCTTGGAGCCGAGAAATTATGAGCATATCCTTTGGTTTCACAAAATACTCTAAATTCACCGTCAAATTCTCCACCTCGATCGCCGAATAGACTTGATAGTGTCTTCCTTTTCATTCTCAATAAGTCTACACAACTTAACAAACTCATTAACGGCATCGCTTTTATTGGTAAGAAAAAGAGCCCAAGTATATCTTGAAAAATCATCGACTATAACAAAAGTGTAATGTTTTCCACTTAGACTAGCCGTACCAATGTCCCCGTACAAATCAAGGTGAAGCATTTGTAGGGGTTTGGTTGTGGAAATTTCATTTTTGGGCTTAAAACTACTCTTAACTAATTTGTTCTTTTGACAAGTGTCACATAAGCCAAGATTTTCAAAATTCAATTTGGGTAGTCCTTTCACATGTTGGTTTTTGTAAATGTTTATCAAATTTTTGTATCCAACATGTCCAAGTCGCCTATGCCATAAATTAGTTAAATCATTATTGGCGACTAAACAAGAAACATTTTGACTAACCAAATCACTTGTACAAATTTTGTAAAGATTGCCTTTTCTATTTGCTTCACAAATAATTTCACCATTTTTAAGTATAAGGCATTTTTCTTTATTAAAGGAAACATCATATTTTGAATCACAAAGTTGGCTAACACTTATCAAATTAAACTTAAGCCCTTCAACTAATAGAACATTACTAAGAGAGAAAGAAGAGTTACCAATTTCTCCCTTTCCAAGAATTTTTCCTTTGCCATTGCCGAACATGACCATACCTCTTCTTGGAGCTTGATGTTGGTAAAAAGTTCTCTCCTCCCGGTCATATGGCGTGAACATCCGCTGTCCACGAGCCATTTTGAATCTTCCATTGTGGTTATAGCCCCTATTACCTACAAAAGAATTTCTTTCAGTACCCTATAATTTTGGGGTCCATGGGGGTTAATCTTGAGACCTTTGGGTCTCCAAACATGTCTTGAGCTATTTCTCAATTTGGAATTATTAGCATAATGTCCAACTTTGCCACAATAAAAACAAGTAGGAGTATTATAATTATTAGCACGTACAAAAGTCGGACCTTGGTTATTTTTCTTAAAAACACTTTGAAATGGCTTATAACCAAGTCCCGATTTGGAATGTTCACCTCTTTGTGCATCTAAAATTTTTGTGACTTTATCCGTACTTATGTTGAAACGATGCACATCATTTTTCAAACATTCAATATCTTTTGTGAGAAATTCCTTTTCGGTTTCAAGAGAATGAATTCTAGTAAGAGTAAGAGCATGAGCTTTGTCTAGAGATTCATAAGAGGTAAATAATTTTTCCTTTTCAACATTAATCTCCTTATGCTCCTTTTTCAAATTTTTGTATTTAACGATTAAATTTTGAAACTCAATTTGCAATTCATCAAAATCACATTGCAAGTCATCAACTATGGAGGAAGTAGAAGAGTTTGAGTGTACCTCATTGTTTTCATCGCCTATACCATGAGACCGTGTTCGGTTTCTCCTTCCTCATCGGTTGTTTCGAGTAGTTCATCCCGTTTTGACTTCCGCATTTAGAGTCTTCTTTTTTTGTGAAAGGCTTCCTTTTCTTTTGCTCCTCTTCATCGAGCTTCGGGCAATCGGCAATGAAGTGCCCGGGTTTTCCGCATTTAAAGCAAGCATTATCTATTGGTTTTCTTGCCGATTGATTTGTGGATGGTTTGGAATTTTTCCTCTCCTTGAGATAGACTTCATAGATGAGTAGATTTCCAATAAGCTCATCAAACTTGAGTGTCTCAAGATTTTGTGCCTCCGTGATTGCCGTTACTTTTTCGGACCATGACCCGGGAAGTGCATTTAATACCTTGGTCACCTTGTCTTCTTCGGAGATGACTTTGTCGAGGGCCACAAGAGGATTGACAATATTGTCAAGCCTTTCCACCATCTTGGAGATGCTTTCGCCATCATACATGTTAAAGTTTTGAAGTCTTTAACAAGCACGGTCTTCTTTCTTGCTTGCTTGACTTTCTTAGTCCCTTCATAGATTGTCTCCAATTTTTCCCAAACCTCATGTGCCGACCTTATGCCTCTTATGCGATTGTACTCGGTGGCGGTAAAGAGAACAATGCAAAATATTTAATGCCTTACCGTTTAGAGAGAAAGCCTTTTTGTCGTTTTCATCAAACTCCTTGAAAGGTTTAGGAGCCAAGTGCCATCCTCCGATTTCTTTGTTGGTTGATCAACTCCTTCAATGACCACATTCCAAATGTCGAACCCGCACCTTGAGGAAGACTCTATACGGTCTTTCCAAAATGCGTAGTTGTTGGCGTCGAATAGTGGTGGCTTATGGTGGAGGCGCGGTGGTGAGATGAGCATCATTAGTAGCCATGGATCTTTCCTCTTTACTCGGAACGAGCTAGCCAAAGAGTTTGGCTCGATACCACTTGTAAGTCAGTGGCTACGATAATCTAGAGGGGGTGAATAGATTATGCCGATTTTTCGCAAATCACCCTCTTTTTGAAAAACAACGAGTAAATACCAAGAATGTAAATGCGGAAAATAAACAACACTCGTTGATTTAAAGAGGTTCAACCCACCTAGGGCCTAATCCTCTACCACCCCAAGATCTCAGGGATGGATTTCAAAAAGAAAAAAAGATTTTATTAATTTACCAAAAATTAATACAACACCTGAGGATTACCACAACCCTCTTTCACCACCTCGAGGATTACCACAACCCTCTTTCACCACCTCGAGGATTACCACAACCCTCTTACAACACCTTTGAAGATTACCACAACCTTCAAACACCTATCACCTAGATCACCCAAAGTGTATTCTTACCACAAGAATACTCACAAGGATGTCTTGTGTTGAATGATGACCAAAATCAAGATTACAACTCAATAAAGATTGAAACAATATGAGTACAAGTGTAATCGAGAATTGAAAGCCTAGACCTCAAATTTGTGCAAGTGAAAGTGCTTAGCTAATACAACAAGATATATGAAAGTGTTTGCTCAATTGCTCTTTGCTTGTATGGAGTGTTGTATCTTGTTGCTTGAATGAAGCCTCTATTTATAGGAGAGGACTTGGCTTTCATTTCGGACATTGGCTCCTCCTTGGGGAGTGATTTCTTGCAAAAGAAACCATTTAAAATGATCAATATATTGTTAGAAATCAATCCCACAAAATAGGGAAAAGTTGTCGAAAAAACGCAATGAGATAGTTTGTCGATAAACAAGGGGTTCAAGTCGGTCGCAGAGATAAGATTGAAATTGAATTTCGCGATTTTTTACACAGGGGGACCGGTCGAAGGGTATGCGGCCGGCCGCCCTTTGACCTAGGTTGCCGCTTGAAGAATTTACTTAAACAGAGAAGTCGGAACAAAATCCAACTCTCAGTCATGTCGCACGGCCGACCGATCGCACCGTCGCCCACCTGGTCGGCCGGCCGCCTCGACCTATTTTTCTTACGCCCATTTTTGTTTCTCACCAACTCAGTACGGGTTGCCCTATAGGGCGACTGGTCGAGCCTGAAACAAATGTGTTGTCCAATTTTTTATTGAAAATAAACTTCAAGAAATACTCCAAAAAATAGTAAAAACATTTTAAGTTGATCGAAAGTATTTAGACAATATTTAGGGACATAGTTTTGGTTTAAAAACATATTTGAACAAAATCGAACATAATCATCAAAATCATGATAAAAACATTTATCTAACAATAAGTTTTTGTGTTTTGTTTACGATCAAAATTTCTCTTCTTGGTTTTAATTGTTGGAGACATCTTCTTTTAAATTACTTTAAATACTTTTTTTTTTTGCATTAGATGCATTATAAATAATTAATTGTGTAATTTTACATGCTAAAATTTAATAACACAATTTTTTGCATTAATAAAAAAAATGAATCTAAATTATGTTAAGTCATATATCCGTTATTACGAGAGAAAAAAACATAAACAAAGATCAATGAATAAAAATCTTGGATAACAAATATAAAAAACATAGATAATTTTTTTTCTTTTTAATTTAGCCATTTGGCCAAGTGGTATTGCCTCTCTCCTCGTTGTGGGGAAGATCACGAGTTCTATCCCCCCTGTGGTGTGTGTGCATAACTCAAAAAAAAATATGTCATTACTCCATTGCAAAGAAAATATTATCTCACAATTTAGGGAGGGTGATAGATGTTAAATTTATTATTTTATGGGATATTTGCAACAAAAAGTGAATTTGAAAAATATATTTTGTCCTCCTGTTATTTGAATCAAACTAAAAGAAATAGTTTTATTTATTTATTTTTTCTCTTCATTCTGATGTAAATTCATATTGTTGTTTCTTTTTGTAGATGTATTTAGTTATTAAGAAAATTAAAGAAAAATATAATAAATGTATATTTTTAAATTACAGTACTCAGCTTTAAATGGGTAAACTCCTCTCAAATGAAGTATTTTTTTTAGCAGCAAATGAAGTATTATATATACTTAAAAAAGTCTTTTAATGTACTTATAACATATGGTTGGAAAGCTCTCGACATCTAGTTTAATATGAAATGAATATTATTTACAAACTCAAGAATTATAATTGAACGGAAGCATACAAAAAGAATTTGTACTATAAAGAGACACTAATCATATTTTTAGCAAATAAAATCAAAATCAGTATAAAAACTAATTAACTACCCTTAAAGCTAGCTTTACTATAAAAAGATTTTTGGCAAATCAAAATTTGCATTTAATAGTAGTGTAGATATAGAAATATCAACACTTTTAACATTTTGTTTTTGAAACGTAATCATTAACAATTTTATTTCCTCTGTCTCATAATAAATAATTTGCACAAAAAAATCCTATTCGATCAATCTTGGTCAATAGTCAAGTTGTCTAGTCAGTGCAACCCAAAGCGTGCTTAAACCCTTAAAATTTAAATCGAGTTGTTTAACTGATTGCATTTATGGGGTAGGTCCAATAGCAGCCCTCACAATCGCCAAAACTCGAGACAAATTCGGCTAAGTCCAAGACCTGCCAATTCAAACCCAAATCCAACTCCACATGATACGTACCCAAGTTACCCCACATTGATATATCTTACAATATCACATATATTATAATGACATCATCTTACACACGTGATATCACACGGTGTATTTAAAGCACCAAACGAAGCATAGTAGAAAATAAAAGATCTCGTATGTCTCATAACCATCCACAATCTAACTTTAGATCCGCATGCTTAATTGTATGTCTTAAAACAAATAGGATTGACTACTGAAAATGTCGTCAACATATGAATGCCATGGTAACAATCGGGTCAATCAATGAAATATACTCTAACCTAATATGTTGAAGTGTACATTCTTGAAAAAATGACTGAACCGAAAATCCATCAAATGATCATGGTTCCTAAAGATAGAGGGTGATGCTGTTGCCTATACACGAGAAAGCATCAGAACATGCTGATCAACATGAAGCTCAGCTACATGATGAAGAGAAAACCTGCTCAAGTACGTTCATAACGACAATCAGCATCACCACCCTATTTTAAAATCGCTAAGACCTGCTGTGTGATTATATCTTCATGGCACAATGGCAACAAACAATGAAAGTAAGTTCAGAACTACCTATTACCGATCAAAAAAAAAAAAAAGTTCAGAACTACCTATTGTCTCAGCGATGATCCATCCGATGCATGGCAGACAGCTGGCATGTTATCCCAGGTACATGAACTAAGACCCCAGCTAGAATCACAAGTTTCAGCAGACATGTTCAAATCATCACTGAAGAAAGCTGCAATAGAATCAGTTGGAGAGCCTCTTTGCCTTGAACAGGAAGCACTCTGCTCAACCCAGGATGATCCGAATATAACATCCGGTCTAAGACAGTCCAACTGATTCCAAATTTCTTTCCTTTCTCCATCCGGGATCCAAATTTGATCAACCGATTCTGATTTCACAAGGCGCTCTACAAAGAAAACAAACGAAAACAATATTTACTATACATCTGCTAGTTAACTAATACATTGACATAAACCAAAGTCCCACAGGTTGGTTGTTTTCTCATACAGACTACCTAATTTCCAAACTCGTCAGAACAAAAATCAGTACAAAATTTTCCATCAATTAGAGGGTAATTTAATCATGAGATGAGCATTAACATTCTGTGGTGACATTTACTGTGAAGGCATAATAGGTGAGGAAATAAATATGAGAAGAATATGTAAAACTACACTGTCAAAAAGATTAAATGGGATAACTACAAAAAAAAAAACCCTGAGATTTTGGCCAATTACCCAAAAAAAAAAACAGAGGTTTTTTAAAATTACAAAAAGCCCCTTGAGGTTTAGTTTTGTCTAAAATTTAATGGGGTAACTATAATTTTTCTATAAAAGTCATGAGGGTTTGAAATGTTTTATGCTTATGAAGGGGGGAAATGTATGACAGGATCCAGGCATCCAGCCTCAAAGGGTTCTTTTTTGTAATTTTCAAAAACCTCTAGGTTTTTATGTAATTAGTCCAAAATCTCTGTTTTTTTTTTCTTTTTTTTTTTTGTAATTATCCTAAATGAAATTTCTGCTTTCTTTGATAGATTTTAGTTTGTTCTCAACCAAATTAATTGACAGACAAATCTTTGAATTCTTACCAGGCTTTTTCTCATCCGATGAACTTCCAACAGTATGAGTAGGAGTGCAATCACTGAAAAACGATCCGATTGAGTTCCTTGATGGGGAAGAGGGGTCAAGATAAGCATTAAACTCCCGGGAGCATGTTTTAAAGACAGAACTGTCGGTAATATCTCCAGTGCTGATGGTAGATGAAGTAACCTTATCAGAAATTTGATTCTCCGACTTGCTCACACCTCTAGCGTTATAAAGCAAAGCTTCTAAGAGGCCACTGCTCCTGGGAGAAGGACAATCTGATGGGAGTGGCCCACCTACAGAAGACTGGATGAAGGAATCATTCAATTCAGGTGCAGGGTCCCAGACTCCTAGACTGGTTTCTTGATATTGGAGTGAAGGGAGCTCTAACTTCTCAGCACCTGAAAAGGGCTTAGAAGCAGAGGAAAAGCCATTTGACATAAAATGACAATCCTGATTTACACCAAGAGGCAAAAGTTTCTGAGTGTGGTCAGGGTCACATGGGAAACAAGGCCCAAAGGGTTGAGACATTTTATTTTCATAATTATTATTATCATGAGCACTGTCAAACGAGGGTGCTTCATCAGCAGCACCTCTTCCATAGTCTGACATGGGTTCATCTGGATCTTGCGTATGTCTCTCCCATCCCATTGTTTGTGGAACAAAACTATAAAACTGAGGACAACCAAAACCATTGATCAGAGAACCACTTGCAGAAATATCTGAAAACCCTGATGCGTATGGTAAAATGTTTACACCATCAAACATGTTATCATGTGTCTTGTAACCATCACTTTGCAAGATATCACAGCATCCTTTATCTCCACCATATATGCCAGGGGAAGTAGGAGTTACATGATTCTCTGGTAGTGATTGTAGGCATAAATCAGTAGGATAAAGTGGTAAGCCAGCACGTTTACGTCTTTTTGTTCGGGTATTCCAAAAATTCTTTATCTCATTGTCGGTCCGTCCTGGCAACTGGAATGCACAAGATTCATGGTGTATGAAATATCAGAAGAGCAATTGACAAACACAAATCTGTAACAATCTTAAATTGATGTTGCATCTCAACAAGCAGTGACCATAAAGCTAGCCAACAAAAAAGAGCCTCTGCAGTTATTGAAGACATTTTTATGCTGCTAATCTATGAGAGGTCGGAATCTTTTCCAATCTAATCCAAGACTATTCAGCATCCAGCTCCATTATGGACGCATATTTACACATGATAATTCATTTCTCATGATGCAAATCATAGCAATGTCAATATCTTATCTGCTTCAGTTGATGGAAATTATTATATTTGCAGATGCTTAAAAAAGATAATCAAAAGGTTCACATAGTGCATATCTTATCATTGTCAACATCAATTACCATAATGATATGAAATCAAAAAACTTGTTTCATCTCATTTGCTTTTAGATTTTTCTCTCTTTTTTGATAAATCTTCCCTCACTATGTTTGGTCCCTGGATTTTACTTGGGAAAACACTAAGGAGAAATATGTTTCTGCTTCAAATGAAGCAAATTGTACTTTCTTCTTTATTTTTTGATACTTTTCTTTTTCTTTCCCTTTCCTTCACCAAGATCCTAGGTCCAGGCGCAGCATTAATGATACTTCCCCCTAGATTTTTATTCCTTTTTTCTCCTTCAGGTGAGGGACATATACAGTGACTGAGAGATTCAAAATTATGACAACGCAGTTCCAATATTTTTTACTTGGTTCCAACATAACTACACCATGTAATAACTCTACATGTGTATCTTGGACTCTTCTGAGAAATTCAAGTGCAGTTTCAACTGGAAGCAGTCTAGTTTACCACATACCTCAAATTGCACGATAGAATCGCAAATTTTGTGTTAAGAGGTCAACCTCCAAGATAAACCTCAAAAAATATTATAAGATCTTTATTCAAATATATAAAACAGTACCAACTATGTGCAACCATTATAGATTGGAATACATTAAGTTCTTTAAAATTGCAAAAGATACGTAAACGTTAAGCTTATAAAAAACTGATTATTGAAGCTTACATGTGCAGCCATTCGTGCCCATTTATTTCCCATCTTAGCATGAAGTTCAATTATCAGTTGTTCTTCTTCTGATGTAAATGCTCCTTTCTTCAGGTTGGGCCTCAAATGGTTGGCCCACCGCAACCTGCAGCTTTTACCACATCGTAAAAGCCCCGAGTGTTTCTGAACTGCATTCCAGTTGCCTTCTCCATGCTTCTCCACATATTCAACCAAAATGGCATCCTCGGCAGGTGTCCACGGGCCTTTCTTCAAAACAGTCCCCCCATTTAAACTTTCCCCACAATTATCAGCATCAGTGCTCAGATGTGAATCAGTAGAGAGCACCCATTCTTCACTCTCGTTAGTAATGCTGTCACCCATCTTTTATCTGTGTTTTGTGCGCGCGCGTGCGTGTGTATGTGAGAGAGAGGAAGAGAATTTATACTCCACGAAGCCAATAGCTCAAATGCATCATACTGGAAATACCTGCAAATTGAGGGGAGGAAGACCAAAATAAATGGCTCATATATTATGTAATAGTAGTTCCACTCTTTTTAAAAAAGCTACAGAAGCATGGGGACAAACAACCATCACGATTTCCATGCACAAAAAGAAGACACAGAATTATTAATGTACAAACAGAGTAACAAAACAGACACATGTAATAAAGCTATATGTGTATTCTTATCCTTGCAGGAAACTAAAAAATACAGTATTTAATAAAGAAAGGAGGGAAATTAATACGGGCTAAACAGAATTAGCATTTGTCTGGAATTCTGCTTATAAATACACTTTCATCTCCATTATCATTACTTTGAGATTAAATTTACCAAACACATCTTTTGTGAACAAAAAGATACACAAACAACAAACCACTTCCCTAATTCACCAAATTCAGTAAACGTAAAAAAGAAAAAGGTAAAAAAGCATATACACAGAGAAAATGAAATATGGAGCAACTTCAAACATGAACACTTATCGGCGGAAGCAAAATTAAAAACAAAAAAAATGTTATTTGCAATTAATCACAACTACCCGTAATTCCTTTCCATCTTAAACAAAGTTTTCTATATAAAATCAATACTCCAACCAAAAAAATTTACCAAAATTCAGAGTTGTTATACTAAAATACTTCATTTAATGAAGCTATTAATTACACTCCAATAAATACTCTTCGTTCCGCAATAATACAGGCTGACTCGATAAATGCAAACTTTCCAATTTTACAAAATTTATCCAATAATCAGCTTACACTGCTTCTTTTTTGGCGGCACTAAAATGGAAATGGAAATACGTATATTAAGATCAAATTATTACCTGATTGAGTAGAAACTGAAATTGAAGAAGCTCACACAGACCAAAAAAGAAGGGAAAAAAAAAAGAAAAAAAAAGGAAAAGGGAATCGAACAATCTGGAAAGGAGAAATCAGAATTAGGAAAAATTGATACTTCTAATTATAATTATATATAGAGAGGTGTGTGTATTGTATATGCACACACAGTATGCGCGTATATGTGTGTGTGAGGGTGAGAGAGAAAAATAAAGTACGAAAAAAACCTACACTGGAAGTCGCAGAGAGTACACAGCTCGCAAATCTCCTTCGGGACTCGTGGTGGACCCCGACACTGTAATATTTATTTTAATTAGATTTTTTTCTTTTTTTAATATATAATGTTGGTTCGATTTAATTCTATAGGAGAAATGAAAATTTCAAATTTTCGGATTTTTTTTTTGAGTGCAATGGGAATAGTAGAGGGAGAGGACATACACTCAATGCGATCAGACTAGTATCAATCGCTCTCAAATATGATAGCACAAATCTCTACAACTGAAGCAGAAAATTGATCCCTCGAACAATTCCGAGTTTAGGTTGCGATGGGTTAAACCTTTCATGTCAAAATTTTCTTTTCTCCTATAGAACAGTGCTAAAAAAATTAAATTTTGAAAGTATGATTTGATGCGAGATGAAAATGTTATACTAAATATAAAAAATGGGGATTAGATCTTATGTTCCACTTTCTCTATTTCACTCTCTATTTCATATGTTGGATGGAAAACACTTGTACAATTGTGGCATCATTTTGTACACATGTATTTCATCCAATACAATGGAATGAGAATGGAATAGTAAAAATGGAATAAGATATCTCATCCCATAATAATGTTATATTAATATATTCATTTGTTTCTTTCTGATCATCATAATTTTATTCATAATTCATCCAATCTTCATGTATTACTATTACATCATACCAATTAATCTCTTGGTTAATTTATAGAATTTTACTTATTTTTAGTTTTTCAAAGTAATATACAAGTTGTATAATATTCGTATTTCAAAATCGATGCATGCGGTGACTCAAGTCAAAGTATCGATGGTCTAATAGTCAAGTCCATGAGTCAAGGTAACTCCCACAATCAAGGTAAATCCGAGTTAATCCCACAATCAAGGTAAATGCGAGTTAAGGTAATTAAGTCTGAGTTCCAATAAATCCACATATCAAAAACCAACTTGCAACACAAACAGACAAAGTTAAGAGGGATTAAGGGTTGTCCCAAGAAAGTCCACTCAATGCTTAAATCATCAAGTGTCCAATGAAGTAATCCAATATGTAATGGAATTAAGGACATAAATTGTAGTTAATTTACAAATGAATATGGATGGACTATTAATGCACGTCCACCGTCGTCCTCCATCATCTTTACCCAATTATATCTCAAGAGTACTTTAATTGCAAAAGAAGAGGAACGTGTTGAGATAGGGGAACTTTATTTTATGAAGGAAAAAAAAATAAAGGAGTGGACGAGTTCAGTGTTTCTATTTTCTTGGATTTTTATCAAAGTGAGTTGATTACTTGCTGCTCCAACAGAAGATGACTTGTGGCTTTAATTCTTATAATTCATTCAAGGTATGGCCTCATACAACAATATGTTTGCTGTGATGCACATAGGATTTTCGAGGTGGAATAAATAAAAAGGTTATTGTTAATTCGTTCTTAATATTTCCCACAAGAATATAGCACTATATCAACCAAGTAGTAACAAAATATTTAATTTTCGCTTTAGAAATTGTGTATTCTCTACAATCATCACCTCAATTTTCAGCCAAAAAAACAAAGAAAATAATTAAGAAAACATCGATGTATGATGAAATTCTTGTTGGGATGTTTATTAAATTTTCTGGGTTTTTTAGCTAAAAATATTTGAAGGACCATAACCCAAGTTGCAGAAAGAGTGATGCAAGCTCAGTCAGATATCCCATTCTCTCAATCACCTTTCCACATAATACTACGCCCTTTTTTAGTATGTTACATATGCAAATGCATGCACACAGCTATTTTTTCTCAATAATGCTATTATTCAATCACATTCACATCTTGTTTCTATATTTAGTAAGTAATAAGAAATACTCTATCCCCCTGACTCATTCATTGCCAATTTTATACAACTAATTAATGTTTTGTTCATTTATTTGTCATCCACCTCTTTTGTTTATCTTTTATATTTCTTTTTCTTTTTTGGTTGTTTACAGTTGATAGCGGTGATAGGGCGATATAGCAAGGATTCAGAGGAAATGTATATATTTAAGGGCAATTACAAAAACACCCCCAAGGTTTGGCCTAACTACAAAAAAATACAGCCCCCTCATGTTTTATTTTGTCTTAAGTTTAAGGGGTTAATTGTAGTATTTCTACAAATATCAAAGTGGTTTTGAAATATTTTTTGCTTATGAAGGACAAGATCTAAGTGCAATCAAATTTTAAAGAGTTTTTTGTATTTTTAAAAAATCTCAGAGTTTTTTTGTAATTAGCCCATCCTACATTTAGTCTATGTGGGCCGAGGAGAAAGGGATTTTATGTAAAATTATCCCTATATTTAATGGAGAAAGCATAACTTAGTAAATTAATTGCGAAAAATTATGGTTTGATGGTAAACATGAATTTAAAATAATAAAAATTAGGACGGTGTAATTAATTAACCGTCTTAAAGTCCAAGTTGAGAAGGGTGAATAATTCAATTGGATAGTTTTCACCATAAAAGTCTACGCCCCCACGTTACACAAGTCTTATGTTTCTCTAATCGTCTCGTGAGATTTATTTCTAAACAATAAATAGTACAAAGTGATATTTTCTTTTAAATGTTTTCAGAATAGGAAATAATTAAAATGTTTTTTGAAAATACTTGTAAAATCTCACCTTTACTAGATACTTAACTAACAAAGTTAATTTGGATTAAAAAGTTAGTTATGGATTGAAAGAGCTTAATATAACGAACTTTCAAATGTTTTATAATACTTTTGTTTTGCGCAGAAAGAAGTTGCAAAGTTCACTAGTTACAGCACAGAGGAACCCAAAATCGGACCAGGGTAACAAGCTCCTCTTCAGCCCAAATGCCCTCAAAGGCCCAACCGCCAAAAGAGAAGCCCAAAAGACCGAACGACAACAGAAAACTTCCACATTTTGCACCACTGGTCTGTTACACTCTTCCACGGAATATTTCTACAATTTTCACTGATACAACTATAGCACGCATTAGAAGCCCATAAAAATATAAACCCAAGCAATGTTCAAACTTGCAATTAATCATGAATGCTCCATGTAAAATGCTAGATGTAAGAAACTAGCCCAAAGGGTGACATTTTGTACAGTATAATATCCAATTAGTTTCTACTCCCTGTTATCCACAAATAAAAGAATCAGATGCAAGTAAACACCACTTTTCATGCTAATTCTCCTATGAAACTAGGGAGCTGAGAAATGTAAACTCTCTTCTTTCTTTCTATACAAGCACAAAACTACACCAGTAACCGAACCTAATGGGCCTCAAGCCTCGGAAATCCTATCAGAATATATCTGCCTTTAGTCTATGTTACAGGTAAATTTTGACCCCATATCAAAGAGGTAATGTATCTGATTCCAATGCAGTTTCATGTGACTTCCCTTTCTTTCCCCCAACAACCAACAAAACACTTCCGAAGCCCGTTTGATTACTGCGAAAAGGCACATGCGAAACTTGGGATAAGTAAGGTTCAAGCACCTATTCGATGTTTTAAACCCAAGTATGCACCAAATTGCTATCCAATAGTTGGCCGTAGAGGGAAGTGTTATTTGACGCGGAAATCATGCCTAAATATGGTAAGGTTTTGGGTAAACTTGTCCCTGTTCTTTGAATCCAAGCTTCGGGTGATATCAGCCATCAATTTGTCAAAACAAGAGGCAAGGCGCTGATGCTGATCGGCAGGCTGCAAGGCAAAGAAAATGTAATCAGCATGTTTGGACATCAGTTTAACAATATAGTTTCTCAATTTACTGTTGTTTGGACCATAATGTCCACATGCATGTGCGATGGTGCAGGCAGAGCTTAAGAATTACGTTCATCAAGCTACGGCTATTAATAAGAGGTGAGTTACTTTAGACCATAGGTCTAATATATTTATGTATTTTTGTAAATTTTGGTAAAGCTTCTGTTCCTCACATACACAGACATTTTCAATTTTGGCTTGAAGATAAAGATTTAGACCTAGGTCTCTCATATTGTTACAGCATCATGCTATGAGTCAGCTCCAGGACTAAATTTGTATCTTTGATCCGTAAAAAACTTCCAAGGCAGCAAAACTGAAAACAAAAAAAAGAAAAATACAACAATCCTGTTCCGAGTGAACTGAGAAATGAATATCCCCTATTTTGACCTGTCAGACCCCCCAACCACCAGGCTTTGTGGTCACTATAATCTGTAAGTCTACAATTTCAAGTTGCGACACACTTTACCACACTCATTTTTCACATCCAGGCTCCAAGACAATAAAGACAGAGAATGGCTGAAATTAGTTTCTTCAAATAAATGTACCATCATCATCTTCATGTCATTGCGTACAATTGGCTAAAAATATATTTTCCCAAAAGCCAATAATCTTAATTTAAGACACCATAGAAATGACAGACTATCAAAAAGACTTAGCAGGCAGAAATAAGAACTCGATAATGTGCTGCTACATAGCTTAAATGGTTACCTGTGAAGCCAAAATTTGAGCTTTCAAGTTCGTAAACATCTGCATACATGTGATATTCTGTCAGATCAATCGCCACATAGCTAAAAGTGGAAGAATATGTAGTGAAAGTTTTAAGTGTGACGCGGGAACTCTCAATTTAATACTTGAAGAATAAAATTAACATAATCTATGATCAGGTACCAACTTCAAGTTTTTTATTGTATGGTGAATTTTGTAGAACACGAGAAGACAGAACGTCTTGTGGTGGAAAAGTGATAGAAAGAATGATCAGAGAACAAGTAAACATAATAAGTCATAAATGTAAACTGGTGATATGCTGTCTTAATTTCCAAGAAAAATTCATTAGCAAAGAATACAAGTATCAAGCAATTCGATAGAAACCAAAACTTCAATTTCGTACATCAGAAACAAGCAAGAAAATTAAGGGCCAGAAAATTACCACCTGCTCATTTATAAGTATCAAGCTCAACATTGGCCTACTAAGACTCCATTGGTTGCTACAGTCCTCAAACAAAACAATCTCAAAAAGGGTTTTGAGTATCTGAGAAAAACAAAGGTTTTAAGTTAGATTAAGATAACAAAAGCAGAGAATCAATTATATGGTAATAGCAAACAAGTCTAGTTCACAAGCAATGATGTGACTCCGAATATGGTCTGCATGGCTACATAACATGTTCATCAAAAGCTTTGAAACCGCACGAGAAAAGGATTCTTCTGGAACTCGAAGCTTGTTGCAATCTATGCTTCGTGATGACACCAAATTTTACGGATCAAAATCCATGTGCTTAATAGCATGCAGTCACCTTCATGTGTTACTGTTGCCATCATGTGCTAGTTGAGCCATAAAGCATGAATGATCTTAAATTACCAAAGACAATTTGTTTCAGCATGTTCCGTCTTGTGTAACTATTGCACACAGATTTTTACCCTAAGCCTTGGTTCTTTCCGGTCCACTTTCTAGAAAATTCCAATGACATCGGCAATTATTTCAAACAACTCATAAGGAATGTGTTTTAGTTTCTAAACAAATGCATGCCGATCAAAATTATTTTCAATACCTTGTTTGCGGGGTATCATGAACTAATTAACTGAAATGCAGAAATTGTTACACAATGGACATTTCATGGACTATCCTACACGGCCATACTCAAATATTTCCTAATACGAGGAAAAATTTCTACTTGATGATCTATAATTAGATCATCAAGTAGCTACAAGCAAACCAAAGTAAGCCTTCAGAAACAATTTCATGCCATTTCATGAAGAAGATTATTATTCAGCAAAGTATATACTGAATCTGGCAGCCCCAAGAAGATAATCCAAAGTGGCAGTCGAAATAATGAGAGAACATTTTCTTAGGAATATAGATTTGTTGACAGGATTAAAGATGGCTCTTAAATGTGGAACTAACAACACAAAAGGTTCAAGCTAAATAAAAAGTCCAACACTTACTTCAGGGAGCAGTGCCGGGCATTCAGCAATGTGCCTGGCAAGATTAACTGCAGCTGGCGATGTGGGCGATTCCCCCATTGTGATATTGTTGAAATAGAAAGCAGCTAAGTTTTCAATTGCAGATGCACACTGCCACAAGAGAAAAATTGAAACACCAGTATGCCATGAGATATGCTTTAACCCTGATGTGCTAAATCAACTGACCTAAGAATCCAATCTATGAAGTAAATGTCATGTAGTTGGAATGAAAGCATCTAAAAGTAATATAGCCAATAATACCCTCAGAATTTGACCAATCAAATAGAACTTATGCAGCCACAGAGGTAGTCAGGTACTAAGACTTACTAAAGAACAGGGCAAGATAGATAACACAAATCATCGTCTTGCTCCAAAAAGAGACATAGAGAGCAACAGCACAAGAGATTGATCACGGTCTAAATTGATTTTATTCGGTGATGATAATAGTTATCATTCAGACTTTGTCAAACATTGCTCATTATGCATGTAGAAAATTAAGCACCATAGTACAACAAAGTGTAGACAATTTCATGCAAAAGAATATGATTCCTACCGCCCACGAAGTCATAATAGTGATAATAAAACCAATAACAACAATATCAGTAGAACATATAATTATTCCTTCAACATCATCCCTTAGGCTATGTGAAGTCCTTGAAAACATATCAAACAATAATTTAAAGTTTGAAGTCAGCTCTAAAGGCACACACCCATTATTAGATTTTTTTTTTTTTTTTTTGAGAACTTCCTTAATCAGACAGTAATTAGATAATGGCACCTTTATGCATCAAATGCATTATATCTCAAATTTTCTCTTTCCCAAAAACATGTTTGTACTAGAAATTACAGTAGTACAAGGAAGCCTTATTTTTTCCCAATCCTATAAGTAGCAATTAGTTATGCAGTCCAGTGTCAAAACATGCATGTCCACCAAACCACCAACTTACAAATTACAATAAGCCAGCACACTAATACTAATGGCTTTGGACCTAATTACACCCATGGACTTAAATGTGCTTAAATGAAAAAAACAAACTAACTCCCATTTGTACCAATTGGCATTTGTTTTCAGGTATCCTCAGATCACCTGAACTGCAGTAGGTTACGAAACACCAAACTCAACTAATTTCTAGGAAGTCATAGCTGGCACTAAGGTGCTGTCAAATCGCACCGGAAGACGGACTGCATGGTCAAAAGAGCTGTCACCTTTTTCCCACCAATCTCCAATACCAAAAACCCTTCCAACCACAACTAGCCCTCACCCAATGCAATGCACCAATAGCCCTTCCACACCATCTTACCGCCATTCCAACAACTACCTCTCCTCCCCCCAGCTGCTTTCCAATTAAAGATGAAAGAAAAGATGTAAAAAGAGAAGGTTCATCAGTGATGACCGCACAAGAGAAGGTCAACAGGATGGTTAGGTCACGGTGCAGAGGAATTACAGAGGCAAAAATCTACATGATTACATCACTCTGGCCAGTGGACGCGTCTCTGAGAGAGAGACAGAGGTATTAAAAAGGATGGAGTTCGTTCGAGGACTGTTTGCTTTCTTTCTATTTATTCAGGCAAAATGAATGTTACAAGTTTATGAAAGCAGAAAACAAATGTGAGTTATAGTGAGTACATGTTTGGTTATGCACCAAAACTATTCATCACCCTGCTTATAAGATCCATTTATTAAATTGGCGAATGGGAGTGGGATATTCTTGATATAATCCATTTTGAACCAAAATAAGTCTCCTTTTCCTACAAGCCAGGATGTGTTATGATATATAATTCAGAAGAGCCTTGGTATGTACAAAATTAAGCATCAAGCAGATCAAGACCTGATTGTGAGTTCAAACTGACCACCCAAGAAGCCAACCACATGCGCATGCACACAACAAAACAAAATATACCACCCTCATAGGAATACAAATTAGTATCTACGGTTCATAAATTGTTAATTTCACACACACACACACGCTACATATACACATTCATAGGACTACAGCAGCAGAAGAAAATCGCATTCACAGTGCTTAGTGAACTTACAGAGGTTTGCAATTAGGAACAGGATATATGCAACAGTAATGATTTAAATAACAATGACGATTGGTTCATCACACAAACCTGTGAGGATATACCAGCATCAAGACCTTTGAGACCCGACTCAAGTGAACCAACGATATGCATGAATGTGTGGGTATCCAGACTCAATACAAAAACAAGATGGCTGTTAAATAGAACCTCCACAAATGCGAAGTATGCCCTTGTTAACTGCAAAGAATAAGAATCCGTGAGAACAAGCTCATGAAATGATATCAGAGTAAAATAATGAATTTTAAGATAAATATGGGTACAGATTACGAGAACCTGAACACATTGTTTTTACTCTTTTTTAAGACGCTATAAAGGGAGTATTTTTCAAGATTAATTCATTAATTTTTTTATAAAACTCAACTCTTTATTTGGTCTTTGACAGGCTTTACACAAGTAAAAGCTCTCACACTCCAAAATTTACTATTATACCTAGCTACCTATTCAAATTTCCAAGGGATATATGGCTTATCTGAAATACTTAACAGAATAAAAAGGGTGAATCACAAAAATCTACCATTGAAGTCTAGACTAATTTCGGTCTTTCAAAATTTCAAATATATCCTTAAATTTTAAACGTATTGTAGATGGCATTTGTTAAAAAAAAACTAACTTTGCTGAGTACTAGAAAATTTGAACGATAACTGAATGTTATTAGAAATTAGGCTAAACCAGGGTCCAGAGGGATAGATTTTGTAATTTACCTAAATAAAAATGTAAAGAGGATGGGAGCAGCTTTTTGGGTTTCAAATGGTCTCAACCAAGATGCAGTAGAAACAAAATTGAGGGACACATACTTTTGCTTGAACAACTCCACAGGTTCATACACTAGATACATTACATGAGTAGCCAAACAAATCACCACAGAGGCCTAAGATTTGGAAACTAACACTAAAAAGATTTCCAAAATGAGTCGAATGCTAACAAACCTTCCTGTAAGCCAAAATGTCCGCCAGTGGAATTGACAGTGTCATCTTAAGGGCAATATCAAGTGCATCAGCAAGTGCTCTATCACCATAGAGTTCAAACACTCCAAAATTGACATAATTTCCAGCAAGCGCTGCCATTTGGTGGAAAGAATTTGAAAATTCAGAAGAAAACATGAGTAGAATAAAAATGAGATGTAACCCATATGCAAAAGATGTTTCACTAGATTTTCATGGGAGTATGTGTAGGTTCCATCAGTGGGTTCTGCACCAAACCAGAATGCAAGCAAGTTTTAGCTCTTTCAGGATGTGAATCAACTGAGAATTCACATGTGTCTGATGCAACAGATTTATCACATTCAACTAAGTGAACTTTTGAAGAGAAAGACAGATTAGGAATTCAAATAAATTCCAAGTCTAACTTGCACCCATGCATGTCATATTCATCCAGTTTTCCATGCAAAAAGGAAAAAGAAAAAAGGAAACCTTAAGAAAGAAAAGATGAGCATCTGATTGGTAGAACAAGTATAGCTTTTTTTTTTTAGATTAGTATGCCTCAATAACTAATGATACCAACTATTTATGTACAGCTGCAGATAAACTCAACGAGGACCTGACACTCATATCACTACCTACTATACTTGTACTGAAAAAGGAAAACTAACACGTCATGAAGCAATACCATTACAAGTCTAGCAATAAGAAACGAACAGAGCACACACACAAAAACCAAAAATTTCATACAAAGAATTCGGAGGGTAAATGTAATTTGCCTCTAAACCTGATTGCAGAATGAGCTGAACACTAACTATAAAAACATACAAATCAACTCAGAAGAAAAACAAACCAATAATAAAGACCACAAAATATAGAAAAGAAACACAAAATGGATATTTCAGAGCATGAGGACTTAGACTTTTACCCCGAGAAAGAATAGTTAAGGAAATCCATATTCCCTTGTATTTGAAGCCATATATATCAGTAGCAGTTGGAAGTGATAGTATTCTTGAGCCGTAGGAGACTAGCAGTTTGCTAACTTCTCTGAAAAGAAGTATGCCGTTTGGAGATGAAGTATCAAAAGTCAAACGTTGAGCTTTGTTTAACACGAACTCAGCCATGAATTTCAGCAATGGTGTAGTCACCTAAACAAATAAGTTGCAAGGTCATGATTTTACACATGCATCAAAACAGATAACTATTGAACATGACCCCAGAAAACAGCTTTATTTATTGTTTCGATTGGTGTCAAATTAGAGAAAGAAAACAAGATTAGCCTGAGTTATGTTCTATTCAATAAGGTGGGTTGTGCTTCTTCACTGTAGTTATGTAAGGGTCGCAATTCGGGTTCACGGTCGGATTGAGGCAAGAAATTCACAACCAATCGTCAGCCGAAACCCGACCCGTTTCATTATTCGTGTCAGATTTCTCAACCTGAACCCGATCTGTTTATACATGTGTAACCCAAACGGCCAAACCTGACCTGAAATTACCTATATATTTTAAAAATCTGAATAACACATCGATTCATATGGGTTGTATGGGTTAATTTTTAATCCGGAAATTATATTTACATATATTTGACAATTTTCTAAAATTCATTCGTTATACAATCTATTTAATCAATCAAAAATCTTACAAAAAGGCAACACAATAAGAGCACAATCAGGTCAAACGGTTAAATCGTGTCATTTCAGATTAACCCTAACCTGACCAATTTATTATTCATATTATTCCGGTACATCCAATTCTGACCTAACTCGCCAAGCATCAACTCTAACCCACTTATACCGTGTTAGGTTTGTGTCGTATCAGAAATTGTCACCCCTAAGACTGCCCACTGTCTCAACAAAGAAAGAAGGCTGGAAAAAGTATTTTAACCTCTAACTTTAAGTTTTTAGTTAAAATATATATGTAAAAAAGAAAACACTGTCGGGCCAAAAAGACCGGAAAGTCGGGCCAAAAATGGCCAAATTGGCTCAGCTTTTTCGGGCCTCCAAATTTGAGGCCCAGCCTGGCCTTAACACTAGGTTGGCTGGGCCAAGCACGTTTTGGGCCGGGTTCAAATTGCCAGCTCTACTCACAAACATGATGAAAAAGAAAACAAAATAATAATGAAAATGATAAATTTGATTAAAACACACTTCAAGTGACCAAGTATCAAAATTTTTAAAAAAACACAGTTTATGAAAGCAAGCATATTAGCATAATAAGCCAAACTAATCAATCATCAAGCTCAATATCAATATTATAATCCCCATGGACCCCATCATTATCATATTCATCATCATCATCAACAAATAGTTCTTCTTTGTATTCTTCTTCATCTCGATGTTTGGTGGATGTTGAGATATGAGAGATTAACTGATGTTTTTGAACAAAACCCTAGCCCCAACTTTCTGTTCTTTTGGTATGTTCTCTACCTCAAGCCCCCCACCCGAAAAACTAAACCATAAAATCTTTCAGCCTAAAAAATATGCTTGATATTTTTAAAAGTGGCTGTCACCTAGGCGCTCCTCACCGAGGCAGGCAATGTTACCCAGGCGCGCGGCTGTCACCTTACATACAAGTGTAGTTAATATTTCGTGCTTCAGATCATATGAAAAAAATACTCCGCACGCCTGGCTCATCAATGTTAGATAAGGTTACCAAAATAAATCTTCTCAGAGAATATTCCAAAGCTAACCAAGGAGAACCCACCCAACCACCCTGTATAATTTTATCCTCCTTAACCTGAAACACCCAACCATAAGAACTCAACTGATTGAGAATTGTCTGGCAGAAACACATTACAGCACACTTCAATGCGGTGTCACCAGATGCTGTTTATTTTATTAATGTCAGACATTTTCAACTAGTTGATGTACTTCTTGATATAGTATTTACAAGTTAGCAGTTGCTGTGCCAAGACATGCTGGCACCGAAATAACTAATTACCTGGTTTGCTGATCTAAATGACAGCTATCAACCACTTTGGTTTTGTTTTCAAAAAGATTAAATTAGAAAGTGTGAGACATAAACTTATAAACGATTAGGTTTCAAAACTAACCTCAGGTGTGTCAGCCCAATGTGAGATTCCCTTAGCAGAATTGGCATGTGAGCAGGATAAATCCAGTCAAAGAGAAGCCCATAAGTTTTACGACTGAAACACAATGAAAGAAAGAGTTGAAGGAAGCTATTGCAAACCCATCATCTCGTGTCACTAATAGTACATGCACTAACCTAGTCGTGGCCATTGCTATCCCCCTTAGATCTCTCATCAACCCAATTAGAGCATATTTTACGGAATCAGTTGAAACATGGTCTCAGGTGTTGATTCCAAAGTAAAGAATACCTATATAATAGCCAAGCACATTTGTTAAAATCCATCAAAAATAAAAACAACAAAAAGTTTAAAAACAACAATTCTTATCAATATTTCAAGTGATGCCTGTATCATTTCTGTAAATATATCTAAAATTTGTAACCACTTCTTTTCTTTTGATTTCTCTGCATGCAGAGGTATCATCGATTCCCTCAAATTTCTTCTA
Source organism: Rehmannia glutinosa (assembly GCA_016081115.2). Taxonomy (NCBI): domain Eukaryota; kingdom Viridiplantae; phylum Streptophyta; class Magnoliopsida; order Lamiales; family Orobanchaceae; genus Rehmannia; species Rehmannia glutinosa. The sequence goes on from CM071925.1 coordinate 85,482,996, forward strand.
TCACACAAGTTAGAAAATGGCTCGTCTAAAGAGGAGTAAGATTAATTAATCAACTGACCAGTCTGTTTCTTTAGGTATGGAACCCCACCATTGTATCTCATTTGCTAACACTAATTTTTTTATAGAAAAAACGCCTGCAGCAAAGTTGTTTGCAAAAGAATTCCCCTAAACTAAGTATCCCACAAAAAGCAAACTAAGTATCCCACAAAAAGTAATGCTCTATAACTTCTTCAAGGTGAGTTCCAGTTTGAGGCCCTCCTCAAACCACTGAGGCAAAATTAACATAATGGATAAATAAAGACGTCAAAATAACATTCAGGTTTGATGGAGAAAATGCATCCTTAGAAAACTCATTTCTATATGGAGATGTAGATCACCCAATTCAATCATTATGCAACAGATTTCAAACAGACTTTTCATAATGGCAAGTTGTTTCCGTCCAATTAAACTTCCAAGGAACGTTTCATCTTCCAACAAAAAAGATTGATGAAATCTTATCATAAATGATAATCCAATGTAATATCAGTTTTCCAGTGGAAGTAAATAAACAAACTTCAAAATTAGAAGGAACAAATAACACGGATGTGTGTCACTCATGCACACAGAATGAAATACTATCATACTACATATGTGTGTGAGTGTGTGTGTTGGGGGGAGGGGGGTATGGACACATTGGGGTGGGTGGGTGGGTGCATGTATAGAGAGAAGGGAGGTCGAAAACAAGCAGTATACTTGCAGCAGAGGATCCATTGAAGACTTAAAGAGGGCCGCACTGTCCTCCAGGAATATTAACCAGCCAATAGTGTAGTAGAATGTTGTCCTGCTCCGAGAGCATCTATACTCTTCGAGAAATGGAAAATGCTCCCTCTGAATATAGAAATCGAGAAGAGACTTTGAAAGTAAGACTAAAAAGAAAAGAAGGCACGACTAAAAAGTTCTCTCACCAAATAAATCGATGACATTGACAGAAACCAATGAGGGATATCTTACAGTGTGATGGGCAATTATGAACTTGACAGTATCCAACTTGAGAAGTAGCTTTCCAGTCATATAACTGCAAGAAGATAAAATGCTGTAATATAAAAATACACTAAAGAAAATTATTTTTCAAAAGCACTGAGCAAGCAAACACAAACCCAGACGCTAGCTCCAAGAACAGACTCAAGGTTTGGTCGATAACTTCCTCACTCTGTGATAAGAAAAAATTAATATGGAGGAAGAGAGAGAAAATATTAAAAAAGAAACAGAAACAAGACCAACAAGTAGATCCAACATGAAAAATCACCTCTGTATAACACTTGAGGTTTGTAGCAATTTTTCGAACAAAAAAGTCCAACAGCAATAGATGATCATTAAGCCCAATAAGGTCGGATAACCGAGCATACAACTGCTGCAACAAAATAGAGAATCTCTTACGTGCATATCAATGGTGAAAAACAAAAATCCTCATGAGTGAAAAAGAAGACCACTTCTGTTACCTTTGATGAATGCATAGCCTGGTCACCCACATAAGACTTCCTAAAGTTCTGGAAAAAGGTAAGAATTGCCCGATCAAGTCTTTGCTTGCTCAATTCACCATATCTCTGCCAAGTGCATAGGTATGAGAAGTATGCTTCAGTGTCGTCCCAAACATTTATGGGTTTATATTTCAAAAGTAATCACCTAAAGAAGCCTTCAGTCGTCCTAACAAATATCTTAAATTTGCACATAACACAGTGATTCATCACTAGTTGTCCAAAAATTAATCGAAATCAGAAAAACTTTTAATAAAAACAACTTCACCATTTTTATTGCTATCAGCATATTATGCTCATTCTCTGACCTTGGTATAATCGCACTGATAAATCTTCGCTGGGGTTCAATTTTTGGGAAATTTCTTCATCACTTGATTAAGTTACATTTATATGCTGAGAAAATCTTTATATCCAGGTAAAATTATTTTCTGTTTCCAAATTTGCCTATTACTGGAGAAGTTAGTCAAAACCCCAAAGGGCAAAAGTAGGTAGTCAACATGAGAGGAACGATCAACCCTAAATAAATAGCACTAATTGATTAACGATACTATCTTGCCTTTTTGTAACAAGAGGAAACACTACATGGGAAGAGACGGAAAGAGAGAATAGCCAAAATGAATAGATCCTTATTTAGAGTTATTAATTCTGATTAGGAGTTAAGTTTCTGTTGCTTCAGTTATATTTTGCACTCATTATGCTTCTTCTATATTCCTTTTCTATAGAAGTATATATGCGATTTGCTTGCAATGCTTTCCGGAGTCTGTTAGTGCGGACTACTTTCTGCAAGTGGGACAGGTAGGCACGGAAAAATGTAGCAGAAAGCCCTCAAGTCCTAGAAACCTTCTAAATATGTGTTTGTGCTTCAAGGCAAAAATGACGAATTATAGCGACTTTCTCTTCAGGGTAGGAAACCTAAGCCCTTGGGTGAGATAACCAAGTTTTAGTTCTATCCTTTGAACGACATGATATTCCTTCCAAATGGTTATAAGAAATTAAGAATTACTCCACAGAAATTTTGGAAACGGCTATGATGGTGACAACTGATTCTAAAACCACAGAAAAATTAGCCACAACACGAAAAAGAAAATTATCAATATCAGAACCCTCATATAAAACATTACTGAGGAATCAAAGAGTGTGCTTTCAACATTTTTAAGAACCACAAAAGGAGGAAGCAGAGAAAAATATACCATCAAACTGATGCATAAAATTGTGAAGTGTCTTTCAGCACCCACATTCAATAAATTGCATCATGAGACAAAAAGTAATTTTAAAACCAGCCTCACACCTAGCAATAAAGATCTAGCTACTTTTAGTACTCACTGTTTTTTAACCATGCTACAATGTAAAAGCTCTACCCTCCGATGTTGTACCAATACAACATCCAGACTACCAAATAACTATAGAAATGGAAAATGTCCCCCTCCTCTTCATCCAAAATTCTACATTGTCAGTAACACCACTATTTAATGCAGCCTCAAAGGTCATATTAGTCGTCATCTACCCCAGGCTAACCACTATTAAGACAAACTCTACCATTGTCTTCTCTTTGCAACAATCTCATTTGGTTTCCTTCTCATCTAATTGTGTAATGTTGTTTTATAAATTCTGAGATTGATTACCAAATATTCGAAAAAAAACTCTAACCTCTTAATTCATCATTTACAATAAAACAAAAAGATCTACTCCTTTCCCAAGTTCCCCACCCCCACCCTTTTTTCCTCCTTTTTCTTTTTTTCCCTTTTCTTTTTCTAATTTTAGCACAAGGGACCATTTGTAGCCTAAATCTTCACCACCAACCAGTCTCATGGATTACTTCTTCGAGCCTTGGTTTAAACCTTAAGTTTAAAGCAAGAAGACTGCAGGTATCAACCCAAATGAGTCTGCTGGCTTACCTGACTGTGTAACCCACTATCAGCAACATTTACTAGTCGCAAAACACGAGCTGAAAGTTCAGCATCGATTACTTCTTGTGATTCACCACTGTTGAGTCACACAAACATAGTTAACAATCATCCTAAAGAATCCAAAATGCTGGAAAGAAAGTAATAAAATTTGGGACAGGATAATTATAAATATAAAAAATAAAAACAGATACCTGCAGCTAACAGATTGCTTTATTTTTAAAATAGCAGCCACTATATGTACAATCCAAGCAAGCTTGGCTTCAACTACAGAAAGTTCACTGTTATCACCAGTCTGAAGCTGTGCTCTTTCCTATTGAGAAAGAACAATATTTTGAAATGGTATCCTTTCATTCAGAAGCCGACGAACTCGTGAAAAATACAACAAAAAAAGGAAGCTGTCTGAAAGGAACTTTCAGCATACCATGTAAATTTGTAAAATAGGCTCCATGATGTTGATAATGAACAAGCTACCTTTTTCATACTGAAACAAGAAAGTTATATACGTTAATCAAAAATAAATAAAATTGATTAGAAAATTTTATCATGACACAACATAAATAAATCATCTATCAGTGTCATATTTGACCTGAAATCTACAAAGATATGGAAAACAATCCAGCTGGTCTTGAAGAAGGTCAACGTTGTCTAGTGGATGCTCGAAATATCATCGGGTAGGCCAGCCTGCAAAGAAGATAAGTTTCTAGTACTAGACTATTTTTGGTCTTGAATGGATTGTTGTTAAGTACCAGACCTGAGCAGAATCCAATCTTGAAGTAATAAAACCTTCGGTAATTTTAGGCACAAATTCGTCGAGCAAACTTGGTGCATCACCCTTCAGGTAGGGTACAGAACTCACCAACCTAGACCATAGACCTAAAAGATAATAGACACTGTTGCTGGCCCACTGCAAAACACACAACCTTCTTTAGTTCTTTTACCAATATGCTTATCATTATGCCACTCACCTAAGGGCAGAGAAACAGAACCACACAAATTTTATATCAAGCTAAATCATCCAAAATAAGAATGTAATACCTGCCAGGACAACAAAGATTTTGATGTAAACTCAGCAACTAAACGTATCCAATCTCCATAGCCTTCCATGGTCACGAGTTCCGACAACTGCATCAGAACATCCACCATTTTGTTCAAGAAACTCAAACTTCATACAAACCGATGTCTGGTAAAAACAAAACACTTAACAAAAACCAAAGAAAATGCCTATAAGAGCAAGTATTTTGCTCACGGCTCCCAATCGCATCAGTGGGAAACCCATGTACATAAGACCATGGAAACAAAGTAAAAAGCACACATGCACTGGAGAAATACATAGAGAAGTGAAAACTTCATAACCCCATAACTTGGAGAAACAATACTATCTGCATGGGAAGAGGAAAATATGGAGAAAAAAAAAACAAGAGAAGGTTCTGTTGATCAAATTTGATAGAATTCCAAAAAGGAAAAAACATGCAATTCTACAACTATAAAACATTTATAGACTGAACTCGTGAGAAACATATGATCCTCTCCCAGTATGATAAACACTGTAGTCTGTAGCACATAAAATCTATCTTCTTTTAAAAGAATCATCTGTTCTTGCATTTATTTATTTAACAAACTAGAACTTAAGGAGCAGTAAATTTTATCAGATGCAATCTTGCATAGGTTACAAGTAACATAAAGACTTATGAACAAAGGACTCTTCGTTCACCGTTCACTTCACATCAACAAGGTATTATAAGTTATACAAAATATAACTACACGGACCCATGGAGCAGAACATGAGCGAATGTTGAACCACTTAATGTCATCATGGTCCACGGTCAACACCTAGAATAATAGTGCATAAGCAAGAAATGCTTATAAGAACGGGAGCCAAATCAACAAAAGGCTAAAGCTGTATGGAAATCTAATTTCCACTTTTCTCTGGTGCATAGCATCCTTATGCAATTTTTTTTTTTTTTTTTTTTTTTTGGATAAGAAACCAAAAGATTTTATTAAAAGAGAGAGATTACAAAGGACGAGTAGTCTCAAATGAAAAACAATCTTGGAACTGAGTGACCACTGGGTATCATGCTTTTTCCAGAACACCATATATTGTTTCAACCCAATATCTTCATTACTTCCATCATCCCACTTCCCATAATTAATACATAATCCCTACCCTTACGAACTTGAGTGTGAATACTATGGACCCTTCAATTACACACTGCTGAAATTATTTACTCCAAGTTAGGGGTTAATTTTAATTAGAAGTTTATTTATTACGCAAATAACTTTACGGGATAATTACAAATACTACCCTTGAGCTTGAGGTTGAGGTTTGTCCTAATTACAAAAAAAAAAAAAAAAATTAGTTATCTTTGAAAATTACAAATACCCCTCATATGTTTCAATTTTACAAATTGCACCTATTGAGGAGGAAAGTTGTAAAACAAACACACACTTCAAGAGGGTTTTGTGTTACCAAAAGGGAAAATTGTAATTTTAAAAAATAAAAAGATTTTTTTCTAATTACGCTAAACCTCAGGGGTGATTTTTGTAATTATCCCTAACTTTGCCACTTACAACTACCAAATTACTCCAACGCATTCAAACATTTTCTTATCAAACTGGAAAGTTTGTGCTATTTAGAAACAAAATATTCAACTTTGATTGTGAAAAGATTTTTAGAGAAAACCAAAAGAAGTTGAGACACGTAAATTAGTTAGTTACATATGTGATAGCAGAATTCAATGACCAAGACAGCAATAGAGCATTAAGCCAGGAGTAAGAGGAGATCAGATATATTGAGATAAATGAAATACCTGATAATTAATTCTGAATCGCCCAAGAAGGCGACAGAACTCATGGTAGTTATCATGGTCAGCAAGACCTAATTTCCAGTTCAGTACAATTTTCAAATGTAAGATAACTAGTTACGATGAAAAATTAAAAGCACTCGACACTCCGTGAAGAAAGAAAAGCTGCAGAAAGGAACCACCAGAGGAAACAACAACAATAATTGGCAGTTGCACCGAGAAGAACTAGTAGCCACACAACTTTACAAATAGGTAAATGTTCTTCTAAGAAACAGCAACTCAGCAAGGAAGCCAAATGGGGATGCACTAGAAAAATGTAATGGAAAAACTCACATGAACCTAGGGACTGGGATAAAGTATGCACTTATTGGCATGGCCTATAAGACTCATTAAGAGGCCCCGGAAAAAAAAAAAGAAAAAGAAACTAAGGCATCCCAAGAATGTCCTGCAAGTCAACAAAGAACCTCCGACTTATCAAACAAATTCAATTTATTTATTTCTTCTACAGTTCCAACCCTTTTGCAATATTTCATTCCTAAAACACATCAAAAAGCTAATCAGTACTCAATATGAATTTTTTGCAGGGTACCTACTTCAGGAGTATGTTTCAATTACGATATATCATCCTTGTCTTTCATGTATGCTTCTTTTGTCACCTCTTGCAAGCTATCCTGCCATGGTTCTGGCAAGTAACCTCCATCCCGCCACCACCATGCTCTCTTTCACCCTCCCTACTACCCCCACATCATTGCAAATTGAGCTGCTCCTCATCAATCAAAACTTTCTTAGTCTAATGGCCAATGTGATGCCCAACGACCTATGGGTTCTATGAAGTTACCATTAGGGCAGTGAAGCCATGGTGGTCCTGGTGGAGGTGATGATGCCAGTAACAGTGGAAGGTGATATGGTGGCTGTAGTGGAGCTGAGTAGTGTGAGGGGCTCTACTAAGCAATGGATGAGGATGTACTTGGATTCATCAAAACAAAGAATTGATATCCAATACAGCAATATAATCATTATGAAAAATAAGAAGTCTACCAAAAACAGTAATCGGAAAAAAAATGAAAATGAGGCCAGCCTGCCATGTGTGTTTCCAACGTGGGCCACAAATATGACAACTTTTCTCTAAGAGGCAGAATGATAATGGTTTCAAACAGGGTCAAAGACTTAACAAATATTTATGACAACGGGACAAAAATCAAACTAGAATGCCCCTTCTCTTACCTACCATAATTTCAAATGTAAAATTTCAAATGATCATCAACTCTTCACCAATAAAAACAAACCCGCAAGAAAGAGTCATACAAATCCTTCAGTGTTTTCTACATTCAATTTCAAATTATCATCCACTCTTTACCATTTAAAACCACAAACTTCAATCATCTACTCTCTATCAATATAAATATTTCGCTCTTACCGATCAACAAAATGATCATCACTCTCATTATATTTTATGTATGCAAGAAATATCAATTTACATAAATTCCATTTACCTTTGATCCTTTAGATGTATCTTATCAAGCAGCAATTGATTGAGTTGTGTAAACTTCCTAGTTCAGGTTAGAGGTGAAATAGAAAATCAGGCTTGTCCTTGCGGCACAATCAAAACATTTTATTTGGGGATAACACTTGGTCCGTTTGCCTGGTGCAACAATTCCAATGCCTATAGCTATTACCGAATAGATGCTTTATCCTATCCCGTCAAATCAATAACTTACCGAAACATACATCCTCATAAAATCATCTTCCTAAAATCTTGAATGTCATGAACAAATCCAATTTGTACTACAGATTCTTTAATAAGATTCCCCTTTACTACGTCTTAGTCTGACACAAGCTCTTCATTAAAGTAGTCAGTCATTGCATACACATGAACAGAAACAATCAATTCTTTAGTGAATCAATTTGAATAGTGATAATTTGTCGTTCCAAATTTCGTGTCCAATAGGGGGATTCTCCCAAAGTGGCATATAGGATTTACCACAGAAATTAAACACTATCACCCAAATTATTAGGAATCAGGTCCACATCGAAATTTAATAGAACATAATCAAGGGAATGGAGTTTCATGAATCTGTATAGGAAAAAAAAGGATTTTCTCCCCATACAAAAGTATTCCCAGTAATAAACAAACAGATGTACTATCGTCCTTTCAGTACCTAACAATTTGGAAAAATGCCAAGATATCTCATATAGACACAAGGGATTCGCAAAGCCATTAAAAATGGAGACAGGAAAATCAGCAGTACGCTTCCCCTAGCCAAAGATATTACAGCACTCACTGCTTCAGGAACATTTAATTGAAAATGACATCATCTTCCTAACCTAATGAAGCCTCTCTGATCAGATAACTTTAATTAAGAGTAATAATTACACTTCGAAATGAGTACAAGCAGCACAAACTAAATTACATATCCAGCACAATTATCAAAAAGGTAAATACATTTATTACATTTACCTAAATGCACCAAATGAATAGATAAAAATTACAGAAGATTAAGAGAACTGTTAACATAGACAAGTTGCATACCAATAAAGCTGTTTAGAATGAATAAATTACCTTGCCCTGTTCTCAAAATTTCTTTGGTTCCTGACATTAGATGGTCCAAGAACTTGGAACGTGTGGCATCACTGGTGAAAAGAGAGCGTCTTACAGAAGCCAGTCGCACCAAGCACTCCAATGACTGGAAAAAATTATATATATATATAGTGTGTGGAACATTAACATTAAGAGCTCATGAAAAATTCATCCATAACCGGAAAAAAGAAGGCAATATCGTTCATAAATTTAAAAAGCATTGCAAGACACCAAACATTCAATAGAAAAAAGATAGAAGGTGCCAGTCACCAACAGAAACACAGGAATGGCAATCCCACGAATAACACCCAACACGATCCTTTGGAAGTTAATACTATTATATAAGGGAGAATAATCTACTGGCAGAAAGTCAAGCAATAGATGTCAAACTATATAAGGAGATTCATTAATGTTCTCAAAATCAATATCGAAGCAAACCAGCAAAGTTAAGGCCTTGTATGGTTATGTTTCCATGGACCATTTCTAGTTTCTAGTGTTGAAAATTGAATTTTGAGAATTTATTGGTTTTCGTGTGAAAATTGGAAATATGTTTGGATGAGTGAATGAAAATGAGTTTTATGTAGGTTTGGAAATGAGATTGTGTTTGGTTGAGTAGTTTTGAAGTATTATTTTATGTATATAATAATTTGAAAAGTTGATAGTGGTTGAATATTTTAATTAAATATATAATATTATATTTGTGATATTGTAGGCTAGTGGGTCCCATTAGGTATAAATAATTAAAAAATAATAATATTTTAAGTTGATAGAGTTGGTAATAGTGGGTCCCATATGTATAATTGGATGAAAAGATGAAAATAGTGATTGATGAGTGATGTAGGATAGTGTATAGGGTTGATAATTGAAATTATAGGTTTGAGATGTAGTTTAATGTGAAAAATGAAATGTGAAAATGATGATTTCCATTTGAAAATTTATAAACAAACATGATTCCAGTTTTATGAATAGTTGGAAATTGGAAATAGGTTGTTGGAAACATAAACAAACTAGGCCTTGGTTTCCAATTTGTTTACTAAGTTATAAGATAGAAATTGCTTATTGCGCTAATTCTTCAATCTTTCAAATCTCATTCTGGCATATAGTCCTAAGTTAATTAAGACACCAAATCAAGTATCTAACATGTGACTCTCCTGAAAGCTAAAAAAGTGTGAAGCAAGGCACAAAAGGGGATGGCATCCAGTATACTTAATTCTAAGTCTATACTAGAGTACATCCTCCAAAAACTCAACCAAAATACGATCATATTCCAGAATTTTTCGCTTGATGCTAAAAAACTTACAGAAGAAATTTTGCTTCAACAGATTCAATGCCTTTTCTTGTCCCTCAAAAAGTATGACTACTTCTCTCCATTTCCAAAATACAAAAGAGCACCGGCATCATGTACAAATTTTCATCATCCATCCATCATCCACAAGAACTCCAATATAATACAAGATATTATCAGGCATTACCCAGTGAGCACACAAAGGAACCAAACAGACCAATGAAGATTTTATGTTTGCACTACACAATGTGACAAGAAGTTATTTGTTGACTCTTCACCTTTTTCACCAAACAGCTTCTAGATGCATATTTAATCTTTTAAGAGCTTTTGTTCTACCAAAGCCTGCTACATGGAAATTTCAAACGACAAGAGCAACTCTCTTGACAATGCTTGCTAGAAAAATTTGACAGAAACCAGATTAGTTCACCCCTCAAAATATCACCTTTCTCCACTTGTTTATTATAATTTCCTTCATCAATTCAACTGCTTCTCCTAGTTCCTAAGTTGCAAAGCTTCTCCAGAGTCATAAACGTAGACTAAGTACCAAATCCTGCAGTATATTGCCTCCCCAACTTCTAGCATACTATATGTAATGACTATCTCAGATAATCCATCTTTCAAAGCCTATCCTCACACCACGTCATGCAAAAGCTCATCCTACTTTCAATCTGGAAACTGTTGGCCTTCATAGATCATTCAAATCCTTTCTAACAATCTTCCACTCTGCAATAGCACAGATTGTAATCATCTTCAAAGATATCAAGTTCCCCTCACTCCATATTGCAATTACTAGTCTCTTCAGGCTATTCCAAGTGTTAAACAACCCATAATCAACTGAAGTGTAAGCAATATGAAATGCACTAAGGGCCAAATACTTAAAATGCTATCCGAAAGAGTCCAATCATGTGGCATTGGAATTGATGTGCCAGTGATTGAAAAAAGTCGCTTCAGGCGCACCTAAGGCGCTAGGCAACAACCAAGCACCTAATTGTGCATAGGCGAAGCGATATTTGAAAGCGGTGTAAGGGGCTAAAAAGGCGCCCTAGGTGACAAGGCGTGCTTAGGTGCCTCGCTTTGAGGCGCCTTTTTTGCAGATTAAATTCATATAAATTTTTTTAGTGTACGTATTAAAATACCAATATACCCTTAAATGCAATTGGGGACAAGTTGGTAGTGCTGCTGGAGTTGATAAATAGAGGTTTAGTTTCAGATCTGGGCTTAAGCAATCAAGTTCAACCTCTAGCTCCCAAAAACAACTTTACATGATCGTGGAGAAGAAGATGATGATGATGAAGGAGATATTTCATTTGATGGGGAGAAGGATGATGGGGCTATTGATTCTTCTCAAGTGGAAGATGATGAGTAGATCTAAAATATTATCTTTTTACATGTCATTTGTTAGTACTTTATAGATATTTTGATGTGCAAAATGATGCTTGTTTGAGTAAAGTATTATCCAATTAAAACTTTAGCTTAGTATGGTGTCATAGTTCATTAGTACTGAATTTTTTTTTTTTTGTAATAAATGTATATTTAATAAATGTAAGACTGGTGCCTCAGGCACCGCTTTTCGCCTAGCGCCTAGGTACTGATCCCTAATCGCCTTTTCTCGCCTAACGTTTTTAAAACAATGTGATGTGCTAACAAGAGCTAAACTCTAATAATGTCAAACTCTAGAGTCTAGCCTGCTGTGCCATCCCTGAGAAGAAACTACTCAGAGGCATCACCTTGTGAAACGGTAAAACACTATACTTTCAAACCAAGATGCAATTTAAGACAAATGTAAAAACAAGGCAGGAAAAATTCCAACATGATGCCTGATTACAGCTTGCTAAATGTGGATGACTTAATTTTATCAGAAGACACATGAAACTTAGCTCCTGCATCTCCAAATATCTGAAAGAGGTCAAGCTATGGTCTATTCACCTTTTTATTTCTCAAGTATTAAAAAGTGAAAAACCCACAATAGATCTGAAAGAAGCCAAGCAATGGTCTATTTTCCTTCTGTCTCTCTTAAGTTCTAAAAAGTGAAAACCCACAATACCCCTCCTCGATGAAATAAATAGATAATTAGGTAAAAGGATGGAACAGCATATCCCAAAACAAACACATTCACTCGCGTATTTATTAAAACACAAGGGGCGCTTACAGTCCGCAAGAGGAGACAACATTCAGTTTAATGAAACTAAAGTCAGCCCCTAAATCAATAACAGCAAGATAAATAGACGTTGGAAAGAAAACAACTTCAGTTTACTTGAAAGTTAAAAGGATAAACATATTATTGAAAAAATAAAATAAAAGAAAAACAGGAACACAGAAATGAACAACCATAGAAATGTCTAACAAAATGCATATAGAATACTCAATAGCCAGTTTGTTCTATTCATTTATATTCAGATGAAACCATCTGCAACTTACAAGCTGATTTTTTGGTTATTACAGAAAATTATTTTGGTATCTGTATCCAATACAAAGCAGTCGATCAAACATCAAACACAGAACCACAAAAACAAATAAATAAATAAATAAATAAATAATCTAGAATACCCTCTGAAGAGCAAAGCATACAAATGATGAAATTACGAAATGGGCTAACCTCTTTTTGAGATAGGGGCTTGGTGAGTGCATAATAGTCGAAAAATATCTGTAGTGTTGAAGAATCCTCTAACATAGGCTTCCAAGAAGATGGAATCTGTAAAATTGAACTCAGTTCAGACACTATGGACCTTGCAACAAACATCATCAGGCAACAAACGTATCTGATATAATTTAAACTACAAAACATATATACTAATACACACATTCTCTGTAACAATCACACTTTATAAGATCATCTTAAGAAAAAAATTCATTAATAACCACAATTCCAATCATATCTATTTCTTGTTAACCAAAAATATACCTGAACAGTCCCAAATTCTTCAGAACTTTCATCAATTGATGTCCCAACAAAATCAAATGATAAGCATTTCAATGACAGTGATAGAGCCAATTCTTGCAACCTGCTGGCGGCTGCATATCTCATAACATAGTAAATTACTCTCATGGTCAAAATAAATGAATCTGAACATAAATTTTCCAATGTAACAGAAACCAGACAATAGCCAGCACCTACCATCATTTTTAAGTTGATGTAATGAAGTTAAAGATATCTGGAAAATTTGGAAAAGACATTGATCCCTGAAGGAACAAGCCACCCTTCGATGATGTGATGAAGGCAATCCTGGATTGGGCTGAGAGTAAAATGTATACAAGGCCCGAATAAGAATCAGGCAAGCAGAAATTTGACCAGAACATACTGAGAAAAAACAAGCGGCGCCAGTTTATTTATTTGTACATGGGGCAACAAGGTACAAGTGATATCATGATATCAGAATGGAAGCATAACATAACTGTAACACAATAGATATCTTCTGTTATAATACCTTTCTACACCTCAGTTGCAAAGTAGAAAGCACCAGGACAAGAATTAGAAAAGACCAACCTGATTCATCTCACAAACAAGCTGATTCAATATCTTTAAACCAATAGCATAGTGATCTGATGTTGCCTGACAAATACAGAACACCTTAAGAGATCACGCTCACAAGCATTAGCAACCAAGTAATTTTAGTTATGAAAATAACAGAGAAAAAGATGACATTCTTGCATATCCAAAACGAAAATTATTCATATAAGACAAGCAAACTGCCTGTAACTATATATCAAATGGGAAAAAGGAAGAAAAAAAATCTATTGACGGACCACCTCATCTAAAAGCTTAAGACATTAGAGAGGTGATTCATTTAATATTCAATTAGTATAACACGCCCCCTCACGTGCAGACACAGTTGTTTATGAAGCCTTGCGCATGGAACATTTTACAAGGGTTGGTAGTGAGATTCAAACGCAGTACCTCTTGTTTGGCTTGACTCTGATGAGATGAGTCATTTAATATGGTATCAGAGCCAGGCCACACAAGAGGTACTAAGTTCGAATCTCACCGCGACCCTCATAAAATGTTCCACGTGCAAGGCTTCAAAAATAACCATCTACACGTGAGAGGCGTGCAGTAATTAAATTTTAAATGACTCACCTCTCTAATAGCTTAAACTTTTAAATCAGGTGGTCATTCAATAACAACACATAATAACAAAAAAAAAAACAGCACATGATATTATTTACTTCAAAGTTGTGAAGACAGAGAAGAAAAAGGTCCAAGCTCTTAAAACATGTAGTCATATCAACTAAAAAATCTAACAGATATACTGCAATATTGTTGTGTGAAAATAGTGATATATTATGACACTATAGATGGTAGTGGTGGGTCTCAATAGTGTATTGCAGGGTTGGAAATTTAGAATGCAGGGTGGGGAAGTTTTTTTTGTGGAAAATGAGAAATTAAAAATGAGATTTCCGATGAGATATCACAAAATGATAAATGTATGTGGAAAATAGTAATAAGAAAGTAACCCATTGAGACGGAAACCATAGGGTTATGCTACACGAAAAAGAATTACTTCGAACTTTCTCACACCCCACCAAGCAAACTACTTTCTAAATGATTAGTGTTAGAACGCATTTATGGGAATTAAAAAAAATGGATATTTAATAACTTAGAATTAGTCATTAAGTAGAACCCTACTGATTTTGTTTCCTTCTGGGATTATTTTCCTTTTTCTCATAGGATTCTTAGTACACATGGCCCAAATTCTAATTAGCATTATGTTGTTTTCTTTTCTTTTATGTTCTTGTCCTGCATCAGCACTAGCATTCATCATCAACAAGCAACACTAATTTCTCCCAAATTCCTTCATGTATTCTAATATGTTTCCTCCTCTGATCTGTTCCTCTTCGTAATATCATCTTTTTGTACACAGGAATAGTTTGCAAGTAATACAGACTTGAAACTGTTCTCTAGAACAGACTACAGTTCCCTCTTCTAGCATCATCTGTGAGCCTCCATATGTAAAAGCCTTTTGATACTTTCCACAATAAAGATTTTCCATATCTTTGCAAGTACTGGAATGGGCGTATAGAGTTGGTGACAACACAGCTTTGTGAAAAGAAGCCTGCTGGAAGAGTTTATGACACAAACAGGAGACAACACATTTAGACTTGGGGGAAATGGCTACGAATTAAAATGCGAAAAAAGTTTGTGCATGATGTAAAAATGATTACTAAATCTTTACATGGGTTTGTCATTTTCTCAATATTATTTCCTAGTATCCAGTGTGTATCCACTCAAACAGAACCTTTACTCCCCCCCATCTAGTTTTAAATGTTACATTTGATTAATGATACAGAAATGTTAGGTAAAACAATAGAGATCCCTCTTATAGGTCTTTACCTTGGATTCTGGCATTTAAAAAGGCATAAGGAGAAAAAGAAGGAGTAGTGTGCATTATAACCTTTTTGCTTCCCTTAGTTTGTGATGCAGTACTGTACAAAACCTCAAGTTCGTCAATATGCGTGACTAATTGTTTAAGTTGTTCTGTGTAGGAATCATTCGGAAGACTTGGATCACATCTTCCTCCATTGCGAGTTTTCCATTAACTTGTGGTACAAAGCTCTAATGGAAATGGGCGTACAGTGGACTACACCAGCTACAACAGCTGATCTGTTTTTGGATAATGTTGGCGGCATAATTAGTACAAGGGGTCATGTGCTTTGGAATGTGATCGTTCAAGTCATATGTTGGTCTTTGTGGTTAGAAAGAAATAGAAGAATTTTTGAAGATATAGAGGAGTCATTAGAGGAAATGTGGCATAGGGTGAAGTTTAGGGCTGCTTGGTGGATTTCAAATCAGAAAGAGTTTAAGGATTTTTTTGTGTCTGACATTATGAGAGATTGGAGTTTTGTGTTGTAATTTTGTTTCATTTGGGACCCCTCGTCCCATTGTTCCTTATTTGAATCGTAATAAAGATTTTGTTTCTTATCAAAAAAAAATTTTAAGTTGTTATCAGATTCACTGGCCATTTGCTAAGCGCGTAATCAGGGAAGGTCAACTAGTATGTGGTATTTGATCATATCACACTTTGCAAAATCTTGTAAGAAAACTTATTAAATAAAAAGGCTTAAAACAAGCTCTCCGCAAATTAAACATTATATCAATAGTTAATTCCCCAAACATTCCCATAGTTTCTTAACCACTTATGAATCATTCTACGCATCCGTTAACAGATAACTCTTAGTGAAGAGTCATAACTTCCCCTTAGTTTATCTTTTTCCAGAGTCATTAAGGACAAAGTGTTGTCTCTGCTCTAATTAATTTGTTACGTCACTTCAAACTATTCAATAAGGACAAAGTGCTGTCTCTGCTCTTTTTTCCAACCAAATACATTTCATGAATCTTGAAGATATCTTCTGTGCTATATGTATAGCAAAATACATGACAACCAAGCATTCACTTCTTCAAACTAGATGGAATACACAATCCAGAATATATCGCAAGAGCTTTAAAGTATCTAATGTGGAGAAGAGAGAATTGCATCGATATAACATAATATCATTGCACATATAAGATGTTACCTGGTTCAAAAAGTTAATAGATTCTTTAGCCACATCTCGAAATCTATCGTCATCAAACCATCCAAACTTGGTAAGTCGACATAAAAGCTGAACTAAAGATCCAATCACGAAGGGCTGCAGCTCAGGGCCTCTGTTCGCCAGATAGTTTATAAGGTAATTTCCTTCATAGACAGTAAAAGCCAATGAATTCGGATCGCTTAAAGAAAATAATAATCAAACAAACTCTAATCAAATCCATGATGATGGGCTGTAGTTTGAACTTGTGGAAATAAAATTGAATGAATATATTTAATTTGGCTAAGTATCGACTATGTTTATGATGACACCTAAATTGAGAGTCAAATGAAATAAAGATTGTCTGATAATAATGCAAATCTGTGAAGTTAACATGTGCAACACAAACTGTAGGCTGAATAATATTTACGGATATCAAGGCGTAGCTGCAAGGAGAGGCTATGCTCAGTCACTTGCTTCAACAAGCTTGAGCTAGCCAGCATCAATGCGTAAGGGGTCAAAGCATTGTCCAGAATATACTGACACTGCGAAATATAATCAATATTTGTTGAAAAGCATTTCAGAGTGTTCTCAGCATGTGTTCGTTCGGCTGAGTCTTGCGAGTTATAAAGTCTTTCACACAACACTTCCAGCTGGGCTAAGCTCTCCATTAACACTTAAGCCACACAAAAATGCCCTCCTACAAGACGATCAAGGACCTGCACTCATCCAATGCAATCTCAGTCTACAAAGTTTTCCACATATGATATGCGTCAAAATACATACACATTAGTCGGTGGGTGGATGAAAGATGATGATATTCAAGAACAGGTGAAAGCCAAACAAGATGCAAAGTTCAATACACTAATATACAAACATAACTGAGAGAAATTCATGCGCACACAAGATTGAGATCAAGCAAATGGCATAGCAGGATTATCTCATATAGCAAGATCGAACCACAGTTTCAGTGGCAATGGAACCTTCGCATCAAATGGTGTACCTTGCAGAATAAATTGTCTTCGCATGCAAAATTTGATGGAGAAAATAGTAAGCCACATACATAATACAAATTCAAATGTTACATATGTTTTCACAGTAACAAAAGATACAAAAATGAAAACATAAGAAAATGGTCTCTCTCCCTTGGCAAAAATTCCCTATAGAAACTGAAAAAAAAAAAAAAAGAAATACAACTATTCATAGTAGTACATAAGAGCTCCTGAAAAATCAACCATTAGCTGTTCAGCATCAAACCCTGACAAGAAAACCAAGAAAAAAGAGCAAAAATAAAAATCAATAGGCGTTTTATTTATTAAAAAAAACGTATCATACACGCACATTCACGCTTACATATTTAAGCCCCAATAAATTATTTTCAGATATATAAAAAAAAATGAAAAATTACTTGAAGAAAAACCTCGAAGTTATCGGCACAACTGAAAGCAAATAAAGGAATGGATTTGCGATCGGACCGGAATAAATTCTTGGATTTCTACTCGATTATAGTTATATTTTATCTTAAAGCAGGCCAGAAAACAGTGTATTGAGACTTGAAAGAGCGAGAGAGTGACAGAGAGAGAGAGGGAGAGAGACGCATAAATAAAGATTGCGTGTGTTCAGATCAGAGAGTCAAAACGCAGGTCGAAGTGAAACTCCATTTTCACTGCGTTCTTTTTTATCTATTTACTTCATTTATTATATTTAATTTTTTATTTTTTTAAAGTAATCATATTTTATTTTTTCTTAAACACTATGCTTGGATCTCGATCGTATAGCAATTGCTTTAGGTATTAAAGTCATTACAAAGGTGGATGTATTTATTTATTTAGAAAAGAAAAATGTGTAAATAACGCTATCCAATTAGTAAAGGAAAATAAAGAATTAGTGGGTGTTTGGCTGAGTTTATTTTTTAACAAGCTCCGTAAGATGTTTATCAGATGTTAAATTTTATTTTGAAAATATGTTGTTGAATTGTTTGGATAAAATAAGATGATCAAGCTTATAAAAAGTTATTAATCACATTTTTGTAATTGAAATAGTCAAAATGAAGAAAGATGTTAAAATAAAATTTTATTTTGAACATAAGTTGGCATTCCCAGTTTTTTTTTAAAAACAGCTTATAAACTCATAAGTTCTAATATCTTATTTTGGAAGCTTATAAGATTTTTTTTTTGAGGAATTATAAGATTTTTTTAGAAAAGTTACTTGAATAGCTTATAAGCTCACCAAACATTCTCTTTGTAAAAAATTTAACTAATGGTTTTGAAAAAACTTGAGAACGCTATTTTATTTAATGTGGTTTCATATATATATATATAATATAACATGTTTCCACTTTTATTTTCGCGCCTAAATGCACTTGCTAAAAATATAATTTTAAATAAAAAGAAAATTGGCAGCAAATTAAATGGTATTAATTATCATATATCTTCACCATTTATACGATTCATACAATTTATGCCATATTTCAGTAAGATTATAAAATGTAATTGTAATCGTTTAATTTTAGTTATTAGAAATACTTTCCATTTTAATTTTAATCAATATATATTCACTACTTAGTCGACCTTACTCAAAAAATTAATTTAAAAAAAAAAAAAGTTTGAGTGAATTGTTGATCATGTAGCGTATATATAGAATGACATTAATTTCACAAAAGATATACATAAGTGGTATATCTGAAAAGAAGTGTTCGAGTTTGATTATATTCAATAGTTTTATTAGTTTTAATGTATTGCCAAATTAACGAAATAATTTAATAACAAACTTGTTTTCCGCCAATTTGCATTTGCTAAAAAAGAATTTCAGTGTTTTTAATTAAAAAATAATATTAATAAATGGAATGTGCATTGCTAGAATTTGGTTGTTTTGTTGTTGTCAATAATTAAGTTTTATTTAGTTTGACGACTGAAATTATTCTTTCTTTAAATAAATATCAACTTTTTGTTTCTGCACATTTGACACACTGGTTTTTATACTTTACTAAATGAAATAATATATTTCTAATTTTCTGGAAATCGCATTTATAATAGTTGCCTTATTTTAAATTAAATAACTTCAAATTCTTTGCAAATCGGGTTTATAATATTTATCGAATTTATAAACAATCCTACAATAAGATTTGGCCCTATTGAGTACGGGTTTATATGAATACATAATGAACATAATTAATAGAGGTGTCAAAATGGATCAGCCCAATATAAAGATCGGACTAGGCTGCAATTTTGGAAGCCCAAAAGAATTAGACTTATTTGCCCCAGGCCATTAGGCCCTAAAAATCGAGTCGACTCAGTCATTTCATGAACTGTGTTTTACAACTAACGACCTAATGGAATTTCGTCGACCCGATCGATTTTGCTCTTTTTTTGGGCCAAAACAAATTTGACTCGACCTAATCTAACTAAACTCTATTCATTACTCCCTCCTATACACAATAAGTGTCATTTTGGCATATAATTTTTTTTTCCAAAAAGAATGTTCTTCTCACATTTTAAGGTTGGTGAGAAAAATATTTCCCAAATTACCCTTAAATATATTGTTTCCCAACTAACACTAATACCTAAATTTGTTTGTTCCAAAGTAGCATTTATTATTAATTAAGGATATATTTGATATTTTAACACAATCTTTAATATGTGTATTTTTTCCTAAAAAGACACTTATTTTGAATAGGAGGGAGTATTAAATAGCCTGTGCATGAGGGTGAATATTAAAGTTTGAGTGTTGAAATTATTTGCACTTTATAATACAATAAATAATTTTAACTAGATTAACTATAGAACGATATAATGAACTCTTTTATTTGATTTTTTTCACTTTGCCGTGGGAAATTAGCACATTGATATTTAACCCTCTTTCAGGGGAATATTATGTAAATGTTAAATTCTCACAAAATATTTGTGAGGATATCCTTTTTCCATGTGCAACACATAATATTTTTACAGCATAATATTATATTGAGAGAAAAAAAACTGTCAAATCATGTATAGCCAGTCACACTTTACCCTCTATAAATTACTACATTTAAATCTCTATAAATTAATAACCTCGGGACTATCAAAACCTATTAATTTAGCGAGATATTAAATTATCGATGAATTAATAATCTATTAATTTATAAAATCATGGTTTGTTAAAAAAATACATGTGCATATTGTCATGTACATCTAAAACTATTTAATCATGAAAAATATTGAATTTTTTATCTTGTCACCAAACAAAACATGAAAGAAATTCAACTTTGTAATGTGGATACTATACAATTGCAGAGTTATTAACCAGCGATCAAATAATCGAGAGTGACCTATGAATTGTAAAATTGAAGATAATAATTCTATTTTATATCCCAATCCTCCAAAAGAATTTCAACAACAATGTCATTGAATAACTTTTTTGTTGAGCTATGAGAAAACATGCACTAAAAATTCTCACTCCTTCACAAAAATCAGAGAGGAGTTTCAACGTGACATCAATTTCAGAAAGTAACAAATAACAATAGAGTCATTATTTTCATGAAATCTTCATAAATCAATCATAAATGTAATATGTATTAGAGAATTATTAATTTATATATTGTATAGGGCCTATATGAATTATCGTATATGTATTATCTTATAAATTTAGCGAATTATTAATTTAACACGTTGTCCCCGAGTCAGGACCGGCCAAAAATATTAATTAAGCGAGATTATTAATTAATCAAGTATTACATTATCGAGTACTAAACATCCCATGTGATTATGAGGTTATTTATATTTAAATTGATCCACTGTACTTGGTTACTAGTATTATTTCATAGAATAATTATTACCTGATTTCCGAACATCCAATTAGAATGTTTAAATTAAAATTTAAATTCATTTTAGGCTATGTTTTTCGTATTTTTTTTTCTGGGAGTTGAGTGGATAAATAAAATATTTTTCTTAAACTTTAATTTTCGTGCAAAAAATAAATAATTCTTGGACTATTTCATTGAGAATCTGCGTATTTGAATTGATAAATTGATTTGTAATTTAGTTTTGACAATCTTTATGTTTTTCAAATTGTTATCAGGACTTATCATTTTGATGGACTTTTCGTACATTGCTTTATAGTTTATTGTTTTACGGTTTTACCTTTTCTCACAATGATATTTTTTTATTCCACGATATTCATACTTCAGAATATTGTTATATACTTATCTCTAAATTTAATTAATTTTGTCAACTTTTTGATTAAGCACATCATTTGGACATGTCATAGAAAATTATTACTATTTAATGTTTCCCTCCCTGTCTTCAAATCATGCCTCTATCATTTTTATGAAGGAATATGAACCCATTTGAACATTAAACATTTGCAAAAACTTTATAGGAGAAAAATTCACTTTTGGTCCCATTACCCCTGATGATTTTAGTCATATTAGACTCACTTTTAGTCCCAAATCAATATTTCTCACCAAAAATAGTCCCATAGGACTTGGAAACTGAAACTCCGTTAAAAAACTAACAGAAACCATTATTGAAGACAAAAATGGTCTTATAGGACACCAAAGTTAGATTTTTAACAATAAAAATAGTCTCAAAGGACACCAATGTTAAATTTTTAACAAAAAATGATCCCATTATTCTTTTTTGGTTAAATTTAATATTATTGATGATAAAAATTATTTTAATTTTATATTTTGAGTTATTTATTTAGATTAATATTGTGAATGTCCCACTTGAAAACTAAAAAAAAAATCTCTCTTTCAAATATTTTTCTAAAAATATATTTTTCCAGTGCATTTTATTTCACTACAACAAATTTTCTTACTTAAAATATTTAGAAAAATAAATAATTTTCCTATATTATTTTTAGTTTAAATCATTTCTTGATTTTGAAAATACAAATAATTACAAAAATCACATTTACCTATTGGAAATATGTATTTCAACTATCAATAAAATAAAAAAGTTTACGATATTAAATAATTTCATAATTTTTAAATATAGGAATTATTTTTAAAAAGTTTAGAAAAATATTATTAAAAATATTTTAGTATAGTTAAATTATAAATACTATTAAAAATATTTTAGTAATGTTAACATAGCTCACATTTTTTTACTTTTTCATTTTCAAATATTATATTATATTTTTTTTATGTTTATAGATCAAACTTTACATTTCCTCAAAAAAAAAAATTAAACTTTACATATACATACATTGGTTTAAATGAGATCAATATCGTGGGGCAAGAACATATGGACCCCCCAAAAAAGTTACATATATATTCACATACATGCACTGTGTTATATATGCATGTATTTGATCTTTTTTTCGTATTGCACATTCAAAAAAAAATTTAATAAATATCTACTTTTAAAAGTTATTTTTCAGAAAATTTAAATTTTATAACTTGAGTTATAAATTTTATCATTTATTTTACTTTGTTAATTTTCTAATTAAAATAAATGATACATGTATTTCATCTTTTTTTATTACACATTCACCAAAAAAAAAATAATTAACATCTATTTTTAAAAATTAGTTTCCAGAAAATTTATTTTATATAAGTTGAATTATAAATGTTATCATTTAATTTACTTGCCAATTTTTTAATTATAATAATTAAAAAATAGTAACTAAAATGATAATATATTAAAATAGATATAAGTTATATTTTAGTTTTTAGAGAAAAATTCACTTTTGGTCTCATTAGACTGAGCACCTGATAATTTTAGTCACATTGCCATTGTTCTCACTTTTAGTCCCAAGTCGCAGGTTTGACTTTTAATTTGACAGGTTTGACCGTTAATTTTTTAACGGTGGGACCATTAGTGAGACAAGAAAAATCTTATGGAACTATTTTTAAGACATGAGACTAAAATCATCAGGAGTCTAATGGGACCAAAAATGAATTTTTTTCAACTTTATATATTGTTTTAATGTCATATAAATTTTATATACTAAATTAATAAACTTCTACCATCATTTAATCTTCTTTGCATTTCCCAACAACTTTATAAACTTTCAATTACTATTTCATGAATTGATATTCATCTTTTCATTCCGAGTTTTATCTTCGCAGTGCAATGCATGTTATGAGTTTCAGTCGATTTTCTTTTTCAAGTTTATTCGGTAGAAATGATATTTTCCAAAGTTTAGTGGACCAATATATAAATATTTATAAAATTTGAGATATATGTTACTTCCTAAAATAAGTTGCCAATTTGTTGCTTTTTGCAACCTACCTCATGCCTTTTGATGTGGACTCTGATCAACCGCGTGCTAAACATGATCTATATAATAAAAGGCTTGGTCCCATGGGAGCATACCTTTCTGGAATTTTTTTATATTTAAATTAACCTCTTTTTATTTACAACTATTACATAAATTAACCCTAATAGCGGCCGCTTGGATTGATGAATTTGCAGAAGAATTTGGGACAGCCGACCCGGCCCGACCCAAATTTTGTTACTAGCCCAATAGGCTCGGGCCGGACCAACCTAGCCCAACATTTTGCCAACTCTATTTAACTTTAAATCATTGTGGTGTATTTCAAATATATCAAATATCAAGTTATTTGAAAATTTTTCCTATCAGTGTGGGTGCAGTGTGACGCCCGGGGCCGAAGAGGGCAGGGAGTGATTGCCGGTCCAAAGAGAATGTACGGACAATGAGCGGCTCCTAGCAAGCTTCTAGGCGGAGGAGGACATGAATGAACTGATCAAGGCTTCTTCTTCAGAGTCACTTGAGTAGTCAGCTTCACTACTCTCTGAATCAGTTGTGTCTCTTGACTTGGTTGTCTCAAAGATCTCTGCGCCCAACATTGCTTTTTTTTTCTTTTCTTGTCTTCTTCTCTCAAGACCTTTCTTTCTTTTCTTCATTCCCGTATTTGTTGACTACTGAGGATATGGGCAATCAATGGCATAGTGACCTGGTTGCTAGCGGTTCAAAGATAGATTTTCAACATTTTGATCAAATTTCTCTTTCCATTCTTGGATTGTCACCCTTTGATATTCAACTTTTTGATGCTCGCTCTCTTGGTTGACCTATCTTCCTTGACTTGGAGGGAGCCGAGTGTCTTATGGAGGATTCGCCGCTTGCCTCTCTTGTAGTTCTTATTGAAGAACTTGTTAAACCTTTTAACCATCGGGCTATTTCTCTGGTCAACGACTTCTTGACTTTGACCTCGGCTCTCTTGCCATCCTTAACAATTAAGAGCAAATTGTTTTGGGCACATTGTCTCCTCCTGGTCTTTTCTTCTCTTTCAAATTCGTAGGCTTTGAGATCCGAGAATAGCTCATGGTTAGATGTCTTGGATAGGTCCATGGAATGTCTTAGTGCCATGACCTTCATTTCCCATTCGTTGGGAGACTTCTTAGAATCTTCATACACATTTCTTCGTGTATATTCTTTTCCAAGTGCGAGATAGCTCATTGGTAATTTACGTGAACCGAGCATCCGGTTGATCCAAGGTCTCTCTGCGATCATTTTGAAATTCTCAAATTTCGTACAACAACCGATATTTTATTTTCTTGATTTGCTCCGAGCCTTCACAAATCAATGTTAGCTTGTCCGATTTCTTTAGTCGTTTTGCATGATTTGACTTTATTGAACATGACTTTGTCCAAGGTTTTGTAAAGAATGTCCTTGGCCACATTGTCCAAGTTATATCTTTTTTGTCATCATTTGTCCATTCAACTCTTGGTTTTTCAACCATGACGTCCGGGAGCAACATCCTCTTCACCTTCACCGCAGCGACTCTCCTTTTGATTGTGTTCACCTTCAAAATTTGCAGTGGCCCATCCTCTATCACTATCCACATCTCATCGTGTAATCTTTGATAGATGAGCTCGCATACGAATTTTCCAATCATCAAATTCTTCAATTGTGAACATAGGGATGCGTGTCAAATTTGCTTCCATGATAATAACTTTTCTTTGGTAAAAAGAGTTGAAAGATCAAGTACTAAAAGCAGATTTTGAAAAATTTGGAGATCTAGTTCGAGAACTGTGCGGAAGGCTCAATGAACCAACCGCTCGATACGATTGTAGGTCCCGAGGGTGTGAGTGTAAGGTTTAGAAGGGGGTTGAATAAACCTTACCAACTTTTCGATTTAGTCCTTTTAAATATTGAGTTAATACTTCACAAATTTGTGTCCTTGATGGACAACTAAGTTAGTTAATCGTAGAGTTAGTCACTCAATGCACTGGATCGAGATTGTTTGTTGATAGAATAACTTATTTGTTTTGACTAAAGACTTAACTCGATGATTGTGATTTGTTTTATTGGAAGACTTAACACCCTTGAATTTGGTTAAGTTTGTTTTAATACTTGGTTTTAGCACTCGAGTTGATTATCAATTGGATACCAAATTTATCGTGAGATATATAAATAAGATGCGAAATTAAAGTCTTTGAAATGTAAATGACACAATAAGTTTTTATAGAGGTTCGAAGATGGGGTAATTCTTCTACTCCTCTCTTCTCCAACTCCTCGGAGCAATCCACTAAGTATTGATCAATATACGAGTGGTTAACAGTCCGAAACAAGTCTTGATCACACACGGTGACTTGATCCTTTGGGACTCATCTGGAGATGCCTTGGTCACTCGCCTAGCTTCTCGTCACGACTCGCCTTCTTCACAGGCGCTGCCTTGCTACTACAGCCCACTTGCTCAAGCTTCTTGGATTTGATCACGAAGCCCTCCAAAAACTTGAGACTGGTTCGACCTTGAACCTTCCTACAATCCTTCGTGGAATGTAGACTCTTTGATTTTTCAAATGGTTCCTCTTCAACTGATAGAAGTTGTCTTTCCTTTACAGGTGAGTGTTGGATTGATTTCCTTCGTAATGTAGGCTTGAGGATTAGTCTTGAATGACTTGAGAATATTTTTCGGTTATAGTTCAAAATGTTTTCTTGAATGTTCGTGATTCAGGTAATCAAGGTAACCCTTTCTCAAATAAATTCCTCAGCCTTTTATAGTGATCTTTCAAAAATCTGCCCATTGAAGAGATAAGCTTATTTTTTAAAGTCACTTGTGGTCATTGGCTTGTCTTGTTGCAGTTCTTGAAATTGCCACTTCCTCGTATGAATTATTCTTTTAGCTTTTCAGAGTTCTGACATGGTGCAGTGCTTCCCATTGGTTTATTCCTTTTGCACATTTTTGGGACTGAGCACTTCAAGAAAGACAATATGGAGGTATTACTTGTTTAAGTAATTCTCTTGATTTCTGTGCAACGGTTCTCTTTCAGTTGTCTTGACTTGACTGCATTTTCTTAACATCCCCAGGTGACTTCGAGTCGCCTTCCAATCATTTGATGACTCTTGTCACTTCAACCTTGAGACTTGGTTGTCTTGAGTTGACTTGTCGATACTTCACTCACCGTATCTCTTTGCACCTTCTTGATCGAGTTCTGTCTTCTCTTCTTTACCATACTGTTTGCTTTGCAAAATGAGTCTTTCTTCTAGTCTCCAGTTATCTTCTTGCATGTTTAGGCATAGTTGACTTAACTCACTTGACCAAATTTCTATCTATTACAATGCGAGTTTACAACAAAAATGGGGTGCCAACTTCCTATTCTAAGTTTTACATGGCATTCATCAAAATCTACAAAATAATTTCCCAACAATTTTCCTTTTTGATGATGCCAAAACTTAAAACATACATCAATAATTAAACAAGAAAGATACATACAGACAAATGTAGAACCACGAGAATGTATGTTTAGAATCGATCTTTTATTGATCATAACATTCTTGTTCTTTACATAGTTTTACATAGTGTATCGAGCTTAAGCCCAAAAAATTGTATCGAGCTTAAACGGGGCTTAGACTAACCATGTTGTTCTATATCTACTCACGTATAGAAATTGCATAATTTTATTCAATGTCGGAAGACTTACATAAAAATGTATTTACATAGTAAAATACACGAAGGGGTGGACAACAACACTTCATCTCCTTCCGCTCATCATTTTTTTTTATCTGACTCTGTCATCTTTCGACCTTTTTCTCTTTTTCTCATCGTCACCGCTTCTTCTTCTTTTCATACGCCTTCCTGGGGGCCTTCATCTTTTCTCGAGTTTTTCTTGTCTTTCCTCCCATATTTGAGTTTGTCTTTTATTTTTCTCTTCAATTCTCTTCACATACTCAAGCATTGTTCTTAGCCACTTGCGTCAGTTGGCTATTTCGTCAAATCCAGCCCCAGTAGATCCCTTCTTTCTTGCCTCGGATCTATGTACTCAATGTTTTTGGCGAGTTCTAGGTCCGAAACCTCTTCCTCCACACAGCGCTTCTTCCTCCGCCTTTGGGCGTGTATTATCTTGGGGCCTTCTTTTTCCCGGTGAGTGAAATTGACTAGCAGAGTGACCAGCAGAGTGATGCCCCGATGGTTTGCTGTCGGCTTTTTCACATAGTGTGAGACCTTTTTCCCAAGACAAATCCCAGGCTTGAGCCATGGACATGTTTGCGAAATAACCTTGGATGCGAGCGTCTTGAATTCATCAACAGATCTTGGCTCGATTCCGCATCCGAAATGGCATAGGTGTCTCTGTCTATTGGAATGCCTCCATGTTGTTTGAGAATATCCATAACTCGGGCATTCATCCTTCCTTCCACTTCCTTCATCCCTCGCTTCAATCGTTTTTCTTTTTTCGCCATTGGTACAAAGTTGTTGGAGTGGCGAGTCAGTTGGGAGTTTCTTGATAATATCACCGTGACAAGACCTTGTTGGGGGGTTTTAGCAATCATCAAGGTCACATCTTTCGAACCTTCTGTAAGTCCAAGTGGCTACGATAATCTAGAGGGGGGTGAATAGATTATCTCCATCTTTTCGATTTTGCCCTCTTTTTCGATACAAATGCGCCAAGATAATAACAAAGGTGCGGAATGTAAATAGCACACATCGATTTATAGAGCTTCACCCCACCCAGGGACTACGTGCTCTACCACCCCAGTATATCCGGGATGGGTTTCAAAAAGAAAAAAGATTTTATTAATAATTACCAAAATTATTACAACAAAATCTTACACCAACACCTTGGAGAGCACCACACTCTTCTTCAATACCACCTTTGAGATTACCACAATCTCTTCTTGAAGATTACCACAATCTTCAAACGGCACCTTGTGAAGATTACCACAATCTTCACCCTTGAAGAGCACCACACTCTTCAACACCTCAACAAGAAGATTACCACAATCTTCTTACACCTAACACCTAGTTCACCCAAGTGTGTTCTTACCACAAGAACACTCACAAGGATATCTTGTGTTTAAATGACGACCACAAATTCAAGATTACAACTCGATAATTGATAATACAATAGAGTGCAAGTGTAATCAAGAATAGCCTAGACCTCAAGAATGTGAAAGTGAATAGCTAGGCAAATTACAACAAGAAATAAGACAATATAAGAACAAGTGTATTCTTGAGTGTATCTTGTTGTGTTGTAGTTTTCTCTCTTGTTGTGTTGCTTCAATTCTTCCTCTATTTATAGAAGATGTCTTGTACATGATAGGCTCTGTAGGTCCCAAGGGGTGTAAGTGTAAGGTTTAGAAGGGGGGGTTTGAATAAACCTTACCAAATTTTCGATTTAGTCCTTTTAAAAATACAGAGTTGATACTACACAACTGTGTCCTTGGTGGACAGCCAATTTAGTTAATCAGTAGAGTTATTCTCTCAGCAGACTCAACTGAGCTGTTTGATGAAATAACTCAGTTGTTGGGTCTAAATTAACTCAGCTGTGGCTTGTTTTCAGCAGAAGACTTAACACCCTTAAGTTTGGTTAAGTAGAGTTTTAGAGTTTGATTTAGTACTTAGTGGTTATCTAATGGATAGCAAATATGTCAGCAGAATTAAACAATTAAGATGCAGAAATTAAAGTGCAGAAATGTAAATGACACAATAAGATTTTTATAGAGGTTCGAAGATGGGGTAATTCTTCTACTCCTCTCTTCTCCAACTCCTGGAGGAATCCACTATGTATTGATCAGTATACAAAGTGGTAACAGTCCAGATACAAGTCTTGATCACACAGCTGACTTGTTCCTTTGGGACTCAGTCTGGAGACGCCTTGATCACTCAGCTGGCTTCTCGTACGACTCAGCTTCTTCACAGGGCAGCTGCCTTGCTACTACAGCCCACTTGCTTAAGCTCTTTGGATTTGATCACGAAGCCCTCCAAAAGCTTAAGACTTGGTTCGAGCTTGAACCTTCCTACAATCCTTCGTGGAATGTAGACCCCTTGATTTTTCAGTATTTTCCTCTTCAACTGATTGAAGTTATCTTTCCTTCACAGGTGAGTGTTGGATTGATGTTCTTCGTAGTGTAGGCTTGAGGATTGAGAATGTTTCAGATTTTCTAATAATTGCTTGAACGTTTTTGGTTCAGGTCTATAACTTGTGTCACACTTCTCAAATAAACTCCTCAGCCTTTTATAGTGATCTTTCAAAAATTTGCCCGTTGAAGAGATAGGCTTATTTTTGAAAGTCACTTGCAGTCGTTGGCTTGTCTTGTTGCAGTCCTTGGAATTGCCATTTCCTCGTATGAATTGTTATTTCACCTTTTCAGAGTTCTGACACGGTGTAGTGCTTCCCATTGGTTCATTCCTTTCGCACGCTTCTGGGACTGAGCACTCCGAGAAAGGTGATATGGAGATATTACTTGTTTAAGTAATTCTCTTGATTTTGCGGCAACGGATCTTTTGATTATCTCGACTTGACTGCATTTCTTTGCTTTCCCCAGGTGACTTAGAGTCGACTTCCAATCATTGGATGACTCTTTCCGTCACTTCAATTTGAGACTTGGCTTTTCTCGAGTTGACTTGATCTGATACTCCACTCACCGTATCTCAATGCTTCTTGATAGAGTTCCCCTCTACTCTTTCTTTGCCATACTCTGTCTCGCAATGAGTCTTCCTTCTAGTCTTGATTTGTCTTCTTGCATGTTGGGGCGTGAGCGACTTAACTCGGCTTGGATGACTCTATTTATTACAATGCATTTTACAACAAAAATTGGGGTGCCAACTTCCTATTCTAAGTTTTACATGGCATTCATCAAAATCTAAACAATAAATTTCCTAACAATTTCCCCTTTTTGATGATGCCAAAACTTAAACCATTCAAAGATGCAAATAGCAAAGATACATACAGATAGTGTATTGACATAGAATGTATGCGCAGAATCAATCCTTTTATTGATCATAACATTCTTGTTCTTTTACACAATTTGTTTTACAAGGTGTATCGAGCACATATTTGTCTACACTGAGAGAATAAAGAATTTATAGCTTTATTTTAAGACTTACATTGTATGTATTTACATAATAAAATACACGAAGGGGTGGACAAAGAACACTTCATCTCCTTTTGTCTCCTTCTTTCATCTTGTTTAACATCTTCTTCTCTTCTTCTCTTTTTCTCATCGTCACCGCTTCTTTTTCTTTTCATATGCCTTCCGGCAGCCTTCATCTCTTCTTAATCTTTCCTGTCTTTCCTCCCATAATTGAGTTTGTCTCTTGTTTTCTTCTTCTATTCTTTTTGCATACTCAGCGTTACTTTTGGCCACTTGCAAATTTGCTACTTGGTCAAGATTGAGAGATCCCTCCTTTTGCACGGATCTACGATTCAATGTTTTTGGGCAGAGGCCAGGTCCAAGCCTCTTCCTCCACCACCGCTTCTTCCTCTACCTCTGGGCGTGTCTTGTCTTGGGGTCTTCTTCTTTCCGGTGAGTGACCAGCGGAGTGACAAAGAAAGCGATCGCTTAGTAGTCTGCGCCTATCGCCTTCTTCACATAACGTGAGACCCTTTTCCCAAGACAAGTCCCAAGCTTGAGCCATAGACATATTTGCAAAGTATCCCTTGATTCGAGCGTTTTAAATTCATCAACTCGATCGTGGCTCGTCCGACATCCGAGATGGCATACGTGTCTCTATCTACCGGAATGCCTCCATGTTGTTTCAAGATGTTCATAACTCGGGCATCCATTCTTCCTTCCACTTCCTCCATCCCCGCTTCAATTGTCTTTCTCTTTTCGGCCCATGGATATAGCAGAGTGTTGGAGTGGCAGAGTCACACAGGAGTTTTTGCCGATAATGTCACCGTGATGACAGGACCTTGTTGGGGGGTTTGTGCAATCATCAGGGTCACATCTTTCGATCCTTCCCCCTCAACAGACTTTCCTTTCTTTTGTTTAGGTGCTTCCTCAGCTTTCTTTGCCTTCACAACTGCTCCTTTCTTTTCAGCTTCAGATTTCTTTAGCGCTTTAAGGTATTCCTCTTCCCCCTTTTTGGCATCATCAAAAGAGAGAGGACACTGAAACATCTTGGCGGGAAGTCGAGCCTCTTTGATGGTAGAGTTCGTCTTCGAGTGCTGCAGAGTATGCAGCACGAAATTCGGATCGAGTAGCGTTGGATGAAATCAGCTTCATCTCGGCCATGAGAAGGTGAATTTTGTATTCATGGTTTCTTCCAAATTTTGTAGATCACTCTTATTTTGCTCACGCAAAGAACTTTATCTCGGCAGTGTGAGCTTCATGCATGTGCTCAATATGTTCTCTCGGCCGTTTTGCATCGGCATTTTCACTCTCCATACCCGGTGACTTGTTGAACAATGTCCTCAAGTATCTAACTTGTTCCACACGCATTGTTTCTTCTTTGTTGCCACCATTCCCGATCGATTGTTATGCCTCTTAAATCGCCAGTAAGATTGGCATCTCTGTTGTCGATCGCATGTCCATAGAGGCTCGATGCCTCTCCATCCGTTCAATCTCGGCCGAATAATGCCTTGAACACTTCGCGGACTTGATTGATTGATTCTCCGTTCGGTGATGGCCATGCGGCGTCAAAATCATAATGGAACAATGGTGCACGATGGAAAGACGGAGTGGGTGCGGGAAGCGTGCTAGCTCGTTCTCTCGATTCTTCAGGGAGGTCCGTACTCCGAGAGAAAGGAAAAGATTCTATAAAGGAATCATCACGACCAACCGGTATTTGCTCAATGATGAGAGGTGCACGTGAAGTTCCTCTTGAGTCGAGCTCTGCTGCGGCTGGGGAGCATGCTCGGTGGACTCTGTCTCGGTGGGGTCTTTTGTGAAGTGGACCCGGACCGAGCCTTGAGCCTCATTTGTCCCGAGCAACTTCGTTGGTCTCGGTGATTTCTCCAATTGAGTAGGCGGTCCCGGCTTGCCTTATCGAGCGTCATCGGACGATGATGAGATTTCCATTGGTGGCTCATCATCAAAATTAAAGGTTTGACAAGTAGTCTTGGGATCGGACTTGCTCGTGCTTGGAGCATCCGCACCGGTGAGTCTTTTGGATCTCCATGGGGATGACTCGAGCTTTTTCTTCGCCTTCCGATCCTGAAAGGTTACATCAGATTATCCTGGGAATCATGTAGCGCGCTTATTTCCTTTTCGGATGGGTCGATGATAGTAGGAGGGATGTTCTCTACTTCAACTTCTTTACCCGGGAAGTCTCAACCTCCCCGTGGGCCTTCATTACCTCCGCAGTCTCAAGCGGCGAGGCATGGACCTTCCTTTCGATAGTGTCATTTGTCTTAGGGTCTTCGTGGTGGCATCCATTGGAGTCTCAACCCCATGGATTGCACTTTCATCGCCCAGTGTTAACTCCCGCGACTGCCTTCTTCGTGGGCTCGACCGCATCGCAGCCGTCATTAACCTTCGTAGCGGTTGGCACCTCGGTGAGACAGTCTCAATGCCTGCGAGCTTCGTTGATGGCAACTTGTTGTTCTTCTTGTGTTTGTATTTTTCTACTTCGCCTCCCGGATTCGTTGTTGAGTCATCCGCAGATTCTCCGACTTGCTGCGGTGGAGGAGTTTCTCACCGGTGGCGCACCACCGGTGAGTGACTTGGAATGGGGTCACTCGTCTCCAAACTCCCGGCTGTTTCGATTGAATGTTGTTCAGCCGTTGGGGCATGTGGTAAAACACCTTCAATAGGGGTTGGCTCGTTGGGGTCCCCACTATCCCAGTTTCATCGCCAAGTCCCTTATCGCTTTCTTCCGAGTGAGTTTGGGAAGTGGTGGCGAATAACAAAGTGGCGATTTCTTTGAACCACTCCCATTGGATCAATTTCATTTGTGTTTTGGAGGACTCTCCTGGTCCCTCCATCAATCTTTGCTCGTGAAGGATTCGGATTCGTGCAATGCTGCTTGCATTTGCAACTCTTACGTGGCGGCGGCAGATTCTCAGGATCCTCATCAGCATCGAGAAGACATCAAGGAGAGGATGTGTGTGTTCGTGGTGCCGAGATAGGGCGGATGATCTTTGGCCTTCTCACGTGCCTCGCTTTTCCTCTCGCTTGCCTTTTCCTTCTCCTTGTCCTTGAAGATCTGCAGGATGTCATGCGTGCGCTTGTCTTCATTTAGTCTGGGAGCACAGTGGTTAGTCCAAGGAAGTTTAACAGTTCCTCTTCTTCTTCTATAATCTCGGCCGTTGGAACTGTTCCTTGATTTACTCAACTTCTATTTCATCCACTCACGCAGACGATTTTGGATGTCCGGGTAAGGTGGAGATAGGATCATCACATCACTATATCGCTCTATCACGAACCTTCTTGTGTTGTGTTTCATTTGTGGACTACGGTTGTGTCTTGAGTTGCCTGTTGATCGCTTTTTAGAGACTTGGCTGTTTCATCAATTACATCCGGGGACTCGGCTTTCAAGAGTTTTCGGTATTTGTTCGGTGAGTGGTCGACTCGGCCGGTTTTTCAAGCTCGGATCGCTTGATGATTCTTCTTCGTCTTCTAGTTTGTACGGAGGGATTTCTGGTTGAGACGATTTGTCGAGTCTTGGCGGCGGGGGCGTCTGCGGTGTCTTTTTCGAGGAGCGGCCGTCTTGGCTTGTCGGGATTCTCCTCTTTTGACGATCGAGAGAAGGTATTTGTGAGTCCTTCTCGATCCCGCTGCTGCTGCGAGGGCGGGAGACACGGCTGCGCAGGGGCGGTGGACTGGCTGCGCAGGGGGAGCAGTTTGACTTTCTTTCTTTGCAGCGGGATCTTCTTAGCGGCTGCAGGGCACTTTCTTCTTGGGTGGAGAGAAACATTTTGTATCTCCAGGGTGGTGATTCCCCTCACTCGTGTCGCTCTCTTGGCGTAGGCTCTCTTGTGCGCTGAGAGGTTTGCTCGAACATCCTCTTGTTAACATGGAATGCCTTCCCATGTCTAAGAGGGACTCCTTTCACCTCCATCACCTAGGCCAATCACTAGGCCATATCCTAGGGATCCTCCAAATGTGCCATCTTCCTTGAAGGATTTGTTCCTACGTTCGCGAGTCTGCGTGAGACAAACTCAAATTTTGATTTATTTTCTTTTCTCGCGATGATTGCGGCCATTTACAATCGGCTTTGCTTTTGTGATTGGTCAAAGTCGCCAAATTTGATGTCAATACATTTGGCAACTATGTCCAACGACTTGTGATAATCCTCCTTCAAAGATCTCTTGTTTCTTTGTGTACACTATTTTATCAAAGCATAGTCGGGCTTGGCTATTTCTTTCCAAGCATCGCCCAAGTTTACATCGGCCGTTAATTTCGATGCTCCTTCGGTTGGTAGAGAGCATGTTCGGCCCAAACCAAATCCTTGGCGAGAGATGGTGATCTTCTTTCCGTGAACGGATGACTTTATTCCTTCATCGTGAATCTCGGCATTCACGTAGAATTGTGCGACCTCCTCCACATAGGTCATCGGATATTCTAACGCCGTAAACGTTTTTGGACGTTTCCAATTTCTCGATTTTCTTCACTAGGGTGTCGCGGACCCTGTTTCACCATGCCGTCGAAATCCACAAGAGACCCGGTGTGGATTTGCTTCCCTAACTTGGTAAAATCATAGGTTGGTGCCATTTTTCAGGATTTTATCAAAGAAAAAACTCAGAGATTGATTTGAAGATAGATAGGGTTTCGAGAGAATTTTTTGCCTTTGCTTTTGAGAGAAAGAGAAATGAATGACTTTGGTAGTGTGAGAGAGAAACGGACGGAAATGGTTTAAGTATGGTTTATGAAAGGACATGCGGGTGGTTTTTTGAAATGTGATCGAAATCAACGGATTAGATTTTGCACGCCTATTTAGCATTTAATGTCTCGTATTTAATGCGGCAACATTTATATCCAATCATAAGCTTGGTGTGCGGCTTTATGTCCGTAGACACATCATCATTATCGACGTATTCCTTAAAAACATTCCCGCTTAGTCAAAACGATCGCGTTTTTGTCACTTTGCTCATAAGTGACTCGAACTTATCCCTTAGCCGATTTAACTCTACTTCTCACAGTTCTCTTAGTGACTCTTTATCGGTGACTCGTAGTCATTTGTCTTTCCGATCTGGTGATTTATTGTGATTTGTGTGTTCACTCTTTTTCACCTTTTTTTTTGTGTTTCATTTCTTTTCTTTGATTCTTCAAGTGTCACTCACTCAATTAACCCCAACTCATGTTTGAGTTCTTCAAATCTTGACTCACATAATGGTTTTGTGAAGATGTCACCAATTGTTTATCGGTTGAGATATATTCCAAGATGATGTCCTTCTTTTCAACATGATCTCTTATGAAGTGATATCGACATCGATATGCTTTGTTCTTGAGTGCAACACGGGATTTTGAGTAATGGCAATTGCACTTGTGTTATCACACATGATTGGAATTTCTTTTCCTCAACTTCATAGTCTCTCATTTCTTTGTCTCATCCATAGGACTTGGGCACAACAATATGCCCGTGCCTATATATTTCGTGTTGTAGATGTGGCTATTGAATTTTGCTTCTTGCTAAACCAGAAATCACTGTTTCCAAGCATTTGACATGTGCACGAGGTCTTTTTCTGTCAACTCTGCATCCAAAGATAGTCGAGTCCGAATAGCCAATTAGCTTGAATCCGCCTTCCTTCGGATACCATAAGCCAACCTCTTCGCTTCCTTTCAAGTATCTCAATATTCTCTTTATTTTTGTCATATGGCTCTCTTTTAGAGCAGATTGAAATCTTGCACATACACCTACAAAGCAAAGGTGATGTCCGGCCCGCTTCTTTGTGAGATAGAGCAATGATCCAATAAGTGCTCGTATCTTGTTTGATCTACTGAGCTTCCCATCCGCATCCATGTCCATTTTGTCGATGTATTCATTGGTATTTTTACGAAGACTTCTCCTCCATACCAAATTTCTTCATTAAATCTCTGGTGTATTTTGTTTGACTTATGAAGGTTCCATCCTTCAATTTGTTTCACTTGGAGTCAAGGAAGAATGTCACTCTCCCATCATGCTCATTTCAAATTTACTTTGCATGAGGTTTGAAAACTTTTCACATGACTCTTTGTTTGTGGATCCAAAAATGATGTCATCCACATATATTTGAACAAGCAAAGATATACTCTTTTTGTCTTGAATTTCAAAAGTGTTCTATCTACTTTTCCTTTTGTGAATCCATTTTCGGTTAGGAATTGTGACAAGGTATCATACCATGCTGCGGGTGCCTGTTTCAATCCATATAGAGCTTTCTTGAGTTTGTATACCTTATCTCCAAGAGTCTTCTCGCTCAAATCCCGGAGGTTGTTCAACATACACTTCTTCTTCCAATAAACCATTTAGGAATGCACTTTTTACATCCATTTGATATACAATGAAATTCTTGTGAGTCGCGATAGGCAAGAAACATTCTTATAGCTTCCAATCTTGCTACAGGGCAAATGTTTCATCAAAATCTATCCCTTCTTCTTGGCAATATCCTTTGGCTACTAATCTTGCTTTGTTTCTTACCACGTAACCTTCCTCGTTCATCTTATTTTCAACACCCATTTGGTGCCAATAACATTTTGATGTATGGGTCTTTGCACTAATTCCCATACTTTATTTCTTTCAAACCGATTGATTGACTCTTCTTGCATAGCTTGAATCCAATGTGTGTCATCCAATGCTTGTGACACATCTTTAGGCTCTATTTGCGAGATAAAGCATGTGAACATGGCTTCTTGTTGAGTTCGGATCTTGTTTTGACACCTTCTTATGTCTCCAATGACAAGTTCGGTGGATGGTCTCTCACCATCTTACATCAGGTTGGAGTAAGTTAGCATTTGGATTCGATCGTCTTGCGGTTGTGTTCTTTGTGGGTCGCCTCTCTCGTAATCATTTAGCCGCAAATTTTCCAAATTGCTTTTTGAGATTCACTATCTCATCTTCTTTCAATTTATAATTCTTGACTTCAAGATAGGGACTCTTCTCGTATGGTTGGATGATTCAAACTTATCGGTGACTCTTCAATGTCTTCTCCATTTACATTTGGCTCATCGAATACCACATGAATGGATTCTTCGCAACCATAGTCCTTTTGTTGAGTACTCAGGCTTTGCTTTCATTTGAGTATCCTAAGAAGATACCTTCATCGACTTTAGCATCGAAAGCCGTTAGATTGTCTTTGCCATTGTTGTGGATGAAGCATTTACATCCAAATATTCTCAAATATGCAACATTTGGTTTTCTTCCACCCAAATCTCATAGGAGTCTTTGTTTGTCTGTTTATCATACATCCTGTTTTGAATGTAGCAAGTTGTGTTGATTGCCCACCCAAAATCTTTTGGTAACCCCGCTTCAACCTAACATGGTCCTTTGCCGCTTCTTTGAGAGTTCATTCCTTCTTTCTCGCAATTCCATTCTCTTTTGTGGAGTAGTCCTTGCCGGGCGATAGTTCATGACCAATACCATTCTCAATACACATCGAGTTATTATTCCATTGACAAACTCGGTTCCTGCATCTCGATCTTATTTTGATAATGGTTTGACTCTTCTCGTTTTGAATCCTCTTTCGATTGTGGTAGTTTTTGTAGAGTTTCTTTTTCTTCTTACACATGAATATTGTCCATGTATATCTTGAGTAGTCATCTACTACCACCAAGGTATATTTCTTCCCACTTATGCTAAATTTTGGTTCCACTTTGGGCCAAATAGATCCATATGTAGCAGATGCAATATTCTTGTTGAAGATGGGCATGTCTTTTCTTTGAATGTTGACTTGATTTGTTTTCCTTCGACATGCGTCACATATACTCTCCTTTTTGTATACTCGAGTCGGGAAGTCCTTCCACAAGATTACTTCTTGCAAGCTTGTTAATCGTTTTGAAATTTAGGTGACTCGGCTTTTTGTGCCATGCCCAACTTGATTGATTGTGTTTTTGCTAGTAGACAGTCTTGGGTGTTGCAGTTGACCAATCTACCATATACATGTTATTTTGTCCGCATCCTTGCAAAGACAACTTCATTTGATTCAAGATCCTTGATTTGGCATACACCCATGTTGAATCCAACATTGTAGCCTCCTTGTCACGAGTTGGATCGATGCTCGATAAGTTGAAGTTGAGTCCTTCAACATATGCAACATCGTGATTTCTAATCCATTCCTCTTGATGGATCCAATGCCTCTTATTTCACCAGGAGCTTCATTTCCTCCAAATATGACTTTTGCTCCTTTAACTTCCTTGAATTTTGACAGATTTTTCTTATTTCTTGTCATGTCCTGGAACAACCACTATCCATGTACCAGGTTCCTTGGCACTTTCGTTGTTCCTTGAACTCGCAATCAAGGAAATTAAGTTTTAGGTACCCATACTTGTCCGGGTCCCGAGGGGTTAGAATTGTAAGATGATCCAACCAACTTATAGCCAAATGATTTGACTCTAAGGGGTTGCCATCTATCGTGCCATAATCATAATTAATCTTGGCAAATTGCTTGGGGATTTTAGGTTCATACAAATTTTTGTCTCTTTTGTCTGTATGCTTGTATATAGGTTTTAGCAATCGCCTTCTTTGGGTAATTGTGGTGTCTCTGATTATAGTGTCTAGGTGCATATGTGTGCTGATGAAAGCTCTTATACTTTTGGAATGGCCTTTGCTGAGTTCTAGGCCTTTGCCATTTGGGCTTGTATTTCATAAGTCTATGCCGATAGTTCACATTATTCCAATCACTTGGCTTGGATATTTTCTACCATTCCCATCATATGTATTTCTCTTATAGATTTTCCGGGGTTTTTGGTAGCTCGCTTCTTCTTTACAGAGTATATTCTGTTTGGAGTTTTTGAGGAACTCTAGTGAATCTCTTCTGTTTTGCCCTTTCAAATAAGCACTCAATCGGGGTCGTTTTTTCCTTTTCCTTTATAACCAAGGCCGGTTAGCTTGTTGTTGTGTTTTGGAGTGAATGTGTGTGCAACATTTAGAGTTTTGGATTTTTCGGACTCTTCATGGCTTGAAGATCCTTTTTCCAAAATTACTTTTGAGGTTTGACATAGCACGGAGGAATTAAATCCTAAGCCCTGTCTTGTCTCCACATTCTCTTTGACTCATAATAAGATCATCCAATGATTTAGATGCCTTAGTGAATGAGGTAATAACATTTTTGAGGTCATTCCCTCTTCTCTATAGCGGCAATTTTCGTTTATTAATTTAGCATTTTCAGCCTTTTAAACTTTCATTCTCATCGCCTATTTGACTTAGAGTACTCGGCTCCTTAGTCACTTTGAATTTTGACTCTTGAGTAAATTTGTTTTCCTCATTTAATAGTGTGTGTGAGGATTTAATGTATTCAAAATCTTTCATCATTTTTCCTAATGAATCATAAAGATCAGTGGGTGATGAAGTCCGTGTGTCACAATCACTATCACTAGAGTCCGAGTTTGATGAGTTAGAGTGTACCTCATCTTCTTGGTCGATTGATCTTGTTCTTTGGCCATCAAGCGGATCGGGGCTTCTTCTTCGAGTCACTTGAGTAGTCACTTCATCGTCAATCATTTGTCTCTCTTGACTTGGTGTTTCGTGATCTCGCACCATCATTGCCTTTTTCTTTTCTTGTCTTCTTTCTCTCAAGACCTTTCTTTCTTCTTCATTATTGTATTTGTTAACAACAGGATATGAGCAGTCAATGGCATAGTGACCTGGTTGTCTACAGTTCCAGCATAGATATTCAGCCTTTTGATAAGCTTTTTGATGATATGTTCTCTTGGTTGGCCTATCTTCCCTTGACTTGGAAGGAGCTGAGTGTCCTCTGGAAGATTCGCCCTTTCCTCTCTTGTAGTTCTTGTTGAAGAACTTGTTGAATGTTTTAACCATCAGGGCTATTTCTTCTGGATCAATGACTTCTTTGACCTCAGCTCTCTTTCCATCTTTAACAATTAGAGCAGTTGTTTTGGGTACAGCTGTCTCTTCCTGGTCTTTTCTTCTCAGCAAACTCGTAGGCTTTGAGGTCTAATGGATAGCAAATATGTCAGCAAAATTAAACAATTAAGATGCAGAAATTAAAGTGCAGAAATGTAAATGACACAATAAGATTTTTATAGAGGTTCAAGATGGGGTAATTCTTCTACTCCTCTCTTCTCCAACTCCCGGAGGAATCCACTATGTATTGATCAAGATACAAAGTGGTAGCAGTAGTCCAGAATACAAGTCTTGATCACACAGTTGACTTGTTCCTTTGGGACTCATCCGAGACGCCTTGATCACTCACCGGGCTTCTCGACGACTTAGCTTCTTCACAGGGCAATGCTTTGCCTTACTAAATTTCTGACCCACTTGCTTAAGCTCTTTGGATTTGATCACGAAGCCCTCCAAAAGCTTAAGACTTGGTTCGACCTTGAACCTTCCTACAATCCTTCGTGGAATGTAGACCCCTTGATTTTTCAAGATTTTCCTCTTCAACCGATTGAAGTTATCTTTCCTTCACAAGTGAGTGTTGGATTGATGTTCTTCGTAGTGTAGCTTGAGGATTGAGAATGTTTTGATTTTCTAATAATTGCTTGAACGTTTTTGGTTCGTGTCTATAACTTGTGTCACACTTCTCAAATAAACTCCTCGGCCTTTTATAGTGATCTTTCAAAAATTTGCCCGTTGAAGAGATAGGCTTATTTTTGAAAGTCACTTGCGATCGTTGGCTTGTCTTGTTGCGATCCTTGGAATTGCCATTTCCTCGTATGAATTGTTATTTCACCTTTTCGTAGTTCGACACGGTGTAGTGCTTCCCATTGGTTCATTCCTTTCGCACGCTCCGGGACCGAGCACTCCGAGAAAGGTGATATGGAGATATTACTTGTTTAAGTAATTCTCTTGATTTAGGCAACGGATCTTTACAGATTATCTCGACTTGACCGCATTTCTTTGCTTTCCCCAGGTGACTTAGAGTCGCCTTCCAATCATTGGATGACTCTTCGTCACTTCAACTTGAGACTTGGCTTTTCTCGAGTTGACTTGATCGATACTCCACTCACCGTATCTCACCGCTTCTTGATAGAGTTCGTCTACTCTTTCTTTGTCATACTCATTTGTCTCGCAATGAGTCTTCCTTCTAGTCTTGATTGTCTTCTTGCATGTTAGGGCGTAGGTCGACTTAACTCACTTGATGACACTCTATTTATTACAATGCATTTTACAACAAAATTGGGGTGCCAACTTCCTATTCTAAGTTTTACATGGCATTCATCAAAATCTAAACAATAAATTTCCTAATGTGCTCCTCTTGGGGACATGAATTTCGTAAAAATTGCAAGACAATTGAAGAAAAGACCGTTAGAAATCAATCCCACAATTTAGGGAAAAGCTGTCACTGACAACGGTTAGAATTTTTTCTTTTCAAACTTGAGGCGACCTATCGACGGGGTTCGACCTGGTCGCAAGACAAATAGACGTTTGAAAATGAGAAAACACATTTACACATGGCGACCTATCGACGGGGTTCGGCCCGGGTCGACCCCATGCGCATGGCCGAGCAAGACCAAAAACGAGTCCAGGAAGCTGTTTTAAATTGCTCCCAGGCACCGGTCGACCCCCGGTCGACCGGTCGACCACACTGGTCTACCACCTTGTTGACCGGTCAACCAGTCTTTTTTCAGCAAATAACTTATTCACTGTTTTTCACAACTTTTAGGTACGGGATGCCCTATAGGGTGACCGATTGGCCTTAAAACAAAAGTGTTGTCCAATTTTATATCGAAAATAAACTTCAAGAAATACTCCGAAAAATAGTAAAAATATTTTAGACCGATTGGGAGTATTAGGACAACATTTTAGAAACATTGTTTTGGTGTAAAAATACATTAACAAAAAATTATTAAAAGTGTTGTCCAATTTTTGTCGAAAATAAAACTTGAAGAAATACTCCGGAAAATATTAAAACCATTTTAAATCATTTAGGAGTATTTGGACAACCTTTAAAACCATTGTTTTGGTGTAAAATCAAAATCATCAAAATCATGATAAAACCATTTATCAAACAATCTCCCCCTTTTTGATGATTACAAACCAAAACAATTTTAACGAGGTCGATTTTGAAAACAAAAAAATTTTACCGGTTAAAGAGAACTATCCGTTGTGAGCGACAACATTCCGTGTAATAAACACAAGGATGGGAGTAGAGAGATTCAAACATATATTACAAATGCTCCCCCTATCAATATGCACAACAAGAGTAATATAAAAGCAACTTCAACATAAGCTAAAATCTTAGCTTTTCGATATTGAGCTTAAGTATCAAAAACTTAAAAGCTCCCCCCATCAAAGAAACATCATTAGAACCGTATATAAGTCCATACTACAACCAATGGACCATGATTCATACATAACCATGATGCACCAAGTGGACTAAATGTGATCCACAACTTATGGCTATATGAAGCCATAACTTATAGCTTCTTTACGTTAAGCTTATCTTAGCTTCTATGAGCTAAAGAGCTTATAACCTGTTTCTCCCCCTTTGGAATCATCAAAAAGAATGTTAGCACGATAAATACATCATATATTCATATCAAAGTGCGCAACTAAACCGATGTATCGAGCTATTTGAACATTGAAGCT
Source organism: Rehmannia glutinosa (assembly GCA_016081115.2). NCBI lineage: Eukaryota > Viridiplantae > Streptophyta > Magnoliopsida > Lamiales > Orobanchaceae > Rehmannia > Rehmannia glutinosa. The sequence goes on from CM071925.1 coordinate 85,526,382, forward strand.
TATAAACCAAATAGAAGGGAAGAGTCGACTCATATGACTTGTAGAAGCTTATGAAAGATCATTTGATAAGCAAGACATGATCTCTATAAATATATAAGACTTTTGAAATCTAGAGAATCATATAGATGATGAATTTTTCATTGAAACGTTTTATCGAACACTTGGCGGGCGTAAAAAATTTAAAAAGATATATATAGCCCTTGTAAATGAAATTAAGCCAAGTTTTTCATCACCAAATGCAATTTAATAAATATCATTCATCAACAATCAATAAGCTTATCACAAAAATATATGAATTACATCAAGAAAAATACATATAAGCCACAAACTCAAGGATTCAACCCAATTGAGCTAAAGAGAGTGAAATTCTTACCATTTGATCGGTAAAGACGAGCAATGATAATGATAGTCGAGCTAGATAATCCCCAAACTATGTAATACATGCAACCAAACACATTTGAAGTGAAATGTGTGTGCAAATGACAAATGGGACGAAATAGAGAAGAAAAAGGCCAAAATGCCAAATTCTGGAAACAGAAAGCAATATATCTGAAAACATAGCAGGGACGACCGGTTGGAGGCTGGGGCGACCGGTCGGAGGCTAGGGCGACCGGTCGACCTCAGCCCCTTTAGCCCACTGTTTCTTTCTGTTTTGCGAAGTTTGATCCGGTCGGAGGCTAGGCGACCATGGTCGACCTCGGCCCTTTCCCCATCGCTTCTTTTCTGCGTTTTGCGAAGTTTGATCCAAAAATCCGATTTTTCACCCCTAAGTTTTAAAAGCGTGCAAAATGCAAATGAAGACCTTATTCAATATACATTATGTTATAATCAAGCTCGAAATGAGGTAAAATACTCGGCGGTAAAAAAAAATCCGCGAGTTATCCTTGAGACGGAATTAAACACATCTCAAGTTTTTGTTAAAAACGCACTCCCTTAGAAAGTTTTTTTTTCGAATCTCAATATGTTTAGTTCGATTATGACGAACTATATTTTGAATAATTTTCACCGGACTTGTTATCCCAAAAAATAAGAACGTTTTAAAACTTTGGATAAACAAGTCATAAGAAGAAGTGCCTTACAAATATTTGAAAATTTCTTTTAACGACACTTTAATGAGATTCGTTGGGATAGTTTTTGAAGTCGAGCATATAGACATAAGGCATATGGAATGTTGGGTCTATAGGAATAATATAAGAAAACATACCTCGAATTTGTTTGTCAACCGATATGCCTTTCTCAACCTTTGTCAATTTCACCTACATCAACTTAGGAGAATCTCTTGCACAAAATATTCATTAGTAGCACCAAAAATATTCTCATAAATATGCACAAGCAAACAATCTTGCCCTTTTTCAAAAAACAAGGAGAGTAGTATCAACTTTACCTTTTGTAAAATCATTTAGCAAAAATAGCTAAGTCTATCATACCATACATGGGGTACTTGTTTGAAACCATACAAGGCCTTTTATAAAGATCATTTGGCCTAGAAAAATTTAAACCCCGATAGACTTCTACTTGAATAAAACCATTTAGAAAATTGGATTCAACATCCATTTGGTAAAGCTTGAAATTTTCTTAAAGCAAGAATGAGCAAGTAAAATGCAAATAGCTACAAAATGTGCTATGAGTGCAAATATTACACCAAAATCAATTACCTTCTTCTTGAGCTACTAACCTCGTCTTAATTCGACCAATGTTTCCTTGGTCATCGAGTTTGTTCCGGAATACCCTTTTTGTCTTCTTCATCACTATCATCATAGGGCATCCAATTGATCTAAGGTGTTCATAGTAGAATATTTACATCCAAATATTTTAAGGTAACTAATATTTGGAGTACTTCATTTCTCATCTACACAACTTAACAAACTCATTAACGGCATCGCTTATATAAGCAAGAAAAAAATAGCCCAAGTGTAAAAACATGCCTCAATCATCAATCACAAAATATCTTGCAAAAGAGCATAGTAGGAATAGACACTATATATATATAGACCATGAAGCAAGAAACACATACTATGCATTTAGAAGATCATTAAGAGTCTAATAAATCATGCAAGTTCAAATAAGCTTAAGAAAGCTACAAATGGTCTCTTTTGAAATTTGAAAATCCGATAGCATATAGTAGAGACCTCATTTAAAAGAAGCATTTGAACAAGAGTTGACAAAGCAAATATGTGCAATCAAATATCGAATAGTGCCTTTAAAAAAAATCTAAAAATCCTCTTAATGGCACTTGTATGAAATACTATGAAAAACAAGCACATAGGCACATGGCAATACATATATCGAGTCTATAAGAGTAAGAATAACACAAGTAAACGTACCTCGATAATTTATGCCTTTCTTGACAAATAATGACGTAAATGGCCATTTGTGAAAATATGTAAATCCTACACAAAATCTTAAAACAAATCTAGCACAAATCATAATGATAAAAGTGTAGGCTAAGAGATATCGCAAGTAAGCTTATGCCATAAAAATCCATAAGAGATGATAACACACTTTAGTCTACAAAAATGCACAAGAGTTTTAAAAACATCATATAAGGTCTTCTTTTTCAAAGAATTTTAAATACACACATATATATTGAAGACCTTAATTTAAAAAAAAAAGAATAATACTTGAAAACTCATGTTTTAATAAAGACACAAAAAAAACATGCATAATAATAAAATACAATGCATATTTAACTAGGGAGATACGGGTTACCAATTACGCCATTTCCATGGGTTGTGCCGTTCCCATTGTTGATGGTATCTTCCCTTTTGAAAATCTTCTTGTTGATGATAGTTTCTCCAAATTCTCCATTTCCAAGCATTGTGGCCTTCTCATTTTTGAAAGTGTCTTTCTCTTGGAAAATCATCTTGTTGATGATGTTTTTGCCATTTCCAAGGATTGTGTTCTTCCCATTTTTGATTATATCCTCTTCTTGGAAATTGGCTTTGTTGAAAATGTTTTCTCCTTTGATCAAATGAATTGGTCATTTGATGTCTTCTTGGCGGTATGAATTTTCTCCGATTATTATTTTGCCGGGTACCTATCAAGAAATTATTTTGTGGTACCCTCAAGTGTTTGGGTCCTTTGGGATTAGTCTTGAGACTTTTAGGTCTCCAACAATAATTAGAGTTATTTCTAGCCCGACAAGAATTAGCCGTATGACCCTTTTTACCGCAATAAAAACAAGTAATAATTTTAGGAGCATAATGACCAACATGCTTAGAGACTTGATCCTTTTTCATATGATTGACAACATTAAACTTATGATCAAGTTCTAGTTTCGAATTGTCACAATAATCAACAATTCCGGTCATATCATTGGTACTCAAGTTGGATTTAGCTAAATCCTTTTTTCATGCCTTCAATATTCTCAACAAGAGTACTATTTTCTTTTTCAAGGTTTCTAACCTTGTCAAGTGTGGTGGTGTGAGCACATGATAGTGATTCATATGAGGTAAATAAACTATCCTTACCATTTTTCAAAACATTGAATTCCTTTTTCAAATTTTTGTATTTAACAAGTAAGCTTTGGAATTCATTTTGAAGTTCATCATAATCATTTTGCAAATCACTATAATCATTTTGTATAACAATATCATAGGAAATAGAAGGTTTAAGACATACCTCGTTTTCTTCTTCGATACCCATAAAACAATATTCAACTTCTTCATAGTTGGAAGTTGTAGGAGGCTTGTTCCTTAGATTTGAACTTGTATCCCTTTGAGAAGTGGATGCTTTTGTTTGACTCCTTTCATTTGCAAATACTCCATAGATGGCTTCTAATTTTTGCCATACTTTATGTGCCGATCGAATTCCTACAATATGTTCATATACCAAATTAGTAAGTGAACAATACAAGATATTTAGAGCCTTACCGTTTAAAGAGATGATTTTCTTCTCTTCATCATTTAGCTCTTTGAGGCCTTTGAAGGTGTGTGGTGTATCTTTCATCGGAATAGATTCTCCATTTATGACGGTGTTCCAAATATCAAACCCGCAACCTTGTAAATAGCATTCCATTTTTTATTTCCAAAATATAAAATTTTTGGAATCAAACCGAGGTGGCTTGGTGGTGGAGGTGCCGGAAAGTTGAGCCTCGTTCGTAGCCGACGATCGTTCCTCTTCACTCGCGATGTGAAACGAGCTTGCCAAAGAGTTTGGCTCTGATACCACTTGTAAGTCCAAGTGGCTACGATAATCTAGAGGGGGGTGAATAGATTATCTCCATCTTTTCGATTTTGCCCTCTTTTTCGATACAAATGCGCCAAGATAATAACAAAGGTGCGGAATGTAAATAGACACGCCGATTTATAGAGCTTCACCCCACCTAGGGACTACGTGCTCTACCACCCCAAAGATATCAGGGATGGGTTTCAAAAAGAAAAAAGATTTTATTAATAATTACCAAAATTATTACAACAAAATCTTACACCAACACCTTGAAGAGCACCACACTCTTCTTCAACACCTTTGAGATTACCACAATCTCTTCTTGAAGATTACCACAATCTTCAAACGGCACCTTGTGAAGATTACCACAATCTTCACCCTTGAAGAGCACCACACTCTTCAACACCTCAACAAGAAGATTACCACAATCTTCTTACACCTAACACCTAGTTCACCCAAGTGTGTTCTTACCACAAGAACACTCACAAGGATATCTTGTATTTGAATGACGACCACAAATTCAAGATTACAACTCAATAATTGATAATACAATAGAGTGCAAGTGCAATCAAGAATAGCCTAGACCTCAAGAATGTGAAAGTGAATAGCTAGGCAAATTACAACAAGAAATAAGACAATATAAGAACAAGTGTATCCTTGAGTGTATCTTGTTGTGTTGTAGTTTTCTCTCTTGTTGTGTTGCTTCAATTCTTCCTCTATTTATAGAAGATATCTTGTACATGATAGGCTCCTCTTGGGGACATGAATTCTTTAAAAAATTGCAAGACAATTGAAGAAAAGAGTTGTTAGAAACCAATCCCACAATTTAGGGAAAAGTTTTCTGCTGCACAACGGTTAGAATTTTCTTTGTCAAACTTGAGCGACCGGTCGCGCACAAATAGACGTTTGAAAATGAGAAAACACATTTACACAGGGCGACCGGTCGACGGGGGGTTCGACCGGTCGACCCCATGCGCAGCCGGTCGAGTAAGACCAAAAAACGAGTCCAGGAAGCTCTGTTTCAGAAATTGCTCCCAGGCACCGGTCGACCCCCGGTCGACCGGTCGACCACACCGGTCTACCACCCTGTTGACCGGTCAACCAGCCTTTTTTCAGCAAATAGCTTATTCACTGTTTTTCACAACTTTTAGGTACGAGATGCCCTATAGGGTGACCGATTCGCCTTAAAACAAAAGTGTTGTCCAATTTTATATCGAAAATAAACTTCAAGAAATACTCCGAAAAATAGTAAAAATATTTTAGACCGATTGGGAGTATTAGGACAACATTTTAGAAACATTGTTTTGGTGTAAAAATACATTAACAAAAAATCATTAAAAGTGTTGTCCAATTTTTGTCGAAAATAAAACTTGAAGAAATACTCCGGAAAATATTAAAACCATTTTAAATCATTTAGGAGTATTTGGACAACCTTTAAAACCATTGTTTTGGTGTAAAATCAAAATCATCAAAATCATGATAAAACCATTTATCAAACACCTTCCCCCTCAACAGACTTCCCTTTCTTCTCTCTTATTACTTCCTCAGCTGTCTTTCCCTTCACAGCTGTTTCCTCCTTCTCAGCTTCAGATCCTTTCAAAGACCTTTTAGGTATTCCTCTTCCCCTTTTTGGCATCATCAAAGGAGAGAGGAACCCCTGGAAACAAGCTAGCAAGCAAGAAGTCTAGTCTGCTGATAGCCGAGTTCTGCTTCGAATCTGCTGCGGAGTATGCTGCACGGACCTCAGAGCGAGTAGTGTTGGATTCAGCTTTGACCAACTTCATCTCAGCCATGAGAAGACTGAATTTTCGATCCATGTTCTCTTCCACACGCAAGAGCTCGTTCTTATTTTGCTCACGCAACAACTTTATCTCAAAGTGTGAGATTCATGCATTTGTTCAATGTGCTCTTGCAATTTTGTCTTTGCATCGGCATTCTCATTTCGCTGGATCAACAACTTGTTGAACAATGTTCTCAAATATCGAGCTTGTTCCACACGCATTGTTTTCGTTGTTGCCACCACTCACGGATCCCCGACTATTATGCCTCTCAAATCGAAAGTGAGGTTGGCGTCCCCGTTATCGGCCTCATGTCTAGTGAGGCTGGTGCCTCTCCATCTCTGTTCAATCTCAGCAAATAAGGCTTTGAACACCTCCCGAACTTCTCGGTTGTTACCTTTGTTTGGTGACGGCCAAGCAGCGTCAAAGTCATAGTCAATCGAACAATGGTGTCGATGGAATGACAGGATCAGTCGTGGAAGCGCTCGCGATCTTTGTCTGCAGGTTCTTCAGGGAGGTCGGTACTCCGGAGAGAAGGAAATGATTCTACGAAAGGATCATCACGGGCAATCGGAATCTGTTCAATGATAATTGGTGCTCGTGAAGTCCCTTGTGGAGTCGAACTCCTGACTGGGAGCCTACGCAGTGGACTCTGTTTGATTGTGGTGCATTTGTGAAGTCGACCCGACAGCTTTCGAGCCTCGGTTGTCTCAACGCCTTCGTTGGTCTCGGTGGTTTTTCCAAATGAGTTGATCGGTCCTCGGCCTTATCGGAAGTGTCATCGGACGATGATGAGATTTCCATGGGTGGCTCATCATCAAAGTGGAATGTTTGGCGAGTAGTTTTGAGGTCAGACTTACTCGTGGTTGGAACATCCTCAGTATAGTCTTTGGGATCAGTCACAGGTGATGACTCAGCTTCATCGTCTCCTTCCGATCCCGAAAGGTTACATCGGGATTATCCTCCGGGAATCGTGAAGAGCACTTATCTCCTTTTCGATGGATCAATGATAGCGGAGAGGATGTTCGTAGCTTCGTTTCTACCTCGGAAGTCTCAACCTCCCGTTGGCCTTCATTACCTCCTGCAGCTTTCAATCAGAGCGGGGGCATTGGACATCCCTTTAGATAGTGTCATTTGTCTTGGGGTCTTTCGAGGTGGCATCCATTGGACTCTCAACTCCATGGATTGCACTTTCATCGCCTGAGTGTTAACTCCCGGCGCGTTCCTTCCGCGTGCCTCGACCGCATCGCAGAGCGTCATTAGCTCAGCAGAGCGATTGACACTTCATTGAGACAGTCACAAGCAATCGCTCGAGCCTCGTCGATGACAACTTGTGTATTCATTTGTTGTTCCTTCTCCACTTCGCCTCCGAGATGCATTGTGGAGTCAGCTCGCAGATTCTCCGACCTTGCCGCGGTGGAGGAGTTTCCCTTACCGGGCACACCAACCGAGTGACTTGGAATGGGGTCACTTGTGTCTCGGACTCATTTTGTTTCCACCGAGTATTCGGTAGTTGGGGTAGGTGGTAAGACACCTTCATTAGGGGTTGGCTCGATGGGGTCCCCATAATCCCGGTTTCATCGCCATTTCCCTTAATACCTTCCTCTCGAATGAGTGGGAAGTGGTGGAAGAACAACAACGTGGCAATATCGCACCACTCCCATTGGGTCTATCTCCACATTTGTGATTTGGAGGACTCTCCGGTCCCTCCATCATTCTTTGCTCATGAAGGATTCTCGATTCTTGCATTGCTTGCTGCATTTGCAATTCTTCCGTGGCGAAAGAATAGGTCCAGATCCTCATCACTTTCTCGAGACGGCGTCAAGGTGAGGGTGTGTATGATCGGTGGTGCGGTGAGAGGCGGATGATGGCCTTCTCACGTGCATCGTGTCTCATTGCTCTAGCCCGTTCATTTTCTTTTCGAATCTGCAGTATATTGATGCAATTATCCTCATCAAGGGCTTGCGGACACGGTGTCCACCTCAAGAAACCTCGAAGAGTTCTTCTTCTTCAAAGAATGAACTCGGTCTTTCAAACCGCACTGGATAGGCTCGGCTTCCATTTTCTCCACTCTCGCAGACGATTTTGGATGTCCGGATACAATGGAGAGTACATGATTACATCGTCTTCATCATTCTCTTGCCGCCCTCGTTTCGGGGATTAGGGGTAGCAAACTTCGCCTGCCGACATCTTGATAGCCTGTTACGGTGGAGAAATGCCATCCACAAAGTGATTGATTGTCTCTCTGTTCCTTGTTACTCAGTTGTTTGTTTCTATTTGGGTCTTGACTTGCTCTGGCTGATTGGCCTCAAGCAGACTTGGCCGTTTCATCGATCACATCCGGAGACTCTACTTCTCCAGTAGTCTCGGAGTATCTTCTCCGGTGAGTGGTCGACTAATTTTGGTTTCTCAAGCTCGAACGCTTGAAAATTCTTCTTCTTTTTGTTTGTACCGCAGGGATTTCCGGTTCGGATAAGGTTTCTTCGAGTCTGGGGCGGGGGCCGGTCCGTTGTCTTCTTCTTAGAGTCGCCATCTTGGCTTATCGATTCTCCTTTTCTTGACGATAGGAGAAGGTATTTGAGATTCCTTCTCATTTGCGGCCGCAGCAAAGGAGACAGTGGTGGGGCGGAGTGACTTGGCAAGCAAGGCGGGAGTAGATTTCTTTTTCTTTGTTGCGGGGCGTGATCTTCTTAGCAAATTGCGGGCAACCTTCTTCTTTGGTGGAGAGGAGACAGATTGTACCTTTAGTGGTGGTGATTCCCCCTCACTGTGACGCCTCTCTTAGCGTAGGCTCTCTTTCGTGCGCGGAGAGGTTTGATCGGAACATCCTCTTGTTGACATGGAATGCCTTTCCATGTCGAAGAGGACTTTCTTTACTTCCATTATTCGGCCAATCACCAGCCGTATCCCGAGGAACCTCCAAACGTTCCATCCTCCTTGAAGGATTTGTTCCCAACGTTCGCAGAGTCTGCTGTAGACAAACTCAGCCCGATTCACTTTTCTGTTCTTCAATGATCGCAGCCATTACGATCAACTTTGCTTTGATACGGTGGTCAAAGTCGCCAAATTTGATATCTATGCATTTGGCAACGATGTCCAGAATTTGTGGTAGTCCTCCTTCAGCCACCTCTTATTAGTTTTGTGTAGACTACTTTCTCAAGATACTTGGACTGGCTACTTCATTCCAAGCAAAAGCAGATTAGGTCAACATCGCTTCATTAATTTCCGACACTCCTTCCGCCAGAACAAGCGGTGTTACGCCAAATCCTAGCAGAATGATGAACTCCTTTCCATGAACAGAGGACTTGATGCCCTCATTGTGAACCTCGGTGTTCACGTAGAACTGTGCGACCTCTTTCACATAGGTCATCGAAAACTCCAACGCTTTAAACGGTTTCACCCAGGACGTTTCCGTTTCCAAAGCAATCTTCTTCACTAGGGTGTCGTCGGACCCCTGTTTCACCATACCATCGAAATCCACAGTAGACCCAGTGTGGATTTGCTTTCCTAGCTTGACAAAATCATGAGTGGATGCCATTTCTCAGTATTTTACCGAGCGAACCTTAGAAAATGATCCAGGATTGAAAGGGTTTTGAGAGAAAATTTTACTTTTGCTTTCGAGAGAGAGATGAACAATATTTGGTAAAGTGAGAGAGAAACGGACGAAATGGTTTAAGTATGGTTCATGAAAGGACGTGCAAGTGGTTTTTGAATTGTGATCAAAACCAACGGCTTAGATCTTGCACGCTGATTTGCATTTAATGTCTCGTATTTAATGCGGCAGCATTTATATTCAATCATAAGCTTGGTGTGCAGCTTTTGCCTGTACACGTCATAATTATGCTGACATCATTTTAAAAAACATTCCCGCTTAGTAAAAACGACTGCGTTTTGTCACTTTGCTCATAAATGACTCAGCTTGTCCCTTAGCTGATTTAACTCTTCTTTCCTCGCTTGTAATACTCAGCTGTTAGCTAACTCGGTACAACTGTCTTTCCAATACGGCTGATTCACTTAGCTGATTTAAGAGTTCAACTCTTTTTCCCCTTTTCGTGTTTCATTTCTTTTCTTTGAGTCTTCTGAGTGTCAACTCAGCTCAATTAACCCTAACTCATGCTTGAGTTCTTCAAATCTTGACTCACATAATGGTTTTGTGAATATGTCACCAATCGCTTATCGGTTGAAATATATTCCAAGGTGATGTCCTTCTTTTCAACATGATCTCTTATGAAGTGATATCTCGACATCGATATGCTTTGTTCTTGAGTGCAACACAGATTTTGAGTGATTGCAATTGCACTTGTGTTATCACACATGATTGGAATTTCCTTTTCTTCAACTTCATAGTCTCTCGGATCTTTGTCTCATCCATAGGACTTGGGCACAATTTTGCCCGCAACTATGTATTCTCGTCACCGTGTAGAGGTGGCTATTGAATTTTGCTTTTTGCTAAACCAGGAAATTAGCCTATTTTCCAAGCATTTGACATGTGCCTCGAGGTGCTCTTTCCGTCAACTCTACATCCAAAGATAGTCGAGTCAATAGCCAATTAGCTTGAATCCACCTTTCTTTGGATACCATAAGCCAACTTCGCTTCCTTTCAAATATCTCAAGATCCTCTTGGTCATGCGGTCATGTGGCTTTCTTTTGGAGCAGATTGAAATCTTGCACATACACCTACAAAGAAAGGTGATGTCGGCCCGCTTCTTTGTGAGATAAAGCAATGATCCAATAAGTGCTCAGTATCTTGTTTGATCTCTGTCTTGCCATCCGCATCCATATCCATTTTGATGATGTATCCATTGGTATTTTTGAAGACTTCTTTTCCATACCAAATTTCTTCATTAAATCTCTGGTGTATTTTGTCCGACTTATGAAGGTTCCATCCTTGTTGTTTCACTTGGAGTCAAGGAAGAATGTCGATTCTCCCATCATGCTCATTTCAATTTGCTTTGCATAAGATTTGAAAATTTATCACACATGACTCTTTGTTTGTGGATCCAAAAATAATATCATCCACATATATTTGAACAAGCAGTATACTCTTCCTATCTTGAATTCTGAATAGTGTTCTGTCCACTTTGCCTTTTGTGAATCCGTTTCCAGTCAAGAATTGTGACAATGTATCATACCATGCCGGGTGCCTGTTTCAACCCATATAGAGCTTTCTTGAGTTTGTATACTTTATCTCCAAGAATCTTCTGCTCAAATCCTGGAGGTTGTTCAACATACACTTCTTCTTCCAATAAACCATTGAGAAATGCACTTTTTACATCTATTTGGTATACAATAAAGTTCTTGTGAGCTGCATAGGCAAGAAACATCCTTATGGCTTCCAATCTTGCCACAAGAGCAAATGTTTCATCAAAATCTATCCCTTCTTCTTGGCAATATCCTTTGGCTACCAATATTGCTTTGTTTCTTACCACGTAACCTTCCTCGTTCATCTTGTTTTACGAACACCCATTTAGTGCCAATAACATTTTGATGGGTGGGTCTTTGAACCAATTCCCATACTTTATTTCTTTCAAACCGATTGACTCTTCTTGCATAGCTTGAATCCAATGTGTGTCATCCAATGCTTGTGACATATCTTTAGGCTCTATTTGTGAGATGAAGCATGTGAACATTGCTTCTTGTTGAGTTCGGATCTCGTTTTGACACCTTCTCTTACATCTCCAATAACTAGTTCTCGTGGATGGTCTCTCACCCATCTTACATCGATTGGAGTAAGTTATTTGGATTGATCGTCTTGCGGTGTTTTGTGTTATTTTGATCAGCTCTCTCATCATCACTCACCTACAAATTTTCCATTGTCTTTGAGATTGACTATCTCATCTTCATCCGGGTTTATAATTCTAGCTTGACTTCAAAGATAGGGACTCTTCTCGCATGGTTGGTTGATTTGACTTATCGGTGACTCTTCAATGTCTTCTCCATTTACATTTGGCTCATCAAACACCACATGAATGGATTCCTCTGTAACCATAGTCCTCTTGTTGAGTACTCTGTAGGCTTTGCTTTCATCTGAGTATACTAAGAAGATACCTTCATCAGCTTTAGCATCAAAAGCCTTTAAATTTTCTTTGCCATTGTTATGGATGAAGCGTTTGCATCCAAATATTCTGAAGTATGCAACATTTGGCTTTCTCCCTGTCCAAATCTCATAGGGAGTCTTTGTCAGCTGTCTGTTTATCATGCATCTATTTTGAGTGTACCATGTTGTGTTTATTGTTTCAGCCCAAAATCTTTTAGGTAGCCCTCCTTCAGCTAACATGGTCCTTGCTGCTTCTTTGAGAGTTATATTCCTTCTTTCTGCAACTCCATTCTGCTGTAGAGTCCTTGCTGCAGATAATTCATGACCAATACCATTTTCAATACAATACTGAGTTATTATACCATTGACAAACTCGGTTCCCTCACGATCTTATTTTGATAATGGTTTGACTTTTCTCATTTTGGATTCTTTTCATCGATTGTGGTAGTTTTCGCAGAGTTTCTTTCTTCTTACACATGAATATTGTCCACGTATATCTTGAGTAGTCATCTACTACCACCAAGGTGTATTGCTTCCCACTTATGCTTCTTTGGTTCAATTGGACCAAATAGATCCATATGTAAGTGCAATATTGTTGTTGAAGATGGACATGTCTTTTCTTTGAATGATGATTTGATTTGTTTTCCCTTCGACATGCATCACATATACTCTCCTTCTTGTATCTTCGAGTCCGGAAGTCCTTCCACAAGATTTATTTCGCAAGCTTGTTAATTGTTTTGAAATTCGGGTGACTCTTCTGTACCCGTACCAACTTGATTTGTGTTTCTTTGCTAGTAGACAAGTGATTGGTGTTGCGATTGACCAATCTACCATATACATGTTCTTTTGTCTGCATCCTTGCAACACAACCTCATAGGATTCAGTGTCCTTAATTTGGCATATACCCATGTTGAATCCAACATTGTAGCCTTTGTCACAGAGTTGGCTAATACTCAACAGATTGAATTTGAGTCCTTCAACATATGCAACATCTGTGATTTCTAATCCATTTTTCTTGATGGATCCAATGCCTCTTATTTTTCCTGGAGCTTCATTTCCTCCAAATATGACTTTTGCACCTCTGACTTCCTTGAATTTTGATAGATTTTTCTTATTATCTGTCATGTGCCTGGAACAACCATTATCCATGTACCAGGTTCCTTGGCACTCAGATGTTCCTTGAACCTGCAATCAAGGAAATTAAGTTTTAGGTACCCATACTTGCCTGGGTCCTGAGGGGTTAGTACTGTAAGATGATCCAACCAACCTATAGCCAAATGATTTGACTCTAAGGGGTTGCCATCTATCAGCGCCATAATCATAATTAATTTTGGCAAATTTCTTGGGGATTCTAGGTTCATACAAATTGTCTCTTTTGTCTGTATGCCTGTGTATGTGTTTTAGCAATTGTCTTCTTTGGGTAGTTGTGATATCTCTGAGTGTAGTGCCTATGTGCATATGTGTGCTAATGAAAGCTCATGTGCCTTTGGAATGGCCCTTGCTGAGTTCTAGGCCTTTGCCACTTAGACTTATATTCCATAGGTCTTTGCTGAAAGTTCACATTATCCCAATCAGCTTGGCTTGAGTACTTTCTACCATTCCCATCATATGTGTTTCTTTTATAGAACTTCCTGGGGTTTTGGTAGCTCTGTTTCTTCTTCACGAGTATTTCTGTTTGGAGTTTTGAGGAACTGGTGGATTTCTTCTCATTTGTCCTCTCAAAGACACTCAATCGGTCGTTTTCCTTTTCCTTTATAACCAAGGCCGGTTTGCTTGTGATTGTGCTTTGGAATAAATGTGTGTGCACCATTTGGAGTTTTGGATTTTTGAGATACTTCATTACTTGAAGATCCTTTTTCCAAAATCACTTTTGGAGCTTGACATAGCACGGAGGAATTAAATCCTAAGCCTGTCTTGTCTCCACATTCTCTTTGGCTCATAATAAGATCATCCAATGATTTAGATGCCTTAGTGAATGAGGCAATCACATTTTTGAGGTCATTTTCCTCTTTTCTATAGCAAACTATCTCTCGCTTTATTAGCTTAGCATTTCAACCTTTAGACTTTCATTCTCATCGCCTATTTGACTTAGAGTACTCGGCTCCTTAGTCATTTGTGAGTTTCGCTCTTGAGTAGTCGTTTTCCTCATTTAGTAGTGTGTGTGAGGATTTAATGTGTTCAAAGTCTTTCATCATTTTGCCTAATGAATCATAAAGATCAGTGGGTGATGAAGTGTGTGTGTCATAGTCACTATCACTAGAACCGAGTGTGATGAATTAGAGTGTACCTCATCTTCTTGGTCGGGTTGGTCTTGTTCCTTGGCCATCAAACAGATCAAGGCTTTTTCTTCGTGAGTCACTTGAGTAGTCCACTTCACTACTCTCGAATCATTTGTGTCTTTTGACTTGGGTTGTCTCGTAGATCTCTGCAGCCCAACATTGCTTTTTCTTTTCTTGTCTTCTTTCTCTAAAGACCTTTCTTTCTTCTTCATTCCTGTATTTGTTGACTACAGGATATGGGCAATCAATGGCATAGTGACCTGGTTGCATAGTTCAAAGATAGATTTTCAACCTTTTGATCGCTCTTTTTCCATTCTTGGATTGTCAACCCTTTGATATTCAACTTTTTGATGCTCGCTCTCCTGGTTGGCCTATCTTCCCTTGACTTGGAGGAGCCGAGTGTCTTCCTCGAGGATTCGCCCTTGTCTCTCTTGTAGTTCTTATTGAAGAACTTGTTAAACCTTTTAACCATCGTAGCTATTTCCTCTTGGTCAATGACTTCTTTGACCTCGGCTCTCTTGCCATCCTTAACAATTAGAGCAAAATTTGTTTTGGGCACACTGTTGTCTCCTCCTGGTCTTTTTTCTCACTCAAATTCGTAGGCTTTGAGATCCGAGAATAGCTCATGGTTGGATGTCTTGGATAGGTCCATGGAATGTCTTAGTGCCATGACCTTCATTTCCCATTCAGGTGGGAGACTTCTTAGAATCTTCATACACATTTCCTTCGTGTATATTCTTTTCCAAGTGCAGATAGCTCGTTGGTAATTTCTGTAAACCGAGCATCCAGTTGATCCAAGGTCTCTCCTGTGATCATTTTGAAATTCTCAAATTTCTGTACAGCAACCGATAGTTTATTTTCCTTGATTTGCTCTGAGCCTTCACAAATCAATGTTAGCTTGTCCCAGATTTCTTTAGCCGTTTTGCATGATTTGACTTTATTGAACATGGCTTTGTCCAAGGTATTGTAAAGAATGTCCTTGGCCACATTGTCCAAGTTATATCTTTTTCTGTCATCATTTGTCCATTCAGCTCTTGGTTTTTCAACCATGACTGGTCTGGGAGCAACATCCTCTTCACCTTCAGCTGCAGCTCTCCTTACAATTGTGTTCACCTTCAAAATTTGCAGTGGCCCATCCTCTATCACTATCCACATCTCATCGTGTAATCTTTGATAGATGAGCTGCATACGAATTTTCCAATCATCAAATTCTTCAATTGTGAACATAGGGATGCGTGTCAAATTTGCTTCCATGATAATAACTTTTGCTGGTAAAAAGAGTTTTGAAAGATCAAGTACTAAAACAGATTTTGAAAAATTTGGAGATCTAGTTCAAGAACTGAGACGGAAGGCTCAATGAACCAACCGCTCGACGATACCACTTGTAGGTCCCAAGGGGTGTGAGTGTAAGGTTTAGAAGGGGGGGTTGAATAAACCTTACCAACTTTTCGATTTAGTCCTTTTAAATATTCAGAGTTAATACTTCACAGCTGCGTCCTTGATGGACATCTAAGTTAGTTAATCAGCAGAGTTAGTCACTCAACAGCACTGACTCGAGCCGTTGATAGAATAACTTAGTTGTTTTGACTAAAGACTTAACTCGATTGTGATTTGTTTTATTGGAAGACTTAACACCCTTGAATTTGGTTAAGTTTGTTTTAATACTTGGTTTTAGCACTCAGTTGATTATCAATTGGATACCAAATTTATCGCAGATATATAAATAAGATACGTAAATTAAAGTCTTTGAAATGTAAATGACACAATAAGTTTTTATAGAGGTTCAAGATGGGGTAATTCTTCTACTCCTCTCTTCTCCAACTCTGGAGGAATCCACTAAGTATTGATCAATATACGAGTGGTTAATGATCCCGATACAAGTCTTGATCACACAACCGACTTGATCCTTTGGGACTCACCGGAGATGCCTTGGTCACTCAAGCCAAGCTCTCGCACGACTCGGCTTCTTCACAGGGCTTTGCTTGCTACTATCTGACCCACTTGCTCAAGCTTCTTGGATTTGATCACGAAGCCCTCCAAAAACTTGAGACTGGTTCGACCTTGAACCTTCCTACAATCCTTCGTGGAATGTAGACTCCTTGATTTTTCAAATGGTTCCTCTTCAACTGATAGAAGTTGTCTTTCCTTCACATGTGAGTGTTGGATTGATTTCTTTCGTAATGTAGGCTTGAGGATTAGTCTTGAATGACTTGAGAATATTTGTTGGTTACGATTCAAAATGTTTTCTTGAATGTTCGTGATTCAGGTAATCAAGGTAACCCTTTCTCAAATAAATTCCTCAGCCTTTTATAGTGATCTTTCAAAAATCTGCCCGTTGAAGAGATAGGCTTATTTTTGAAAGTCACTTGTGGTCGTTGGCTTGTCTTGTTGCGCTTCTTGAAATTGCCACTTCCTCGTATGAATGATTCTTTCGACTTTTCGAGTTCGACATGGTGCAGTGCTTCCCATTGGTTTATTCCTTTTGCACGCTTTCTCGGGATCGAGCACTTCAAGAAAGACAAGATAGAGGTATTACTTGTTTAAGTAAATCTCTTGATTGCGGCAACAGATCTCTTTGATTGTCTTGACTTGATCGCATTTTCTTAACATCCCAGGTGACTTCGAGTCGACTTCCAATCATTTGATGACTCTTCCGTCACTTCAACTCGAGACTTGGTTGTCTTGAGTTGACTTGATCGATACTTCACTCACCGTATCTCACCGCACCTTGATCGAGTTCCTGTCTTTCTCTTTCTTTTTGTTATACTCACCGCTTTGCAATGAGTCTTCCTTCTAGTCTCCGTTGTCTTCTTGCATGTTTAGGCATAGTTGACTTAACTCACTTGACCAAATTTCTATCTATTACAATGCAGTTTACAACAAAAATGGGGTGCCAACTTCCTATTCTAAGTTTTACATGGCATTCATCAAAATCTACAAAATAATTTCCCAACAGTTCGGCCTAATGCATGACCCGTGCGTCAGACCGTGCTCAGATGCGAACAAACCGACTGACACACGACCCGACGCACGGGTCGTGCGTCCGCCCGTGCTCGGATGCGTGCACTCCCAGGTTGACAATTCCAATTAATTAATTACAATAATTAATTTATTAATTATTTTAAAGATTTTTGGTCCAAAAAGAATAAGGGCCAAAGCCCAGGCCCACGACCCGGACCGGGCCAAGCCGACCGGTAGCGGCGGCGCATGCGTGTGTGCTTTGAACCAAACCCACAAGCATGTAGGTCCTCACCCCTTTAAAAACTTGGGTGCCCCCAATGGCCCAAACCCATAAGTCCAACTTGGGATTTATTAAGTGTGCAAATTTTGCCTCATTTTCCTATGTGGGATGGAGCATTTCTCCTTCCCCACATTTCTCCTATTGAAGAGTATCCTGTCATACTCCACCCTTTCGGTGTAGGAATCATTAAAAGTCTTAAACTTAACATCACCACATTCAGCAGGTTTTCATTCACTTGGATGTATCGAGAATGAGCTAACACATTTTCCAAGTGTTCAGCTGAACATTCATAACTTAGTTGTCCCATTGAACCAAGGTCTTGGGATCTCCAATTCACAAGGTTGGGTTACCGCTATGAATATTCTTTAAGTTGTGGATTTTAAACCCATTCCCCTTAACAGTTTATACAATTGATCTCGATTTATGCCTTTTGTAATCGGATCCGCAAAATTTTCCTTTGACTTCACGTAGTCAACCGAAATAACCCCATTCGAAATCATCTATCCAATGGTATTGTGTCTTCGACGTATATGTCTAGACTTACCATTATACATACTACTTTGTGCCCTTCAAATTGCTGATTGACTATCACAGTGTATCATCACAGCAGGCATAAACTTATTTCAACAAGGAATATCCTCTAAGAAGTTTCTAAGCCATCCGCTTGTTCTCTAGCTTTATCCAAAGCAATGAACACGGATTCCATAGTGGATCGAGCTATGCACGTCTGCTTAGAAGACATTCATGACACCGCTCCTCCACCTATTGTGAAAACAAATCCACTTGTGGACTTGGAGTCTTTTGTGTCTGATATACAATTGGCAACACAATATCCTTCTAATACTGCTGGATATCTCGTATAAAGTATTCCATAGTTCATGGTATACTTTAAATATCTAAATACCCTTGTCACGGCTTTCCAGTGATCCATACTCGGGTTACTTGTGGACATACTTAGTTTACTCACTGAATATGCAATATCTGGACGTGTACAATTTGTTAAGTACATCAGACTGCCAATTACCCTTGCATATTCCAGCTGAGAAACTGGTTCGCCTCTATTCTTGGCCAAGTGTAGACTTAGATCTATAGATGTCTTAGCCGGAGGACTATCAAAAGCATTAAACCTTCTAAGTATGCTTTCGACATAATGAGACTGTGATAAGACAATTCCATCTGAAGTCCTAGAGATTTTAATCCCTAATATAACGTCCGATAATCCCATATCCTTCATGTTAAAGTTCCTTTTTAACATGATCTTAGTATTCATGATTGAATCACGACTACTACCCATAATCAACATATCATCCACATAAAGGCATACTATGACGTAATCACTTGTAGTACCTTTAATGTTGACACACTTGTCACATTCATTGATCTTGAAACCGTTTGACTTCATAGTCGAGTCAAACTTTTCATGCCATTGCTTAGGTGCTTGTTTTAGTCCATAAAGTGACTTAACAAGTTTACACACATTTCACTCTTGACCGGGTGCAACGTACCCCTCGGGTTGTTCCATATAGATCTCCTTTTCAAGTTCACCATCCAAGAAGACAGTCTTAACGTCCATTTGATGTATCTCAAGGTTATGCAAAGCTGCAATAGCAATGAGAACACGAATGGACGTAATCCTCGTGACAGGAGAATATGTATCGAAGAAGTCACATCCCTCCTTTTGTCTAAACCCTTTAGCTACCAAACGGGCTTTATACTTATCAATAGATCCATCTGCTTTATACTTCCTTTTAAGAATCCACTTGCATCACAAAGGTTTGCAACCCAGTGGGAGATCAACCAACTCCCAAGTGTGATTTTGCATGATGGAATCTATCTCATTATTGATAGCTTCTTTCCAGATATGAGCTTCTGGACTAGACAATGCTTCTTGAATAGTTCTGGGTTCGTTTTCTAACATATAAGTTAGAAAATCAGGACCAAAAGACTTAGCTACTTTCGTCCTTTTACTGCGTCTTGGTTCCTCTTCATCATCACTTTGAGGTAACCTTGCAGTTTCATAAGTTCATTTACTCGAGCTTTCTTCTTTCCGTTCTTTGTTCGGAAAGATATTCTCAAAGAATACATCATTCCTTGATTCAATGATCATACCTTCATTTATATCAGGAATAGCTAACTTGTGCACTAAAAAATGATATGCACTACTATTGTTAGCATATCCAATGAAAGCACAATTGATCGTCTTCGGACCGATTCTAACTTGTTTCGGCTTAGGTACTTCGACTTTAGCCAAACACCCCCACACTTTGATGTATTTATATGACGGTTTACGTCCCTTCCATAACTCATATGGAGTTTTGTTTTTACCTTTGTGTGGAATCTTATTAAGGATGTAGTTTGCAGAAAGTATGGCTTCCCCCCACAAGTTTTGGGGTAAGCGAGAACTTAACAATCGAATTCATCATCTCCTTAAGAGTACGATTTTTGCGTTCTGCAACTCCATTTGATTGAGGTGAGTAGGGAGCAGTCATTTGATGAATTATACAGCTTCCGAGCAAAATTCCTCAAACGGAGCAACATACTCTCCGCCTCTATCACTTCGAATCATCTTAATTTTCAAATTAAGCTGATTTTCAAATTCATTCTTATAAGTTTTAAAAGCTACTAAAGCTTCATCTTTGCTTTTCAAAAGATACACATAGCAATATCTTGTGCAATCGTCTATAAACGTTATGAAGTATTTTTTCCCACCTCAAGTTTGCACAAGTTTTAAAACACATACATCTGTATGAATTAACTCGAGTGGTTTGGTACTTCTCGTTACCGAATGAAAGGTGTTTTGGCCAACTTTGCTTCAACACAAATTTCGCATTTGTCTTGTGAATCGATTTTAAACGTATGTATTAATTTCAGATTCATTAACCTTTTATTTGTGTTGAAGTTTACGTGTCCTAATCTATCATGCCATAAATTAGAATATTCCAACAAGTAAACAGAAGTAACATTTTTATTCTTCGCCTCTTGGCGGAAAACAGACATTACAAACATCTTAAACAAGCCCTTATCAAGGTAGCCCTTACAAAGAAATTGACCATTCTTGGTCATTACAAACTTGTTGGACTCAAACACTAGTCTAAACCCGGCCTTGCTAAGCAAAGGACCAGAAACCAAGTTCTTGCGGATGTTCGGGACATGCAGCACATCTACAAGCGTAAGCTCCCTTCCGGAAGTCATCTTAAGCACAACCTTCCCAAGCCCCACGACGTTGGAAGTCGAAGAGTTCCCATGAACAGTTTCCTTCCATTAATCAGAGTGTATGAGGAGAACATCTCTTTGTCGGCACAAATGTGACGAGTAGCCCCGGTATCTATCCACCACTCCCTTGGGTTATCCACCATATTGGCTTCAAACACAACGACAGTGAGATCGAGCTCCAACATGTCGATTGGAACCGATTTGTCCTCCGTCACATTGGCTTGTTGGTTGCCACCTTGACTGTCCTTTTTCGGGTATCGGCAATCCTTCGCCATGTGGTTCGGTTTGCCACAGTTGTAGCAATTACATTGAACTTTTTGGCCTTTTCCTTTTCTTTCTCGGAGTGCTTGCGTTTCTTGCTAGTGCTCGATTCAGCAAGATTGGCCTTGGCCTTCATTCTAGACTTACTGGATTTAACCTCTGATTTTTGGTTGTCTCCTTCGATCCTAAGCGAACAATCAGATCCTCAAGCCCCATCTATTTTCGCTTGTGCTTGAGGTAATTTTTGAAATCCTTCCACTATGGCGGCAACTTTTCGATTATTGTAGCCACTTGAAAGGATTCATTCAAAATCAGCCCTTCAGACACTAAGTCGTGAAGTATGATTTGAATTTCCTGAACTTGGTTGATCACCGTCTTGGTGTCAACCATCTTGTACTCGAGGAATTTGCTGACAACAAATTTCTTTGTGCCAACATCTTCCATTTTGTACTTCTTCTCCAAAGAATCCCACAATTCCTTGGACGTATTGAACGTGCTATAGACATTATAGAGGGTGTCGTCTAGCCCGTTCAGCACATAGTTGCGACACAGAAAATCGTTGTTATGCCAAGCATCCACATCGATTCTCCGGTTGTTGTCGATTTCTTCATCGCCTATGGAGGGGGGATCGTCCTTCAGAAAATGGGATAACCCCAGGGTGGTAAGATAAAATAGCATCTTTTGTTGCCAACGTTTGAAATCGGCGTCGGAAAACTTGGGCGGCTTTTCGCCGTGAGCGGGAGCAACAATCATTGGTGTGAACAAGATTGAATTTGATGCCATCGTCTTCAACAGAAATGAATATTTCGTCTTGCGATTGTTAGGAGAATAGTGTATGGTTTCTGTTTCGAAAGAAAATGGCTGGTGTTTTTAAGTGTATGGCTAAGTAGAGGCCTGAATTATATCCAATCTCCGCAAGATGAAATACGCCCGTATACCGAGTGTTTATGGTTCCGACGCTCGTTTCTAAGATACAACGACTTTTACTGTTACGGTTAGCAGCACTAGAAAAATCGGAACTACAACGAACAACAAGAGTTTCTGAACTTCAAGCTAAGAAGGAGGAAATGAATCAATATGCAGAATGCAATGATCGATTTTAACTTGATGATAATTTTCATTTTTTTCATTCAGTCAGCAGGGGTCGAATAATACAGGCCTCAGGTGCCCCATATGGAAAGATCACGTCTTTTGGCTCGAAAAGACACATTTTGCATTGACAGACGCATCTGTTCATCGACGCACGACCCGTGCACGGATGCACGAAGGTTCGGCCTGACGCATGACCCGTGCGTCAGCCCGTGCTCAGATGCGAACCAAACCGACTAACGCACGACCCGATGCACGCCCGTGCTCGGATGCGTGCACTCCCAGGTTGACAATTCCAATTAATTAATTACAATAATTAATTAATTAATTAATTATTTTAAAGATTTTTGGTCCAAAAAGAATAAGGGCCAAAGCCCAGGCCCACGGCCCACGACCCGGACCGGGCCGAGCGGGCCGGCAGCGGCGGCGCGCGCGTGTGTTCTTGGAACCAAACCCACAAGCATGTAGGTCCTCACCCCTTTAAAAACTTGGGTGCCCCCAAGGGCCCAAACCCTTAAGTCCAACTTGGGATTTATTAAGTGTGCAAATTTTGCATCATTTTCCTATGTGGGATGGAGCATTTCTCCTTCCCCACATTTTCCATTTTCCATACCATTTATTTGTATTAAGTGGCTAACTTCTAGCATTAATTTCTCATTCACCCGGAATTGGTTTTGAGAAATTCCAAATGTTATTCTCATCTACTCTCTTAGAATAATTTTTACAAATAATTTAATTTCATTTTTCACTAATGGAAACCACTTAATTATTTGGTCAAAATCGGGTCAACACCCATTTTACCAAGACCAAATTCCAATAAGGCGTGCCAACTACATGATGGTAACCCCCTGGGAAGCTGCTCTCAGGGTGCGTGTAAGTGAGGACAAAGCGCGCTGGAAAGACTCGTATAGATTCGTGGGGACAATCATCAATCTAGAAGACGGATTGTTACCTACAAGCTACACAAATAGGGAGAAAAATTGTTGTATGTGGAGTGTGTGGATTGAGTGAAAAGGAGAAAATATCAAATACTCACTATACTACATTTTTCTATATAAGACTCAAGAGTGAAAAAAGATACTGAGGTTACGAATGACATATTTGAAAGGAAAGTATTAATATTTTTTAGGGAAACAGTAAATACTTTTTAGGAAGAAAATTAATACTTTTCAAGGAAATTACTAATACTTTTAAGGAGAAACATTGATACTTTTCAGGAGAGTAACTAATACTTTTCAGAGAAAAAGCTATTACATTTCAGGGGACTACTAAACACTTGGGGAAAAAACTAATACTTTTCAGATGAATTACTAATACTTTTTAGTTCAATATGTAATACTTTTTATTTAAACACGTAATAAATTCACATAAATTTGTAATATTTTTCAGGTTAAGATGCAATATATTTGAAAAAAAACTAATATTTTTTAATTATCATCACACCCGCCTGTTAGCCTAATATTTATGAAAATCCCATGGTTTTTGGGCTGGGTCACATATCGTGTGGAATCTGCCTCAAAAAAATGAGACACATGAGAAATGTCTTATATGAGTTTTGCATATAAAGTCACTTAATTTTACACACATTTTGAATATAATCTATTAAAAACAATTAACCAAGGATAATTTCATTTCCAACCTTATAAATTTCCTATCTGAAAATAATTATTCAAACATACTTCCAGTTTCACACAATTCTCAATGGGAAAAAAAAAAGGCTGAGCCTTTCACTCTTCATGCCTACTCGTCAATGAAAATAACAATTTAACGATGGTCGATTTTTTCTCAAAAAACCTTGTCAACACGTCCATTTTAGCGACAGAACTTTCCGTCGCTATATTTAGCGACGGATTATTTTTTCCGTTATTAAATGTTTAGTGACCAGAAATTTAACTACGGATTTTTCCGTCGTTAATCCATAGGTAAAAAGAATAACGACGATTTTTTTTATGTTTATCCGTCGCTATTTTTAATTTTTCTTGTAGAGTATATTTTAAAGGATTAATTTGAACATATATTTTTAATAGATATTCACACTTTCTTGGCAATGTAAAATACTACAATGAACCTCATATTGTATATACAAGTTCTGAAATTGTAGACCTTGCCATTATGTGCCGATAAGTGCATTATATGTTTATTTGTTTCTTTATTGAATTCAAAAATTTGATAAGATATTTAATTGATATGTAAATTAAATATTATCATGAATGGAATTGTGATATTTTGAAAATTTTATAAAGTATGTTACAAGTTATGGAAGTAAATGTCAATACAGAAACGAAAAATGCATTTCAACTATAATGAGTTATCGCTAAGAAACAGGGGATGCAATGTTAGAAAATTCCAAAAAGACTTCCATATGATTAAATTTAATAGTATTTATCTAAATATATATGTTAAATATGTGTTTTGTTAAAGGAAGTGTTTTAACATAAAGAGACCCTCCTTGATGGTCAAGAGGGGGTTGAAGTTAAAATTTGGAGTTAATAAATAACTTCCTCTTCTTCATTGTGATGGCACCAAAGAACATACAAAACAAAGAAAAATTAGACTTTTATTATTGTTCATCAAGATAAAACATGGATCAATGTAAGAATTAATTTATTTTACGTGGAATCATGAGATTTCTAACATTTCTGACATAAAAAGAATTAAAGGATTTTATTGAAAGAAACCAGAAATCTGTTTCCATGTGATATTAGATCCCCGTTTGGGAAATCATAAATTTCCTACTAAAGTATTTTATTGTTCTTAATGTTGGAAATTTTGGTTTTGATAAAGTGGGTGTCGACCCGACTTTGACCAATTTTTCTGTGGCTAAATATTTAATTCTGGAGGAATTAAATTATATATTATTAATCTACGTTCCGAGTATATGTTCGTAGTATTTTTTATTTCTCAAAACCGAATTTCGGTGAGTGAGAAATTAATACACGAAGGTAGCCACATAATTGGGCATTATGTAAAGATTATTTAAAGGGAGATGAAAGGCTTATGCCTTATCCCACATGGAATACAAATCATAGTTTATCCTAGTTTATTTACTAGAAGGTGTTATTTGTTGTATAAACTATAACACAAGTGGATGATCACAAGTGGATGATCACAAGTGGGCCACGCTGCTGGGCTGCCGCACCCGGCCCGACCTACTGGCGTGGGCTTGGGCTTGGGCGGGCGAGGTCAGGTCCACTAAAGTTTTGCCACTCGAAAATGGGCTCACCAGATTCGAGTGATGTTAATTTGTTAAAGCCCAATGAATCCGGACATTGTAGGTGTCAGATTCGTGTGATCGTTGGAGTTAGTAACTCCTACAAGAGTGATCGGTGAAAAGAGCCCACTACTGCATGTGTTATGGAGTAGTGGGGTGTAACATCCGGATGTTACAATTGGATTAATGCCCACTACCTTTTTATCTCCTGCAGGTGTTGGTTGTCTATAAAATCATTGCTGTGCATTGCAGATTTCACACAGAAAATTCATAGCATTTCATACACCTCCAAAAGCTATTTTCTACATTCTGCACTAAGTCCAGAAGAATCTTCAAAGACATTTCTAGTTCGAAGGTGCTTCTGTGTTAGTGGTGCTACTACACAGAAGACGTAAGCCGTTTCATCTTTGGAAGCAATACGTCAAACCGTGAGCACTAGCCGGGACGTAATTGCTTTGCGGAAAGAGATTCGTCTCGACTCGGCTTCTGAAAGTTCTTTTGAAGAAGTTGTAATAGTTATTATTTTTCTTGTAATCTTTCTTTCTGTAATTTGCCATTTTGAAGGCATCCCGATTCTGTAACATTGTAATCAACAATCGCAAAGCAATTATCGAACTTCACGATGGCAAGCACAAGCAGAACCCCGATCATCCCTCCTGCTCAAGCTGAGAAACCCGAAAAATTCATGGGTTTCGACTTCAAGAGGTGGCAGCAAAAAATGCTGTTTTACCTGACTACCCTAAGTCTGGCGAAGTATCTGACCGAGGACGCTCCTGTTGTTGCTGAGAACGAAACGAATGCTTTGAAAAACGCGCGCTGCGTTTGATGCGTGGGGCAGTGGTGATTTCTGTGTCAGAACTATGTCCTAAACGGACTTAGTGATGCACTTTACAAAGTGTGTATTGTCTTTGTGAAATCCTCCAAAAAATTGTGGGAATCTTTGGAGAAGAAGTACAAAACCGAGGATGCCGGCACAAAGAAATTTGTTGTCGGTAAGTTCTTGGATTTTGTGATGGTTGATTCTAAAACCGTGATGGAACAAGTTCGAAGTTCAGTTGATCCTACATGAAATCTGAGGGAATGACTTTGCGAGAAGCATTCCAAGTGGCCGCCTTGATTGAGAAATTGCCCTCAAGTTGGAGGGATTTCAAGAATTATCTCAAACATAAGCGAAAGGAGATGGGACTAGAGGATCGATTGTCAAACCTGGAATTGAGGAAGACAATAGGAGGATTGACTCTAAGTCCAAGCTTGTCCCTATGGAGTCAAAAGCCAACTTGATGGAGCACGACTCGTCAAGTAACTCGAAGAAAAGGCCTAACGATAAAGGCAAGAAACCGGCGGTGGAAAATTCCGGAAGCTTGCTACAAGCGTGGGCAAACCGAACCATATGGCAAATCCCGTCGGACCAAAGAAAAAGAAAACCAAACCGCGATCCCAATGCCAATGTGGTTGAAGAAAGGGAGTGACGTGAGAAGTTGACATGTCGGCGGTGGTGTTTGAAGCTAATTTGGTGGATAACCGAAAGAATGGTTTGTGGATACGGTGCCACTTGCCATGTGCGTTACGATAAGGATGCATTCTCTTCTTACATCCCATCGACCAGGAAGGAAGCTCCATATGGGGAATCACGCCTCTTCGATGTTCTTTGGCGTTGGAACGGTGGTGCTAAAGCCGACTTCGGGAAAGGAGTTGAAGTGAATGATGTGTTGCATGTCCCGGACATCCGCAAAAATCTGGTTTCGGGTTCGCTATTTGGTCAACCATGGGTTTAGACTAGTTTTTTAGTCCGAAAAATTTTACTTAGCAAATTTGGACAGTTCCTTGGTAGGGGTTATCTAGACAAAGGACTGTTCAAAATGAATGTAATGATTTGTCGCCGTTTTGGCGAGAATATGAATAAAAATGAATCTTCTTCTACATTTATATTCTTGAGTGCTCTAATTTATGGCATATTAGATTAGGACATGTAAATCAATGCTATAAAAAGATTGGTAAATTTAGAATTGATTAATTTACGAAGTAAACTCACAAAGAAAATGTGAAGTTTGTGTTGAAGCTAAAATGGCTAAATTACCGTTTCATTCGGTTGAAAGGAGCACTTCACCTTTAGAGTTGATACACACGATGTGTGTGATCTAAAATTCTGCAAACTAAAGGTGGTAAAAATATTTCATCACATTTATTAATGATTGCACAAGATTTTGCTACTTATACTTGTTAAGAAGCAAAGATGAAGCATTAGAGGCTTTTAAGAATTATAAAAATGAAGTTGAAAATCAACTTGGCAGCCGGATTAAAATAATTCGGAGTGATAGAGGTGGCGAATATGTTGCACCATTTGAAGAACTATGTACTCGATCGGGCATAATTCATCAAACAACAAAGACCATATTCACGATCTCAACAGTGTTCTTTGAACGCAAAAACCGGACTCTAAAAGAGATGATGAATGCCATGTTGATAAGTTAGGATTACCCCCGAGAATATGTGGGGGGAAGCTGTTTTAATAGCCAACCACATATTGAATAAAATACCACTTAAAGGGAAAGATAAGACACCTTACGAATTGTGGAAAAATCGTAAGCCTTCTTATAAATACCTTAAAGTGTGGGGGTGTTTGGCTAAGGTAGCAATACGAACCAAAACAAGTTAAAATTGGACCAAAGACAGTTGATTGTGTCTTTGTGGGATATGCATACCAAAGTAGTGCATATAGGTTTATGATACATAAGTCAGAAAATCCGGAAATGACTGAAGGTACCATAATCGAATCAAGGAATGTTGTATTCTTTGAGGATGTCTACCCTTGTAGAGAAAAATTAGAAGTGAGTAATAATAAAAGAACTCACGAAGCGCAAGTGGTTCAACACCAATTAGTGAAGAAGAGACGCGATAAGAAGAGGTCTAAAGACGGCTAAGTCTTTTGGGCGATTACATAACATTTATGTTAGATGGTGAGCCAAACTCGATTAAAGAGGCTCTAAGCGTCCGGATGCTCGCTCGGCAAGAAGCTATCAATAGTGAAATCGAGTCCATTCTCCGAGAACCATACTTGGGAGTTGGTTGATCTCCTGTTGGTCATAAAACTTTAGGATGTAAATGGATCCTAAAGAAGAAGTATAAAGCGAGATGGAACTATTGATAAGTATAAAGCACGACTTGTAGCCAAAGGCTTTAAACAAAAAGAAGGATATGACTTCTTTGACACCTATTCTCGAAGAATTGAGGATTGCGTCTATTCGGGTGCTTCTTGCGATTCTTCGCTTTGCACAATCTAGAGATTCATCGATGGACGTCAAGACGGCGTTTCGAATGGAGAGATAGAATCTTTGAAATATACATGGAACAACCTGAAGGGTTTGTTGCACCGGTCAAGAAAAAAGGTGTGCAAGTTAATAAGATCTTTGTACGGACTGAAACAAGCTCGAAACAATGGCATCTTAAGTTTGACAATACGATGTTGTCAAATGGATTTAAAATCAACGAGTGTGATAAATGCGTATATGTCGAAGGGACATCGAGAAGCATTTGTCATAGTTTGTCTATATGTAGACGATTTGTTAATCATGGGCGTGAGTCATGATACTATCATGGAGACTAAAAGAATGTTAAAGAGGAACTTTGACATGAAGGATATGGGGACCGCCGATGTAATCCTTGGGATAAAAATCGTGAGAACTCCTAATGGAATTATCTTGTCACAATCCCACTATGTGGAGAAAGTGCTCAAGAAATTAAATGCTTTTGATTCACCGTCAAAGACGCCCATTGATTTAAGTATAAATTTGGTTGCTAATAAAGCGAGAACCGATGGCTCGAGATGGAATACTCACGTATAATAGGCGATCGATGTACATCACAAATTGTACACGCCCGGACTTGGCCTACCCTCAGTAAATATGTTGAGTAGGTTCACGAGCAATCCAAGCCATGAGCATTGGAAAGTGTTAACCAGGGTGTTAAAATACTTGAAGTATACCTTGGATTATGGGCTATACTACTCAAGATATCCAATTGTACTTGAAGGATATAGTGATGCTAGTTGGATTTGATTCGAAAGATTCTTATTCAACTAGTGGATACATATTCACTATTGGAGGTGGTGCGGTATCGTGGAAGTCCACGAAGCAAACGTGTATAGCTCGGTCCACCATGGAATTCGAGTTTATAGCTTTGGATAAAGTGGTGAAGAATCGTGAGTGGCTTGAAATTTTCGGAAGATATTCCATGTTGGAGGAAGTCGCATGCCGTGATGATTCTTGATGATTGTGATAGCCAAGCGGCTATAGGAAGCACAGAGCAATATGTATAACGGTAAGTCTAGACATATTCGCCGGAGACACAATACCGTTAGACAATTGATCTCAAATGGTGTGATGTCAATTGACTACGTAAAGTCAAAAGACAATTTGGCGAGATCCTTTGACAAAAGGATGAATCGAGATCAATTGGGTAAATTGCTAGAGGGAATGGGCTTGAAGTCCACAAAGTAAAAATAACTATCATAGTGGTAACCCAACCATGTTGTTGGAGATCCCAAGAACTTGGTTCAATGGGAAAACTAAACTATGAAGGTTATGTTGTAACACTTGGAAACAATGTTATAACTCATCCCTAGAAAGCAAAACCAAGTGTTGAAACACCGCAAAGTTGTGGTGAGGCTAAGTCATTTGACTTTTAATGATTCCTACACCTCGTTGAGGTTGAGTATGGCGGGATACTCGGATAGAAGATCACCTATATAAGTGAGAAGTGCGGGCCGCTTCAAAGTAGCACTTATGAATCCAAAGTGGAGTCCATGGGCGAAACGGACACAAAACGTGAGAACAGAAGGTGTTGAGACCTTATTGTGTTAATACTGTTGACTCGGTATACACCGTGGAGGAATAGTTCAAGGCATTGCGTCCACTAAGCCGCCAGTGTACCCGATGGTATTGACTACGGAAGGTTCAAAGCCATAAGCTACCTTTCCGAATGCAATATTGTCTCTTGAGGACTGGTTTGCGTGTCTGCATTCATGCATACATTAATTTCCACTCATGTGGGGATTGTTGGAAATTTTGGTTTTGATAAAGTGGGTGTCGACCCGACTTTGACCAATTTTTCGGTGGCTAAATATTTAATTCTGGAGGAATTAAATTATATATTATTAATCTACGTTCCGAGTAGATATTCGTAGTATTTTTTATTTCTCAAAACCGAATTTCGGTGAGTGAGAAATTAATACACGAAGGTAGCCACATAATTGGGCATTATGTAAAGATTATTTAAAGGGAGATGAAAGGCTTATGCCTTATCCCACATGGAATACAAATCATAGTTTATCCTAGTTTATTTACTAGAAGGTGTTATTTGTTGTATAAACTATAACACAAGTGGATGATCACAAGTGGGCCACACGCGCGCTGCCGCCCGGCCCGCCTCGGCACAGGCGTGGGCTTGGGCATGGGCACAGGGGATCAGGCTTGGGCTTGGGCATGGGCAGGGATCGGGCTTGGGCATGGGCTGGGGGGGGCTTGGGGCGGCGGCCGCCCTATTGGGTCCAGTCCACTAAAGTTTTGCCACTCGAAAATGGGCTCGGCCCATTTAGGATCATTATCAAGAACCAATGAATCGGGACATTGTAGGTGTCGATTCGTGTGATCGTTGGAGTTAGTAACTCCTACAAAAGAGTGATCATTTGAAAAGAGAGCCACTACTTGTTATGCATTTATGGAGTAGTGGGGTGTAACATCCGGGGATGTTACAATTGGATTAATGCCCACTACCTTTTTATCTCCCGCGGTGTTGGTTGTCTATAAAATCATCTTTGCGGCATTGCGATTTCACGAGAAAATTCATAGCATTTCATACACCTCCAAAAGCTATTTTCTACATTCCGCACTAAGTCCAAGAACTGATCTTCAAAGACATTTCTAGTTGAAGGCGCTCGTGTTAGTGGTGCTACTACGAAGAAGACGTAAGCCGTTTCATCTTTGGAAGCAATACGTCAAACCGTGAGCACTAGCCGGGACGTAATTGCTTTGCGGAAAGAGATTCGTCTCGACTCGGCTTCTAAAAGTTCTTTTGAAGAGGTTGTAATAGTTATTATTTTTCTTGTAATCTTTCTTTCTGTAATTTGCCATTTTGAAGGCATCCCGATTCTGTAACATTGTAATCAACACTTAATGAAGTTGAAAAGTCTAAATTATATATTTCACTGCAATTTACGTTGATTAAATTCATTATGATAAATGATTTAATCTAATATCCGTTGAAATTTTTGTGATAAGAATTTGGTTCACAAAGTGCAGTTTATGCTACATTTGACGTAGAATGTGTTGAGGATGGGTATTGAGTTGCAATTGATCAAAATAAAAAGGGTAAAATAGTAAATTGTAAAAAGGTTTAACATTTTGAAATGACGTCCGATTTTCTATTATAACCCTATTTTTCGAAGAAAACGACGAGATGGTTCAACATTCATTCATTTATGCCTATTTATGGCCCATTTATGGCCCATTTAAGTTTCCTACGTTTTCTTAGAATTTTGTTTCCTTAATAATTCAGACATGTCTGGGCTTTTTGGCTCCATTTTTATACTTTTTAAGTCTTTATTTCGAGTTGTTGAATCATAATTATGTACTATCAAAAGTTTCTTTTATTTGAAGATTTTATTGTCCTCCAATTATCCCGTACCATGTCAGTTGGTCTCACAAGCCTACAATTTTCCTTCTCGATGACTAACAACAACGAAAATGTTGTTTCCCTTTCAAACATGCTCAGTAAGATTCAGACGATGGCAACGACGCGTCAAACTTTATATGTGTGTGTTGAACGGACGGAGGCATAATTGCAAGCAGCGCAAGCTATCAAGGGAAATACGGGTGGCGAACAAAGGGTTAGTAGAGTTGCTGAGGAGGTCAGACACCTCAAGCCAATCCCGTGATACCCCAGCAACCGCGTGGAATTCAGGCAAATGAGCGAGCGTTCAAAGCCTGAACGAGGTGACAAAGAGTTTGATTTTCGTATTGCGGTCCAAACGACTGTTCGTTATCCAAGTGACCATTCGGATTCTAACGATCATTCAAGTTTCTCCAAAAAGAATATGGGCTTAACAAGCTCAAGCCTAACCCCACGACATCGTCACGTGGGCTTTTGATTGAACCTACTAACACGTAAGCCTTCCCCTTTCCAAAAGTTTGCGATGCCCCTAAGACCCCAAATCCAATACTCTCACATGAACTAAATAAAATGAGCTACTTTTAGCTCAACTTCCCATGTGGGATGGTGTTTTATCCATCCTCACATTCTCAATTTCCACTCATATTTAAGTGGCTAACTTTATGAATTAATATCTCATTCACCTAAATATGATTTTGAAAAATCCCAAATACTAAACTCATCTAGTAACAACGTAGATTACAATTATCTAATTTATTTCCATTTTACATTATTGTAATCCATTTATTTGGTTAAATATAGATCAAAACTCATATTTTTTCAAACCAAATTTCTAACATAAAATAACAAACTTGCTTCAAATAAAATTAATCACTGACAAATGACATTTCTTTAAAATAAGGTGTGAAATGAGAAATTTCGAAAATCATATAAATGTAATTAATGTGTTGATGCCTAATTAGTATTTTATGTTTGAGCTCATTATTATATGCCAACGTACCACTGGCAAAGTGGCAATGGCCAAATCCCAATATAATATATAGAAATGAAACGATCAAACTAATTGTGATAAGCTTGCAATAATTCAATAATGGGACAAAAGACACTAAAATATTCCCTCGACAAACTTCCCTAGAAAAAAGAAATTATGTGCTCCAACCAGTGAGGTATTTATCCACCAGTATATGCTGATTCTGCCACCACGAGAGAGAGAGGCAAGTAATTGTGGGGTGGAAGTCGGGTTCAAATCCCTACTCCATCAAATTGCTCAAGGCGCATATGCGAAATGGTAGTGAAGATTTGGTGAGAATTCATCTTGAATAAAGATCCGTGTGGGTTCGATTTGGGGAGAGATCGTTGTTAGTAGATTGGGGGGTCGAACATAATTGTTCTCTTTACATGGGAGGATCTGGTTGTCGTCGCCAGACCCGTCGTAACACTGGCTCGGAGCTGCCAATGCGTGCACATCCCGCGGTTTACCTTGGCGGCAACAATGAGGAGCCGGAGCTGTTGTCCTCAGGCATAGTCATGCGTAAGCCTGGAAGATGAGTTATAAAAAAAAAAAAGAAAATTATGTGCTCCAATTAAGAAAACATATTTGTTAACTAATAATAACTATTTATTTATCTTTAATTTTCTATAAAGAGAGTATATGCTGGATGATTCTGACAAACCAATTGACCTAAGAGAGAGAGAGAGAAGACATCATTTTCTAGTACAACATTAAACTAGAGAGAGAGAAGACATCATTTTCTAATACAACATTAAACTAAGAAATGTATTTTCCAGATCTTCTCAACCCACAGAGTCATTGTCTAATTGAGAGTTGTTGTCAAAATAGGGTAGCAATTAAAGGTGAAAGATGAGCGGACTCCAACATTTAAAGCCCATCAAGCTCAAACCCAAGTATAATATGGCTACCACTCGTAACTTGGATCATGAACCTCTGTTTTCTTTTTTGAACTTTTATCAATACTAATAATGATAATATTATTCCTGTATTTTCTTACAAGTTACAAACATATAGAATTATTATTATTATTATTATTATTATTATTATTATTATTATTATTATATATCAACAAATTTAGATTATATTCTAAGTTGATGTGATACTACTATAATAGTAACAAGGGTTAATTATTAAAAATACCCTTGAGATTCAATGAAATTACAAAGAAAACCCAGCTATCTTTCAAAATTATAAATATTCCGTTGATGATACTTTTTTCTATTTTACAAATTACACTATCAAGGAGTTATTTGTTACGTAATTGCAATGGGTGTTTTTAAATACTCTTTTGACATTTATTTCTATTTTATAAATTGCGCTCTTATGGAAAAGATATTTGTTAAGTAAATACAAACATCAATGACGTATTTGTATTATCTGTGTGGATATTCACAATTTTAAAAAGTAGTTGGATTTTTTGTAATTTGACTAAATCTCATACGTGATTTTTGTAATACACTCTAGTGCAAACAATGATGACAATGATATGAATTTAAATTAAAACATAGAACTCAAAATATTCAAAAAAACAAAAAATAAAAACCACGACAATGCTATTAATATAAAAAAAATAGGGGATAATTAAAAAAGCTACCACTAATGTTTGGGGTAATTAAAAAAAGGGAATTTTTTTTTTTTGCAATCTATACTATGACTATTTTGCAGATTTGGTACCTGAATTTTTTTTGTTGTTGAAATTTAGTACCTAAACTTCACAGGATTCCTAAATTGCAACCTCAGGCATCCCAACAATGGAATTTTCCAAGAAGATGGCATCATGTGGGCAACACGTGAGTGGAAAATTGTCAAACCATCTAAGTGATAAAAGTTATTGTACATTGTAACCCAAACCAATTAACTTTATGTTATTTGTTAATTTGCAACCTAAACTTTTTACGTTTTTTCATCTTTGTAACCTCACTCCAAAATAAATAATAAACTTTGTAGTAATAAATATATATTTATCTCTTTTATTCACAAAATATATATTTTAATAGTTAATACAAAAATATATTGATAAGTTAATCTATTAAAATTAAATGATTATACAACCATTTTAAGTTAATAAATTAAAAATATATAATAAAAAAATTAACATTCAAAATGCATTATAAAAATGTTGAAAGTTTTATTATTAAATATTTTAAAAAATCAAAATTTAAAATTGTCGTATATTTATTTATTTATTTATCAAAATTCTTTGAAGTTACTTAATTACTAGAATTAATAATTTAATAAAACAAATATAATAAGAATAATTTTTAAAATGCATTATAGTATGTTAATTTAAAAATTATTACTATCTATTTTAAATTTTATCAAACATGAAATTTACATATAATAATTTATTTTTTCTCCCCTTTTAATTTCTACCTTTTTTTTTTAAAATTCGATAGAATCAATGAATCATTAGAATCCATAATTCAAAAAGAAAGATAAAAGAATATATTTTATAATACAAGAATTACAAATCCGTTATTCTAGATTTTTAATTTTATGAAATTTAAAATTATTGTATAATTATTTGAAAATTCATAGATTATTTTAATAACTTGACTTATTAATTAGTATTTTTATATTAATTATTACTATTAAATATATATTTTGTGAATAAAAGAGATTAATACATATTTGGTTATGTAATGTTTATTATTTATTTAAAGTGAGGTGACAAAGTTCACATATAAAAAGTTTAGGTTGCAAATTACAAATTACGTAAAATTTGGGTTGCAAAGTGCAATAACTTTTATCACATTAGATGATTTGATCTCTCGTCGGAATATTCCGCCGCGAGAATGCCTGAGGTTGCAATTTAACCATCTCGCAAAGTTTAAGTACTAAATTCCAACATAAAAAACTTTAGGTACCAAACTCGCAAAATGGTCATAACACATATTGCAAAAAACAATTTCCCCTAAAAATTCCTAGAAAAGTTCCTAAATTACAAAAAAAAAAAAAACCCTTAAGTTTAATTCTGTATGTAATATAAAGAGATAACTATAATAATTTTACAAATGTTGAGGGGGTGTTTAAAATAGTTTTGCTTATGATGGGTAAAGCATAATACATAACCAAACCTCAAGGGAATTTTTGTAATTTTCCAAAAAAATGGGTTTTTTGTTATTAGCTCAAATCTCGGGGGTAATTTTTGTAAATATCCCTAATTATTTTCTTCTTGGGCTCAAATAGTTAAAAACTCGGTCAGCTCAATACGGGTTCGAACCCTATTGGCAACCAGCCATCCGCCAAGACAGAGAAGAAACAATCTCAAGATTGCAGCAAAACACATTCACTATCAATATATTTGCTCTGAGATTTCTGTTGCACATAATACAACATAATTTTGGTACAAGAATGGCAGTTTAATATCTATGTAATTTCTCTG
This sequence comes from Rehmannia glutinosa, assembly GCA_016081115.2. Taxonomy (NCBI): domain Eukaryota; kingdom Viridiplantae; phylum Streptophyta; class Magnoliopsida; order Lamiales; family Orobanchaceae; genus Rehmannia; species Rehmannia glutinosa. The sequence goes on from CM071925.1 coordinate 85,562,721, forward strand.
CTAGCCACACCAACTTTTCCCCAAGCATTTTCCGACATAAAAAGAATGTACCTCCTCTAACCTCCTAATACTCCAACAAAATAATTACTGAATAATATTATTCACTACTGGTAACTCAATTATTACGCCGTTCGACTAAAAATGGTTTGAATGTCAGCAAAACTCCGATTGCCTCTATCACATTCAGGATGAAGAAAACCATTTCATCACCTGCATTGAAACAAACATATAAGTTTTTGCATGGAATAGAAAAAAAATCGATTTGAGAAAGTGTTACTCAATGGCATTTAGATTGTAAAGCATACTCTGATATTAGTTTTTCACAAGAAAGTCAGGCTATTGATTGTTGACTAGTTACCATCCAAGAAAGAGTTTGGACATTTCTTCGTATGGTTTTGGTATATTTTTATCGAAAGTAGTCAAAACTCGAATTATTTGGAAATAAAGAAGGGGTTATACAATCACATTGAGTAAGTCTTTGAAAATACGGGGTCTAACACTAAACCTTATTTCAACAGAACACAATCACACAAAATGAACCCTGTTGTTGATCCATAATAAGCACTGAGTAAGATATTATTTAGTTTTATTATAAACAGTTGCAAAACATACCTGGAAGAAAACTAGCATTCTGGCGCTTTTGTCCCCAAGAAAATCTGCAGGAATTGATTTGAACAAGGACTGCTTAGCAAGAGAAGAAAAGGTCTAAGTCTTCATATCAAATTTATCCGTATATGGCCGTGGCCTAGTATTTATACACCACGGAGACTGCCCCAATATTCTTGGTATATGGAGTATGATTAAGACCATAACCAAAAGATTACATGTTTAAGTTGTCTATCATAGCATGCACGCAATTGAGATGAGGAAAAATGCAAGAATATGGAAGATTGTTGTCCTTGGGCCCTAAAAGTTTAATGAAATGTTGGGAGTGCTTGCAATCACTAAAAAAAAAGTGATTCTGAGCTTTTGGCTGAGAATTTAGTGTTTGCAAATGCCAACTTTCTACTTCTGATTCTTCCGATTCTGCTTCATTTAACCATAATCCACTTAGATTTCTGATTCTACTGGTTTGACTATTAAAAGCATATAAGCACTTTTACAATTTTTCACTACTCTCAACTTCTGATTCTCAACCACTTTTACTTCTGCTACATTAAACTAGTCTGAAAGCAGAAATTTTCGCAAACATTTCCACTATCACCATAAAAATGAAATACAGTAGTTATCAAACCTCATGGGATTTTTTGCAATTTTCAAAAACCTCTAGTTTTTTTTGTCATTAGTCCGAACCTCAAGGGGGTTTTGTAGTTACCCCTTAAAAGTATTATGAAATGTCATCACTATGAAATGGAAAACCAGTAGTTTGGATCAAACACAGTGAAGAATTGCGAAAGATTAAACATAAACATCCGAGAAACTCACAGTGTTCCTCCCCCTGCTGGACCAGCAGCTTTGAAAAGCGACATTAAGGTCATGGCTATACCATTAGCAGCTCCTCTTTGGTGTTGGTCCTGTGTTCATTTAGTTAGAAGAAAAAAATGTTATATGGATGCATAATTATGTAAAACTTGACATGTAAACAAGATAATATAGGACTACTGCAAAATCAATGATCGAAGAATTACCACAGCTCTATTTTGTAATATGAACAGCCCCGTTACAATGGAGATCTGGTGAAAATGGGATTTAGTAAGTAATGAAAATTAAAAGTATCAAAAATAAATTGCTCATTACAAAATTTATGCTTACGTATCAAGGCAAGAGATATTGCAGTATAAAAATGTCACTTACAGATAGAACATTCTTCAGTAGAGACGCACAGTTTAACACTATGGAGAGCGTGATCCCAGATAGCATGGCTATGTAGTGATAACTTGTTAATAGAGGAATCGAAATGATCTGCATTCAACACGGAACATTTGAATAAATAGATTGTGTACAATATATCCATATTGTATAGCAAGTTTCAAAATCTTACTCCTAAAATTCGAGAAAGTAGGATAGGACCCATGATTTTCTCCACAATCGGATATAACGAAGATTGAAAGACTAAAAGCCCAACACCTGAAATTTGAACAAGCCATCAGCAACCCACAGATGTAGTTACGAAGAAAACATAAAATTTAGATAATTTGTGTCTTATTTTATTTTGATTCACTAAGAATCTCTGAGCTATCAGTTTAATTGAATCTCTAGTGGTGCTTTATCTGCAAGCCAGAATTGAAAAAATCATTGCTTCTGTCTGGATCAATTTTAGAGCCTAAACAATTGGCCCAAATGTTTATATATTTTTCTTAATCTTTTCAGTTATTTCTATATTAATTTTTTAGTTCCCAACAGTTGACAGGATGTCCTTAACCTGAAATATTTACAACTATAACCATCATAGAGACAAAAAAATACTTCGTGTAATTTTATGGTCAATAGTAAAAGACTTTCTCAACTCAATATGATCAATATTACTATACGGTTCTGTCTACTCAACAGTGATCGAATTTCCTCAAATCAAAATAATTTTTTTGTTTATTTTAATTTTACCTTGTGCATCGAGCCCATTCGACCACAGCCATTGAATTCGATATTTAGCAAAAGGATTGAGCCACATCTGCTTAGTGGCACCATTTAGGTTCTAATTCTCATTTTAAGGTTGGAATTCAACCAGTTTCTTTGAGCTAAAGCAGCTGCGGTGGATCCTATTCCTACTCCTTTTTTTAGCACCTTAACAAAGAATGGGAAAAGGGTAAAAATGTAATGACCTCATACCTGAGATTGCAAGAACTGTTCCAACATCCTCAGTTGTATAACTTAAGCCTCCAAGTCTTCTGGGGCTCTCAGCCCATAACGAGAATATCTGTTAAAGTAAAAGGATTAAAAGCATGATGAATGTAAGCAGACAAGGTCAACTGAAAAGTTCAGATGAGCATAAGATTGCAATTATACATTCAAAAAACAAAAAACTATCTGATGGATTTGACTTTAACACTCATTAACCTCTTTAAAATTAATCTCTAATACTTTCCCAAGAGTTTGCTATGCTTATGGCCATAACTATGCTCTAGTAAGTCCAAGTTGAAGAGTATGGAAAAGAATTGAAAACATAACTTTCTTAGGCCGTAACTCTACGTGATGGTAATATTTATTAGGGAAAAAGTCCCATCTTAAAATAGCATACTGTAGTTCTTATGGGGAAACTAAAAGTAAAATTAGTATTAGAAAAGAAGGGATCAAAGAGAGCTAAGCCAATATGGATATAGACATTACTTGAACTTAAAGGGTTAAAGCACTGCTTCTTAATCATGAACAAAAATGGGTGTATGTCTCCTCTTCCTGAAATAAAAATAATTTATAATAACAAATAAAAAATAAATGCGGAAAAACTTATAGCAGAATGATTGCTGAACCACGATCAACTATATTGAACCCTTTTGTGAAAATAAAGCAATACGGAAACTTCGAGAACATTAAGTAATGCAATGTCAAATACTAGGCTGTGATATTAACTTACCTCTGTGTAAGCCATGTCATGAAGTGAGAAAATGCAATATACAATGATGGACGACATAAGGGGCCAGTTCCTAAATAGACTTTCTTTCGGAGTAGTTTTTTGTCCCTCCATCGCTCCTTTTTCATCAGTCCCAGACTCCAAAGCGTCATAGGAACTTTGAGAAGTTATGTTCTTTGTGTTGTGTGTGTGCAAGGTTTCCTGCATTTCATAAAACTAAAGAGTAAATCATCATGGAAAGATTCAGACATATTTGAGAAAGAGAATTGTAGCTATCTGATATAAACAAGGATTATATACGGCAATATTTTTTTTTTATTATTAAACCACGCACACGTATTTATCAAAGTGTTGTAATGTTCTTGTCCTCAACTTAATCTTGATACTCCACAATATATAAAAGGGATAATTACAAAAAAAACCTGAGATTTGGGCTAATAACAAAAAGACCCAGAGGTTTTTGAATATTGCAAAAAAAAAAACCTCGAGGTTTGATTCCGTTTTAACATTCTCCCCTTCTATAAGCAAAAACTATATCTACCCCCCTACCCCCCCTAAATATTTATAGTAATATTACAATTGCCCCTTGAAATCTAAGACAATATCACATCTGAGGGGCTTTTTGTAATGTTGAAAAATCACTGGAGTTTTTTGTAATAAGCCGGAACCTCAGTTTTTTTCAGTAATTATCCCTATATAAAATATACTTTGAGCTGCATTTTAACAAATAAAGGAGAACACTGTTGTAGATACAAAGTCTATTGTGTACTGACAAGAGCATTATTTAGGAAAAAAGGAATGCTAGGCACAAAAAACATACCGGGATCCAGAAACAAGCAACTGTTACGATGGCCGCAAAGAGTGAAATTATCAGACAGGGCAGGAGGTATGGGAATCTAACAAAGATGCTTTGTTTCAAAACAGAATGCCAGAATTTGAAGATAATTATGCAAAAAGGTTAGGAGAAAGAGTGAAAGTACCTGGCAAATAAAGAATCTGATGCAAAGATTCCAGGAAATTTCTCTGCCGGCTTTTAATCCAAACATTGTACATGAGAAAAGCATAACAATTGATGACTTGATGAAGAGGAAGATATATACATGCAATCCAAATATGAATTTAGAAGTACAATAATTATTGTTAAAATGGAAAAATGCAAAGTAGCCCTATACTGTTGCTGACAAATAAACGATGGATTGAGGTTCTATACTCTGAAAATAGGTGATGATTGTGAGCATTATAGGACTTCATCTCATCAATAAAGGAAAACAACAAATGGTGGATAATATACTTTTCTTAGTTCTTAAGATCTTTTGGAAATATTTAGGAATTAAATAATTCAGAAATCATGGCATAATAATTTTTCTTGTTTGGGTTGGGGGGGAGGAGGGGTTTGGGTAAGGTAATCATGGCATAATTTTGTCATCCACTGCTTCGCATCATTAGATTTGTTGAAATGTGCAATGTATAAAAGCCAAAAAATTTGTAAGGGAAAAAATGCAAGTGAAATCCAATAGGTCGTTAGACAAACTCCCTGATCCATACATACTTCACACGTCAAACACAGAAAGCACATTGGTGCACACAAACTTACAGATAAGATGTCGTCCATCGTTCTAGACAACTCTTAATACATAACCACGTAAAGTAAACAGAAGTTTAAAGTCATGCACCATAATATTAAAAAAAAAAAAAGAAAAACTGCAGAGGGAAAATATCACTTTTTGGGGAAACTACTATGTTTTGATTTTATGATTTTGAATTTCTTAAATTATCCGTTGCTCGTTGATGATCTACTTTTTGAACAGAATATAACAAAATCATGCCTGCAATTTATATTAGATTAACCAAAAAGTACCTGAGCAAGAAAGCCTCCCAGAGCTGGTCCGATAATTAATCCTGTACCCCATGCTGTACTAACCTAAAAAAGGTAAGTTGAATTCTCAGAAAAAGCTATATGAATAATGCTTACAAACATAAGACATCATTAAAGAGGAATCTATGAAATTAGAGTAGATGATTACTGCGCACTCGCTTCCAGAAAATAGAATAGGTTCTTTCTAAATGAGTTGGAGACAGCATATGGATCAATTTCCATCAAATTTCGCAGGTTAGCTACACAAAAATTAGTTCAGAAAGTTTTGATAGCATTCTTGTTCATTGCAATCTTAGTGATGACTATTGAGATTTCATAATCCCGTTTATGCACGCTTTAAGTTCCATGCACGTAGTTGTGTTTTCAATGGCTATTCTGTTTATTCTAGTATCCTTACTTTACCCCTTCCAACAGCAATTTTTGTCATTTACCTCAGTACATACACAACAAAGTTATAAAAGATAATTAAAAACTGCTTACCGCTGACAATCCTAAAGACTGATGCTCCTCACGAACTGTTTCACATGCATACGCCTGGTCATGGAGAAAAAGGTGTTTAGTACGAGGAATCCAGTAAACAAGAGTGCATGAACTAGGAGAAAATTTTGCCAAATATAACAGAACTGCGCCACTAAATCTGATTTAACATGCCTGCCAAGTGGTTGAGTCTGAAAAAGAATACCTTTATTGGTCCAAGTAAACCATTCAAACTTCCAAGAAGAAACCTTGTTGTGATGGCCATCCAAAAGTTCACACTAAGTCCAAAGAGAGTGTTGAAAACAACGCTGTAAACAAACAACCATCAAATTATTAGGATATCCGAAATGAACGCATTTAAAAGCGTAACACGAACAAGTTTGATGACTAACATTGTAGCACAGCCTATTATTATTACAGGTTTTCGACCATATCTATCAGCAATGGCCCCCCATAAAACAGACGTCAAAGCTCTTCCAAGCATGTAAGAAGACCCTTCACGAGTTGAGGTTTATTAAGACTTTGATAAAGTACAACAATGAGAAATAAGATGGGAACCAGCCAACAAGAATAAAAAAATGCAAACAACTTAGCCTACCTATAAAACCGGCATAATAACCAATATCTTCTTCTCTTTTTGCAATGTGGAAATCTCTTATCTGCAATAAAGAGTCAATTATAAGATCCAGACAGAGAAAAGGAAACACAAGTTACACGAAAAAAGCTCCCTACTTTTGCCATGAGTATGTCCACAAAATTACGTCTTAAGCAAAACAATTGTTTGAACATATTGAATGAGTCAATGTTGTGATGGAGCTGTCCTTGCTTGTTTGTTTGCAAATAGAATCAGAACTTGGTAGTGTTTCCAAATAGAATCAGAAGTTGAGAACCAGAAGTTGAGAGTGTTTGGTGAAAAAGTTGTAAAAAGTGTTTATTTGTTTGTAAAATTCAAACCCGAAGCAGAATTAGAAATCTAAAGTACCCATTTCCCTGCTTTTCAATTCTGATTAAATGAAGCAGAATCAGAAGTAGAAGTTGGCATTTGCAAACACTAAAAAGTGATTTTTTCCAGCCAAAAGCTGAAATGCACTTTTTTAGTGCTTGCAAACACTCCCTATATTAGTGAGTTCAAATATAGTGTGGTAAAAGCTGTATTGTACGATAATGTGCCACATAGTGAGATCTTTATTCAAGAAAATATAAAAGTGCTTTGCAATTGATATACAGGACCTAAGAGGGGGAGTTATTCTAACTTCTTTCTGATCAAGTTCATAGTAATCAAGTGGTCTTTGTGAGACTTCTTTGGTTGATAACGATGACTTTGAGATTATGTTACTTTGTTTGCTTATGACAAGAATGTGAGTGCAAAGTTAAGACTTGTGACTTTGTTTGCTGATAACCAGAACTTCAAGTGCCCAGATGTCAGCTTTTGCACAAAATGCGAGATGAGAATGCATAAGCTGAATCTAGAAGCACGACAAACTCCGTCAAATGTGGAAAGATCTTGAATAGGCCTTATATTATTTTCATTTCTCCAAATTTTCAGTCAAAATGGCCTACATAATGATATTTCGATTTTGCACCAAATATTTTGCTAGGGTAATTTATGGCTACTTTGCTCTTAATTCATGTTTAGTAAAGATGAACCTGGTAAGACCATAGATGATTTGAGTTTCCTTTCAATCTACACAACAGATATTAGTCAAGAAACACCGAAGGCCATTATTTGATTGGTCCAACAAGAACTTAGTTTGATAAGGGCCAGAGTAGGATCCGTAGAGGGGTTTGGTTGGGAACCCAAAAACAGTTATCTATTTTCCATTTTCTCCTTAATCTTCTATTTAACTTGACTAGTTATGAAATAAAAATTTGACTAGAAGAAATGTGCATGCATTCAAGCTGCAACTTTTATAATCATTCGTACAAGGGAACCAGGTAGTTAACAAAATTAATTTTCAAATACTATATAAAGAGGACAACAAATTCCATCTTCAACATAAAAACTGGACCTTTAATCTAAGTTCAGTCCACAAATTCAAAATAAATATTGTATGTGTGTGGAAAATCTCATTATAATAAAGTGTGACTAGGAGACTTTAAATACTTACCATGAAATAAAGGAATGGAAAGAGAGATGATATTGTCAGAGCTGCAGAGTGAAGGCATAGGAAAGACAGAAAGCTTTAATTATAAATGGACAAAAATTAACGTCAACATCATAGAAGACAAAATTTGTCTAAAATATAAAAAATTAAAAAGTGGAGGAATAAAATACTTTGCAACTATGGTCGCATTTAGTCATATTTCACAGGTTTACAGTGAATAGAGATTAAATACACTAGAGTTGGTAAATGCAAAGACATGGACAAAAGAAACCGACATTTCAAAGAGTACAGTTTATGAAGCCAGAACTACAGCTGATCACCAAACATATTATGGATTAAGTTTATGAATACAGGCATTTAAAACTCACCACAAAATCAATCGATGCCAATTGACAATCTGATTGGTTTAAGCTCATAATATACTCATGGTTAACAGAAAATAGAGCATCATGTGATGATTACATGATCCTAAAGTTCCTTCCCACGAAGAAAATGAAAAGCTCAGACACTACCTAAGTGTTTGTTTTTATTTCCCAGAGAAAAATAATTACAAGTTAGTTTTACTTTTCCAGAGAGCCTTGTTCTTTAGACAACAGATACCGCCCACACATCCTGGGAAACATAATCCAACTATTACTACAATTTTTTTAACCAAAACATGAAAAAAAAAAAAACACATCATACAAGCACCTGTAATTGATTACTGTTATTAGTACACTTTAATCTTCTTAAAATCCAGCTAAACTTTCACGGTTCTCTCTCACCCCAGAAATTATTGGTCCAAACAAACAGCATTTCTACACAAGCATGTTCAGACTCGAACCCACAAAACTGGGAACAAAACCAAACAGCACCCCACAAAAAAATTAAAAAAAAAAAATCAAGAACAATCCTTTTTCTTTTTCTTTTTAAACGGGAATGAAATTCCATTACCAGTGGAGAGAACAATAATCCATATGGTGAGAACTTGCTTGATGGGCAGTCCTCTTTGTGTTTGTTTCTGCTGATCAACTTTACATCCTGGGCACCCCTCAAAGTAATACTCTTTTTGCAGCAAACTCTCCGCATACTCTTCGGCCATTCTTTTTTTTCTTTTTCTTTTTTTTATCCCTTTTTCATTCCAAAATCTCAGAGAGAGAGAGAGAGAGAGAGAGAGAGAGAGAGAGAGCCACCCGCCCTATATATATTGCAGATGAAATGAAATGATTCAAATGCAAATGCATGAGAAATAATTGGTATGTGATGAACAAGAAAAGTTGGAATTGACATCTCGAAATGATGTCATTGGGTACATCATAAAAACTACTCCCTATAGCCGCATTTCTTTTTTCGTCCTTTCAATTTATAAGCTAATTTTTTTACTAAGAGTATTAATTAATAATTGCATAATAATAGACTAAACTACTGTTACTTAATTCACTTTGTTTGAGACTAATAATGATATATTCTCATTTAATATTAGAACAAAGTAAAAACTAGGAAGAATATGAAAAAGATTATTATCCCAATTATATTTATTTAATCTGTGTGAAATACCGTATTTGTCTATCTTAGTAGGACGAATGGAGTAATAAACTATCCATGCATTTAGTTTTCTAGAAAAAAGTTTATTTTTAATTTATTTATACTTATTGAGTTCTTGTATTTGTTATAGTATTTTTTTTTTTTTGGGGGAAACGAATATGAAGATGGTAATTTTTTCATATTACTCATTCACAAAAAGTATTGTTAATATCTTTATTTTTTAATTTACTTCTGATCCAACTTTCTTATTGAATAATAAATTATTTTTCTTAATTTACTTTACTAAATTTTAGATTACAAAATAAATTATAATTAGAAATTAGAAAAATTCTATACAGAATGGAGCAATAATGAAATAATCTATTTCACTAAAATCTTAATACTTGCTTCTCAAAAAAAAATCTTAATGCTTGTATCTTTTCAAATTATACTAGAGTTATTAATTAAGGTTTACTTTTTTAAATGCATTATAATATGTTTAAATCACATTATGGAAATCTAAAAATTTTATTCAACTCAAAATTAAATGCATCCCAATTTTGTAACTATAAATATTATGTTGACTTATGTTTTAATAAAATAAATCAAATGATATATTTTATAAAAAAAGAAAAGAAAAGAAAAAAGATTAAAAAGGTAGAAACAATAATTGTATTGACAATGCTTTTTTTATTATAATAAATAGTAATTTAATTTAATTTTTGTAAACGGGTAATAGAAAAATGAATATACATAATTAATTCTTAGTTTATGTGCCAAAGTGCAATAAGTTTAAATAATTTGATTGATATGCCTTCGTAGCCGTATACAACGTATGTAATGAAATTTTGGTGAAATATCTGCCGGCGAGAGATCCTAATAAGTACAAAACTCTTATACTTAAAATGATAAATTGTAAAAGAAAAGAATTTAGATGATAAAAGTCAAAAATTGAATGACAGTAGTTGTTTTTCCTTGAACATAATATGGAATTTGGAAATTTGTTGCTGGACTAGAATTTGAATTCGGACCCACATGATCACATGCATGCACAAAGCACAGTGAAAAGACCTTTTATCCATTGGTACATAGAGAAGTATGTAAATAAATTATTTTTGTGTCAATGTGTATAAGTTATAGGGAAAATTATATGAAATACGTTGATTTTGGTACACATATTATATAATATGCTTTTATTATTTTTATACCTATTTTTTTACTTTTGTACCTATTTTTTTTTAATGCTCCTGCAATTTTTTTGATTTTTTTTATTTTTTTTGTTTTTGCATTGATTTATATGTTATATATGTTGTTTCGATGTTGTTTAAATTTGTTTCTTTGTTGTTTCTTTGTTGTTTCGATGTGTCAAAACAACTTTAACCTATATTTTATGCTGTTTTTTATCCATGTATTATTGTGTACATTGTTTCTATTGTTTCGGTGTTGTTCTACAATATTTTTAATGTTTTTCTAATAATTTTTTTTTGTTATTTTCATGTAATGTACAATGTGTAAATACAGTTTTTATCTATTTTTAAGCTCATTTTATTCATGTGGTATTTTTAATATTTTTTACGATCTTTCTGAGTTTTTTCCACACCCTTTTTAATGTTGTTCCAATGTTTCTTTGTTGTTTCCATAAAGTTTTTTATGTTTAAATACAATTTTTACCTATTTTAAACTCTTTTTATGTGTATATTTTTTTATTTTTTTTATAAGACTTCGAGTATAAAATGGATTATTTAACGATGGCAAAATTTATTTTTCACTGAAAATTTATTAAAAGAAACATGTTAGAAACAATGTTGAAACAATTTTATTAAATGAAACATGTTAGAAACAATGTCGAAACAAAGCGTAAAAAAATCCGAGAATTTTTGCTAGAGTGTATTGTTGTGTAAAAGAAAAGGGCGGGAGCGTAAATTTAGGTAAAATAGTACCGAGAAGCGTAAAAGACTATTATTAACTTAAAAATGTGAGTATTTGTGTCAATTGCCCAAAGTTATATTTAATTGGGCCCTTCATATTCATTTTTAAGAATAGAAACTAAAAAGAAAATATTAGAGAAATACCCTTTATTAATTCTCATTTAATCTTAAAATGCATCGTATTGCAAAACATTTAATTTAAGGTGGGTGTCCCCAACATGGATTTTCAAGGATTTTTAAGTTATTGGATATTATAGATTTTAGGAAAATTCAATGGATTCCAGTAGATTTTAATGGAATTTTATACTATGGAATTGTGTGGATTTTAGTGGAATTTGTCGGATGTTATAAAAAGTATAATTAATTTTTTTATGAAGCTAGTAGCATAACATCATAATAATTAAAAACATGAAATGTAAATATTGAAAAAAAGTCATTAGCAAAAAAAAAAAAAATTAAGTTTCATAAACTTTGCAAAAATATAATTTAAAATTGTCAAAATTTGGAATAGTTCCATAAACAATATTTATTCAACAAACAATATTGATGCCCAAAATCTCACCAAATAATTTTAAAACCACATTTTCTAACACAAAAAAATGTGTCTAATCAAGATGAATGAATGAAAATTTATCAACTATGATTCCCAGTAAAGTATTATTATAACAATAGTTTTTCTTATTAATTTATTGATAAAATTAAAAATATTAGCAATTGAATTAAGACGTCAAATCAATTCTAGTTACTCTAGAGTGATTATTCACAAAATTGAGGTAGAACGTGTTAAATTGTTGAGATTATAAGACGATGCGTGGGGAGATGTACATGAGAGAAAAATATGTTATTTTTTTTATACCATAGCCAAAATTTATTATTATTGTTATTATTGGAAAATAGAATTTGAATCCCGATGGGGGAAGGTGAGAATTTATCCTTCATAAATCTAGCTTATAATTCCACCAGAATCCACCAAAATCCATTTATAAAAGAATTCCATCGAATTCCTTGAATGTTTGAGGATACTGGATTTTGGTGGAATCGATTAAAATCCAAATGAATACCTCAAGATTTAATGGATTCCATAAAAATTCAAATTAAGGATACCTGTAATGTTATGGAATTTTAAATTTCATTAAATTCTACGATTGGGGACACCCCGTAAATCACATATTTTGTATCATTGAATACGTCGGTGGTTGTGATTGCAAAATTTTCAATTTGGACCATATGCAATATTTATGGTAGGAGTCTCTGATGATTGCACCATTGTCCTTTTATAGATATACATGAAAAGGCGCATATGAAATATGCGTGTGTAGGGCTAATTATTTCGTTTTTCATTCAACTTTGGTGTCTATTGGTCATGCACCTGACTTTTGTAATAAGGGTTGAATTTTTTTTTTGAACGATCCAAACGTATTCTCACACCAGCAAGAATACATACTCCATACTTCTTTCGAACTATGGGACATCCGACCTATTCAAAGATTGTCCTAATTCCTCTGGGGGATGAAGGGGAACCCCAATCTCACACTCTATGATCTATAGTCAACTGGATTTCAACCCAAACAAATGCACTTTAGACCGCTAGGCCGAAGCTCTGGGCCGAGTTAATTGGGATATAAATTCAATCTATTAAAATAGTTACAAATTTAGATTTTGACGCATAGAACTGTTAAATCCATTAAATTCGTTTTGTAATTCAAAAATAATAAAAGTTTAATTTATTAAAAGAATATTATTAACAATTTTTTGGAAATTGAAATTTTTCTAAATAGAATATTATAAAATCATATATAATAAATTGTTTAAAATAAAATCACAACTTTGTTGCCTTTCTTCTTGTTACAACATATGTGGATTGTGTCAATGGGATATCATGATTGTTGTTATATTGGCCCATTGTTTTACTTGGCCCATTTCACTTACAATTGGAAGCCCTCTAATACAGCCCAATCAGCAGCCAAGCCCACTTGTGTTTTACCCAATTTGTCTCTCGGATCCTCTATTCGGACTATGGGATTCGAACTCCCAGTCCGCAGATCCTCTGTTATCTCAATCTTGACCGTTTATTTGCTGGGATTGATCTTGTCCCTCCGATGGCCATATAAAGCCATATCTCCTGAAACCCTAGTTCATATCTTGCATTCGATTTTCTCTCTCTAACTCTTTCGAACTCTCTCTCTCTCTCTATGTTCTTCGTCTCTCTCTCTAGAACTCCAACTCCTTGTTGGATTTCTCTGTGAATCTGGGTTGAGTGTTTATAGATTTGAGTGATTTCTGTTGTTTGTTCACCATATCTCGGTGTACATCTTGTTTTTTTGTGAGATTAGGGTTTTCTGTGAGTTGGAGCTTTCTAGGGTTTGTGTGAGTGAGACACTGTGTAGGTTTCTTGTAGGCGATTGTGGTAGGCGATTGTGGCGAGGCGAAGTGTGGTGCTACACTTCTTGGTTCTATGGGTGATTCGTGGTGACTCTTTGTGTGAGAATTTTGGTCCTGGGCCAAGTCTATCAATATTTGGTTTAGGGTTTTAATCCCTTATATTTCTTTTTATATTTTCTTTGCTTTGTAACTTTCTTGTATTTTACTTTCTGCACCAAGTGTCTTGTGTAAAGTTATGTACTAATAGGAGATTGAGTCTGTATTTAGGTTTCCAGTACTTTGTATATCGATCTATTTTAGGCGAATAGATACCCAACAATGTTGCTTCCTATGGCGTATCTTTATAAAGAAAATGGAAGAGATTATCGATTAAGAGGATGAGTTATAATCCAATGTTCAGTTGTGCACAAATCAATTAGACCCATTATACTCAATAAAAGAAGACATTATTATTGAGGATCAATATTGTATTTCACGGATATAAGTTTATGTTATCACGATAATTGACCCGAGTCTGATCTCATATAAATGTGTGTATTCCCTACCATACCATCCCACTATACTAAAAAAATTAATAACATGATACGACCCAAGTAGAGAATGAAGATCAAGCCCATCACATAGAAGATAAGGGCCAACAAGGAAGAGACGCCCACCCATGTGGCTGAAGGATTCTATTACGTGAGAAGGCTGACGTGGAAGGAATATTCAGAGTTAGTTATGCAAATGTAAGGTTGTGCAGGAGGAGTGTATTTGGGGAGAGGATGGCTGCAGTAGTAGGGGCATGCAAATATTTTTATGATTTCTTTCTTCCTTCTGTTTCATCTCTTTTCTCTGTTTCTTCTGTGATCCCATCTATTTCTTCTTTTTCTGGAGTTTGTACTCACTCAAAGAGGTACTATCAATATTATTACGTAATATTGGTGCTTTCATTGAGAGAAATGGCAGAATACAGTCTCTCCACTATGGTCAAGGCTTTACAGTCACAATTGGAAAACCAATCCACCCTAATTCAAAAACAGCTAGAAAGTCAGAACAAGGCAATAAGTCAAGCGATGCAGAAGTATATGGTTGTTGTAGACACACGATTGGCAGCCTATGTTTCGTTCCATGAAGATGGACATTCCTCATTTTGATGGCACCAACCCAAAAAATTGGATTTTCAAAATCGAAGAATGTTTTGAGTTTCATGGGACCCCGAGGGATTTGCGACTCAGAATAGTATCATTTCATATGGATGGTCGTGCAGCAGCTTGGTTCCAGTGGATGAAACAGAATCAATTACTCACGAATTGGGAGGATTTCCTTAGTAACGTCACCCAGCGATTTGGGAATTCTGCATATGAGGATCCACAGGGCACCCTTTCTAAGCTTACCCAAGTCTCCACTGTTGCTGAGTTTCATTCCTCTTTTAAAGAATTGATGAACAAGGTCACGGGAGTTCCAGAATCACTGCTGGTGAGTTTTTTTACCGCTGGTCTCAAATCGGAAATTCGACGTGGGCTGATGGTTTCTTGCCCACACACATTAATGGAGGCGTTCTCCATGGCTCGAGCTTATGAAACTAAGATTGAGGAGACGAGGGCGAGTAACAGGCCTGGTGTGAGGTGGGGAACAATGGCTACTTCAGCCCAATACCCGAGTGGGCCTATTCAGCATAAAAACCAGCCCATTTACGCAGACCCGTCCCATAGCCCAAGCTTAAACCCTCAACAGAAACTAGGTATCTTAGGGCCCCGACCCGGATTTCATTATTCACCGCAATTAAACCCTATTGTGACTCAGAATCGATATTCCCTTCAATCACCTCTTCTTTCAACACCTAGCCTTCCAGTTCGTAAACTCTCACCGCTTGAGAACAAAGAGAAACGGGAAAAATGGTTGTGTTTCACTTGTGACCAGGAGTATGGGCCGAATCATCGGTGTCGCGGTAAGTATTTTGTATTAATTGGGCCTGAGGAAGACGATCCAGGAGATTCGGACCCTGTATCAGATGCGGAAGGGGTTGAAGGAGATGTTACCGCGGACATTTCGAGTCTGAACTCGTTGGTAGGGTAGGTAAACCCTCGTTCTCTACGAGTGTGGGGAGAGATAAAAGGGCAACGAGTACAAGTGCTAATTGATAGTGGTAGCACGCACAAATTTGTGAAACCCGCAATTGTGGAAAAATTGGGGTTAGAAATCGCAGCCACACCGACGTTCCGAGTTTTTATCGGTAATGGGGATCACTTGACGTGCCGATATAAGTGCTCCTGAGTGGGCATGGATATTCAACAAAAAAAAATTCTCTGGATTTGTTTTACCTATTGAAGGACCAAATATGGTATTGGGGGTTCAATGGTCGCAGGACCTCGGTACGGTGTGCCATTATTACAAGGCAATGACAATGGAGTTTGAGGTGCAAGGGAAGAAGATAAAACTAAGAAGGGAAAATTGCTCTACTGTGGATGCAATTTCTTGCCATCATTTGCAAGCGTTACTTCAGTTGGATGAAATTCATAGCATGTATGAGGTTATTTGTCTACCATTGCAAGGCAGTGATGAGAAGGGACTGAGTAAAGATACTTCGGTAATCCTTCCCGATGACCTACCACCAGAATGTTTGGAAGTCATTCGCAACAACCTCGAGGTATTTTCAATACCAAAAGGGCTCTCTCCTCATCGAGTGGTGAACCATCGGATCCATTTAGAGCCGGGAAGCAAGCCTATGAATTTAATGCCATACATGTATCCTTATTTCCTTAAATCTGAAATCGAGAGTATGGTGAAAGATATGCTGGAACATAGGTTAATACGCAATAATCACACTCCGTACTCGTCTCCCGTATTATTAGTGCAAAAGAAAGATAGGACTTATCATTTTTGTGTGGATTACCGAGCACTAAACAGTATCACGATTAATGATAAGTTTCCTATTCCTACCGTTGACGAGCTTTTGGATGAATTGGGACATGCACGTTATTTCTCCAAACAAGATTTACGCGCGGGCTATCATCAAATCAGGATGTTTCCCAAGGATATCACCAAGACATCGTTTCGAACAGTAGATGGGCATTATGAGTTCGTTGTCATACCATTCGGTCTCACTAAAATGCCATCCACATTCCAAGCAACCATGAATCAGTTATTCGCTCCTTATCTACAGAAGTACGTCATCATTTTCTTCGACGATATACTGGTATATAGCTCCACACTGGATGATCATGCCAAACATCTTGAACAAGTTTTAAGATGTTTAAGGGATAACCAGTTTTTTGTCAAACTTGCGAAGTGTTCCTTTTGCCAAACCATCGTGGAATATTTGGGTCATGTAGTTGATGTTGGGGTAGTGAAGGTTGATTCGAAAAAAGTGGCAACCATGATTGATTGGCCAAAACCGTCATCACAGAAACAACTCAGGGGTTTTTTGGGATTAATCGGGTACTATCGTCGTTTCATCAAGGGATATGCAACCATTGTCGCACCCCTCACAGAACTACTAAAGAAGGATTGTTTTTCGAGTAATGAAGTCTGAATGGCATTTTTGGCTCTTAAGGAGGCCATGGCTACAACGCCTGTTTTGCGTCTATCGGATTTTTCGCAGGCCTTTATTATAGAAACAGATGCTTCTAACGTGGGCGTGGGAGCAATATTATTACAAGGTGGACACCCAATTTCGTACTATAGTAGAAAATTGGGCATAAACATGCAGTCTGCATCCACCTATCACAAAGAATTATTTGCGATAACAGAGGCCGTTAAGAAATGTCGACAATATATTTTGGGGCGTTTCTTCATTATTCGAACGGATCACTAGAGCATTCGGGAGCTATTTAAACAAGTGGTCAATACTCCAGAGCAACAGACATATATACAAAAATTGTTGGGATGTGATTTTCGGATTGAATATAAACTGGGACGGGCTAATATAACGGCAGATGCTCTTTCGCAAGTTTCTGAGGGGGAGGAAACACCTGCTTGTTTATCATTGGTCAGTACCTCAACGTGTGAATTGATAGCCACTATCCGCAAGGAGAATAATACTGACCCCGATTTGGTGAAGTTACACCAGAGGTTTAATAGTAACACTCTTACCCTAGAGTTCTCTGTTAAGGATGGAATCACATTTTTTCGGGGCTGGTTTGTAACTGGGTCGGCGTCCCCATTGAGGGAGATAATTATTCATGAGCACCATTCCACTCCTCTTGCTGGTCATGTTGGGATAAAGCGTACATTGGCTAATATATCAGCCTGTTTTTATTGGTCCAAAATGCAGAGGGATGTCCGTGAATTTGTGTCTTCTTGCTCGATCTGTCAACAAGTGAAAACTTCCACACAACCACCTTTGGGATTGATACAGCCGCTACCATTCTCATCTCAGGTATGAGATGATATTACTATGGACTTCATTACGGGTTTGCCAAATTTGAAGGGATTCTCGGTTATATTCGTAGTGGTTGACCGTCTAACGAAATTCGCTCCTTTTGGCGCCTTGCCAACAAATTTTTCAGCATTAAAAACAGCAGACCTCTTTGTGAACATTGTAGTAAAGCTTCATGGGTTTCCGTCTTCAATAGTGTCTGATCGCGACCCGATGTTTCTCAATTCCTTTTGCCAACAACTTTTTAAACTCAGTGGCACAACGCTGCGTCACAGTTCTTCCTACCACCCACAAACGGATGGGCAGACCGATGTGGTTAACCGAAGCATTGAACAATATCTTCGTTGTTTTGTTCAGGAGAAGCCCACTGATTGGGTTAAATTATTGTCGTGGGCGGAATTTTGCTACAATACCAATTTTCATTCGGGATTATAAATGACACCATTCCAAGCACTCTATCACCGACATCCACCTAAAATTCCTCTGTATCAGTGCAACACAAGCTCAGTGCAGGCCGTCGATGAGTTTCTCTTAGAGCAGGATGAGTTGTTACGCACTCTACGTAGTAACTTGAATCAGGCACAAAATCGCATGCGGAAAAAAGCGAATGCTCATCGCAGGGACTTGGAATTGGAAGTGGGGGATCTAGTTTTGGTAAAACTTCAGCCTTATCGTCAAACTTCAGCTGCTCGCCGACCTTTCCAGAAGTTAGCAAGAAACTATTTTAGCCCTTTTCGTATTATTGAGAAGATGGGTCCTGTTGCTTATAAAGTGGGGTTGCCTCCTGAAAGTCGAATTCATCCCATTTTTCACATTGTCAACCTCAAGCCATTCGTTGAACGAGGGACTAGAAAAGGGATTGCTCTTCCCTCGGAAAGTTGTGGTATTCACCCGATTATGGAACCAATAACTATTTGTGGTCAGCGTATTATATTACAAAATGGAGAAGCAGTTAAACAAGTTCTTGTTCAATAGGTTGGGAATGCTTTAGAAGATGCAACTTGGGAGAATTGGTTGGAGTTTTTTGCTGATTACCCACATTTTCACCTTGAGGACAAGGTGATTCTTCAAGAGGTGGGGACTGATACGGCCCAAGTAGAGAATGAAGATCAAGCCCATCACATATAAGATAAGGGCCCAACAAGGAAGAGACACCCACCCATGTGGTTGAAGGATTATATTACGTGAGGAGGCTAACGTGGAAGAAATATTCAGAGTTAGTTACGCAAATGCGAGGTTGTGCAGGAGAAGGGTATTTGGGGAGAGAATGGTTGCAGTAGTAGGGCATGAGAATATTTTTATGATTTCTTTCTTCCTTCTGTTTCATCTCTTTTCTCTGTTTCTTCTGTAATCCCATCTATTTCTTCTTTTTCTGGAGTTTGTACTCACTCAAAGAGGTACTATCAATATTATTACGTAACATTACATTATTATTATTTGAGTCTTTATCCATTAGACGATGCCTTATGACTCGTAAAAATCCAAATTCAAAACCTATAGATTTTGGAACATCGACTTTGCCCTTGAATCAAAATTTCATTCGGATATAGATAAAAAAATCATTAGCATAAAATCATTTATTATTGTGAATTTGAAGACTCGATAGTAATTTGTGGCGTATCAAATTCACTATGTTTTCGGGATTAACCTTATGCTTCAGTGGTAGAAGCTTGTGCTGAACGAGCGATTGACCCAAATTTGATCCTATATAAGTGTGTGTAATTCCCCTACTATTTCCATTGTTAAAAAAGATAAAAAAAAATCACTATGTTTTCGTAATTGGACAACAAAATCAGTGAAATAAGAATGAAAGTGATTAATGGCCGTGCCTCACGTGATAGATAGAGTTGGAGACACTAGAGAGATAAATTAAATAGTCAATAATTCTTATTTTCTTTCATTTTTTAAAAGAATAGTTCATAATACTCAATATATCACACGATTAAAAAACATAATTAAGTTTCACCATGTAATTAAATTTATAAAATAATTGGTTTCGTAGTGGTTCAGAAAATGTTGTTTTTGTCCTATGTTTTACGTTTTGTAAATTTTGTTTATTTTGGACCATCTTCAATAAAGGGACGCCATCTTCAAATTGGAGCAAATTGATGCTCCACCAGTGTGCCATTAGTTGCGGTAATTTGGAGATATAAACAATGTTGTGCCAAGGTAATTTGGAGATATAAACAGTACTGCGCTAATTTTGGTGCAACATTGTTGACTGCGCTATAATGTTTTTTTTCTTTTTCTTAGTATTTTAAGTTTTAGACTTTAAGTGTATTAAAATATAAAATAAAATAATATTTGTTATTTAATTGGATATTTTGATTGTATTTTAAGTAATTATAAATAAAAAATTTAAATTATATGATGCATAATTTCAATAATAATATGCAACTTTATCGAAAATACAAACAAAAAAAAGATACAATTATTTTTGAGTTTTATTAATTTTGAAAGTATAAAATTTATTTAATATTATATTAAATAAAATAATATATATTTTTTAAAGTAAAAAAATCAGAATTAAATTGATAAATAAAGAATATTAGAGAACATTCCTTTTTAGTGCAAACTGCTAGAGATGATATGCATAATTTGCACTATTTTAGTGCAGAGTCTACACTAAAACAGTACAAACTATTGAAGATGCTCTTAGCGAGTATATATATATATATATATATATATATATATATATATGTGTGTGTGTGTGTGTGTGTGTGTGTGTGTATTTGTGTGTGTGTGTCTTGAATATAATGAGATCAGTGCCTACGGTGAGACCGTATAGACTGATCTCAACCATTCCCTTATTAATCAAGGGATGTGATTAAATGGATAAACATTACATTAAATAATTAATTTAATCAACAAAAGGGTAATAGAGTAAAATTGCATAAATCAAAATGGTTACAATATGGAAAAAGACAAAATCACGCAGATTCTGTTGAAGACATGATCATTCATCCAAAAAAATACCATTTCACGGAAATGGATATCTCATATTCTCCGCCATTTAGAATCTCTGTAATTACAGAGAAATACAAAAAAAATTGGTGGAAGATGACATCAATTCCGTGCGATGAAGCACCGATAATTATACAAGAATTTGTCATAGCCATCGAGGATAGATTAGACATCAATGGAGAACTCGAACCAGGTAAGTAAAAATCCAAAATCTTAAATTTGGAAATTGCGACGAAGAAGAGAAGCAACAGAAATCAATACGATGAGTCTGATCGACAAATTCATGTCGATGAACAATCATCAATTGCAGAAGAAACTACACCCCAACAACATCGATGGTGTAGACTGTTGGGAAATTTATTGTTTATATTATGATGAATGCCATGTAAAACTTAGACTAGAAAGTTGGCACCCCATTTTCTTTGTAATTTGCATTGTAATAGATAGGGCTGTAAGAGCTGAGTCAAGTCAGCTATGCCTGGATATGCAAGAAGTCAACTGGAGGCTAAAATGAAGACTCCGCTGTGAACCAACTGAGTATGGCAAGAAGGAGAAGTCAAGAACTCGACTGAAGGAGTGAAGTGTCCGTCAAGTCAACTCAAGATAGCCAAGTCTCAAGTTGAAGTGACAGATGAGTAATCCATTGATTGGGAGCTGACTCAAAGTCATATGGGGAAGTTAAGGAACTGCAGTCAAGTCAAGACAACTAAAAAGAGTCCGTTGCACAGAAGTCAAGAAAGTTACTTAAATAAGTAATACTTCCATGCTGCAATATTCTAAAGTGCTCTGTCCCAAAAGCGTGCAATAGGAATAAACCAATGGGAAGCACTGCACCTGTGTCAGGCTCTGAAAAGCTGAAGGTTTAATTAATACGATGTAATGTCAATCTCAAGGACTGCAACAAGACAAGCCAACGACCACTAGTGTCTTTTGAAAATCAGTCTATCTCTTCAACGAGAAGATTTTCAAAAGAGCACTATAAAAGGCTGAGGAATCAATTTGGGAAAAGGACACCTAAACAACGAACACTTAAGCTATTATTCAAGCTGTAACCTACAAAATATTCTCAAGTTATTCAAGAAAATCCTCAAGCCTAAACTTCGAAGGAAATCAATCCAACACCTAGCTGTGAAGGAAAGACAACTTCATACTGTTGAAGATGAAACTTTTGAAGAATCAAAAGGGGTCTACATTCCAAGGAGGATTATAGAAAGGTTCAAGGTCGAACCAGTCTCAAGTCATTGGAGGGCTTCGTGATCAAATCCAAGAAGCTTGAGCAAGTGAGCTGTAGTAGCAAGGCAGCTACCCCGTGAAGAAGCCGAGTCGAACGAGAAGCCAAATTGTGTGACAAAGCATCTCCAGATCGAGTCCCAAAGGATCAAGTGTTTGTGTGATCAAGACTTGCATACGGGACTGATAACCACTTTGTATTCGATAAATACTTAGTGGATTCCTCCAGGAGTTGGAGAAGAGAGGATTAGAAGAATTACCCCATCTTGAACCTCTATAAAATTTATTGTGTCATTTACATTTCAAAGATTTACTTCATGCATATTATTTAATATCTGCTGATAATTGCTATCCAATTGATATTTAACAAAGTGCTAAAACCAAGTGTTAAAATAAACTTAAACCAAATTCAAGGGTGTTAAGTCTTCCGCTGAAAATCTTTTCACAGCCAAGTTAAGTATAAGACTAAGCGGTGAGTTATTCTATCAACAGCTCGATCAGTGTCCAGTGGCTAACTCATTTGGTTAACTAACTTAGTTGTCCATCAAGGACATAGCTGTGAAATCAACTCTGAACTTATTTAAAATGACTAAATCGAAAAGTTGGAAATGTTTATTCAACCCCCCTTCTAAACCTTACTTACACCCCTTGGGACCTACAGTATACAATTCCATTGAACTAAGTATACAAATCCACAGAACTAAGTATACAAATTCACTAAACTACTTACTAAACTACTTATATAACTAATAATACGATTCCACTGAACCAAATATACAAATCCACTGAACTAAATATACAATAAAACATGACTAAGTATACAAGTCAACTGAACTAAGTATACAATAAAACAACTGTTCACAAATATGGCGGAAAGAAGTATCAATTTTGAAAAAACGCTTGAAGTTGGTGATTTTTCCTCCCTAAAAATCGGGTAACTGAAAATGTAGGATTATGTTTCCTTAAAAATAGCTAATAACCGTCCAATTAAGATAACTAATTAAATATAAAAGTACAATTATACCCTTATATGCCTAAATTAACAAAAATGATCTACACCATCCAAAATTTTAAATCAAGAGTCCATAAATGTTCTTATGGACTAACCTAAAGGGATTGGTCTCATTTGAACCAATTCATATATATATATATATATATATAAATGTATATATTGTCATTGTTTATTATTCCAGTAAGAAAAGGAAAAAAAAAGTTTCAAACAAAATTAACTATAAAATTATATTCCACGTGAAATTACAAATGAGCTCTCAACACTTGGGAAAGAATACACACAGAAGGAGATGTGTATGAAGATACTGAGGAGCCTCCCAGCTGAGTGGGAAATGAAGACCATGGCTCTAAGGCACTCGATGGACCTTTCAAAAACATCCAATCATGAACTATTCTCAGACCTCAAAGCCTATGAGTTTGAGCTGAGAAGAAAAGATCAAGAGGAGATAGATGTGCCCAAAACAGCTACACTCGTAGTCAAGGAAGGGAAGAGAGCTGAGACCAAAGAAGTCATTGACCAGGAGGAAATTGCCTTGATGGTTAAAAGATTCAACAAGTTCTTCAACAAGAACTACAAAAGAAACAAAGGTGAATCCTCCAGAAGACATTCAGCTCCCTCCAAGTCAAGGGAAGATAGGCCACCAAAGAGAACTGAGTATCAAAAGGTCGAATATCAAATAGCTGACAACCCAAGAAATGAGAGAACTAATCAAAAAGTTGAAAACTTGTGTTGGAATTGCAGACAACCAGGACACTTTGCCATTGACTGTCAATATCCTGTAGTCAATAAATAAAGGAATGAAGAAGAAAGAAAGTCTTCAGAGAAAGAAGGCAAGAAAAGAAAAGAGCAATGTTGGCTGCTGAGACTGTTGATACAGCCAAGTCAAAAGAAGCAGCAGACTCAGAGAGTAGTGAAGCTGACTACTCAAGTGACTCTGAAGAAGAAGCATTAATATGTCTAATGGCTAAGGAACAAGATCAACCTGACCAAGAAGATGAGGTACATTCTAACTCATCTCATTCAGATTCTAGTGATAGTGACTGTGACACACACACTTCATCACCCACTGATCTTTATGATTTATTAGGCAAAATGATGAAAGACTTTGAGCTCATTAAATCCTTACACTAACTGCTAAATGAGGAAAACAACCAACTTAAGAGCCAAAACTCACAACTGACTAAGGAGCTGAGTACTCTAAGTCACATAGCTGATGAGAACAAAAAGTTGAAGGCTGAAAATGCTAAATTAACAGCAGAGATAGCTGCTATAGAAAAGAGAGAAAATGATCTCAAAAATGTGATTGCTTCATTCACAAAGGCATCTAAATCATTGGATGACCTTGTCATGAGCTAAAAAGAATATGGAGACAAGACATGCATAGGATTTAATTCCTTTGTACATAGTCAAACTCCAAGAGTGATCTTGGAAAAGGGATCTTCAAGTAATGAAGCATCTCAAAAACCTAGGACACCAAAAGTTGCACACACATTCATTCCAAAGCATAATCACAACCAAATTGACCTTGGTTATAAAGGAAAAGAAAAAACTTGATTGAGTATCTTTGAGAGGACAAGCGAGAAGAAATCCAAACAGAGTTCCTCAAAGCCAAACTCCAAACAGGAAGTACTCTGTAAAGAAGAAAGAGAGCTACCAAAAGCCCCAAAAGTTCAATAAAAGGAACAAATATGATGGGAATGGTAGAAACTACCCAAGTCAAGCTGATTGGAACAATGTGAAATATCAAAGCAAAGACCTATGGAATACAAGCCTAAATGGCAAAGACCTAGAACTCAAAGAAAGGCCATTCCAAAGGCAACAAAGCTATTATCATCACACATATGCACCCAAGCACTACACTCAGAGATATCATAATTACCCAAAGAAGGCAATTGCTAAAACACACACACAGGCATACAGACAAAATAGACAGATGTATGAACCTAAAACCCCAAGCAATTTGCCAAAGTGAATTATGATTATGGCACGAATAGATGGCAACCCTTGAGTCAAATCATTTGGCTATAGGTTGGTTGGATCATCTTACAACACTAACCTCTCGGGACCAGGCACGTATGGGTACCTAAAAATTAATTTCCTTGATTGCAGGTTCAAAGAACAAATTGAGTGCAAGGAACTGGTACATGGATAGTGGGCCCGCATTTACGACAGAAACAAGAAAAATCTGTCAAAATTCAAGGAGATTAGAGGTGCAAAAGTCATATTTGGAGGAAATGAAGCTCGGGGAAATTAAAGGCACTGGATCCATCAATAAAAATGGATTAGAAATCACAGATGTTGCATATGTTGAAGGCCTCAATTTCAACTTACTAAGCATCAGCCAACTCTGTGACAAGGGCTACAATGTTGGATTCAATATGAGAGTATGCCAAATCAGAGACACTGAATCAAATGAAGTAGTGTTGCAAGGATCCAGACAAAAGAACATGTATGTGGTAGACTGGTCAACTGCTACACCAAATACTTGTCTGCTAGCAAAGAGTACAACCGAATCAAGTTGGTTGTGGCACAAGAAGCTGAGTCACCTGAATTTCAAGACAATTAACAAGCTTGCAAGAAGTAATCTTGTAGAAGGTCTTCGAGACTCAGTGTACAAGAAGGAAAGTGTTTTAATGCATGCCAGATGGGTAAGCAAATCAAATCATCATTCAAAGAAAAGTCAAGTTCATCTTCAACAAGGATATTGCATCTGTTGCATATGGATCTATTTGGTGCAGTTGAGCCAGCCAACATAAGTGGAAAGAAATACACTCTTGTAGTGGTGGATGATTATTCAAGAATACATGGACAATCTTCATGTGTAAAAAGAAGGAAACTTTGCAGAAGTTACCACTACTGATGAAAAGAGTTCAAAATGAGAAGAGTCAAACCATTATAAAGATAAGATCGATAGAGGAACCGAGTTTGTTAATGGAATAATCACTCGATCTTGTGTTGAAAATGGTATTGCTCATGAACTATCTGCTGACTAGGACTCCACAAAGAATGGAGTTGCGAAAGAAGGAACAGAACTCTCAAGGAAGTCGCAAGGACCATGTTAGTGAAGGGGTTGCCTAAAAGATTTTGGTGAAGCCATAAACACTGCATGCTATACTCAAAATAGATGCATGATAAATAGACAGCTGACAAAGACTCCCTATGAAATTTGGACAGGGAGAAAGCCAAATGTTGGGTACTTTAAAATATTTGGATGTAAATGTTTCATCCACAACAATGGGAAAGATAATCTAAAGGCTTTTGATGCCAAAGTCGATGAAGGTATCTTCTTGGGATACTCAAACAAAGCAAAGCCTATAGAGTCTTGAACAAAAGGACTATGATCACAGAAGAGTCCATCCATGTAGTGTTTGATGAACCTAATGTAAATGGAGGAGATCTTGAAGAGTTAGCTGATAGGATGAATCAACCAACTGTGCAGAAGAGTCCCTATGTTGAAGTTCGAAACCGGAATAATTAATCAAAGTGAAGATGAGATAATTTGAATCTCAAAGACATTTGGACAATCTGCGCAGTAAGTGATGATGAGAGAGATGCTCAAGATAACACGATTGCAAGAAGATCGAACCCGGCTAACTTACTCCAACCTGATGTGAGATGGCTAAGAGACCATCCACCAGAGCTAGTCATTGGAAATGTAACAGATGGTGTAAGAACCAGATCAAGAGCTCAACAAGAAGCAATGTTCACTTGTTTATCTCTCAAATAGAGCTAAAAGATGTGTCTCAAGCATTGGATGACACACATTGGATTCAGGCCATGCTAGAAGAACTGAATCAGTTTGAAATAAATAAAGTATGGGAATTGGTTCAAAGACCAACCCATCAAAATGTTATTGGCACAAAATGGGTGTTCAGAAACAAGATGAATGAAGACGGCTCTGTGGTAAGAAACAAAGCAAGATTGGTAGCCAAAGGGTATTGCCAAGAAGAAGGAATAGATTTTGATGAAACCTTTGCCCCTGTTGCAAGATTAGAAGCAATAAGGATGTTTCTTGCCTATGCTGCACACAAGAACTTCATTGTATACCAAATGGATGTAAAAAGTGCATTCTTGAATGGATTATTGGAAGAAGAAGTCTATGTTGAACAACCTCCAGGATTTGAGCAGAAGACTCTTGGAGATAAGGTGTACAAGCTCAAGAAAGCTCTATATGGATTGAAACAGACACCTAGAGCATGGTATGATACATTGTCTCATTTTCTGATAGATAATGGATTCACCAAAGTAAAGTGGATATAACACTTTTCAGAATTCAAGATGGAGAGAGTATACTGCTTGTTCAAATATATGTGGATGACATCATTTTTGGATCCACAAACAAAGAGCTGTGTAATAAATTCTCAAAACTCATGCAAGGCAAATTTGAGATGAGCATGATGGGAGAGCTGACATTCTTTCTAGGACTTCAAGTTAAACAACTGAAGGATGGAACCTTCATAAGTCAAACAAAGTATACCAAAGACTTAATGAAGAAATTTGGTGTGGAAGAAAAGTCTTCTGTGAAAATACCAATAAATACATCAGTCAAGATGGATATGGATACGATGGCAAACTGTGGATCAAACTAGATACGAGCACTTATTGGATCACCGCTTGCTCTATCTCACAAAGCAAGAGGCGGACATCACCTTTGTTGTAGGTGTGTGTGCAAGATTTCAATCTGCACCAAAAGAAAGCCATATGATCATGCCCAAGAGAATCCTAAGATATTTGAAGGGATGCCAGGAAGTCGGCTTATGGTATCCAAAGGAAGGAGGATTCAAGCTTATTGGTTACTCGGACGACTATCTTTGGATGTAGAGTTGACAGGAAAAGTACTTCGGTACATGTCAAATGCTTGGAAACAGATTGGTTTCTGGTTTAGCAAGAAGCAAAATTCAATAGCCACATCCACGGTGCTGCAGTACATACATGCGGGCGGTTTGTTGTGCCCAAGTCTTATGGATGAGACAATAGCTGAGAGATTATGATGTTGAAGAAAAAGAAATTCCAATTTTGTGTGATAACACAAGTGCTATTGCAATCACTCAAAATCATGTGTTGCACTCAAGAACAAAGCACATTGATGTCAGATATCATTTTAAAAGAGATCATGTTGAAAAGAAGGACATAACCTTGGAATATATCTCAACTGATAGACAGTTAGCTGACATATTCACAAAGTCATTATGTGAATCAAGATTTGAAGAGCTTAAGCATGAGCTAGGGTCAATTGAGCTGAATTGACACTCAGAAGACTCAAGGAGAAGAGTTGGAACGAGAAAAGATGAAAATAAAGCTGAGGTCTTGAATCAGCCAAGTAAATCAGTCGTATCGGAAAATCAGCTGCATCAAGTTAGCTGACAGCTGAGTACCTATGTGAAAAGAGAGAATAGTTGAATCAGCTAAGGAATAAGCTGAGTTATTTATGAACTAACTGACAAAAACGCAGTCGTTTTTAATAAGCGGGAATGTTTTTAAGGATGACGTCAGCGCAATAATGACAGAATCTGATCAAAAAAGTGCCACGACCAAGCCTATGGTTGGATATAAATGTTGTCGCATTAAATGCGAGAAATTAAATGCTAATCGGCGTGCTAAATCTGAGCCATTGATTTTGATCAAATTTCAAAAACCGTATGCACGTCCTTTCATAACCCATACATATACCACTTCGCCCGTTTTCTCTCTCACACTACACCAAAACTGTTCATCTCTCCAAAAGCAAAGACTGTATTTTTCTCTCGAAACCTTATCAATCTTCAAAGCAAGTTTCTCAAAAATCGTTCGGTAAAAATCACTAAAATGGCAACTACTTATGATTTCACTAAGTTGGGAAAACAAATCCACAATGGCTCTACTGTGGATTTCGAAGGGATGATCAAACAGGGGTCCGATGAAACCCTTGTAAAGAAGATAGTTGAGAAAGTGGAGAAGTCTGGGTTGAAACCCTTTCTCATTATGGAGTTTCAGATGACTTATGTTGAAGAAGTCGCTCAGTTCTACGTGAATGCTGAAGTTCACGATGAGGGCATCAAGTCGTCTGTTCACGGAAAAGAGTTTACGATCACTGCTGAGGATATACCGGAGCATTGTTTGCTACCGTCGGAAGGAGTGCCGAAGATATTAGAGTCCGATGTAAACTTGGCTGCTGCATGGAAAGAAGTGGTCAAACCTGACTGTGCTGCGAAGGTTGTCTACACAGCCGACAAGAAGCTGCTCAAGGAAGATTACCACAACTTGCTGGATATTGTTGCCAAGTGTGTAGACATCAAATTTGGAAGATTTAATCAGCTGTCCAAAACTAAGCTGGTCGTGATGGCTGCGATCATGGAGGAGAAGAAGGTAAATTGGGTTGAGTTTGTATACAACAGACTCTGCCAAAATGTTGGAAATAAGTCTTTCAAGGAAGATGGATCGTTCGGAGGATCCTTGGGATATGGCCTTGTTATTGGTCGGCTGATGGAGGTGAAGGGAGTTCCACTCCGACATGGAAATACGTTCCATGTCAACAAGAAAATGTTCCGATCAAATCTTTCCGGAGCTTAGAAGAGAGCTTATGCCAAGAGAGATAACACAAGTGAGGGGGAATCAACTGACCCTGAGAAAACAACTGTTGTCTCCCCTCCCAAGAAGAAAGTTGTCCCTGCAGCTGGAAAGAAGATTGTTGCGCAAAGAAATAAAAAGAAAACAATCGCACTCGCCCTCGTAGCCGAGTCACTGCCCGCTGCGGCCGCAATGAGAAGGAAACTCAAATACCTTCTCCGATTGTCAAGAAGAAGAGGATCGACAAGCCAAGAAAGCCACTCCTCGGAAAAAGAAAGTAGCACCAGGACCCGCGCCAGGACTCAAGAAATCGTATCCAAAACAGGAAATTCCTCTCGGTGAGGACTAAAAGAAGAAGACTCTTCAAGCGTCGAGCTTGAAAACAACTCGAGTCCGCCACTCACCGAACAGATCAAAACAATTTGGAGAAGTAGAGTCTCCAGAGATTATTGATGAAACCGCCAAGTCTGATGAGGCCGATCAACAGAGGCAAGTCGAAGACCTAGCTGTGGATAGAACAACTGAGGACCATGTAACAGCTGAGACAGCTAAGTCTCCAGGAGACCGGGCTGTGTCTCCGCCCAAAACAGATGCTGCTGAGGGTGAAGAGCAGCAAGCTATGCTACCCTCCATTCCTGAGACAGAAGGACAACACGAAGATGATGATGATGATGTGATCATGTTGTCTCCACCATATCTAGACATCCAAAATCGTCTGCGTGAATGGAGAAAGTGGAAGCTGAGTCGATCAAGGAAACAGTTCAAATGACCTGAGTTTATTGAAGAAGAAGAAGAACTGATGAATTTCCTGGGGTTGACAACAGTGGTTCAAGCATTGGATGAAGAGAACTGCAACGATATATTGAACATCTTCAATGAAAAGGAGAAGAAAAGGTTGGCAGAATAGGCTGACGCTC
Organism: Rehmannia glutinosa; assembly: GCA_016081115.2. Classification (NCBI taxonomy): domain Eukaryota; kingdom Viridiplantae; phylum Streptophyta; class Magnoliopsida; order Lamiales; family Orobanchaceae; genus Rehmannia; species Rehmannia glutinosa. The sequence continues at coordinate 85,593,526 of CM071925.1, forward strand.
ATGAGAAGGCCATCATATGTCCCTTCACTGGAACCACTGAGCATACTCATTCCCACCTCGATGTTCTCTCCGGAAGTGATGAAGATTTGGACCCTACTGATGCGACTGAAAAATTGGAAATACAACAAGCCATGCGGGAATCCAGAGTGATGCATGAGCAACGGCTAATGGAAGAACCTGGAGAGTCTTCCAAAAGCATAGCTGGAAATAGACCCTATGGAGGTGGTGCAGCAGATTGCAACTGTTGTTGCTGCGACCACTTCCCCAGCTCACTCTAAGGAATGTTTTAAGGGAAATGGCGATGAAATTGGGAACTTGGGGACCCAAGTCGAGCCAACCCCTGTTGAAGGTGTCTTACCACGTGCCCCAATGGCTGAACACTCACAGGAAACAGTCGGGAGTTTGGAGGAAAGTGACCCCAATCGAAGCCACTCAGCTGGTGTGCCAGCTGAAGGGGAAACTCCCTCCACTGCAGCTAGGTCGGAGGTTGCTGCAGACAACTCCACCATGAATCTCAGAGGCGAAGTGGAGAAGGAAAAAGAAAAAGAAACACAACAGATTGTCACTGAAGAAGCTCGCATTGAGACTGTCTCAGCTGAAGTGCCAACTGCTCTGCAGGTTGAGGACGCTGCTGATGCAGTCGAGGCACAGAATGGATCTGCCCTGGGAGTTAACACTATGGGCAATGAAAGTGCAATCCACAGAGTTGAGGATCATGTGGATGCCACCGTCGAAGACCCCAAGACAGCTGAGTCTGTCAAAGGGAATGTCCAAGGTCTTGCTGCAGTTGAGACTGCAGGAGGTACTGAAGGCCTACGGGAGGTTGAGACTTCCCGGAGTAAAGAGGCAGAAGCACAGAACATCCCTCCAATTATCATCGATGCATCTGAGAAGGGGATAAGTGTCCTTCACGATTCCCAAGACAATCCTGATGTAGCATTTCTGGGATCTGAAGGTGAAGATGAGGCTGAGTCATCCCCCGTTGCAAGTCCAAATGACTCAGCTGAGGATGTTCTTCCCAGCACGAGTAAGCCAGAATTCAAGGTTGCTCATCAAAAGTTCAATTTTGATGATGAGCCACCCCTACAAGTCTCATCATCATCCGATAACGCTACTGATACGGCCGAGGACCAGATAACTCAAATGGACAAACCAGCTGAGACCGACAAAGCTGAGGCTCAGCCAGCTGGGTCAACGCCACAACAGACTCCAGCTGAATCACAGTCAATTGCGCAGGCTCCCAAAGTTGCAGCAGAATTGACTCAACCGGGCACATCACGGCCACAAGTCACAGTCGAACAGATTTCCTATGTCCATGATGATGCGTTTGAATAAACGTTCCCTTTCTCGCTAGAGCTGCCTGATCTTGATGAAGAATCAGCTAGAGATCAGGAACTTTTCCATAGACCTGATCCAGTCATTCCCACAGATACCATCATCCCAGCAGATTTTGATTTTGATGTTGTTTGGCCGCCACCGAGACGGAGGTAATAAATTTGAAGTTCGAGAAGTCTTCAAGGTGATTTTGCAGAGATAAAGAAGATGGAAAGGCACCTGGCCTCACTCGACATGAGGCTGGATAACAGAGATGCTAATCTTACTGCCGATCTGCGTGGGATAATAATCAAGATCCAGGAATGGTGGCAACATCAGCAAACAATGCGTGTGGAACATGTTCGATACTTTAAGACATTGTATAACAAGATGTTGATCTGGAGCGCTGATAATGCTGATATGAAGAGAAGAATGCAAGAAAACATTGATAGAATGCATGAATCTCACAACACCGAAATGCAATCTGCGTGAATTCCACAAGAAAGAACTTATGCGCGAGGAGACTATGAACAATAAATTTAGCCTCCTCATGGCTGAAATGAAGCAGTGGTGGTGCCAGATCAAAAGCCACCCGCCCGATTCCGTCGTGCGGCAAAGATACTCGCGCACAGATTCAAAGCATAATTGCCTATCACCGCCTAGACTTCATGATGGCTGGTCTGTTCCCAGGGGTTCCTCTATCATTTGATGATGCCAAAAAAGGGGAAGAGGAATACCTAAGGAAGAAGTTGGAAGGGTCTGCGGTTGAGAAGGAATCAGCTGTGAAGAAGAAGACAGCTGAGGATCAGAGGAAGGAAAAAGGAAAATCCGTTGAGGGGGAAGATTCAAAAGACATGACCTTAATGGTTGCTAGAACCCCTCAACAAGGACTCGCCATCACGGTGACATCATCAAAGAAACTTCGGTGACTCTGCCGCTCCAACACTCTTTGTGCCCATGTCTCGAAAAAAGAGGAAAATTGTAGAAGCAGAGATGAAAGAGGTTGAAAGAAAAATGGATGCCCGTGCGATGGAAATACTGAAACAATATGGGGGCATTCCAACAAGCAGAGACACTGATGCCATTTCAGACGTCGGAACCGAGCTAAGATCAGTTGATGAATTCAAAATGCTCGAATCTGAGGGATACTTCGAGAACATGTCCATGGCCCAAGCCTGGGACTTGTATTGGGAAAAAGGCCTTAAGCTATGCGAAGAAGCTGACAGGCAGCAGACTACTGACAACTATGATACAGCTATGTGAAGTGTCAGTCAAGTCAACTTAAGATAGCCAAGTCTTAAGTTGAAGTGACAGATGAGTCGTCGATGATTGGGAGCCGACTCAAGTCACCGGGGAAGTTAAGGAAGCGCAATGATCAAGTCAAGACAATCAAAAGAGTCATTTGTACGTAAGTCAAGAAAGTTACTTAAATAAGTAATACTTCCTGTAAGTCCAAGCGACTACGATAATCTAGAGGGGGGGTGAATAGATTATCTCCATCTTTTCGATTTTACCCTCTTTTTCGAACCGAATGCTCAAAGACAATAATAAAGGTGCGGAATGTAAGCAACACACGTCGATTTATAGAGGTTCAACCCACCTAGGGCCTAATCCTCTACCACCCCAGTATATCCGGGATGGATTTCAAAAATAAAAAAGATTTTATATTACCAAAATTAATACAACACCAACTTACAACGACACCTTGAAGAGCACCACACTCTTCTTCAACACCACTTTTGAGATTATCACAATCTCACTTGAAGATTACCACAATCTCCAACGGCACCTTGTGAAGATTACCACAATCTTCAACCTTGAAGAATACCAAATTCTTCAACACCTCAACAAGAAGATTACCACAATCTTCTTACACCTAACACCTAGATCACCCAAGTGTGTTCTTACCACAAGAACACTCACAAGGATATCTTGTGTTGAATGATAACCCAAAAATTCAAGATTACAACTCGATAATGAATTATACAATTAAGTGCAAGTGTAATCAAGAAAAGCCTAGACCTCAAGAATGTGAAAGTGAATAGCTAGGCAAATTACAACAAGAAATAAGACAATGTAAGAACAAGTGTATTCTTGAGTGTATCTTGTTGTGTTGTAGTTTTCTCTCTTCTAGTTGTGCTTCAACCCTTCCTCTATTTATAGGAGATGATTGATACTTGATAGGCTCCTCTTGAAATCTGATATCTACAAAAAAAATTGCAATTAAAATCAAGATTATAGTGTTAGAAATCAATCCCACAAATTAGGGAAAATCATGCATTTGCACAATGGTTTGAATTTTTTCACAAACTTGAGGCACGGTCAGTCGCACTAATAAGATTTGAAAAGAACGCTGACAAAAATTTAACAGGGGGTGGCCAGAGTCTGGGGGTCGACCGATCGCCCTAGGGTGCGACTGGTCGCCCACCATGGTGACCGGTCACCCTGACCAATTTTAGGAGTTCTGGGAGTTTTGTTTCGTGAAATGTGTTCCCGTGTGCACGGTGCCGCTCTTTTGGTCGAATTGGTCGACCTCCTAAATAAAATGTTGTCCGATTTTTGTCGAAAATAAACCTCAAGAAATACTCCGAAAAATTCGTAAAAACATTTTAAACCGATCGGGAGTATTTAGGACAACATTAGAAATATAGTTTTGATGAAATAACACATTACCACAAAATCATCAAAAGTGTTGTCCGATATAAACTTCAAGAAATACTCCGAAAAAATAGTAAAAACATTTTAGACCAATCGGGAGTATTAAGACAACATTTAGAAACATAGTTTGGATGTAAAAACCCATTGATACAAAATCATTAAATGTGTGGTCCAATTTTTGTCGAAAATAAAACTTGAAGAAATACTCCGAAAAATATTAAAACCATTTTAAATCATTTAGGAGTATTTGGACAACCTTTAAAACCATTGTTTTGGTATAAAAACAAAATCATCAAAATCATGATAAAAACATTTATCAAACACTTCCATGCTGCAATGTTCTAAAGTGCTCAGTCCCAGAAGGGTGCAAAAGGAATAAACCAATGGGAAACACTGCACCTGTGTCAGTCTCTGAAAAGCTGAAGGTTTAATTAATACGAGGAAATGTCAATTTCAAGAACTGCAACAAGACAAGCCAACGACCACAAGTGTCTTTTGAAAATTAGCCTATCTCTTCAATGGGAAGATTTTCAAAAGAGCACTATAAAAGGCTGAGGAATCAATTTGAGAGAAGGAGACCTGAACAACGAACACTTAAGCTATTATTCAAGCTGTAACTTACAAAATATTCTCAAGTTATTCAAGAAAATCCTCAAGCCTAAACTTCGAAGGAAATCAATCCAACACCTAGTTGTGAAGGAAAGACAACTTCATACTATTGAAGAGGAAACTTTTGAAGAATCAAAAAGGGGTCTACATTCCAATGAGGATTGTAGAAAGGTTCAAGGTCGAACCAGTCTCAAGTCATTGGAGGGCTTCGTGATCAAATCCAAGAAGCTTGAGCAAGTGAGCTGTAGTAGCAAGACAGCTACCCTGTGAAGAAGCTGAGTCGGACGAGAAGCCAGTTGTGTGACCAAGGCATCTCCAAACTGAGTCCCAAAGGATCAAGTCACCGGTGTGTGATCAAGACTTGCATTTGACGGATAACCACTTTGTACTCGATCAATACTTAGTGGATTCCTCCAGGAGTTGGAGAAGAGATGATTAGAAGAATTACCCCATCTTCGAACCTCTATAAAATTTATTGTGTCATTTACATTTCAGCATTTACTTACTGCATATTATTTAATATCTCCCATTTACCATTTTAAATCATTTAGGAGTATTTGGACAACCTTTAAAACCATTGTTTTGGTATAAAAACAAAATCATCAAAATCATGATAAAACCATTTATCAAACAATCTCCCCCTTTTTGATGATTACAAACCAAAACAATTTTAACGAGGTCGATTTTGAAAACAAAACAATTTTACCGGTTAAAAAGGAACTATCCGTTGTGAGCGACAACATTCCACGCAATAATCACAAGGATGGGAGTAGAGATATTAAACATATATAGCAAAAGCTCCCCCTATCAATATGCACAACAAGAGTAATGTAAAATCAATCATCCACAAGCTAAAAACTAAGCTTTTACATATTGGTCTTAAGTACAAGAGCTTATAAGCTCCCCCTGTCAACAAAACAACATTAGACAAGTATATAAGTCCATAATACAACAAATGGACTAAATATAATCCACAACTTATGGCGTTAAAAAGCCATAGCTTATAGCTTTTTTCTCGAGCTTATTTTAGCTTTTATGAGCTAATAAGCTTATAACCTGTTTCTCTCCCTTTGGAATCATCAAAAAGAATGTTAGCACGATAAAAATATCATATAATCATATCAAAGTGCGCAACTAAACCGATGTATCGAGCTATTTGAACATTGAAGCTTATAGATCAAATAGGAGGGAAAAAGTCGATCATATGACTTGTAGAGGCTTATGAAAACTCATTTGATTTTCAAAAACATGATCTCTATAAATATATAAGACTTTTGAAAACGAGAGAATCATGTAGGTGATGAATTTTTTATTGAAACATTTTATCGAACACTTGGCGGACGTCAAAAATTGAAGAAGATATATATAGCCCTTGTAAATGTAATCAAGCCAAGTTTTTCATCACCAAATCAGTTTAAACACAATACAATACATCATTGTAGGTCCCAAGGGGTGTAAGTGTAAGGTTTAGAAGGGGGGGTTGAATAAACCTTACCAAATTTTCGATTTAGGCCTTTTTAAATCTGAGTTCTACGCAGTTGTGTCCTTGATGGACATCGAATTAGTCCCCAGTAGAGTTAATCTCTCAACAGACTAAATTTGAACATTAATAGAGTAACTCATTTGTTGGCTATAAATTGACTCAGTTGTGGTTTTGTTTTCAATGGAAGACTTAACACCCTTAAGTTTGATTAAGCAAGTTTTTCTGACTTGATTTAGTACTTATAGATTATCAAATGGATAGCAAATTTATCATCGATATAAGCAATTAAAAGTGCGAGAAATTTAAATCTTTGAAATGTAAATGACACAAGAAAGTTTTTATAGAGGTTCAAGATGGGGTAATTCTTCTACTCCTCTCTTCTCCAACTCTCGGAGGAATCCACTAAGTAATGATCGTTTACAAAGTGGTAGCAGTCCGGATACAAGTCTTGATCACAACAACGGCCGACTTGATCCTTTGGGACTCGGGCCGAGACGCCTTGATCACTGTTTGGCTTCTCGACGACTCGGCTTCTTCACAGGCGGTGCGCTTGCTACTGACTCACTTGCTCAAGCACTTTGGATTTGATCACGAAGCCCTCCAAAAGCTTAAGACTTGGTTCACCTTGAACCTTTCTACAATCCTTCTTGGAATGTAGACCCCTTGTTTTCGATATTTTCCTCTTCAACCGATTGAAGTTCTCTTTCCTTCACGGGTAAGTGTTGGATTGATGTACTTGAGATGTAGGCTTGAGGATTGAGAATGTTTCGATTATTGATAAGCTTGTATATCTCACGTGTGTCATTCATTCACGCATCCTCCTTCTCAATCAAACTCCTCGGCCTTTTATAGTGAACTTTCAAAAATTTGCCCGTTGAAGAGATAGGCTCATTTTTGAAAATCACTTTGCGATCGTTGGTATGCGATTCTTGGAATTGCCATTTCCTCGTATGAAATGTTTTATCACCTTTTCGAGTTCGACACGGTGTAGTGCTTCCCATTAGTTCATTTCTTTTGCACGCTTCGGGACCGAGCACTCCAAGAAAGGTAGTATGGAGATATTACTTGTTTAAGTAAATCTCTTGATTTTCGGCAACGGTTCTTTTACGATTATCTCGACTGACCGCATTTCCTCGCTTTCCCAGGTGACTTTGAGTCGACTTCCAATCATTGGATGACTCTTTCGTCACTTGACTTGAGACTTGGCTTCTCTTGAGTTGACTTGGTGATGTTCCACTCAGTGCATCTCACCGCTTCTTCGATCGAGTTCCGTCTCTGCTTTTCTTTGTTGTACTCATTGTCTCACACAGAGTTTTCCTTCAAGCCTTTAGTTGTCTTCTTGCAAGTTGGAGCGTAGGGGCCGACTTAACTCGGCTTGGCCGGCTACCGATTGTTACAATACATTTCAAAGCAAGAATTGGGGAGCCAACTTTCTATTCTAAGTTTTACATGGCATTCATCAAAATCTAAACAATAGAATTCCTAACAATTTCCCCCTTTTTGATGATGCCAAAACTTAAATCATACAAAGATGCAAATAACACAGATACATACAGATAGTGTATTGACATAGAATGTATGCGCATAATCAATCTTTTTATTGATCATATCATTCTTGTACTTAACACAATTTTTACAAGGTGTATCGGAGTATGTAATTGTAAAAAAATTTATAGCATTATTACGAAGACTTACATTGTATGTATTTACATATAAAATACACGAAGGGTTGGACAAAGAACACTTCATCTCCTTCATTTGTCTCCTTCTTTCATCTTGATCAAGATCTTCTTTCTTCTTTCTTCTTCTCGTCATCACCGCCTTCTTTTTCTTCTCATATGCCTTCCCTGGCGCCTTCATCTTTCCTTATTCTTTCTGTCTCTCCCGCCATAGCCGAGTTTGTCTCTTGCTTTTTTCTTCTATCCTTTTTGCATACTCGGCGTTGGTTTTAGCCACTTGCAAGTTCGCCACATGGTCAAGCCAGCACCAAAGAGATCCCTCCTTTCTTTCCCGGATCTACGTATTCAATATTCTTGGGCGAGGCCTAGTGTCCAAGCTTCTTCCTCCACCGCCGCTTCTTCCTCTACCTGCGGGCGTATATTGATTGGGGCCTTCTTTCTTTCCGGTGAGTGCCCATGAGTGACCCAGAGGATGGGTAGGTTGTCTGTTGTCTCTGTCGCCTTCTTCACATAATGTGAGACCCTTTTCCCAAGACAGTCCCAAGCTTGAGCCAAGGACATATTTGCAAAATAACCTTGATTCGAGCGTTTTGAATTCGTCAATCGATCTTGGCTCTGTCCCGACATCCGAAATGGCATACGTGTCTCTGTCAATGGAATGCCTCCGTGTTCTTTCAAAATGTTCATCACCCTGGCATCCATTCTTCCTTCCACCTCCTTCATCCCCGCTTCAATTTCTTTTCTCTTCTCGGCCATAGATACAAAGAGTGTTGGAGTGGCGAGTCACCGGGAGTTTTCCGCTTATAATGTCACCGTGATGAGGACCTGTTGGGGGTTTGTGCAATCATCAAGGTCATATTCTTTGATCCTTCCCCCTCAAAGAGATTTTCCTTTCTTGATTTCAAAATTTCCTCGGTGATTTTCCTTCTCATTTGTTCCTTGTCATTTGCTCCTTTCTTTTCGCCTTGATTTTCGCTTTAAGGTATTCCTCTTCCCCTTTTTGGCATCATCAAAGGATAGAGGAACCCGGGAACATCTTGGCAAGCATGAAGTCGAAGTCTCCCGATGGTTGAATTTTGCTTCAAGTCTGCTGCGTTGTATCTTTGCCGCACGGAATTGATCGAGTAGCGTTGGATTCTCACAAATCGCTTCATCTCGGCCATGAGAAGGCTGAATTTTCTTGTCATGTGTTCTTCCAAACGCCGTATATCATTTGCATTTTCGCTCACGCAGCGCCTTGATCTCGGCAAAGTGTGAGCTTCGTGCATATGTTCAATGTGTTCCCCAGACCGTTTCGCATCAACATTTTGACTCTCCACACCACAGACTTGTTGAATAATTGTCCAGAAGTATCTCACCATTCCACACGCATTGATTGACACTTTCTTTTGCCACCATTCCCTTATCCTCGATTGTGATGCCTCTCAAGTCACCGTAGTAAGGTTGGCATCTCTGTTGTCCGGCGCATATCCAAGGAGGCCTCGATGCCTCTCCATCTTTTCAACTTCAAAGAAAGAGTGCCTTGAACACTTCTCATTTCACTTGGTGATTCTTCTTCATTGCGGTGATGGCCATCTGGCGTCGAAATCGAAATCTATGTTTGGAACAATGGTGCCCGAGTGAAAAAGAGCCGGGTCTCCGTGATAGCGTGCTTGCTCATTTTTTCTCGACTCTTCGTGGAGTTCGCAGTATCTCCGGTGAGAAAGGGAAAGATTCCACAAAGGATTCATCACCGCCATCCGGGATTTGTTCGATGATAAGCGGTGGGCGTGAAGTTATTTTGGGAATCGATCCATTGTAGCTTGAGGAGCCGGAGCGATGGTCGCTAGTACAATTTTGGGTTTTGTGGTGCAAGAGACTCGGCTTGCCGAGCCTCGGTATCTTAAAGCCGTTGGTCTCGGTGATTTCTCCTTTTGAGTAGATCGGTCCTCGGCCTTATCGAAGCGTCATCGGACGATGATGAGATTTCCATTGGTGGCTCATCATCAAAATTAAAGGTCCGACGAGTAGTCTTGGGATCGACTTGCTCGTGCCTGGAACATCCGCATGGTGAGTCTTTTGGATTTGTCATGGGGTTGACTCGGCTTCTTCTTCGCCTTCCGATCCCGAAAGGTGACATCGTGGTTGTCCTGGGAATCATGAAGTGCGCCGATCTCCTTTTCGGATGGATCGATGGTTGCGGGAGGGATGTTCTCTACTTGTTGTGTTACCCCGGGGAAGTCTCAACCTCCCGTGGGCCTTCATTTCCTCCGGCGGTCTCTCTCGCGCGAGGCCTTGGTCCTCCCTTTCGACGGTGTCACTGTCTTAGGGTCTTCGACATGGCATCCATTGGAGTCTCAACCCCATGGATTGCACTTTCATCGCCCAGTGTTAACTCCGGGGAACATTCCTTCCCTCGTGCCTCGATCGCATCGGCGTCAGCGTCATTAGCCTTCGTAGATTTGTTGGCACCTCGGTGAGACGATCTCAATCGCCTCGAGCTTCGTTGATGGCAACTTGTTGTTCTTCTTGTGTTTGAGTGTTCTTTGCTTCGCCTCCTACATTCTTTGTGGAGTCATCTCGCAAAGATCCTCCGACCTTGCTGCGGTGGAGGGAGTTCCCCTCGGGGCGCACGGTGAGTGACTTGGAGTGGGGTTACTCGTCTCCAAACTCCCCTTTGTTGCAATTGATGGTTCGGTAGTTGGGGCGGTGGTGGCACACCTTCAATAGGGGTTGGCTCGATTGGGGTCCCCACTAGCCCGGATTTCATCGCCATCTCCTTATTGCCTTCTTTTCCGAGTTAGTCGGGAAGTGGTTGCAAGAACATCGGTGGCTATTTGCTTTCGAACCACTCCCATTGGATCGATTTCCGTGTGTTCGAGGACTCTCCTGGTCCCTCCATCGGTCTTTGCTCGTGAAGGATTCTTGATTCATGCAATGCTTGCGATCTGCAATTCTTTCAGGCGCAAACATTCTCTCGGTTCCTCGTCACTTTCGGAGAAGACATCAAGGAGAGGATGGAAGTGTTACGTGGTGGAGATAGGCGTATACTTGCCTTTTCGCGTGCTTGGCTTCTTTAGCTTGCTTTTCTCTCTCCTTGTCCTTGTAGATCTGCAGAATATTCATGCGTTGTCTTCATCTAGAGTGGGAGCACAGAGATAATCCAAGGAAATTTAGCAGATTCCTCTTCTTCTTCTATGAATTCAAAGCCGTTGAACTGTTCCTTCGACTTGCTCGGCTTCCATTTTCTCCACTCACGCAGACGATTTTGGATGTCCGGGTAAGGTGGAGATAGGATCATTACATCACTATCTTGGGCTGGTTCTTCTTGAGTTTGTTGTATGAGCTGTTGTGTCTTCGGGTTGCCTCTCCGATCACCTTCGGCAGACTTGGTTGTTTCATCAATTACATCCGGAGACTCTACTTCTCAAAGAGTCTCCGTGATTTGTGCTAGGTGAGTAGCCGACTCATTTGGTTTCTCCTTCGGATTGCTTTACAAGTCTTCTTCGTCTCTTAGTTTGTACAGAGGATTTCTAGTCGAGACGGTGTCCTCTCGAGTCTTGGGCGGGGGGCAGTCTGCTTGTGTTTGTTTCTCGAGGAGTGGCCGTCAGCTTGTCGATCTCCTCTTTTTGACGATCGAGAGGAATTTGTGAGTCCTTCTCGGCCGCCATTGGCAGGGTGCGGGGGTGACACACCTGCTGGGCAGTGACTCGCTGCAGGGGCAGGAGCATGTTTGGTTTTCTTTGCTGCGGGGCGGAGACTTCTGGCACCGCAGGGCGACTTTCTTCTTGGTTGGAGAGGAAGCATTTTTGTGTCTTCACCGGTGATTCCCCCTCACGGTGTCGACTCTCTTGGCGACGACGCTTTCCGAGCACAGAGAGATTAGCTCAACATCCTCTTGTTAACATGGAAGGCCTTCCCATGTCTAAGAGGTACTCCTTTCACCTCCAATAGCCGGCCAATCACTAGGCCATACCCCGTGGATCCTCCAAATGACCCATCTTCTTTGAAGGACTTGTTCCCTACGTTCGGGCAGAGTCTGTCAGTAGATAAACTCAGCCCATTTATCTTCTTTTCTTCGATTATTGCGGCCATCACAATCAATTTTGCCTTTGTGATTGGTCAAAGCCGCCAAATTTGATGTCGATACACTTGGCAACAATATCCAACAATTTGTGATAATCCTCCCGGCAGATCTCTTGTTTGTGTGTATATTATTTTGTCAAGAACGTCGGACTTGGCTATTTCTTTCCATGCTTGCCCAGGTTTACATCGGCCTCTTTGATCTCGGATGCTCCTTCCTTCCGGGTAGTGAGCAATATTCACCAAATCTCTGGCGGTGATAGTCACCGCTTCCCGTGAAGCAGATGACTTGATTCCTTCATCGTGAATCTCGGCATTCACGTAGAATTGTGCGACCTCCTCCACATAGGTCATAGGATACTCGGTGTTAGAAACGGTTTCAATCCGGCGTTTCTAACTTCTCCGCGATTTTCTTCACCAGGGTGTCGTCGGACCCGCTTCACCATTCGTCGAAATCCACGGTCGAACCGGTGTGGATTTGTTTTCCCAACTTGGTAAAGTTATACGTTGGTGCCATTTCTCTAATAATTTCAAGGAAAAGTTCGAGAAATTTGATTTGAAGGTTGATAGGGTTTCGAGAGTATTTGCCTTTGCTTTTTGAGAGAGAGATTGAGCAGTTTTTTGAAGTGTGAGAGAGAAACGGACGAAAAATGGTTTAAATATGGTTTATGAAAGGACGTGCGAGGCGGTTTTGAATCGTGATCGAAATCAACGGCTTGGATTTCGCATACGATATTGATTCATGTCTCGTATTTAATGCGGCAAAGCATTTATATCCAATCATAGCTTGGTGTGCGGCTTTATGTCCTGCATACACATCATCATTATCCGACGTGTCTCTTAAAACATTCTGCTAAGTCAAAATTTGCGTTTTTGTCACTTTGCTCATAAGTTATTCAAACTTATCTCTTAGCCGATTTAACTCGCTTCTCACATTTCTCTTAGTGACTCACCTATCAATTTGTCTTGGTATAGTGACTTTTTTCCGGTGATTCTTCGAGCTAATTTTTGTTTTCGACTCTTTTTCACCTTCTTTCTGTTCCATTTCCTTTCTTTGATTCTTCTCGTGTCTCGCCTTAGCTCAATTAGCCCCAACTCATGTTTGAGTTCTTCAAATCTTGACTCACATAATGGTTTTGTGAAGATGTCACTAGTTGCTTATCGTTGAGATATATTCCAAGATAATGTCCTTCTTCTCAACATGATCTCTTATGAAATGATATCCGACATCTATATGTTTTGTTCTTGAGTGCAACACAGATTTTGAGTGATTGCAATTGCACTTGTGTTATCACACATGATTGGAATTTCTTTTTCTTCAACTTCATAATCTCTCATTTCTTTGTCTCATCCATAGGACTTGGGCACAACAGCCCGCTGCCTATGTATGTATTCGCTCACGGTTTGTAGAAGTGGCTATTGAGTTTTGCTTCTTGCTAAACCAGGAAATTAATCTGTTTCCAAGCATTTGACATGTGCCTCAAGTATTTTTTCTGTCCACTCTGCATCCAAAGATAGTCAGTCTCGAATAGCCAATTAGCTTGAATCCACCTTCCTTTGGATACCATAGCCCTACTTCTTGGTTTCCTTTTAAGTATCTCAATATTCTTTTAGTCTTTTGATCATATGGCTCTCTTTTGGAGCAGATTGAAATCTTGCACATACACCTACAAAGAAAGGTGATGTCGGCTCGCTAGCCGTGAGATAAAGATGATCCAATAAGTGCTCAGATCTTGTTTGATCTCTGTGCTTGCCATCCGCATCCATGTCCATTTTGGTGATGTGTTCATTGGTATTTTTACGAGAAGACTTCTCCTCCATACCAAATTTCTTCATTAAATCTCTGGTGTATTTTGTTTGACTTATGAAGGTTCCATCCTTCAAATTGTTTCACTTGAAGTCCAAGGAAGAATGTCGCTCTCCCATCATGCTCATTTCAAATTTACTTTGCATGAGGTTTGAGAATTTTTCACACTCTTTGTTAGTGGATCCAAAAATGATGTCATCCACATATATTTGAACAAGCAAAGTATACTCTTCTTGTCTTGAATTTGAAAAGTGTTCTATCTACTTTTCCTTTTGTGAATCCATTTTCGTTAGGAATTGTGACAGGTATCATACCATGCTCTGGGTGCCTGTTTCAATCCATACAGGGCTTTCTTGAGTTTGTACACTTTGTCTCCAAGAGTCTTCCGCTCAAATCCTGGAGGTTGTTCGACATATACTTCTTCTTCCAATAATCCATTTAGGAATGCACTTTTTACATCCATTTGATATACAATGAAATTTTTGTGAGTCGCATAGGCAAGAAACATCCTTATAGCTTCCAATCTTGCTACGGGAGCAAATGTTTCATCAAAATCTATTCCTTCTTCTTGGCAATATCCTTTGGCTACCAGTCTTGCTTTGTTTCTTACCACGTAACCTTCCTCGTTCATCTTATTTCGAATACCCATTTGGTTCCAATAACATTTTGATGTATGGGTCTTTGTACTAATTCCCATACTTTATTTCTCTCAAACTCGATTGACTCTTCTTGCATAGCTTGAATCCAATGTGTGTCATCCAATGCTTGTGACACATCTTTGGGCTCTATTCGAGATGAAGCATGTGAACATTGCTTCTTGTTGAGTTTCGATCTTGTCTTGACACCTTCTCTCATGTCTCCAATGACAAGATCGGTGGATGGTCTCTCGGCCATCTTACGTCAGGTTGAAGTAAGTTATTTGGATTGATCGACTTGGTTGTGTTCTTTGTGGTCGACTCTCTCGTGATCACTCACCGCAGATTTTCCATTTGTTTTTGAGATTCGGCTATCTCATCTTCTTCGAATTGATAATCCCCCGCTCACCAAAGATAGGGATTCTTCTGCGAGGTTGGATGTTTTCACTATCGGTGACTCTTCAATGTCTTTTCCATTTATGTTTGGCTCATCGAATACTACATGAATGGATTCTTTCGTAACCATAGTTCTTTTGTTGAGTATTCAGTAGGCTTTGCTTTTGGTTGAGTATCCTAAGAAGATACCCTCATCGACTTTAGCATCAAAAGCCTTTAGGTTGTCTTTGCCATTATTGTGGATGAAGCATTTACATCCAAATATCCGAAATATGCAACATTTGGTTTTCTTCCATCCGGATCTCATAGGAGTCTTTGTCACCGCCTATTTATCATACATCTGTTTTGGGTGTAGCGGTCGTGTTGATTACTTCAGCCCAAAATCTTTTGGTAACCCTGCTTCACCTAACATGGTCCTCTGCTTCCTTGAGGGTTCTGTTTCTTCTTTCGCAACTCCATTCTCTTTGTGGAGTCCTTGCGGTGATAGTTCATGACCAATACCATTCTCAATACAAGATCTTGAGTTATTATTCCATTGACAAACTCGGTTCCTCTATCCGATCTTATTTTGATAATGGTTTGACTCTTCTCATTTTGTATTCTCTTCATCATTTGTGGTAGCTTTTGTAGAGTTTCTTTCTTCTTGCACATGAATATTGTCCATGTATATCTTGAGTAGTCATCTACTACCACCAAGGTGTATTTCTTTCCACTTATGCTTCTTTGGTTCCACGGGCCAAATAGATCCATATGAAGCGGATGCAATATTCTTGTTGAGGATGGGCATATCTTTTCTTTGAATGACGACTTGATTTGTTTTCCTTCGACATGCATCACATATACTTTCCTTCTTGATATCGAGTGCGGAAGTCCTTCTACAAGATGACTTCTTGCTAGCTTATTAATTGTTTTGAAGTTCGGGTGACTCGGCTTTTTTGTGCCACAACCAACTTGATTCAAATTGTGCTTTTTGCTAGAGGCAGTCTTCGGGTGTTGCAGTTGACCAATCCACTACATACATATTTTTTTTGTTTACATCCTTGCAGCAAAGACAACTTCATTAGATTCAACATTTTTGATTTGGCATATTCCCATGTTGAATCCAACGTTGTAGCCCTTGTCGCAGAGTTGATTGATGCTTAGTAAATTGAAGTTTAGTCCTTCAACATATGCAACATCCGTGATTTCTAAACCATTCCTTTGATGGATCCGGTGCCTCTTATTTCACCAGGAGCTTCATTTCTCCAAATATGACTTTTGCTCCTTTGACTTCCTTGAATTTTGTGATTTCTCTTATTTCTGTCATGTGTCCGGAAACTGACCACTATCCATGTACCAGGTTCCTTGGCACTCATTTGTTCCTTGAACCCGCAATCAAGGAAATTAAGTTTTAGGTACCCATTCTTGTCCGGGTCCCGAGGGGTTAGAATTATAAGATGATCCAACCAACTATAGCCAAATGATTTGACTCTAAGAGGTTGCCATCTATCTTGCCATAATCATAATCAATCCTGGCAAATTGCTTGGGAGTCCAGGTTCATACAATTTGTCTCTTTTGTCGTATGCCTGCATGTGTGTTTTAGCAATTGCCTTTCTTGGGTAATTGTGGTGTCTTTGAGTGTAGTGCCTAGGTGCATATGTGTCTTTGATGAAAGCTCTTATGCTTTTGGAATGGCCTTTGTTGAGTTCTAGGCCTTTGCCATTTGGGCTTGTATTCCATAAGTCAGCCGATAGTTCACATTATTCCAACTTGGCTTGGATATTTTCTACCATTCCCATCATATGTATTTCTTTTATGAGTTTTAAGGATTTTTGGTAGCTCGCTTCTTCTTTACGAGTATTTTTGTTTGAGTTTGAGGACTCATTTGAATCTCTTCTGCATTGTCCAAAGACTCTCAATCGGTACATTTTCCTTTTCCTTTGTAACCAAGGCCAGTTTGCTTAGTATTGTGCTTTGGATTGAAAGTGTGTGCATCATTTAGAGTTTTGGATTTTTCGGACTCTTCATGACTTGAAGATCCTTTTTCCAAAATTACTCTTGAGGTTTGACATGGCACAAAGGAATTAAATCCTAAGCTTTGTCTTGTCTCCACATTCTCTTTGACTCATAATAAGATCATCCAATGATTTAGATGCCTTAGTGAATGAGGCAATAACATTTTTGAGGTCATTCTCCCTCTTTTCTATAGCGGCAATTTTCGCTATTAATTTAGCATTTTCGGCCTTTAAACTTTTATTCTCATCGGCTATTTGACTTAGAGTACTCAACTCCTTAGTCACTTTGAGTTTTGGTTTTGAGAGTCGTTTTCCTCATTCAATAGTGTGTGTGAGGTTTTAATGTGCTCAAAATCTTTCATCATTTTGCCTAATGAATCATAAAGATCAGTGGGTGATGAAGTGTATGTGTCACAGTCACTATCACTAGTGTGCGAGCTTGTTGAGTTAGATTGTACCTCATCTTCTTGATCTTGTTCTTTGGCCATTGCGGATCAAGGCTTCTTCTTCGTGAGTCACTTGAGTAGTCGGCTTCATCGCTCTCTCGAGTGTTTGTCTCTCTTGACTTGGTTTGTCTCGGCCGATCTCTGTAGCCATCATTGCCTTTTTCTTCTCTTGTCTTCTTTCTCTCAAGACCTTTCTTTCTTCTTCGTTTCGTACTTGTTGACTACAGGATATGAGCAAATCAATGGCATAGTGACCTGGTTGTCTACAATTCCAACATAGATATTGACCTTTTGATCACTCTTTCTATTCTTGAGTTGTCACCCTTTGATACTCAACTTGTTGATGATCATTCTCTTGGTTGGCCTATCATCCCTTGATTTGGAGGAGCCGAGTGTCTTACGGAGGATTCACCCTTTCCTCTCTTGTAGTTCTTGTTAAAGAACTTGTTAAATCTTTTAACCATCGTTTATTTCTTCTCGGGGTCAATGCCTCTTTGACCTCAAACTCTCCTTCCGTTTTTGACAACAGAGCTTTGTTTTGGGTACAAATTTTCTCTCTTCTCGGGTCTTTCCTTCTCACTCAAACTCGTAGGCTTTGAGGTCCGAGAATAACTCATGATTGGATGTCTTTGATAGGTCCATGGAGTGTCTCAATGCCATGACCTTCATTTCCCATTCATTTGGAAGACTTTTAGGATCTTCATACACATTTCCTTTTGTGTATATTCCTTTCCAAGTGTAGACGGCTCATTTGTGATTTCAGTAAACCGAGCATCCAGTTGATCCAGGTTTTCTCCGAGATCATTTTAAAGTTCTCAAATTTTTGTACGCCATTTTGATAGTTTGTTTTCTTTGATTTGCTCCCGAGCCTTCACAAATCAATGTCGGTTTGTCCCAAATTTCCTTAGCAGTTTTGCAAGATTTCACTTTATTGAACATGGCTTTGTCGAGTTTTGTAGAGAATGTCCTGGCTACATTGTCCAGGTTGTATCTTTTTTGTCATCATTTGTCCACTCCGTTCTTGGTTTTTCAACCATGATGTCTGGGTCTTTGCATCTTCTTCCCCTTCACCGCAACTCTTAAATGACATTTGTGTTCACCTTTAATATTTGCGGGGGCCCATCTTCTATCACTATCCACATCTCATCATGTAATCGATAGTGAGCTCGCATGCGAATTTTCCAATCATCAAATTCTTCAATAGTGAACATAGGAATGCGTGTTAGATTTGCTTCCATGATAATAACTTTTAATGATAGAAAAGAGTTTTGAACGTTTAAGTACTAAAGCGGACTTTTGAAAAGTTTGGAGATCTAGTTCAAGAACCGGTGCGGAGGGTTCAATGAACCAACCGCTCCGATACCACTTGTAGGTCCCAAGGGTGTAAGTGTAAGGTTTAGAAGGGGGTTGAATAAACCTTACCAAATTTTCGATTTAGGCCTTTTAAATCTACGAGTTCTACATTTTGTGTGTCCTTGATGGACAAATGAATTAGTCCCCAAAAGAGTTAATCTCTCAAATCGGTTGAGTGGTGATTAATAGAGAGTAACTCATTTGTTGGCTATAAATTGACTCAATTGTGGTTTTGTTTTCAATGGAAGACTTAACACCCTTAAGTTTGATTAAGCAAGTTTTTACGACTTGATTTAGTACTTATAGATTATCAAATGGATAGCAAATTTATCATCGATATAAGCAATTAAAAGTCGTAAATTTAAATCTTTGAAATGTAAATGACACAAAAAAGTTTTTATAGAGGTTCGAAGATGGGGTAATTCTTCTACTCCTCTCTTCTCCAACTCCGGAGGAATCCACTAAGTAATGATCGAGTTTACAAAGTGGTAAGTCCGGATACAAGTCTTGATCACAACGGCCGACTTGATCCTTTGGGACTCGATGAGACGCCTTGATCACTCGGTGGCTTCTCGACGACTCGGCTTCTTCACAGGGGGCACCTTTGCCTTGCTACTATGACTCACTTGCTCAAGCACTTTGGATTTGATCACGAAGCCCTCCAAAAGCTTAAGACTTGGTTCAGCCTTGAACCTTTCTACAATCCTTCTTGGAATGTAGACCCCTTGTTTTTCAGTATTTTCCTCTTCAAGGCGATTGAAGTTCTCTTTCCTTCACGGGTAAGTGTTGGATTGATGTACTTGAGATGTAGCTTGAGGATTGAGAATGTTTCGATTATTGATAAGCTTGTATATCTCACGTGTGTCATTCATTCACGCATCCTCCTTTCTCAATCAAACTCCTCGGCCTTTTATAGTGAACTTTCAAAAATTTGCCCGTTGAAGAGATAGGCTCATTTTTGAAAATCACTTTTGCATCGTTGGTATGCGATTCTTGGAATTGTCATTTCCTCGTATGAAATGTTTTATCACCTTTTCGAGTTCGACACGGTGTAGTGCTTCCCATTGGTTCATTTCTTTTGCACGCTTCGGGGACCGAGCACTCCAAGAAAGGTAGTATGGAGATATTACTTGTTTAAGTAAATCTCTTGATTTCTCAGGCAACGGTTCTTTTCTGATTATCTCGACTTGACCGCATTTCCTCGCTTTCCCGGGTGACTTAGAGTCACTTCCAATCATGGATGACTCTTTCGTCACTTACCGACTTGAGACAGCTTCTCTTGAGTTGACTTGATGATGTTCCACTCAGTGCATCTCACCGCTTCTTCAAGTCGAGTTCTGTCTGCTCTTCTTTGTTGTACTCAAATTGTCTCACAGAGTTTTCCTTCAAGCCTTCGGTTGTCTTCTTGCAAGTTGGAGCGTAGGCGACTTAACTCAGCTTGGCCACTCGATTGTTACAATACATTTCAAAGCAAGAATTGGGGAGCCAACTTTCTATTCTAAGTTTTACATGGCATTCATCAAAATCTAAACAATAGAATTCCTAACAATCATAAATAACAAGCCCATCACACACATATACAAATTTTATCAAGACAATACATATAGGTCAAGTTCTCAAGGGTTCAACCCAATTGAGATAAGGAAGTAGAAATCTTACCATTTAATCGGTAAAAATGGGCAATAATGAAGATAATCGAGCTAGGTAATCCCCAAAATATGAATTTTATTCAACAAAACATATTTGAAGTGAATTGTGTGTGAAAATGCCAAAGGGGTCGAAATGGGGAAGAAAAACATCAAAATGCCAAAATGCAAGAACAGAGAAGGTTTTAACCAAAATTATGCAGTGGGCGACCGGTCAGGGCATAGGACGACCGGTCGAGCTAGTGGGCGACCGGTCGGTCGCCTGGCGACTCTTCGTTTGCTTCTATTTTGAAAGTCCGAAATTTGATCCAAAAATCCGATTTTTCGCCCCTAAGTTTTGAAAACGTGCGAAATGTAAACGTATACCTCATTCAATATACATTATGTCATAATCAAGCTCGAAATGAGGTAAAATACTCGGCGGTGAGCGATTAAAAAGTCCGCGAGTTATCCTTGAGACGTAATTAAACACATCTCAAGTTTTTCTTAAACATGCAATCCCTTTGAAAAAATATCGAATCTCAATATGTTTAGTTCGATTATGACGAACCATATTTTGAAAAATTATTATCACCGGACTTGTTATCCCAAAAAATAATAACGTTTTAAAACTTTGGATGAACAAGTCATAAGAAGAAGTGCCTTACAAATATTTGAAAAATTCTTTTAACGGCACTTTAATGAGATTCGTTGGGATTGTTTTAAGTCGAGCATATAGACATAAGGTATATAAAATGTCGAGTCTTAAGGATTAATAGACGAAGATAAGCATACCTCAAATTTGTTTGTCAATCAACATGCCTACTTCAACCTTTTGTCAATTTTCGCATTTGTAGCCATATAGGTTGAAATGGTTCTTTCCTTTTCAATGCCTCATTTCTTCTTTTCTATACTTTGAGTGTGGAATATAACCACCTTCTTGGCATTGTTGAACTTGAATTCCAATGAAGAAATTGAGCTTCCCTCATCATGATCACTTTATGTTCACCTTGCATTGACTTGGAAAAATGTCTTGCACAAATATTCATTAGTAGCACCAAAAATATCAACATAAATTTGCACAAGTAAACAATCTTGCCCTTTTTCAAAAAAAAAATGTAGTATCAACTTTACCTCTTGTAAAATCATTTTGCAAAAATAGCTAAGTCTATCAAACCATATATGGGATACTTGTATCAACCGTACAAGGCCTTTTATAAAAATCATTTGGCCTAAAATTTTAAACTCCGATAGACTTCTATTTGAATAAAACCATTTAGAAAATTGGATTTAACATCCATTTGGTAAAGCTTGAAATTTTCTCAAAACAAGAATGGGCAAGTAAAGTGCAAATAACTTCTAAATGTGCTACAAGTGCAAATATTACATCAAAATCAATACCTTCTTCTTGACAATACCTTTGAATTACTAACCTTGCCTTGCTCATCAAACTTGTTACGAAATACCAAAAATTTCTGCAAAATCTCAACAAAGAATCTTGCACAAAAGCATAGTAATATCGAATAATAGAGATACTATAGCAAGTAACACATACTATGCTTAAAGAAAATCATCAAGAATATAAAACAACATGTAAGTTCAAATAAGCTTGTAGAAAGCTATATATGGTCTCTTTTGAAATATGAAAATGTGAGAGCACATAGTTGAGACCTCATTTAAAAGAATCATATGAACAAGAGGTTTGACATAAGTATCCAAGAATAGTGGCATTTATATGTGCAATAAAATGCATAACTTAGTAGATCAATTGTTTTATCAAAACAAAATATAATCCTTTACAAAGCTTGGATAAAACAAGCTATGTCAAATAATGTCTTTTCAAAAAATCAAAACATCCTCTTATTGGCACTTGTATGAGCACATAGGCATATGACAAAAATATATCGAGTCTATAAGATAAATACCAATGATGAGCGTATCTCGATAGTTAAAGCATCTCTTGAAGAGAATGACGAAATATATATTCTACATATATCTTAAACAACTCTAGCACAAAGCAACATGATACAAATGTAGGATAAAAACTATGTATGTCATAAGTATGCTTGTGCAAAGAGAATCCATAGGAGATTATAAAACACAATAGTTAAAGTAAATGCTCAAGAGTTTTAAAAAAACATCATGCAAGGTCTTCTTTTTTAAAAAAAAAACATTTTGAAACTCACAAATATATTGAAGACCTAAATTTTTAAGAAATATGAAAATCCATTTTGCAATTTAGACACAAATAAAAACATGCATAAAAAAATGCATATTTAAATAGGGAGATACAGTTTACCAATTTCGCCATTTCCATGGATTATGTCGTTCCCATTGTTGATGGTATCTTCCCATTTTGAAAGTCATTTTGTTGATGATAACTCTTCCTATTGCTCCATTTCCAAGGATTATGTCCTCCCCATTGTTGATAATGTCTCTCTCTTGGAAAATCATCTTGTTGATGATGTCTTTGTCATTTCCAAGGATTGTGTTCTTCCCATTTTTGATTATATCCTCTTCTTGGAAATTTACTTTGTTGAAAATGTTTTCTCCTTCTTTGATCAAATGAGATGTTCATTTGATGTCTCCTTGGCGGCATGAATTTTCTTCGATTATTAATCCGTCGGGTACCTAAAATGACATTGTTTTGTGGTACCCTCAAGTGCTTGAGTCCTTTGGGATTAGTATTGAGACTTTTAGGTCTCCAACAATAATTAGAGCTATTTCTAGCCCGACAAGTTTTTACCGTATGACTCTTCTTACCGCAATAAAAGCAAGTAACATCACTAATATGCATAGGAACTCGATTCATTTTCATATGATTTATACCATTAGGCTCATGATCAAGTTTACTATTCAAATTATCACTATCATAAACATTCACAACATTGGGCAATTTATTGGTACTCAAGTTGGATTTTGATAAATCATTTTTCATGCAATTAATATCCTCAACAAGAGTACTATTTTATTTTTCAAGGTTTCTAACCTTGTCAAGTGTGGTGGTGTGAGCACATGATAGTGATTCATAGGAAGTAAATAAATTATCCTTTTCATTTTTCAAAACATTGAATTCCTTTTTCAAGTTTTTGTATTTAACAAGTAAGTCTTGGAATTCATTTTGAAGCTCATCAAAATCATTTTGCAAATCACTATAATCATTATCATAAAAAGTAGAAGGTTTAGAACTTACCTCGTTTTCTTCTTCGAAGCCCATAAGACATTTTTCGACTTCATCGTCGGAAGTTGTAAGAGGCTCATCCCATATTGTTGGATTTGATGTTGTATCAATTTGAGAAGTAGATGCTTTTGAGTTGCTCCTTTTATTTGCATATACTTCATAGATGGCTTCTAATTTTTGCCATACTTCATGTGCCGATCGAATACCTACAACATAATCAAATTCCAAAGTGGTAAGTGAACAATATAAAATATTGAGAGCTTTACCATTTAAGGAGATGATTTTCTTTTCTTCATCATTGAGCTGCTTGAGAGCTTTGGAGGTATATGGTGTGTTTTTCATCGGAATGAATTCTCCATTGATGACGATATTCCAAATATCGAACCCGCAACCTTGTAAATAACATTCCATTCTTTCTTTCCAAAATGTAAAATTTTTGGAATCAAATAGTGGTGGCTTGGTGGTTGAGGCGCCAGAAAGGTGAGCTTCATTCGTAGCCGATGATCGTTCCTCTTCACTCGCGATGTGAAACGAGCTTGCCAAAGAGATTCGCTCGGATACCACTTGTAAGTCCAAGCGGCTACGATAATCTAGAGGGGGGTTGAATAGATTATTTCCATCTTTTCGATTTTACCCTCTTTTTCGAACCGAATGCTCAAAGATAATAATAAAGGTGCGGAATGTAAACAACACACGTCGATTTATAGAGGTTCAACCCACCTAGGGCTTAATCCTCTACCACCCCAGTATATCCGAGATGGATTTCAAAAAGAAAAAAGATTTTATTAATTACCAAAATTAATACAACACCAACTTACAACGACACCTTGAAGAGCATCACACTCTTCTTCAACACCACCTTTGAGATTACCACAATCTCACTTGAAGATTACCACAATCTCCAACGGCATCTTGTGAAGATTACCACAATCTTCAACCTTGAAGAATTTCAAAATTATTCAACACCTCAACAAGAAGATTACCACAATCTTCTTACACCTAACACCTAGATCACCCAAGTGTGTTCTTACCACAAGAACACTCAAAAGGATATCTTGTGTTGAATGATAACCCAAAAATTCAAGATTACAACTCGATAATGAATTATACAATTAAGTGCAAGTGTAATCAAGAAAAGCCTAGACCTCAAGAATGTGAAAGTGAATAGCTAGGCAAATTACAACAAGAAATAAGACAATGTAAGAACAAGTGTATTCTTGAAGGTATCTTGTTGTGTTGTAGTTTTCTCTCTTCTAGTTGTGCTTCAAATCTTCCTCTATTTATAGGAGATGATTGATACTTGATAGGCTCCTCTTGAAATCTGATATCTACAAAAACATTGCAATTAAAATCAAGATTATAGCTGTTAGAAATCAATCCCACAAATTAGGGAAAATATGTCTGTTGCACAATGGTTAGAATTTTGCTGTCAAACTTGAGGGCGACCGGTCGCGCACTAATAAGATTTGAAAAGAACGCAGACAAAAATTTAACAGGGTAACTTAGGTCCTGGGGGGCCGAGTGCCGCCCTAGGGTGCGACTGGTCGCCCACCATGGTGACCGGTCACCCTGACCAATTTTAGGAGTTCTGGGAGTTCTGTTTCGTGAAATGTGTTCCCAGGTACCGGTCGCCTCTTTGGTCGACCGGTCGACCTCCTAAATGAAATGTTGTCCAATTTTTGTCGAAAATAAACCTCAAGAAATACTCCAAAAAATTCGTAAAAACATTTTAAACCGATCGAGAGTATTTAGGACAACATTAGAAATATAGTTTTGATGAAATAACATATTACCACAAAACCATCAAAAGTGTTGTCCGATATAAACTTCAAGAAATACTCCAAAAAAATAGTAAAAATATTTTAGACCAATCGGGAGTATTAGGACAACATTTAGTAACATAGTTTGGATGTAAAAACCCATTGATACAAAATCATTAAATGTGTTGTCCAATTTTTGTCGAAAATAAAACTTGAAGAAATACTCCGGAAAATATTAAAACCATTTTAAATCATTTAGGAGTATTTGGACAACCTTTAAAACCATTGTTTTGGTATAAAAACAAAATCATCAAAATCATGATAAAACCATTTATCAAACACTTCCATGCTACAATGTTCTAAAGTGCTCAGTCCCAGAAGCGTGCAAAAGGAATAAACCAATGGGAAGCACTGCACCTGTGTCAGTCTCTGAAAAGCTGATGGTTTAATTAATACGAGGAAATGTCAATTTCAAGAACTGCAACAAGACAAGCCAACGACCATAAGTGTGTTTTGAAAATTAGTCTATCTCTTCAACGAGAAGATTTTCAAAAGAGCACTATAAAAGGCTGAGGAATCAATTTGAGAGAAGGAGACCTGAACAACGAACACTTAAGCTATTATTCAAGCTGTAACCTACAAAATATTCTCAAGTTATTCAAGAAAATCCTCAAGCCTAAACTTCGAAGGAAATCAATCCAACACCTAGCTGTGAAGGAAAGACAACTTCATATTGTTGAAGAGGAAACTTTTGAAGAATCAAAAGGGGTCTACATTCCAAGGAGGATTGTACAAAGGTTCAAGGTCGAACCAGTCTCAAGTCATTGGAGGGCTTCGTGATCAAATCCAAGAAGCTTGAGCAAGTGAGCTGTAGTAGCAAGGCAGCTACCCTGTGAAGAAGTTGAGTCGGACGAGAAGCTGGGTTGTGTGACCAAGGCATCTCCAGATCGAGTCCCAAAGGATCAAGTCGTTTGTGTGATCAAGACTTGCATCCTGGACCGATAACCACTTTGTACTCCGATCAATACTTAGTGGATTCCTCCGGGAGTTGGAGTAGAGAGGATTAGAAGAATTACCTCATCTTCGAACCTCTATAAAATTTATGTGTCATTTACATTTCAAAGATTTACTTGTTGCATATTATTTAATATCTCACGATAATTTGCTATCCAATTGATATTTAACAAAGTGCTAAAACCAAGTGTTAAAACAAACTTAAACCAAATTCAAGGGTGTTAAGTCTTCCTGAAAATCTTATCACAACCAAGTTAAGTATAAGACTAAGCGGTGAGTTATTCTATCAACATTTCTCATCGAAATCAAGTTGCTAACTCTGTTGGTTAACTAACTTAGTTGTCCATCAAGGACATAGTTGTGAAATCAACTCAACTTATTTAAAAGGACTAAATCGAAAAGTTGGTAAGGTTTATTCAACCCCTTCTAAACCTTACTTACACCCCTTGGGACCGGTAAGATACAATTCCATTGAACTAAGTATACAAATCCATAACTAAGTATACAAATTCACTAAACTACTTATATAACTAATAATACGATTTCTTCGAACCAAGTATACAAATCCATTTCGAACTAAATATACAATAAAACATGACTAAGTATACAAGTCAACTGAACTAAGTATACAATAAAACAACTGTTCACAAATATGGCGGAAAGAAGTATCAATTTTGAAAAAAACGCTTGAAGTTGGTGATTTTTCCTCCCTAAAAATCGGGTAACTGAAAATGTAGGATTATGTTTCCTTAAAAATAGCTAATAACCGTCCAATTAACATAACTAATTAAATATAAAAGTACAATTATACCCCTATATGCCTAAATTAACTAAAATGATCTACACCATCCAAAATTTTAAATCAAGAGTCCATAAATGTTTTTATGGACTAACCTAAAGGGATTGGTCTCATTTGAACCAATCCCTATATATATATATATATAAATGTATATATTGTCATTGTTTATTATTCCAGTAAGAAAAGGGAAAAAAAAAGTTTCAAACAAAATTAACTATAAAATTATATACCACGTGAAATGCTCATTTGTTTAAATTGAAAATTAATATAATTGATAGAATCTGTTGCCCTAGTTTTATTAATTTTATTAAAGATCTTTTGGTGTCAAATAGTGATGTTATAATACTTAATCCACGCACAGTAATATCAGAATACACACAATGGAAATAAAAAAATAACACCATGATTTTTATAACGTGCTTAGATTCCTCAATCTTAATGCATGAGGCCATAGTGTCATACCAGAGAGAAAACAATATACTAATTAGGAACAACAGTTATTTCAAATACAATCTATGATTTTGCAGAATTTAAAAACTCCCTCTTTAAACATAGACCATTCTTTGTATTAAACTAATTCTCCAGATGTTTTTCTGAAACTTCATAATGTTGAAATTCCTTCAACTCCAAATGCCTTTGGATGGTTGATTCAATCCACTCCGGTAGACCTACACATATTCACCCGAAGAATGAATTGCATAGACAAACTTGTCTCACTTTGAATCATTAAGTGGCACTATATGTAGTTCATCCAACTTAATTTCTTGCATGGTAGAAACTGACATATATATGAAGTTGTTTTGTACGTCCAATCGAGTCTTTTTATTTGTTGTGTATCAATCACAATGATCTTTCTTGATTCTTGCCTCATCTGGAATATCATGCAAGAACTTACATTTTCCAATAAAATCAAATTAAAAAAAATCAATTCATATAAATCAAATTAGATTAATTAAAAACATTTAATTGTTGCAAATCAATTATGAAAATCTTTTGATTCTTCCCTTAAACAAAAGATATTATAAGATCTTATCATAACCCAATCAAAACACGTGAATAAGATTAATCACTTATCAAGATAAAATCAATTCAAATTAATTAGGTAACTAATCAAATATTCTAGTATCTTAGTACGTACTATGAAAACCTTCCAAAATAAACGAGTAAACAACCTAGTTCAAAATTTGTCCAGATTCAATCACGCCGGTGTTATAACACTCGTGTAAACACTGTATATAACACTTAACAAAGTTGACCCATTTTACCAAAATTGCCAACTTATGACATTAAGAATAACAAACAACTGTAGACCTATAAGCATTGTTCTAGAAATCCCCACTAAGCACCGACTAGTCTCCGCGTAGGTGCTAGATTCCCTTTGTTTGCCTACGTTTTTTTTCCGATTAGGATCCGTCTAATCTCGTCCAGGTTTTGCCTAACCCTGATAAGACTTCGCTTAAGCACTAGGCCCCAACTTGTTGTCCAACTAATGTCTAACGCTTTTTAGAACACTGTCTATAACCTTTTTCCCCTACTGAAATGTTGACTTAGAATTAAGTTAAAACATTGAGTTCAATTTGGAGTAATTTATTTCAGTATTCACTGAAAATGATTGAGAGGCCACTCACCACTGAGATTTCTTTTCGTTTGTTTTTTTTTTCTTTCTTTCCTTCTCTTTGTTTTCTATTGTTTTTTACTTTTTCCAAATGGTCCAAACGATGCCATTTTTTTTAGTGCGGGATGTGCATAAAGTCAAAATTTCAAAAATACCCCTCAAGCTCGTTGATTGTCAAGATGAGGCTGGAGCTATACTCTCTCTCGGAGCTTGATCGTCGCAATGATGATATTTAATCGCTACATCCTACAATCTATTAAAACCCCAAGTACAAATAGCCTAGTGCTTGACCTCTGTCTGGTAATAGTTTCATTTGAATTCACATCGTATCTCAATTCATTATGACCTATTATTATCTAATTTAACTTGGTATTAGAAAGTTTTCGTTGGAACTTGGTTGTCTTTGGTGTCATTCCAAACTTATTAAAAATACCTGAAATCGAATTCGTTTTAACCCAATCTTACTTACAAGACTAACTTTTATTATCGCCTCATGTCACTCCAAACTTAAAATACCCGAAATCGAATTCGTTTATCCTAATCCAGATGCACTGATTCTCACTCAAATCATAGTCTACTTATATATATTACTAATATTTATTATATTAATTATTATTTACATTTTATGAGCTTAAATATAGTTAAGCGTAATGAATGATACGTATTTGTATCTTTGAAAATAAAAGAAATGTTTTATAAAGTATAAGAGAAAACTCTAAGAGACGTGAATGAACATCCAATCAAAAAAAATATATATATTAAAAAGACAAAAAATAATATAAAGAAGTTGAAAACGATAAGAAGTTGGCTAGATTGGCTGCTTTTCGCCTTTTCGTCACCCTTTCTTGGCCAGTTGAATACAAGGCTAATTTATTAAACTAAAGGTATTTAAAAATCTAATTAACCAAATATGCCAAAAACAAAAAAAAAATTAAATTATTAGGTGAAAACAGAGGTGCTCAATTTTTATTTTTTTAATAAAATTTTCAGTTTTTCTTTTTTTTTTCGAATTTTTAAAAAAACAGATTTTTTAATTGAATTAATTTTCAGTTATAATTTCGATTTTGAAAAAATTAATTTAACTAAATTTTTACTTTACAAATTTGAAAATATATAAACCATTTTTGGGATAAGTTTAACTATTTTTGCTCAAAAATGGTGTATGTATTTTTTTCAATATAACATTATTTCTGAATTTTTTTTAAAACAAATTTATTTATTTATTTTAATAAATTTTCAGAAATAAAGTTATATTTAAAAAAAATTAATTGAACTGTACTTTATAAATTTGAAAATACATACATCATTTTTTGGATAAGTACAACTGATTTTTGTTCAAAATTCGAAGAAATGCTTTAATTTAAAATAACTATAAAAACACAAATAGATTAGCAAAACATCAATTGCCTTACAACTGGAATTTGTCATCAATCGGGTAAGCGTGGTTTAAGTTTTATTATGTAACCCAATTCCAATACAGTTGATGTTTTCCTATTCGAGTTGTGTTTTAAATTCATTCTAAATTCAAGCATTTTTTCAAATTTTGAGCAAAAAATAGTTACAGTCCGAAAAATAGTGCATATATTTTCAAATTTGTAAAGTAAAAATTTAGTTAAACTAATTTTTTTAAAATCGAAATTATAACTGAAATTAATTCAATGGGAAAAAAAAATAAAAATTGAGAAAACAGAGATTGCACCTAATATATATATATATATATATATATATTTTGGCCTTATTTGGTTAAATAGCTTTAGTTTAATGAATTAGCCTGAATACAATTGTTCGTACTTGGAAAACTGCCTTTGCTATGAGTGGCTATTGCCTATTGTTGTTCTACTCCTCTTTTATTTTTTTTAGTAATAGAAGGCGACAATATGGTGTCAGATTTATAGGTCCCACGTTTAGAAATTGAAGTTGATTGATGATGATTGGGTTCTTTGATTAAAGTTGTAGGTCCAACATGGATACATGCACTACTCATTATGCACGATTACACGGTGGATTTTGAGGTCAATTCTCAAATTCGGATTCCATTTGTGCACTAATTTATCAAAATTGAATCAAATCAGAAAAAACTAGATTATTTAGATGGCAAACTGTCATTATAAAATCTCATTAAAATGTTTTTGTAGATTTTCTAACCAGAGATGGAGGGAATTGAAGCTGATGATTCCCTCGAGTTACATGATATTTGTCATATTGACGAATATATCAAGTTGTTCACCGAGTATCGGTGGAAGTCTAAGATTGAAGACAAAGAAGCTTCGCAGCTAATTTTTGCATAGTCTATCACAATAGGTGTGCCTAGTGTATTTTACCTTTGCTAACATAGTTTGCAAGTTATTGTGTCAAGTTTGCGAATTCATCTACACCCGAAGAGTAGTGGTTATAGATTCCTTATTATTAAGAGGAAAAAAAAACATACACAATTTAGAATAAAAAATTGATTCTTGTATATGTTTGATTTTATTAGTATGTTAAAAAGTTTATAAATAGTTTTCTTTTTCTTAATAGGCTTGGGTTTAATCCACTTAAATTATTTTGGACACGTAAACTAAATTTACTTCGTACTCGATATCATGGAGTAAAGTATTTTTCTCGTTCCAATATTATATATTCAGCTTAATGGAGTGTGAGTTTATTTAAGAAAGTTGAACAAATATAAATTTCAAGCATGTTTGTGAAATGGCCCGTTTACGTTGACAGTTGGCACCGACTGTTTTTTCTTTTGAAAATAATGTTTTCCAATTTTTACTATGCAAATTACCAAAATTATGTTTGTTTT
This sequence comes from Rehmannia glutinosa, assembly GCA_016081115.2. NCBI lineage: Eukaryota > Viridiplantae > Streptophyta > Magnoliopsida > Lamiales > Orobanchaceae > Rehmannia > Rehmannia glutinosa. The sequence continues at coordinate 85,624,745 of CM071925.1, forward strand.
ATTACATCACACTGAAATTGAAATATAGTGTTGAAACACTTCTCAACAGTCAACCCTATATTTCTATTTTAAATCATTATCATTGTTTCAACTTTATATTATATATTTGGGACCCATCAACACCACATATATCTATAAAATATATTAATATTTAAACAACATCATTAACAATATAGGACTCGTTCTACTTAATTATCATCCTAGTAGGCATGTCCATGGTTCTGGAACCGCTGATTCCGGTTCCAAATAATATGGAACCAGAACTGGAACCTTGAACATACGGTTCCAAGATGATTCCGGTTCCAGAATCGAAAACGTGGAACCGGCAGTTCCATTTCGGTTCTGGAACTGTGGAACTGTCTTCTTTCTTTCTTTCTTTCTTCCAAAAATAAAATTAATATTTTGTTGTTTAAATATAACACAATATAATTCAATGCCTAAAATTAGAATATTATCTTAGATTATTTGAAAACTTTAAATTAAATTAAATAGAACAAAAAAAATGAAAAAAAATTGGCTTGAACTTAATATTAATAATTAATATTAAGCTGTTTACGCATCCTCTTAGGGTATAGAGGAATCAAAGCCAATGTAGTTCGCTTACCTTTTTATTCTTATTACCTTTTGGGAGTGGCATGGCTCAATCACTCCCATTTTTCGTTTCGGCCGTGGACGTTGTTTCTTCTGTGTCAAAGTCATCGTTGAGATCCAATTGAGCTTCTATTCCTTGTATTCATTTTTCCGCTCTAGTACAATCGGTCAACAAACATTGAGCTTCTAAGTTGTTCGGATGCAAACACGACCTTCGCTCGTCAAACATGTTCCCACCAGAGCTAAAAGCTTGCTACACCGCTACAGTTGAAACGGGACATGCTAAAATCTCCTTGGCTATGATCGAAAGGATTGGATAACTTTTGCTTTTTGTGACTACCACCGCAATATATGCAAATCATCATTATCCGCTTCACTAAATTCAAAACTTGTAGTATAATAATTCTCTCCGTGGTCGTTTTTTTTCCCTAACTAAGCGTTGTGTTGTGCTAAATTTCTTTAAAAGGTTGAAGTAGTAGGCGTAGGTTGTATTTCTTGTTGACTCGTTTCTCCCATAAATTTTAAACTATATTCCTTATAAAGTTCATTTAGTCCTTGTCTAACTTGAAGTAAAATTAGTCGAACACTAGGTTTATCCGGACTTGGATCAGTGTCTGGCTACAAAACATCATAATATACATTTAACAAATCTTCTAATAAATCTAATTTACATCTAGGATCTAATATAAAAGCAATTAAATAAAGTTCAGGAATAGTTGAAAATATTTATACCATTTCAACTTCATTTTTTCAATACAATCATGTAAAAGTGGATCGATTATGCATTCATTAAAAAAAATTCAAAATATATTTGTTGGGCAGTGGGAACCGGCGGAACCGTAATCGGAACCGATAAAGGCAAGTACTTTCCTAGTTCCGAACCGAAAATTGATCAACGGTTCCAGGAATCGTTGACTATGGTTCTGGTTTCTTTTGGTCGGGCCTACATCCTAGTAAAACTCAATACGATACTATAACATTATTATTTTTTTTAAGTTGGAAGGGAAATGGATATCGAGGAAGGAAGATAATGAGATTTGAACCTATGTGAGCTTGTCGAAGAATCGCCTCTTTAACTACTTGGGTTACATATGAATCCCATGTTAAAACCATAATTGATAATAATAATTCAATATTTCTTTTTGATCGGTAATAATAATTAAATATTTGATAATAGTAAATGTTAGTCCACCTCATGGCTTACATCACAAATGGTAGGTAAAAAAACATTGTAGCCCAACTTTGTTGAATTGGAAGAAATGTGGTGGCTGAAAACTTTGACAAAGTTTTCACATGTTGGAATTTTGATCATTCATTTGCCTATAAAAAGGCACATTGGGCGAGCACGTAAAAAAAAACACACAAGAAGAAGCAATCTAACAATTCTTTGAGAAAGAGAGAAAAATAGAGAGTAGAGAAATTTCTATAAGTGTGTGTTTTGAGTGAAGAAAAAGGAGAAAAATTAGTAGTAATTTTTCATTCTCACCCAAAATAAGCATTCTATTTTCTCGGGTATTCCAAGTTGAGTAACTTGAGATAATTTGTGTATCCCCTATTTTTAGGGAGAAATATTGTAAGCCTACTATACATTTAGTGGAGGATTTATCTGGACTACGGTCTCATGGTTTTTCCCGATTTGGGTTTTCCACGTAAAAATTCTTGTGTCCTATATTTTATCGTCTTATACTATTATTTGGTATTCGGTTTGGTTCCCATTTTTAATCCACTAGGTGGAAAAAGATTTTACTATTTTCTTTGTCGGGGTGTCATTTATTTTGACACTCTTTCCCAACAAGTGGTATCGAGCCACGTTGTTGCGGATTAAAAATGGAGGAATCGACGTGTTGGTGGGATGTTCAAACTCAGCGGATCCAACTACAATATTTGGAAGCCGAGTATGTTGGATCTTCTCTCTTGCAAAGGATCTTTATTTGCCCTTGAAAGGTGATCTTCGCCAAACCAAAAGATACAAGTGATGACGAGTGGAAAATCCTACACGTAGAAAAGCGTAGGATATATCAGGCGTTTCCTTGAGCATAACATTTTCTATCATTTTGCTAATGAGGAGAAAGGTGATGTTCTATGGAAAAATATTGAAACTATGTTTGAGAGGAAAAATGCCTTGAACAAAGCTTCTATTATTAGAAAAATTGTTCGACTCGGATATACGGAAGGTGCGAACATGACGGAGCACCTAAATGCGATCGTGTCCGATAAATCAATCTACCACTATGAAAATATCCCTTGATGATGAAGTTATTGCTTTATTGTTTCACTCATTTCGTTACCGACGGTTGGGACACGCTTGTGGTGTCATCAAGAATCACCCCGAACGGTGAACTAACTATGCAGATGGTCAAAGATTGTCTTCTTAATGAAGAGTCCGAGGAAGAAAGGAGTTAGAATATTCTTCTCGAGTCAAAAGCCTTAGTAGTGAAAATGACAAACGGGGAAGGAGCAAGTTTAGAGGTTCTCAAAATAAAAGAGACAAATCCAGGGGGAGGTCCAAATCCAAGAAGGACTTCAAATGTCATTATTGTGGTGGTCCAAATCACTATGAGAGAGATTGTAGAAAGAAGAAAAGAGATCAAAAGAATGGAAATAATGAAAACAAGATCGATGACAAAGACACTACTGTCGCCGCAGTTGATGGTGATGTTGTCATCATTTGTGATGATGCTTGTATCAGTTCTACATGCCAGCAGACCGACTGGATTATTGATTCAGGAGCTTCATATCATATCACACCTCATCGTGATATGTTCACATCATACACCGGTGGTAGCTTTGGCAAAGTCAGAATGGCCAACCATGGTGTGACGGAGGTCGTTGGCATAGGTAACATTATATTGAACACTGATACAGGAAGCATGCTCGTGCTCAAGGATGTCAGACATATTCCTGACATTCGACTAAATATTATTTCCACTGGCAAGCTTGACGATGCTGGCTATGACAATCACTTTGGTGAAGGAAAATGGAAGCTCACCAAAGGCTCTCTCATTGTCGCTAAGGGACGGAAGTAAAATTCTCTGTATCTGATGCAAGCCAGATTCTCCAATGGAGAGGTGAATGCCATTGATAAAAGTTCCTCCATTGAGCTATGGCATAAAAGGCTCGGACATCTAAGTCAGAAGGGCTTGGAAGTTCTGACTAGAAAGAAACTTCTCCCGGAGGTAACCAAGATACCCTACAAACTTGTGTTGATTGTTTAATTGGAAAACAACACGAGTTGCTTTTAAGAGTTTTTCACCTTCAAGAAAATCTCATCCACTAGATCCGTGCATCTTGATTTATGCTACATGAAAGATAGAAGTCTTGGTGGTGCAATATATTTTGTAACATTTATTGATGATTTTTCTCAGAAAAGTGGTGCTTTGCTTTGAAATCTAAAGATCAAGTTGCAGGTATCTTTAAGAATTTTCAAGCAAGTGTTGAAAGAGAAACAGAAAGAAAGCAAGCGTGTTCGTCGACAATGGTGGTGAATACCGGGGGTCCATTTGAACAACATTGCGGGGATCATGGAATCAAGCTTGAGAAGAGTGTTCCAAAAACTCCTCAACATAATGGCGTAGCGAAAGGATGAACAGGACAATTTGTGAACGAGTCAAATGTATCTTTGTCACATTCCACCGCCCCAAATCCTTTTGGGGTGAAGCAATGAGGATGCAGTTGATCTAATCAACCTTTCTCCATCAGCTCCTCCGGGTGGCGACATTCAGATAGAGTTTGGACTCGGAAAAGATGTTTCCTACAAACACTTGAGAGTGTTTGGGCTGGGCGTTGTGCACATTCCAAAAGATGAACGATCCAAGCTTGATGACAAAACCAAGTCATGCATCTTCTTGGGCTATGGCCATGAAGAATTTGGCTACTGAGTTATGGTACCCAAATCGAGAAGAAAGTTATCGAAGCGGGGATGTTGTGTTCGAGGATCAAACAATTGAAGATACCAAACAGATTGAGAAATCGATTCAAACCAATATGTTCGATGGCGTGAGATCCATTTCTTCTCCTAGAAACCAGAATCATGGGGGAGGTGCGCAAGAGCAACACCATGATACAACCGGTGATGTCCCTCCAGTTCCACCACCAGAAGATGCGGCTAGAAGGTCCACTAGGCAAAGACAACCTTCTACCAGATATAGCCCACATGAGTATGTAATGCTCACAGGCGGGGGAGAACCCACGAGTTTTCAGAGGCCATATCACATGATCAGAAGGATATGTGGATGGAGGCCATGAAAGAAGAGATGAACTCTTTGCAACAAAATCACACCTATGACCTGGTGAAGCTACCAAAAGGTAAGCGTACTCTGAAAAATAAATGGGTGTACAGGTTGAAGACTGAAGAGCAAAGCTTACAACCAAGGTATAAAGCTAGATTGGTTGTTAAGGGTTTCAGTTAGAAGAAGGGTGTTGATTTCGAAGAAATTTTCTCACCAGTGGTGAAGATGTCCTCAATCAGAGTTGTTCTTGGGATAGCTGCCAGCTTGGACCTGGAGATCGAACAACTTGATGTGAAGACTGCATTTCTTCATGGAGATTTGAATGAAGAAATCTATATGGAGCAACCGGAAGGGTTCAAAGTCAAAGGTAAGGAGAACTTGGTATGCAGGTTGAAGAAGAGCTTGTACGGCTTAAAACAAGCTCCAAGACAATGGTACAAGAAGTTTGACTCCTTCATGACTTGACCATGACTACAACAGACAGCCCGATCACTTGTGTATTCTTTAAAAATTCGAGTGATAATGATTTTATCATACTATTATTGTATGTGGATGACATGCTAATTGTAGGTCATGATGCCACAAGATTGAGAAGTCAAGAAAGAACTTGGCAAGTCTTTGCGATGAAAGACTTAGGGCCGGCTAAGCAAATCCTTGGGATGAAAATCTCAAGAGACAGGGGCAAACAGGAAACTCGGCTATCTCAAGAAAAGTACGTCGGGAAAGTTCTTGAGAGATTCAACATGAGCAAGTCAAAACCGGTCAAGACTCCACTTGCGGGTCACTTCAAGCTCACAGAAACAAGAATGTCCCACGAGTGAGGAAGATAAAGCGAAATGCAAAAGGTACCATATGCTTTCGCGGTTGGCGTTTGATGTATGCTATGGTATGTACTAGACTGATATTGCTCATGCGATTGGTGTTGTTAGCCGTTTTCTCTCTAATCCGGGAAAGATCACCTGTCCGCAGTGAAATGGATATTTGCATTTTGAGAGGTACATCTAAATATTGTCTAAAATTTGGTGATGACCAAACTGCACTAGACGGATTCAGATGCGATATGGCTGGTGATGTTGATTCCGGGAAGTCCACATCCGGATACCGATGAGATTTGCGGGGAGCTATCTCTTGGCAATCAAAACTTCAAAATGCGTGGCATTATCCACAACCGAAGTCGAGTACATAGGCGTGACGGAAGCTTGCAAGGAGATGTTGTGGTTAAAGAAGTTTCTGCGGGAACTAGACTTGAAGCGAGGAAAAGTACACACTCTCATCGTGATAGTCGAGTGCGATCCACTCGAGTAAGAACTCATCATTCCACTCAAGGTCAAAACACATTGATGTGAGATACCATTGGATTCGGACGTGCTTGATGAAAAGTTGATGCAACTTGATAAAGTTCACACCGATGAAAATGGTGCGGATATCTTGACAAAGTCTTTACCAAGAGATAAGTTTGAAATTTGCGAGGAAGAAAGCGGGCTCAGTTGATTCCCCACATGAGGTGGAGGGGAGAATTGTTAGTCCACCTCATGGCTTACATCACAAATGGTAGGTAAAAAAACATTGAGCCCAACTTTGTTGAATTGGAAGAAATGTGGTGGCCGAAAACTTTGACAAAGTTTTCACATGTTGGAATTTTGATCATTCATTTGCCTATAAAAGGCACATTGGGCGACGCATACAAAAAACACACAAGAAGAAGCAATCTAACAATTCTTTGAGAAAGAGAGAAAAATAGAGTAGAGAGATTTCTATAAGTGTGTGTTTTGAGTGAAGAAAAAGGAGAAAAATTAGTAGTAATTTTTCATTCTCACCCAAAATAAAGCATTCCTATTTTCTCGGGTATTCCAAGTTGAGTAACTTGAGATAATTTGTGTATCCCCTATTTTTAGGGAGAAATATTGTAAGCCTACTATACATTTAGTGGAGGATTTATCTGAACTACGGTCTCGTGGTTTTTCCCGATTTGGGTTTTCCACGTAAAAATTCTTGTGTCCTATATTTTATCGTCTTATACTATTATTTGGTATTCTGGTTTGGTTCCCATTTTTAATCCAGCTAGGTGGGAAAATATTTTACTATTTCCGCTGTGCCGGTGTCATTTATTTTGACACTCTTTCCCAACAGTAAAGGCATAGCAAACGCCAACTAAGCGGTGCCAAAAAAAAAAAACACTTTCGGGTCCAACTCCGATTTACATAACACAATCAACTACTAACCCAAAACTGGAGTAAGAATCTTGGTGTCAACTGAGTTGGTTGAAATTGGTGTATTAATAGTCGAGACCACCTTGGAGAAATCATTTGAGCTTATTTTGCTCTTAAAATTTGGCATGATAAACACGATAAGATACGATAATTTTATAATTATTGGTAATAGATTATTTATATGGGTAATTTACTAGTAATTGACTATTTTCAAGCCACGTGACTAAAATCATCAAGGGATAATTCTAATGGGACCGAATGTGAATTTTTCTCACTATTTGTACTTGACTATTTTTATTGATAATTTATTAGAATATATGTTTTAATTATCAAATATAAAAAATAAGAAAAAATTAATAAGTTTTATTTGTTAATGGGCTTAAGGGGTCAGACGAGTTTAACTAAATAAATTTGACAATTTTGCTTATCGTGCTTATTATGTCATGTCGTGTCGTATTTTTAACGTGTTGTGTTTAGGCTTAAATTTCAAGCACGTTAAGCTTATCGTGTCGTGTTCTTGTTTGGACTTATCGTGTCGTGTTGTTATCGTGTCGGGCCGTGATTTACCACCCCTAACTCAGGTTTATAGATAAAGTCTTATACCCATTACTTTTCCCCATATAGATAGAGGTTTGGCTAGGGTGGATCAACGGTTTACCATCCTGTAGAACATACGTGTAATTCATTAATTTTTGTATTATATATCAGCTGAAAAACTCGTATACATGTAAATTTTTTCTCAATATGTAGGCTGGATATGTGACCGTAATTCTCCATCCATTTGGGATGTTTTATGAAAAAACGAAAGGTGGATTCCAACTAAAACATACGAAGGAAGGTAAGTGAGACCCCCCACTTATATATGTTTTGGACTTTGAATTTGATCCTTTAAGACTTTAAGTGTGTTAAATTCGAAATTTTGTTCCTAGGGCGTGTTATAGCAGATAACTTTTATTGGATGGTAGAGTTGGATGAAGAGAACTTGGAAAATTTAATGAAAAATTACTCTTTATGACTTTTCCGCATAAGTTGGCTTTATTGGAGGGAAAAAATATTTTGGCAAAATGGAGGGAATGAGATTTATTTTAACCCATAATATGATGAATAAAATTAAGTACAAGGTGTAAATGATTTCTTAAATTCCTTTTACAACTAGTTGTTAAAAGAAAAAAGAAATTATATAAGAAGAATTTATTTTTTGCAATAAATTATTTTAAGCATATTTGTAAAAATGAAAATTCCTCAAATTGTAATTAAAATATATTTTCATTTGTTAAAAAATAATATTTCTAATTATAGTATTTGTAAACAAAAGTTGTATATAACTTTTTTAATTCATTCAAATGAGTTGTATTTTAATTAAAATTACCTTTCTCATGTTTTGAGTAATATTTCTATTATTTCGCATAAAACATTTTTTGGTTGTCTTTATTTTCTCTATTTTCTCGTGTTGTTTAGTTCTTTTTCTTTTAGTTTGATTCTATCAAAAATAACTTTAACTAATATTACTTTTCGTCATCCTTATTCTGTAATACCCCATATTTGGGTAACAGTGTAAATAGCGATATAATAAAGAAAAAAGTTTATGTAAGACGGTCGCATGGTACGACGAGTGATATTTTTAGTGTAAAAATGATACTTTTGGGTATTATTTTTTACACCAAAAGTATCATTTTTTACATTAAAAGTATCACAATTTATACTAAAAGCATCACTTTTTACCCTAAAAGTGCAATCCATAGCACCGCTGTATTACAAGAGACCTACTCTATAATAAATATTTGATTGTATTTATTCGATAATAATATTTCCTTTTTCATGGTTTTGTATGAATATGTATTTTTTTCATTATTACCTTATTAATTAAGTCACTATTGTTATTATAATAGTTGATAGATTTAAGTAAAATTTAGTAAGTTTGAATTCTTCAGTTATAAATCTTGGAACTTAAAAGTAGTTAAGTAAGTATTTTATTAATATTAGCTTGATAAAACTACAAATCTTGTAGTTCAAGTGATATCGCTCGCCATTTGCAACTTGCAAGGGTGTTGTTGATCAAGGTTCGAACCTTGAGTCTTTCGATTTCTTTGAGATTTATCTCCTCCCCTCCACTCCTCTCATCTCATCAAAAAAATATTAGTTTGATAGCTTTAAGCTTGGATTAAATTTCAAAAGATAATAGAAATGAGATGGAATAAAAATTTTGTTTGTTGAGATTTAAGTGATGATTATTAAGAAACTTAGTTTTATGAGTCCGTCGGATTTTTTGGCCTTCTCTCCATTACAAAATTATTTTTAGTCATGTTTTTAAAAAATATGTTTCTTAGCCAATTTTGAGTTCAAATGTCCACTTTACTTTTTTTTTTTTCTCATTTATGGGGACCAATACATAACTCGATACCGAGTTACATGACTTTGTACCAAGTTACATGACTCGATCGCGAGACATATAACTCGGTACCGAGGTATGTACCGCATCAATTTTTTGAAAAATGACCAAGTACCTCACCAAATAATACAAGAAAGATATGGTCGTCTGTTGTTTAGTCAAAATAGTTAAAAACATGCTTTTGAGAAACATGACTATTTTTTATTTTCACAAAATATAAATGGCCAATTTGGCCAATTACCACTAGTTTTATCTATATTGACCAATTTCTAGCCATTTAATTGGCCTTGAATCACATACACTTCGGCCCTATTTTAACACCCAACACTCAGCAAAATATTCATTTATTTCTGGCCCATTTTAATTCTATTTTCTTCGGCCCCCAAAAAATATTTCCATTATTAACTAAACTTTAGATTACTTCGGCAATATATATTTAAAAAAATAAAAGAAACAATATATATAAATACACTTTTCTCTTAAAAAAATTGAACAAGAATAATAATATCTCAGTAATAGACAGAACACATATGCTTATAATATACATATTTAATTATTTGGGAAAACTAATATATATACGCATACACACTGACACACACACACACACAAAAAAAAAGACATTATCCCTAGCTGCTTCACCCCGCCGCCACAAGCCTGGGACTCCAGCTTTAGTTCCGCTCCGGCCGCCACCGGGACTCCAGCCTCCTTGGCCGGCTGCCCGTTACTGGCAGTCAACACTCCCATTCGCCGACCGAAGACTCCTCTTTAATTATTGCAGGGTCAGTAAAATTTTAAATCTGGTTGTCCGTTCAGTTATTTCCCTGCTTTAGAAAAAGGGTTATTTAATTTTATGTTGCCAGAATGATTCTTAAGGTGGAGCGATTAATCCCGATTAATGGGTTTATCTTTACAACTTGCAGATCTGAGATTTACATGCTAAGTCGAGATATATATTTGAGTAAGATGAGATATGACAACTTGTACTGTTTGGTAAATGTGTACGTGGAATGGAAGGAATCGGCAAAACAAAACTCGAGAAACAAATTCTCAGGTAGACGAAAGCTTGTTATATCTTGTATCTAATTGTTTCTATTAGTATCACTAGAAAAAAGTGCACGGGACATACATGATCCCTCTAAAGTCTTTTATGTTCTAATGTTTGTCACATTATTATTATTATTATTATTATTATTATTATTATTATTATTATTATTATCTTCCTGATTTTTTGTTGAATGCCTATACGATCTTTTTGGTTTTGTAAAATGTATTGAGGTTTGATTCTACTGGTGCAATTAAATTGCATTCATATTTAAGACAAATATGGAGTCTTGCTTGACTATTAACTATGCCATTTACCAATATGTCTGGTAACTTACATGGATGACGACCGTGGGTTGGGCTGAATTGTTGATTTGTCTTTTTGTCATTTTATGTTTATTGGTCAGCAATATGTCACTTCTGAAAACTCTATGTAAACATACTTGTATATAACTTGGTATGAGTGATGTGCTTGTATAATTGCTGATTGGGGTTTACGAGCAAACAATGTTGACTATCCTGTTGCTTCTCCTTCCCTACCATGTTATAGGAACAGTGGTGAGGATACTGATTTTAACGCTAGATTCTGATGGATTTGGTGCTAAGTTCGTCGACCATGTTCACTTTGAAAACATCAATCTTTTATGCAACTTGGAGCCAATTTCATATAATTCTATAATTGTCTAAATATGGTATGATATTTTGATGTATTAGGATTGTCACTACAAGAAAACAACAAAATAGCGACGGAAATTTCCGTCACTAACCAAAGAAAATCCGTCGGTAAGAGAATTACCGAGGGAAAAATTCTGCCGTTAAAATGTGCGGCGGCAAACAAATAACGACGCATGATCATTTCCGTCATAAAGTAGTTAATACTGTCGGTATAACTTGGTAAATAATATTATTTTGCGACAACATAGCAACAACTTAGCGACGGATTTGTCCGTCATTAAATATAGACGGATTTAATGACGGACAAATCCATCGCAAAAGGGTAATTGATAAAATAAACGAAAATAAAACAATTAATAAAAAATGGTGACTGAAATTCCGTCGCTAATTATAAAAGATTTGTTGAAATAACGACGTATTATCCGTGGCTAATTTAAGCGATGGAATAATTCGTCGTTAATGTTGAAAAAATATTTTAACTTTAGCGGCGGAATTTCCATCGCTATTTTAATTATTTTTTTACTTTTGTTTATTTTTAATATATATTTTTAATATTTATAAACTTGTAAAACTTGTATTCACACAATACACTTTTCAATATAAAATTATTTGCGCAAAATGTTTAATACATTACAAAACACACGTTCGAATAAAATGTGTTGTACAAAACATACACCACAATAATAGTAATAAAAGTTATAATATATACATCCAAAAAATGCTACGAAACATGAAATACAAACGTGTATCCTCTGTCCAGTAGGTGTTGTCAAGGAGGAGGCGTCTGTCCCTGGTGGCGCATACCATCATCATACGTGCCATCTCTTGTACATGTGACTGCAACTGAGAATAATCACGACGATTCTTCTCCAACTGCTCATGTAACCTGGTACGCTCAATACGATCCTCCTCCATCTCTGCATGCAGTTGAGCACGCTCCTTCTCAAGCTGCTCTTGCAGAGTCGCCATCTGCGCATTCACTTTCTCAGACACCTGTCTCCTTAATGTCTCATCATCGATCTGTGGAGCGCTAGGAGGGGCACTACTTGGACCACCAATAGTGGTGAACAAACATGCCCGACTCCCGAGGTCGTAGACCCCCTGCTTCTTCATCGTGTTGACATCTAGAAATATCTGTGTCACGTCGACGGAGCCCTGTCCTCTAGCCCCCTCTGCAGTTGCTATACGTGCCTTTGACCTCCTCCTGCAAAAAAGATTAACATAAATTACAAACGACTCTATGAATAGAAGTATATAGTGAAAACTTAAAGTATTTTAAAGTTGTACTTACACCTATCTCCCTAGCTTTGTCATCGACATATGCACCATCTTTCTTCATATGCGTACGCAAAAATGTTTCGTAACCATTAGGTTCCCGCCCATTCTCGATTCGCTGCATCCGTAAAAAAGTATTAAAAACAACTTAAAATTGTTCTGGAAAAACTTCAAGTAAATGAAAATTTACTTACGAGAACATTAGTATGCTCAACGTACGAGCGAGACCCTCCAGCGTGGCGAGAGCAACCTGAACCAGGCCCCATGGTCTCGGACATTCTATTGTTGCTCTGTTTTTTAGAAAGAGCTACCACCTCCGGATGCTCCAATAGGCCAACCATATCTTCCAGGCATCATTAGAAACACAATTTGGCTAATTTTATCAACGTGTGCCGTTGTGTTTCTGATGATGCTTGGAAGATATGGTTGGTCTATTGGAGCCTACCAGAGATTGTTGCTCTTTCTAAAAAACAAAGCAACAATAGGATCTCCGAGACTGGGGGACCTGGTTCAGGTTGTTCTTGCCACGCTGGACTCGCTCTTATGATGAGCATACTAATGTTCTCATAAGTAAATTTTCATTTACTTGAAGTTTTTTCAGAACAATTTTAAGTTGTTTTTAGTATTTTTTTATAGATGCAGCGAATCGAGAATGGGCTGGAACATAATGCTTACGAAACATTTTTGCTTACGCATATGAAGAAAGATGGTACAGATGTCAATGACAAAGCTAGGGAGATAGGTCTAAGTATAACTTTAAAATACTTTAAGTTTGCACTATATACTTCTATTCATAGAGCTATTTGTAATTTATGTTAATGTTTTTTGCAGGAGGAGATCAAGCCACGTATAGCAGCTGTAGAGGAGGCTCTAGAGGCCAGGGCTCCGCCGACGCGACACATATATTTCTAGATGTCAGCATGATGAGAAGCAGGTGGACTACGGCCTCGGGAGTCGGACGTGTTTGTTCACCACCATTGTTGGTCCCAGTAGGGCCCCTTCTAGCGCTCCACAGATCGATGAGGAGACATTAAGAGACAGTGTCGAGAAAGTGCGCAGATGGTGACTGCAAGAGCTTTCTGAGCTGAGAGAAGAGAGCGAGGAACGTGCTCAGCTGGATGCATAGATGGAGGATCATCTTGAGCGTGCCAGGTTACATGAGCAGCTGGAGAAGAATCGTCATGATTATTTTCAGTTGCAGTCACATGTACAAGAGATGATGGATATCCGCCTCCAGGGACAGACGCCTCCTGCTTGACAACACCTACTAGACAGAGGGATATATGTTTGTATTTCATGTTTCATAGTATTTCTTGGATATATATATTATATACTTTTATTACTATTATTGTGGCATATGTGTTGTACAACATATTTTATTCGGACGTGTATTTTGTAATGTATTAAATATTTTGTGCAAATATTTTTGTATTCGAAAACGTATTGTGTGAATACATGTTTGACAAGTTTATAATATATATATATATATATATATATTAAAGATAAACAAAATTTAAAAAAAATTAAAAATAGCGACAACATTCCATCGCTAAAGTTAAAATATTCTTTCAAAATTAATGACGTATTTTTCCGTCGCTAAATTAGCCACGGATAATCCGTCGTTATTTCAACACATTTTTTATAATTAGCGACAGAGTTTTCGTCGCTATTTTTAATTAATTTTATTTTATTTTTTAATTACCCTTACTTTGATTTCGTTGCTATTTTTAATTAATTTTATTAATTACCCTTACTTTGCGATGTCCATCGCTAAGTTGTTGCTATATTGTCACAAAAATAATATCATTTACCAAGTTAACACAACACATCAACATGAACATGATTGGACTCTGTGCAACTGTAACATTTTGAAGCAAAGAATAGAGATATTTTGTAAACGGTAGCCCTGATGTGACCAATTTTGACATAACTTGACCACTACCATTCAACTCTATTGTTCAATTTGTCGAGGGACTATTTTAGCAGTCATCTGGGTAGCAAATAGAGTAAAGAATGCATGGCCTTGCAGTCTCCTGTGTTGTTATAGACCTCCTTTGTTAAGTTTGACAATTTTTTATTACCTGTTGACGAGAATTTGATTTCAGAAACTTGTCAAAACTATGTCATGAGTCGGCACAGTTTGTACTCAAGCTGTAGCTAATTAAAGGCCTGAATGATGCTTGAAAAGCATTCCTGTCAAACTTAGTCCACCTTATGTAGAAGACATAATAGTGGTTAGTATGTTTATCAACATATCTACCCAAGTATGGTAAAGTGTGGTTTATCTTATAAGATGAGCATCCATTTTTAATAATCTCCAGTAGGACGAAATCTGATGACCTGGCTGTTTTGTCAAAAGGTATTTTAAGCGGAGGGTGATTTTGAAAAAGGAAAGGTACAATTTGCTGTAGTATATTACCACGAGTCTTGAAAAAGGGAAGGTACAATAGAGTCTTGAACAAATGAGCTTTATATTTTTGTGTTCTGTGTTTGCTTTGTGCTTGACAGCTTGTGTTTATTTTTGTGTAAAACTTCTTGATTTGGTTCTTTTAGAATGTTTATGATTATGAATCTGCCTACTTAGAACAGATTAAAAGGGCGTAAAACAACAACAACAACTTGACAGAGAACACACAAAGGCAAACCATTGGATATTACTTCTCATATACCTGTTTGGCCTTGTAGAAGATTGAAAGGAATAATATATGTTTTCTTAGGATTGTATAAGACCTGCAATTGCAAGTGCCACATGCTTCTGATATATCTATTTTTTTCTTCTTCTTTCTTTTAATTATTAAACAATTCCTTTTAGACTAAAATATTTTTTCTGATGGCCGTAAATTGCCTCTATGCTTATTGGCAACACCTCCTGCTCGCAAGGGTCGAGGAACGGCGAAGGGAGATAAAAATGGTAACAAAATCCATGTAGAGTTTGACGAGCGAGACAATACATGGATGTTTTTAAACGTTGATGGACTATTATACGACAGTCAGGTTGGGATCCTTACCCGAGACTATTGTGAGCCGTTCCACTATTCATGGGATGAGATCCCATTGCATCAACGGACACAGGTCTTTGATAGGTTATTGGTACGCTGCTAATTAATGTATGTTCTTTATTTTAATCATGATTCATTACATAATAAAATATTCAAGCTGTTTAATATGTTTTGTTCATATTTCAGGATTATTTCTCCGTTGATTACACCTACAGAAATGGTGTATTACTGGGAATGGTCGAGCGGGACGCAAAGAAGCGTTACAAAGACTGGAAGAGTGATCTACACGCCCAATTTAAAAATAATGGTGGTTTGGAGAACCTAGATCGTGCAAGAGCTAGTGTACTAGCAAATGTTTGGGACCCGATGCACTGGCAGAGTGTGTGTGATATGTTCATTTCAAACAAGTGGCAGGTAATAATTATTCATTTAGTTATTGTTTGTAATAAACTTGTGGAATTCATCTAAGTTTGCTTGTAAAATAGCCTTGTTTCATGAATTACTTGTTCTAAGTTGAATGATGGAGAGAAGAAATTGAATTAGGAGGTGTTGGAAAGTCATTGTAGAGGAAAGTATATCACACTCATCTGCTGATTCAGAAATGGGACAGTCCAGTTTGATATTGTTATAAACTTGTTCAGTTTTCTTGGTAAACTTAGTTGAACAAGTGTTGGAAAGTCATTGTAGAGGAAAGTATTTCTTATTCAGTTTTCTATTTGTCATAAACTTGTTCAACTGATTTGTTGTATGTATTGGTAATTCTTCTTGTAAGATTTTTCTTGGTTTTGATTAGTTTGATATTGTTTGTGAAATTATAGCTTTCAACTTTAATCCTTAATATATATGATATACATGTGAAATTGATTTTTGTGCAGCGGATGAGTTTGAGGAACAAGGGGAACCGAAGCAAACAACGGTGGAATAGCACTGAAGGTCGTATCTCATACACCCAACACCGGTTTAAGAAGGTAATAAGTTGTGATATAGTATGTGAGTATACTATAATCTTGAGGAGCATATATCAATGTCCGTCTTGCTAAGTACATATATATTATGTTGTCAAAAAAAAAAAAGTACATATATATTATAGTCCAGATTTTTGATATTTGAAACAGCCGATTCATCCTGTAGTAGTTGATCCCTGACCAAATATTTAAGACTTATTTTCTGGCTCTAATTGCCTAGTTCAAAATGTTAATCCCTGACCAAATATTTAAGACTTTTGTAAATATGATTTGATAACTTGAAAAGATTTATCATGATATCCCAAAGGAACTGGTGAAGATCTTTCACTGGTTTCGGTGTTATGGCTATGGGATTGAGCATTTGATATGTGAGGTTTTTCGTTTCATTAATTGGTTGGTACAGCTTAGGAAGAAAGATGAATTCTGCAAAATTTTGTCAATCAATTACGAATAAAATCCAAAAATTCATACTAATCAGCTTTTAGAGTTGAACATCATACTTAAATATTTGACAACTGCTAAGGCACTCAGTGTAGAAAAATACATGATTGACTTTAATATGGACCCTCTTTGCTTTTAAAATACAACTGAAGTGTGTGTCAGTTCATCTTTGCTTTTAAAAAATAAAAACCCTCTTTGCTCTGGATTACATACTTATTGTTTTGTTAAATGTTGGATTAATTTTGGACAGGCCAACACGGAGACGCGTGAGCCTTTGTCGCTGGTTGGAAATTGGAAAAACATGCATACATGTAAGGGTGTTTGGGTGAATTCCGAAGCGGAGCAGACCTATGTAGGTATGAATAAATGCAATTAATATGTATTGAGTAAGTTTAATTTTCAATTTATAAATTATCTGATACTTTAAATTTCCAACTTGTAGCACCGTCTTCAGGAGAGATTTGCACAGGCATTAACAATAGACCCTGAGCATGTCGATGAGCATGCTATTATGCGAGAGATTTTGGGGCAGCGAAGAGGACATATGACTGGTATCGGGCCCAGTCTTCCACGCAGGACTTTCGCTGCCACCCATCCAGGAGTTGGACCATCAACTGCAATTTTCGACGAGCAGCAACGTCTGATTCAAGAGCTGCGAGGACATGTACAAACCATGGCTGCGAGCCATGGTCAATTGGCTGATTTTGTTGCCAGTATGAGGGAGACCTTTACACAGTTGCATCCGGATATACCTGGCCAGTTTTTTCACCTCCGCCCCACCTGCTTCTAGTGCTCCATCATCATCATCGACTGCACATCCATCGGATGGGGAAGATCTTACTGAGGATTTGAGTGATTAGGCTTAGTTGATATGATGTTCCATTTTGTTACATATTACTCTTATGGTTTGGTCACATTGGTGAATATATATTGTTAGTTTGATATTTTATCTTATGTTGATATTTGGTTTTGTTTTTTATTGTTGTTTTGAATGCATTATGGTGTTGGTAATTATTGATATTGTTGGGTAGATTCAAGTTTACATCAGTTAAAGACGGGGGATGTCCCATCTGGTATTCTTCTTTAATTTGTTCCTTTTTTGGTTCAAATTTATGACACAAGTCTTTGATAGCTTGTTGGTATGTTGCTAATTAGTGCATATTTTTTATTTTAATCATTATGCATTACATTATGAATTATTCAAGTTGTTTAATATATTTTGTTTTTACTTCAGGATTATTTCTCTATCGATTACACGTACAGAAATGGTATATTACGTGGAATGGTCGAGTGGGATGCAAAGAAGCGTTACTGGGACTGGAAGAGTGATTTGTACGACCACTTTAAAGAAAATGGTGGTTTGGAAAACCTAGCTCATGCGAGAGCTAGCGTGCGGATAATGTTCGTGAACCGATGCATCGGCGTGTCCGCAATATTTTTATTTCGGATAGATGGCGGTAACAATTATTATTATTTTCATAGATTTTCTATTACTTTTTTAGCAACATATTAGATTTTTAGCAAAAATATTACTGTATTGGGTTTAAATATTAAAGGGACTTGAAATGTTTACGATATGTTGGTGAAATCAACTTTTGAGCAGCAGATGAGTTCGAGGAACATGAAGTACCGCAACAAAACGTGGTGGAATAGTAATGCCACATCAGCCAGGAGGAAAATGTGATTGCCGAGTTATTTGTGACCACACGTTGCTAATACATTGCTATAAAATAGTGGCAACAATGTTTTTGCGAGAATGGGTTCTCGTAACCATGGGCGAGCCAGGATTTTTGTCCAGTGCGGTAAAAAAAAATCGTTCCTACTGGGCGATTATCGCGCCAAATTTTTAAAAAACAAAAAATAAAAAATGTTTCAATAAAAAAAGCAAATCTGAAGGTTGTACCTTTAGATTTTTTTGCCGATTTTCATACTCTCTAATTTCGGGTTATCTTGAGTGAGTGTTTTGGAGAAGTGACTTATCCAAAAGTCAATGCTAAATTAACAACGAAACAACTATTATTATGAAAAAAATGACTTTTATATCCAAAAACTTAGTTGAAAATTATTCCCATAAAGATATATATTATCAACTTTGGAGCATTCAATGCCTTAATTGGCTCAGGTGATTCTTAATTCTTTTAGTCTTTTGAAGTTTAATTTAATTTTTTTTATAGGCTGGATTTTTAGTGTGGTCCAACTAAAATTTACCCATGTACCCGGTGCGGTTCAACCCAAATTTAATAGAGCAACTAAATGTGTATCTGATTTAACCAAATAAAATCGGTACTTGAAGGCTCTCCTCGGGTCGGACCTCGGGGTCAAGCTTTGGGTTTGTATATGTGGGCGACCTGAGACACGAAAACACGTTAAATTTTTGGGATGGCTCGGCTAAGGCCCTCCGATGCTTAAGTCAGATCGGGTCGTGAGGTAATAAAGTAAAAGTAGCGAAGTGGTTAAAATGAACAGTGTGAAAATTAACCTTCTAAATATTTACCGGGCTATTTATAGTAGTCTCGTTTAGTGCTTACTTTACTTTACACGTGGCATCATCGGGGAGTCCTGGTGTCAGAGAATCAATGGCATTCATATGTTCTGGTCGCGGTGCGGTTCGGTTCGGCTCGGTTCGGGTTGGGTTTACCCGACCCGGATGAGCAGTCCGCGGATCCTAGCGAATTTAGCCAGTTTTGGGTTTTCTTTAAGGGTAAAGTGGTAAAATCACTTTATGGTTTATCATTACTCCCCCAACTTCTTTTATTTAGAAAATAAAAGAAGTTTAGATCTGGTTCGTTGAATGAGGTTCTTCCAAGAGTGATAAATACTAACAAGGGGGTAAGTTTTCATTTGTTCTACCTGATAAGAAAAAGTGTTGGTTCATCTAAAAAATTTCTTGTTTCGTCTGGTAGGCTTCGGGGTCGCGCATCGCACATCGCATCGCGTCGGCTCGCATCGCCTTGTCGCGCGAAGGGTTGGATCGCATCGCATCTTCCAGGCCGGGTCACGACGCGTCTGTTCACCTCCCATCGCAAGTTTTCGTGGTCGACGTCATCGTCATAAATCGCATCGCGTCGTTGGTCGTTGATCGCATAGTTCGCCTCGCCCGGCGCCTCGTCAAATGCTTCGCATCGCATCGCCAGGCTTGGTCGCGGCGTCGCTTTATCGCAAGGCTGCGTCGCTCGGCGTTTCCTCAACACACCTCCATGCCTCGTCGCATGACGCCGCTGCCTCGCGCATCGCGTCATTCGTCCGCGGCGTCGTCATTGGCGTTCGGCGTCGCGCGTCGTCTCGGCGTCATCGCTCCATCGCGCGGCGGTAGCGTTGCCTCGCGTCGCGCATCGCGTTGTTCAACGTCGCGCGTCGTCTCGACGTCTGCTCCATCGCTTCAGCGCGTTGCCTCGCGTCGCGCATCGCTTCTCCCGCCTCGCGCGCTCGCGTCGTTTTTGTCGGGGTCGTCCTTTGTCGTTCGGCGTCGCATCGGGTCGTCCTCCACTCGCCCCTTAGGGTTTTTTCCGAGATCGGGCTCATCCTCTCCCCTTTATTCCAGGTAGATCATTTCCCCTCTTTTAATGTCTTCTAGTCTTTCCAAAACGGATTATGAGTCGGGGTCGGGGTCGTTCGCTAGCTCCTCCCCTTCCCATCGTGGTAGTGAGATAGACGGAAATATCTCGCCCTCGGCTCTTATTAAGTCTTCCGTAGAGACCCATGAGATACCCTCTCTCTCCGTAGAGAAAAATTTATATTCAGGATGATCATGAAATCGTGATACCTAGTCCAGAAGATAGGATGGATAAACCTCCGCCCAACGCCTTTCATTTCACGTGGCTAGTCTAGGCGGGGCTCGGGTTTTCCCCTTTAGGATGATGTAGAAAATATTTTGGTGGGTTTAGATGTCAGCCCTGCTCAACTGGTACCCAATTCTTATAGACATATTTTGGGATTTATCATTATTATGCGCTTCTTTAATGTGGCTCCCTCCTTCGTACATTTCTGGTCTCTTTACTCAATGAGTTCCTCTACCAAGACGGGTGAGGTAGACTTTTTTTATCTCACTCCTAAGCCTCACTGCAAACTACTTGACAAGCCTCTTTCATCCCTTGGGTGTTGGAAAGATTCTTTTGTGTATGTTCGGCCTCCCCGGAGATCGCCCTTGGAAGGCGTCTTGGTATTGAGGGTATCTAGACCTCGACCTCGACCGGGGCTCGGGGTCTCCCACCGGGATGATACATTCATTTCCGTAAATTAACTAAGCGGTGGTTCAAGACATCCAAACTACTTTGCGGAGGATATACTCTCTCTTGTGGGGGCTTAGCCCTGCTATCCGACCGAACTCTTGGTAATTATTTTTAAATTTCTACTTTTATTTCTCTTGCCTGTACTAATACTAATGCTTCTTATATTTTTGTAGAGATGGCTGTTCGTGCTTCTATGGTAGCCAAACAAATGAAGGCCCAACTTGCCAAGAAAGGAGGGCTTCCCAGGCCTGTGCTACCTCCTGCCTCGCCTCCACAAGTGTCTTCTACGCCTGAAGTCAATCCTTCGTCCTCCCATGATGAGGATCGGGCAGAATCTCTACCTGAGGATCAACTTGGAAATCCTACCCTTCCCATCAACTTGGAAACTATTCCTGGGAGGGGGGTTCCTCCCCCCAGGGGGAGAAGAGGAAGAGACAACCAGGAGAGGAGGGATCCCATCGCGGAGATAAGTTCTCTAGACCTAGCTCGAGGTCTCTCGTCTCGCCTCGTCCTTCGGTTTTCGTGCTCCTTCGGGAGTTTCGATGAGATTATGGCAAAACTTCGGAGAGCGAGAGAAGCTTTGGGCGATCTTCGGACAACTGAGAAGGGTGGGGTATCACGTCCTCCTACCGCGTCAGGTTCTCGGGTCATACCCAATGGAACATCACCACAGATAGTTCTGTTTTTCGTTCACCTAGGGGGGTGACTCTTTCGAGTTGTACAAGCATTGTCTACTCCCCCTGGATCAAATTGGGGTCAAGGCTTTGGCATGACCCAGCTTGAAGAAGGCATTGCTCATAATGCTATGATGGTAAGCTTTACTCGTATTTGACTTCTTATTTCCTTTTCATTACGGAAGCTGACCTTTTTTTTTTGTGTAGAATTTGGCTATGGTTCACCAGCTGACTCTTCAGGCAGCCAATTATCAACACCAATGGCTAGCTTGCGAGGAGCGTCTATCCAAGATGGAACAAGATCGAGGACTTCACTTAGAGAAGATATCCGGAGGAGTTTGAGGCTTCCTTCAGGATCGGGATCGCGAGATAGAAAATTTGAAGGTCTCCTTACACACCACCGTGACCCAACTAGATGATGCCAAGAAGGGTTTAGCTGATGCTAAGAGGGACTCTTTTGAAGCTGGTAGGACCGCGGGTGTTCTTGAATACCAGGGCTCAGAAGATTTTAAAACTAAAGTACAAGAGGCTCGCATGCAAGGAGCTATTGATTTCAGGAAGTCGACCATCTTTGGCATCGCAGTTGCTAACCAGGCTGCCAACTATGAACTCAATGGCTTCATAAAATGTCAGTTCCAGATTGCGAAGTTAAAGGGCTTTGTTCCTGGGTTTGATTTGACCCAACCGACACCTTTGAAGGATGAGAACTTAGAGACCCCGAAGCATGACGCGATGAAGGCGGCCGAGGAGGATGAGTTTACTTTTTTCAGTGAAAGAGGAATATGGCGAAGACTTGGCTCACGGGACGAGGCGAGCTCTTTCACGCTCTAGCGTGGAGGGTGGGGGTGATGGGTCTCGGCCTGCACTACATTAACCTTTTGCTTTATTCGCCTTATCGCCCTAACTAACCGTCGCCTTCTATCGCTTGCCTTATCCTTTGCTCGATGCTTTATGCTTTGCTATTGTAATAGAACCGCATGCTTACGCTTTTACGCATTGCTTTTGTAATAGAAGCCTTTTTGCTTTATGCTTTACGCATTGCTTTTGTAATAGAATCGCCTTATGCTTTACGCGTTGCTTTTGTTATATGATAAACTTCTTGGGATCAATGTCATTACTTTAGTCAAATAATCTTTTTCTGATTACTTTTATCTTTTTGGATAAGTAGTCAATTAATCTTTTTGATTAATTTTATCTTTTTCGGATAAGTAGTCCATTAATCTTTTTTGATTAATTTTATCTTTTTCAGATAAGTAGTCAATTAATCTTTTTCGATAAGTAGTCAATTAATCTTTTTTGATTAATTTTATCTTTTCAGATAAGTAGTCCATTAATCTTTTCCTTAATTAATTTTATCTTTTTCGGATAAGTAGTCAATTAATCTTTTTGATTAATTTTATCTTTTTCAGATAAGTAGTCAATTAATCTTTTTTAGATTAATTTTATCTTTTCAGATAAGTAGTCAATTAATCTTTTTGATTAATTTTATCTTTTCAGTGATAAGTACTCAATTAATCTTTTTTGATTAATCTTGATGAACTCGGTGAACCTCGGCGTGCGCCTCTTCACTTGGCCTTATTTGGGGTTCTTATTCGACATGGGCCTCTTGCATTTGGCTTGAGCCTCTAAGGTCTCTTAGCCTTAGATATATTTAACAATTATGAAAATAAGGAAATAAACAATTCATACAAATCTTGCTCGTTTTAAGAAAACGATTTGTCATTAACCATTAAACCTGGCTTTGGCAAAAAGGGTGAAGCAAAATACTTAAGCATAAAATTTTCTAAGGTTGTGCACGTTCCAGGGTCGTGGTAGTGGCTTTCCTTCGCGTCTTCAAGGCGATAAGTACCCTCTTTAAGATCTCCGATTTACTTTGTAAGGTCCCTCCCAATTGGGGCCTAGCTTACCTACATGCTTAGATACCTCCACTTTTTTTCAACACCTGGTCCCCACTTGGAAATTTCTCGCTCTTCACTCTCTTGTCGTAGGTACTTCGCATCCTATTCTTATGTGGATTTTGAGGAAGGCCTCGATCTCTTTTCTCTTCAATCACATCCGGTCAAGCTCCCTACCCTCGGCGTTCAAGTCGGGGTCATACCTCTGTACTCGGAGTGATGCCTCCCAATTTCCACTTTGGTATTATTGCTTCGATCCGTAAACTAACCCAAAGGAGTTTCCCTGTCGAGGTCCTGGGTGTTGTTCGGTAGGCCCATAGGGCTCCTGGTAACTCATCTACCCAATATGTCTTAGCCGCCTCCAATCGCGTCTTCAAATGTTGCAACAATATTCTATTTGCTACCTCCGTCGACCATTTGTGGGTTCCCTACCGTATTGTAAAGTGTTGTTGTATCCTCATCTCCTGGCACCAACTTCTAATCTTCTTTCCTTGGGCTGCGTCCCATTGTCGAAATTAAGACCACTGGGTAATCAAAACGACACACAATATTCTTCCGGATGAAGTTCATAACTTCATTTTCGGTTATTTTGGCTAAGGCTTGACTTCAATCCACTTCGAAAAGTAGTCAATTGCTACTATTAAAAACTTCTTTTGAGCCTTCCCCTGAGGAAAATGACCCACTATGTCTATCCCCCACTGATCAAATGGACACGACACCTCGACTGGGTCCAAGGGCACTGCTGGCTGGTGGGAGACATTAGCAAATATTTGGCACCTTTCACACCTTCTTGCAAATTCAGCTGAGTCCTTGACCAATGAAGGCCAAAAATATCCATGCCTTAGAATTTTTTGAGCTAGGGCTCGTCCTCCCGAGTGGTTCCCACAACTTCCTTCATGGATCTCCTTCATCACGTACATGGCTTGATCTGGCCTCAAACATTTCAACCAAGGTCCCTGGAAGGATTTTTTATATAACTCCCCATCTAATAAAGTGAAGCGCGTAATTCTTCTAAGTAACCTTCTAGCCTCTACTGCCTCATCAGGGAGATCTCCCGTCTCTAGATATTTTTTTATTTCATCCATCCAACTTGCCTTTATCTCTATGTGAAGAGCCAAATCACCTTCCAAATTAAAAGGTATGGGGTCAGAATTACCTCGGATGCTTGGCTTATCTGCAGTGAATACCGTCACCTTTCTTGATTCGGTTCCGTCTGACTAGCAAATCTTGCAAGGGCATCCGCCTTCTCATTTTCCGTTCTTGGGATTTGTTGGATCTCGCACCTCCTCAAATTCTTTGAGTAGACCCTTTGCTTTAGCCAAATATTCTCGTCATGGTTTTTTCTTTCGCCTCATACGTACCATCAATTTGCTTAGCGACCAATTGGGAATCCGTAAATATCACCAAGTTCTTGACTTTTAATTTTTGCTATCTCTAGTACTGCTTAGCAGGCTTCATACTAACCGTTATTGGTGACGTTGAACTCTAGCCTCACCGCGACCTCAAACTCGAACCCCAGGCCCTTGCAAATGTATTCCTGCTCCCCCTTTTTCGAAGAAGCGGATCCATCCACGCGCATTATCCAAGTGGCCTTGGGTTCTTTTTCCTCTACTCCATGCATCCGATGTTTTCGTTGTGAAAACCGCAACACCGAGCCTTCACCGATGTTCTAGATTGATACTTGATATCAAATTCTCCCAACTCTGAGACCACTTCACCGGCCTTCCCGATACTTCCGCCGACCCAAGATCTCTTTGCCTAAGAGGGTGGTTTGTTAAAACCACTATCTCATGAGATCGGGAAGTAAGGTCTTAGCCTCTGGCCGACACCACCAATGCGAGGGCTAATTTTTCCACCTCCGGTACCTTTCTTCCGCTCCGATGAGAGGGAAGTAAGGTACTTTACATAGTACGGGCTTGTGTACCCTACTTTCTTCCTTAACTAGAATCGAACTCACCGCTTTGGTGACACCGTATACAAGTATAATGGCTCTCTGGTTCGGGCTTGGCTAGTAGAGGTCTTTGTCATCGCAGTTTTCAGTTCTTCAAAAGATTTATCACACTCTCCATCCCATTGGAAATTTTTCATGTTCCTTAGGATTTTGAAAAAAGGCAAACTTCGATCGGTGACCTTGAGATGAACCTGTTCAATGACGCTATTTTTCCGTCAGCTGTTGTACATCTTTCACGCTTAAGGTGGTCTATTTGGAGGATCGCATCTATTTTTTCGGGTTCGCTTCAATGCCCCTCTCGTGTACCATAAACCCTAAGAATTTTCCTCCCTCACCCCGAAAGTGCACTTTTTTGGGTTCAACTTCATGCCGTAAGATCTCATGATAGCGAATGCATTCTTCACATCCTCCACATGACCGCCTCTCCCAAGCACTTTTGACTAGCATATCGTCAACATAGACCTCCATAGTTTTGCCTATGCAATCTTTGAACATCAAATTTACTAACCTCGGTAGGTGGCTCCTGCGTTCTTCAAACCAAAGGGCATTACTCGGTAACAATAGACTCCATGCTCCGTGATGAAGGAAGTTTTTAACTGATCCTCCTCAGCCATAAATATTTGGTGGTATCATTGATAAGCATCCATCATGTTTAATAATGCGCTTCCTGCTGTGGAGTCTACCAGGGTATCAATTTGGGGTAAGGGATATGTGTCCTTTGGGCACGCCTGGTTTAGATTGGTGAAGTCAGTACACATTCTCCACTTCCCATGAGGTTTCGCCACTAAGACCACATTTGACAACCAGTCCGTGTATTGGACCTCCACCACATACCCCGCATCCAGGAGCTTATCTACCTCTTCCTTTATAATTCTATTCTTTTCTTCTCCGAAATTTCTCTTTCTTTGCTTAATAGGCTTGGCATCGGGGTCGACGCGTTCAATCGGTGAACCATCACCCTCGGGTCGATCCCATCAAATCGACGGCTTCCACGCAAATATATCCACATTCTCCGAAAGAACTCAATTAGCAATACTTCCATCGTTGGGTCCATCCGTGATCCTATTCGTGTCGTTTTTCTTGAATTCCCGGTTCTAATCCAATGATCTTATATTCTTAGGAAGGTTTCACCCTATACTCTTCCCGCTTAGCCCTCTTGCCTCGGCTTCTTTTTGGGTGCCTCTTCGCTTGATCATCATCGCTCTCCCCTGCTGGGGTTACCTTTCTCGGTTCTCTTTTTCAAATGAGAGGTTATAGCATTCCCTTGCACTTTTTTGATCCCCTCTCACCTCTCCTATCCCATACTTGGTGGGAAATTTCACCTTCAGGTGATAGGTAGATACGACCGCTTTAAATTGATTTAACCCCGGGCCCCAAAGATCACGTTGTATGCGAATGGCGCGTCAACCACTAAGTACTTCATCATGACCGTTTTCTGCAAGGGTCGACCCATGGATGTAGGCAAATCTATTGTTCCCAATGGGACAATCTCGCTTTCTCCAAATCCCGTCAGTGGAGTGTTCACCGGTTTGATGGTGGACACGTCTAGCTCCATCTTTCTTAATACATCCAAAAATATCACATCCGCCGAGCTTCCGCTGTCGACCAGGACCTTCTGCATAGTGAAATTTGCTATATCCAGGCTAATTACTACTGGGTCATTCGGCCCATCTCCACCTCTCTTGGGTCGAGGTCATTGAACGTGATGGAGTCGCCTCTTGCACATTTAAAACTTCCAACTTCTTTTTCCCAGAATTCTATTGATCTCTTGTTTCGTTTCCTCGCATTAGTAGAATCGCCCCCTGCGGGTCCTCCCCGCGATCATGTTTATGACCCTCTTTGGGTAGGTTATCTCCTTGAGGTCATGCCCTCGGGGATCGGGGTCGGGGTGATTGTCTGTCCCCCTCCTCCCTCTCGCCCAGAGCTCTTCTTCTGGGGATCTACTTGCGATCGCTTCTTAGGTGATCTCTCCTTCGAGTTGCTACGTCCCGTTCTTAGCCACGAAATTGCGCAAGTATCCTTGTTGAATTAGTCTTTCTATCTCATCCTTCAAGTGGACACATTCTTCCGTATCGTGTCCGTGATCCTTATGAAATTGACAATACCTTTTCATGTCCCTTCATTAGGGGTAGCTCGCATTTTCTTATTTTTCGCAACATATTTGATCCATTTGATCGCCATAAGAGCATGCACTCGGGGCGTTAAGGGGAGTGTCTTTGCATGAACCTTCCTACTCACGGCTCGATCTCGATCTCGGCCCCGATCCCTATCTTTCTCGGATCGAGATCGGGTACCTATCGAGGATCTCTCGAGCTCTCTTTTGGGCTTGTTCATTCGCCCATTCTTGATCTTTCAACAAGTTAATTTCTTCCTCGTGGATATATCTTTTCGCCATCTCCATCAAGCTTTCCACATCGGGTGGTGGGTCGCGTGCTAACGCTGAGGTCAATGGTCCCTTCTTCAAGCCATGCATCAATATCTTGGAGAGCATGTCTATACGCATTTCTTACATCAAGCACCTCATTATTAAATCGGTTTATGAACTCTCTCTCAACGACTCGCCCTCCTCCTCGCTGCCGATCGTGAAGAGATGGGTGGCGGATCGTCTAGTCTTCTTTTTGCTAGCAAACCGGTGCGTAAACTTCCTTATCAAGTGTTCGTAAGAGACTCTTCTGTCCCCATTGGTAGTCCCGTGAACCACTCTTGTGCTCTTCCTACCAATGTGGTTACAAATATTCTCGCATTCATAGCATCCGATCGCCCATACAATTGCATCACATGTTCAAAGCAAGAACATGTTCTTGAGAGGTCACGGTTCCCATCATACTTAGGCAAACCGGGAGCTTGAAGGCGGATGTCACCACTTCTTCTAAGATTTCTTGACAAAGGGTGATCCTCTCTTTTGCGGAGCGGATGTGACCGCACCCCTCCTCCTAAGCTCATCCCGCCTTCTTAGTGACTTGTTCAATTTGCTCGCTAATTTCGTTTATCCCCTCGGGGTCTTCTTGCAGACTCCTCTCTCTGCATTTCCCTGGATGTTCTTACTAGCTACTTCCTCCTCTTCCATCTCTCGTGCTTCTTGGGAGGAGCCTCATGAGGCGAGGCTTCCTCCTCGCGTTTTTGGTAAAACTCCCCTTGTCAGTAGGTGTTCTTTGGTGCTTTGCCCTTCCTAAGATATTATGTTAGGAAATTCTTGCTAGCTTCGGTGATTAATTTCTCCAAGTCACTTGACTTCATCCGCACTATGGGATCCTCGTCTTCAAGAGACTCTTCACTCACTCGTAAAGATGGTGAGGATATTCGTGTAGTAAGTTGAGCCGTTGTTCTTCTTCTGTCCGAGTGTTCGGTGCGTCGTTCTTTTCTCGTCTCCATTACTCCTACTAATTCTCACTTTCCCATGACGGCGCCAACCGATTTAACCAAATAAAATCGATACACGAAGGCTCTCCTCGGGCCGGACCTCGGGGTCAAGCTTGAGGTTCGTATATGTGGGCGACACCGAGACACGAAAACACGTTAGGCTAGTTTGGGATGGCTCGGCTAAGGCCCTCCGATGCTTAAGTCAGATCGGGTCGTGAGGTAATAAAGTAAAAGTAGCGAAGCGGTTAAAATGAACAGTGTAAAAATTAACCTTCTAAATATTTACCGGGCTATTTATAGTAATCTCGTTTAGTGCTTACTTTAGTTTACACGTGGCATCATCGGGGAGTCCTGGTGTCAGAGAATCAATGGCATTCATATGTTCTGGTCGCGGTGCGGTTCGGTTCGGTTCGGGTCGGGTAAACCCGACCCGGATGAGCAGTCCGCGGATCCTAGCGAATTTAGCCAGTTCTGGGTTTTCTTTAAGGGTAAAGTGGTAAAATCACTTTATGGTTTATCAGTATCAATTTTTATGAAGGGCCTTAAAATTTTTTAACATAAGAAAAAACAACTTCCATGGCAAAAGTCAAGGTATGTGTATTAGTGATTCAAAAGTGTGTAAGTCCAAGCGGCTACGATAATCTAGAGGGGGGGTGAATAGATTATCTCCATCTTTTCGATTTCGCCCTTTTTTTCAAACCGAATGCTCAAAGATAATAATAAGGTGCGGAATGTAAACAACACACGTCGATTTAAAGAGGTTCAACCCACCTAGGGCCTAATCCTCTACCACCCCAGTATATTCGGGATGGATTTCAAAAAGAAAAAGAATTTTATTAATTACCAAAATTAATACAAATTCAACTTACAACACCTTGAAGAGCACCACACTTTTCTTCAACACCACCTTTGGAGATTACCACAATCTCCCTTTGAAGATTACCACAATCTCCAACGGCACCTTGTGAAGATTACCACAATCTTCACCCTTCAAGAGCACCACACTCTTCAACACCTCAAGAAGATTACCACAATCTTCTTACACCTAACACCTAGATCACCCAAGTGTGTTCTTACCACAAGAACACTCACAAGGATATCTTGTGTTGAATGATTGCCCAAATTCAAGATTACAACTCAATAATTGATAATACAATGGAGTGCAAGTGTAATCAAGAAAAGCCTAGACCTCAAGAATGTGAAAGTGAATAGCTAGGCAAATTACAACAAGAAATAAGACAATGTAAGAACAAGTGTATTCTTGAGTGTATCTTGTTGTGTTGTAGTTTTCTCTCTTATTGTGTTGCTTCAATTCTTCCTCTATTTATAGAAGATGTCTTGTACATGATAGGCTCCTCTTGGGGACATGAATTTCGTAAAAAATTGCAAGACAATTGAAGAAAAAGGTTAGAAATCAATCCCACAAATTAAGGAAAAGATGTCTGCCGCACAACGGTTACATTTTTTTGTCAAACTTAAGAGCGACCGTCGCAAGACAAATAGACGCGTTTGAAAATGAGAAAACACATTTACACGCAGGCACGGCCGAGTCGGTCCGGTCGGCCGACCTATGTCCAACGGTCGGCCGAGAGTAACCAAAAAACGAGTCGAAAGTTACATTTGGAAGAAAATGCTCCCAGGCACGGTCACCACGGCCGACCGGCCGACGCGGCGCCGATTGACGATCGACCACACCGGTCTACCACCCGTTGACCGGTCAACCAAAGCATTTTTTAGCAAATAACTTATTCACTGCTTTTTCACAATTTTAGTCGGGATGCCCTATGGGGCGACCGATTGGCATCAAAACAAAAGTGTTGTCCAATTTTATATCGAAAATAAACTTCAAGAAATACTCAGAAAAATAGTAAAAAATATTTTAGACCGATCGAGAGTATTAGGACAATATTTTTAGAAACATTGTTTTTGGTGTAAAAACACATTAATACAAAATCATCAAAAGTGTTGTCAATTTATATCGAAAATAAATTTGTAGAAATACTCCGGAAAATATTAAAATCATTTTAAATCATTTAGGAGTATTTGGACAACCTTTAAAAACATTGTTTTGGTATAAAAACAAAATCATCAAAATTGTTGTCCAATTTATATCGAAAATAAACTTGTAGAAATACTCCGGAAAATATTAAAACCATTTTAAATCATTTAGGAGTATTTGGACAACCTTTAAAAACATTGTTTTGGTATAAAAACAAAATCATCAAAATCATGATAAAACCATTTATCAAACAATCTCCCCCTTTTTGATGATTACAAACCAAAACAATTTTAACGAGGTCGATTTTGAAAACAAAACATTTTTACCGGTAAAAAGGAACTTTCCGTTGTGAGCGACAACATTCCATGCAATAAAAACACAAGGATGAGAGTAGAGATATTTAAACACATATAGCAAATGCCCCTCCTATCAACATGCACAACAAGAGTTATATAGAAGCAACTTAAACATAAGCTAAAAGCTTAGCTTTTCAATATTGAGCTTAAGTATCAAAACTTAAAAACTTCCTCTGTTAAAGAGACATCGTTAGAAACATATATAAGTCCATACTAAAACCAATGGACCATGATTCATACATAACCAAACTGCACCAAGTAGACTAAATATGATCCACAACTTATGGCTTTATGAAGCCATAGCTTATAGCTTCTTTTCGTTAAGCATATCTTAGCTTTTATGAGCTAAAGAGCTTAT
This sequence comes from Rehmannia glutinosa, assembly GCA_016081115.2. Lineage (NCBI taxonomy): Eukaryota > Viridiplantae > Streptophyta > Magnoliopsida > Lamiales > Orobanchaceae > Rehmannia > Rehmannia glutinosa. The sequence continues at coordinate 85,656,382 of CM071925.1, forward strand.
AACCTGTTTCTCCACCTGTTTCTCCCCCTTTGGAATCATCAAAAAGAATGTTAGCACGATAAATACATCATATATTCATATCAAAGAGCACAACTAAACCGATGTATCGAGCTATTTGAGCATTGAAGCTTATAAACCAAATAGGAGGGAAAAGTCGAATCATACGACTTGTAGAGGTTTATGAAAACTCATTTGATAAGCAAAACATGATCTCTATAAATGTATAAGACTTTTGAAATCGAGAGAATCATGTAGGTGATGAATTTTTCATTGAAACGTTTTATCGAACACTTGGCGGGCGTCAAAAATTGAGAAGGATATATATAGCCCTTGTAAATGAAATCAAGCCAAGTTTTTCATCACCAAATGCAATTTAACAAATATCATTCATCAACAATCAATAAGCTCAACACAAATATATAAGCCATTCGATCAAGGGTTCAACCCAATTGAGCTAAAGAGAGTGAAATTCTTACCATTCGATCGGTAAAGACGAGCAATGATGATGATAGTTGAGCTAGATAATCCCCAAACTATGTAATACATGCAACCAAACACATTTGAAGTGAAATGTGTGTGCAAATGACAAAGGGGACGAAAAATGAACCAAAAGAGCCAAAATGGCTAAGTCTGTGAAACAGAACCATTTTTAACCAAGAAATTGTCGAGCGGACGGTCCAGGGCGGGCGACGGTCGACGGCTTGGGCGACCGGTCGGCCTTGCCCCAGTGAGCCCAGTGGTTCTTTTCTTTTTTTGAAAATCTGAAATTTGATCCAAAAATCCGATTTTTTCGCCCCTAAGTTTTAAAACGTGCAAAATGCAAACATAGACCTCATTCAATATACATTATGTCATAATCAAGCTCGAAATGAGGTAAAATACTCGGCGGTTTAACGATCAAAAAGTCAGCGAGTTATCCTTGAGACGGAATTAAACACATCTCAAGTTTTTGTTAAAAATCACAATCCCTTAAAAAATATATCGAATCTCAATATGTTTAGTTCGATTATGACGAACCAAATTTTGAATACGAATAACCGTATAATAGATACCGAACTTGTTATCCCGAAAAATAAGAACGTTTTAAAGCTTTGGATACAACAAGTCATAAGAAGAAGTGCTTTTCAAATATTTGAAAATTTCTTTTAATGGCACTTTAATGAGATTCGTTAGGATAGTTTTTGAAGTCGAGCATATAGACATAAGGCATATGGAATGTCGAGTCTATAGGAATAATACAAGAAAACATACCTCGAATTTATTTGTCAACCGACATGCCTTTCTCAACCTTTATCAATCTTTAGCCATAGAGGTTGAGATAGTTCTTCTTTCTTCAATGCCTAACTCCTTCAAGAGTTCTTTTGAATTATAACCATCTTCTTGGCATTTGAATAATTTGAAGTCCAAGCAATAAATTGAGCTCCCCATCAAGCTCATCTCGAGTTCACCTCGCCTTAGTTCGACCAATGTAGCCTTGGTCATCGAGTTTGTTCCGGAATACCCTTATTGTCTTCTTCATCACTATCATCATAGGGCATCCAATTTGTCTAAGGTGTTCACAAAAGAACATTTACATCCAAATATTTTGAGGTAACTAATATTTGGAGTACATCATTTCTCATCTACACAACTTAACAAACTCATTAACGGCATCGCTTATATAATCAAGAGAAAAGTAGCCCAAGTGTAAAAACATGTCTCAATCATCAATAACAAAATATCTTGCAAAAGAGCATAGTAGTAAGAGACATTATATATATAGACCATGAAGCAAGAAACACATACTATGCATTTAGAAGATCATCAAGATTCTAATAAATCATGCAAGTTCAAATAAGCTTAAGAAAGCTATAAAAGGTCTCTTTTGAAATTTGAAAATCCGATAGCATATGGTTGAGACCTCATTTAAAAGAAGTATTTGAACAAGAGTTGACAAAGCAACTATGTGCAATCAAATATTGAATAGTGCCTTTAAAAAAAAACCTCTTAATGGCACTTGTATGAAATACTATGAAAAACAAGCACATAGGCACATATCAATACATATATCGAGTCTATAAGAGTAAGAATAACACAAGTAAACATACCTCGATAATTTATGCCTTTCTTGACAAATAATGACGTAAATGGCCATTTGTGAAAATATGTAAATCCTACACAATTCTTAAAACAAATCTAGCATAAATCATAATGATAGAAGTGTAGGCTAAGAGATATCACAAGTAAGCTCATGCCATAAAAATCCATAGGAGATGATAACACACTCTAGTCTACAAAAATGCACAAGAGTTTTAAAAACATCATATGAGGTCTTCTTTTTCAAAAAAATTTTTAAAAGCACAAATATATATTGAAGACCTTAATTAACAAAATAAATACTTGAAAACTCATTTGCAATATAGGCACAAATAAAAACATACATACTAACTAGATAAAATGCATATTTTAAATGGGGAGATACGGTTTACCAATTACGCCATTTCCATGGGTTGTGCCGTTCCCATTGTTGATGATATCTTCCTTGAGAAGTCACTTTGTTGATGATGACTTCTTTGATTACTCCATTTCCAAAGTTTGTTGCCTTCCCATTGTTGATAGTCTCTTCTTCTTTGAAAATCATCTTGTTGATGATGTCTTTGCCATTTCCAAGGATTGTGTTCTTCCCATTTTTGATTATATCCTCTTCTTGGAAATTGGCTTTGTCGAAAATAGTTTCTCCTTCTTTGATCAAATGAAACGGTCATTTGATGTCTTCTTGGCGGTATAAATTTTCTTCGATCATTATTTCGCCGGGTACCTAATATGACATTGTTTTGTGGTACCCTCATGTGTTTGGGTCCTTTGGGATTAGTCTTGAGACTTTTAGGTCTCCAACAATAATTAGAGCTATTTCTAGCCCGACAAGTATTTACCGTATGACCCTTTTTACCGCAATAAAAACATGTAATAATTCTAGGAGCATAATGACCAACGTGCTTAGAGACTTGATTCTTTTTCATGTGATTGACACCCTTAGGCTTATGATCAAGTTCTAGTTTCGAATTATCACAACAATCAACAATATTGGTTATTCTATCGGTACTCAAGTTGGATTTAGATAAATCATTTTTCAAGCAATTTATATCCTCAACAAGAGTACTATTTTCTTTCTCAAGGTTTCTAACCTTGTCAAGAGTGGTGGTGTGAGCACATGATAGTGATTCATAGGAAGTAAATAAACTATCCTTATCATTTTTCAAAACAATGAATTCCTTTTTCAAATTTTTGTATTTAACAAGTAAGTTTTGGAATTCATCTTGTAGCTCATTATAATCATTTTGTAAATCACTATATTCATTTTGCAATTCATGATCATAAGAAGTAGAGGGTTTAGAACTTACCTCGTTTTCTTCTTTGATGCCCATGAGGCATTGTTCAACTTGTTCATCATGGGAGGTTGTAGAAGGCTTATCCCATGTTGTTGGATTTGATGTTGTATCCATTTGTGAAGTAGATGCTTTTGAGTTGCTCCTTTCATTTGCATATACTTCATAGATGGCTTCTAATTTTTGCCATACTTCATGTGCCGACTTTATTCCTACAATATGTTCATATTCTAAATTAGTAAATGAACAATACAAAATATTGAGAGCTTTACCGTTTAAGGAGATGATTTTCTTCTCTTCATCATTGAGCTTTTGAAGCCTTTTGAGGTGTGTGGTGTATCTTTCGTCGGAATGGATTCTCCATTAATGACGGTGTTCCAAATGTCGAACCCGCAACCTTGTAGATAGCATTCCATTCTTTCTTTCCAAAAATTAAAATTTTTGGAATCAAATAGTGGTGGCTTGGTGGTGGAGGTCTTGGGATAGATGAGCTTCGTTCGTAGCCGATGATCGTTTCTCTTCACTCGCGATGTGAAACGAGTTTGCCAAAGAGTTTGGCTTTGATACCACTTGTAAGTCCAAGCGGCTACGATAATCTAGAGGGGGGTGAATAGATTATCTCCATCTTTTCGATTTCGCCCTCTTTTTCAAACCGAATGCTCAAAGATAATAATAAGGTGCGGAATGTAAACAACACACGTCGATTTAAAGAGGTTCAACCCACCTAGGGCCTAATCCTCTACCACCCCAGTATATCCGGGATGGATTTCAAAAAAGAAAATTTTTTTATTAATTACCAAAATTAATACAAATTCAACTTACAACACCTTGAAGAGCACCACACTCTTCTTCAACACCACCTTTGAGATTACCACAATCTCCCTTTGAAGATTACCACAATCTCCAACGGCACCTTGTGAAGATTACCACAATCTTCACTCCTCTTGAAAGAGCACCACACTCTTCAACACCTCAACAAGAAGATTACCACAATCTTCTTACACCTAACACCTAGATCACCCAAGTGTGTTCTTACCACAAGAACACTCACAAGAATATCTTGTGTTGAATGATTGCCCAAATTCAAGATTACAACTCGATAATTGATAATACAATGGAGTGCAAGTGTAATCAAGAAAAGCCTAGACCTCAAGAATGTGAAAGTGAATAGCTAGGCAAATTACAACAAGAAATAAGACAATGTAAGAACAAGTGTATTCTTGAGTGTATCTTGTTGTGTTGTAGTTTTCTCTCTTATTGTGTTGCTTCAATTCTTCCTCTATTTATAGAAGATGTCTTGTACATGATAGGCTCCTCTTGGGGACATGAATTACGTAAAAAAATGCAAGACAATTGAAGAAAAGAGTCATTAGAAATCAACCCCACAAATTAAGGAAAAGATGTCTGGCCGCACAACGGTTACATTTTTTTTGTCAAACTTAAGAAGCGATGACAGTCGTCACAAGACAAATAGACGTTTGAAAATGAGAAAACACATTTACAGGCGGCCGGTCGACGGGGTCCGATCGGTCGACCTATGTCCGGCCGATCGAGCGTAACCAAAAAACGAGTCCGAAAAGTTGCTTTTGAAAAATGCTCCAGTGCACGGTCACCGCCGGCCGACTGGTCGACGCCTTGGGATTTGGGTCGACCACACCGGTCTACCACCCTGTTGACCGGCCAACCAGCATTTTTTTAGCAAATAGCTTATTCACTGTTTTTCACAACTTTCAGGTACGGGATGCCCTATGGGGCGACCGATTGGCCTCAAAACAAAAGTGTTGTCCAATTTTATATCGAAAATAAACTTCAAGAAATACTCCGAAAAATAGTAAAAAATATTTTAGACCGATCGAGAGTATTAGGACAATATTTTTAGAAATATTGTTTTTGGTGTAAAAACACATTAATACAAAATCATCAAAAGTGTTGTCCAATTTATATCGAAAATAAATTTGTAGAAATACTCCGGAAAATATTAAAATCATTTTAAATCATTTAGGAGTATTTGGACAACCTTTAAAAACATTGTTTTGGTATAAAAACAAAATCATCAAAATTGTTGTCCAATTTATATCGAAAATAAACTTGTAGAAATACTCCGGAAAATATTAAAACCATTTTAAATCATTTAGGAGTATTTGGACAACCTTTTAAAATATTGTTTTGGTATAAAAACAAAATCATCAAAATCATGATAAAACCATTTATCAAACAAAGTATTGGCATGTATGTATCTAAATTTGTCACTAATATTTTTCTTGAAAGTGTGAAACACTTGTCCATGTGTTTTTTTCGTCAGAGGTTACCCTTGTGGAGATTGTTACATAATTTTTTATCAGCTCTATGGAAATAGGGCATTTAAAATCTTTAGGGAAACCCATGGATGGAATTCCAGGATGGCTTGTCTCCATTTCCAATATTAAAGCTGCAAAAAAAGGGAAGTTTGAGGACATTGTTAGGGCTTTTTGTCTACAGAATTGAGTAATAACATTATTCGTCCTTTAAGTTTGGCCAAAATAATTTTTAATCATTTATGGTTTAAAGGTAATGTTAACAACCATTGTCTTTTTAAAAATTGTACATTTGGTCCAATTTATAATTTTCTGGATGTCGTATTCCAAAATCATTGATGATAGGGATTTAATTAGCTTGTGCGGACTAAATTTAGCTATGCAGTTGACTCAAGCATGGACAAGTAATGTTCACGCATATACAAATTGGAGGGAAAGAAATGACTAGATGCCAAAAATTGGAAATATCAACAATAAATAAAATACAATAGGACACAATAACATAAAACATAATATTTCAAATATTGGAAAATATATTGAATGTCAACAATAATTAAAGTAAAGATAGTTTACAAATTCCTATATGATTATTTAATAAATTAAAATAGTCCAATAATTTATATAATTTTTTAAATAAGTTTCATATAAAAATTGAAAAAAATTACTCATAGACTGTAACATTTATAGAAATATTAAAGTTACCCCCTTAATAATAAAAAAGTTGAGTTTTTTGTAATTTTTAAAATCTCTGGATTTTTTGTAATTATCCGTAAAAAGAAAACTCAATTTGTCATTCAAAATTACAAATAGCCCTACAAGGAAAAAAAAAGAACTTGAACGTTGTATTACTACTTTTTTCTCTCATCTTCGAGAGTGTCTCTTGGGTTATCTCTCATTCTTCGAGAGAATTTGATTTTTGCATAAGTGTTTTTATTTTGATGTGAGTAAGAGCATTTTCTTCAGATGGAACTGAACTTAGCAGAACTATCACAACATGATGAGGAAGAATAATAATTCATTCTTGATGAAGATGAGGAAATTCATAAAAATGCAGATTTTGAACTTTGTCTTATCGGGAGATTTGTGAGAGAGAAACTTAAACATCCATATTATGAAGAATCGGTTGGCAAATGTCTGGCGTCCGACGGAAGGAATTAATATTCGCGAATTAGGATCTCAACGATTTATATTTCGATTTTTTCATGTCTCTGACCTTAAGAGAGTTACGGAAGGAGGGCCCTGGTTCTTTGATAACTACTTCCTGGTTTTACATCAGTTAAAGACGGGGGATGTCCCATCTGGTATTCCTCTTTTCTTTGTTCCTTTTTTGGTTCAAATTTATGATATTCCTGTGGGATATATGAGAGAAAGTGTTGGAAAATAATTGGGGAATTTCATTGGAACTTTTTTGGAGTATGATGTAAAGAACAACTCTGCATTGATTCGTACTTACATGCGAATTAAGGTGAATCTTGGTATTCATAAATAAAGAGTCAGAATGGGGATTGGCCAATAGTAAGTTTTAAATATGAGAGGATGGGATCATTCTGCTGTATTTGTGGTTTGATGGGCCATGAAGAACATTTCTGTGATAAAAGAATTGCTGAACTGGATGAGGAAATTAAAAAAGAGTGGGGGATTCTACGAGCCCCGAATAGAAGATTTGCTAACGGAGAGGGCAAAAAGTGGCTTCGGGAGGATGAAATGGATGAAGGTGAGAAAAATGTTTCGCCAAAAAATTTTCGGTGACGGGAGCTGATATCAATTCAAATCAATTGGTTGATTTGGTCAATCCGAAAAATCAGGGGTCAACTGATTATACAGGGACGATTACAAGGCAATTACTGAAGGGGGCTATTAATAAGGGAGTTATGGATAAAAATAGTGGACCCTCAAATTTGAACATTTATTGTGAGGAAACGGAGGATGAGGTGGGCTTAGGCTTTGGTGAGGAAAGGAAAAGAAGACAAGAGCCTACTCATAGTGCAACCCAAGTTCACAAGAACGCTGCGGATAATGATCAGAATATAGGAGTTACTGATAAGGGACGTGTTCTCAATGAGGTTACAAATTTTTTAACGCTGGAATTCTTGAGGATTGGGTCATTCTCAGGTAATTCCAGCAATTCGTGAGCTCGTTCGAGCTCATAGACTGATGTAATTTTTCTGTTCTAAACTCTAGCGCATGCGAATAAGGTTGAGGAAGTGAGAAAAAGAATTAATTTTGAGAATTGTTTTACAGTGGATAGAGTGGGAAGAGGAGGAGGTATTTGTATTCTTTGGAGAGTGGGTGATTTGGTTAATATTCGAAGTTATTCAAATAACTATATAGACCTAGAAATTGTTGATGATAAAGAGGGTATTTTGGAGGCTAACAAGTTTCTATGGCATTCCGGATCGGTCCTCTCGGAGGGAATCCTAGAATTTACTTCGAAGCCTTAAGAATCAATCTATAATATCGTGGGGTTGTATTGGCAACTTCAACGATATGCTTTATCCTGAAGATAAAAAAGGTAGGATTGAGCATCCGAATTAGCTCTTTTGGGGCTTTAGAGAGGTGGTTACGAAATGTGGATTAGAAGATTTACCTCTACAAGGGTATCCTTTTACATGGAGTAGAGGAAAAGGATCTATAAACGCGGTAGAAGAGAGAATTGATCGAGCTATGGTAACAAATTCTTGGAGCTGGAAGTTTCCAAATGCCCATCTAAAAAATCTTGTTGCTCTAATTTCAGACCATTCACCTACCCTTTTACATACTTGTGTTACTAAGCAAATTGTAAACATGAAAAGCTTTAAATTTAAGAACAAATGGTTACAATGTGAAGACTTTAAAGGAAGTGGTCGAAGGTGCTTGGATCATAACTGGGGGTAGGAATCTTCAGCAACGTTTGGAATTTTGTGCAGAAAAATTGGTTTTTTGGAGCAAATCACATCATATTAATTTTAGAAAGGATATTCAGAAGTGTAATGCTATTCTTTCTAATCTTAGAGAAAGGAAGGAGAAGAGGATGTGCATAGATTTGAAGAAACCAGGGCAATATTAAATATTTTACTGAGCCAAGAAGAAAGTTATTGGAAACAGCGGGCTAAAGTTCACTGGCTAAAGGAAGGAGATAGAAAAACGCATATTTTCCATAAGTTTGCTTCAGCAAGGCGTACGAGGAACCAATTTCTAAAAATCCAAGATGATGAGGGAGTGTGGCATGAAGACATGGATGAAGTGGGTGAGATTGTTAAGGAATATTATGAGAAGTTATTCAGCGAAGCAGAGAGTCAAGTTAAACCCATTATTGATACAAGCAAGCCATGCATTTCGAGCGAACACAATGAGGTGATTACAAGCCATTTCTCATTAACTGAATTCACAAAAGCTATTAAACAGATGCACCTCGATAAATCTCTTGGGCCCGATGGATTTAATCCAACGTTTTATCAAATATTTTGGCCTCTTCTTGGAAGTGAGATTTTCAAAGCATCCATAGAATGGCTGAATAGGGGAGCTTTTCCGAAGGTATAAATGATATAAATGTGGTATTGATTCCCAAACTGAATAATCCATGTACTTTAAGAGATTGGCACCCTATTTCTCTTAGTAATGTGATTTATAAGATTTTGGCGAAAGTTCTGGTTACAGATTAAAAGGATTTTATCCAAGATAATCTCTTACAATCAATCGGCCTTTGTTCCGGGGAGATCTATTATTGATAATGTCCAGATAGCTTTTGAGATGAATCATAGTATGAAGAGAAACTCAAATTGTAAAGAAGGTGATGTGGCCTTGACGATTGATATTAACAAGGCATATGATAGTATGAACTGGAATTTTCTTGAGGCGGTAATGGTGAAAATGGGCTTTGATCGTAAATGGGTCGACCGGGTTATGATGTGTGTATCTACGGTTAGATATTGTATTGGTGTCAATCATAAATTTGTGGGGCCTATCCAGCCGAAGCGGGGGTTGAGACAAGGGGATCCCTTGTCTCCATTTCTACTCATTATTTGTGCAGAGGGTTTATCCCATATGATTAAAGATGCTGAGTTTAAGGGCTTCCTCTATAGTACTAGTGTATGTAGAAGAGCACCAACCGTATCTCATCTTTTCTTTGCAGATGATAGTGTACTTTTTTTCGGGCATCATTAGAGGAATTAATCAGTTGAAAAATCTCTTGGAGACTTATAAAAAGGCGTCGGGGCAAGTGGTGAATTTTAGTAAATCTGGTATTTTCTTCAGTAATAATATTCCTTTAATGCTACGGGATGCGATTTGTGCAACTCTAAGAGTGTGACAACCTTTAAATACTGGAAATATCTTGGACTTCCATCACTTATCGGGCGTAAAAAGAGAGAGGTGTTTAATCATATCAAAGATAAGTTGTGGAAGCATACCCATCATTGGAGGAGTAAGTCATTGTCTAGAGGCGGGAAAGAAGTACTTATAAAAGCTATAGCGCAATTTATACCTTCCTACTTTATGAGTACTTTTTTATTACCGGTATCCTTAGTTGATGAGTTGGAGAAAATGATGAACTCTTACTGGTGGGGTTCGAAAAGAGATAAATCAAGAGGTATTAATTGGATGAAACATGATAGACTGTGTTTGAGAAAAGAAAAGGGTGGCTTGGGTTTCATAGATCTTTTTTGTTTTAATGTAGCTCTACTCGGGAAGCAAGGATCAAACCCTCAAACTTAAACTATTGACCGTCCCGGTCAATGCTTTATAAACAAGACAAAACATAACTGGGAGGAATGAAAAGTATTAAGCAAAAACAACTCATCAAAACTCATGTTGCTCATCCATAGGCATCAAACATTAAATGAACCAAGCCTCAAACATCTAACATAGAACACATGTCAATTAAAACCATGGCAAATGCTTTGAATCACGACTCTCAATGATAAAAGTGTATGCTCTCCTCTCAAGTGTATAAGGGATGTGTTTACGCTCAAGTCAAATCAATGTTGAAGAATTACCATAAGCTTGCAAATCGTCTCACATCTCTGCCACTAGAATGTATGCAATTCATGAATCAAAAAGGACTTTTTCTTTTGGTTGTAATGAAGGCTCTTTGGTTATGGTAGAGAAATATGGATAAAGTGACTCAAACTCGAGCGTATAAACTTGTAAGCACATCTTTCATTCAATCAATTTTTCTCATTTAAACACAATATGCTACCCCAATCACCTTTCGTTCTTATCAACTTTTCGTATTTCCTTTATCCTTTTTTCTTTTATAGAATCCATTTTCTTTCGCCTCACATCAAAATCCCAGCCTACAAGTTCATTCAAAGCAAACTCATTTAAAAAGTCGATTTCTTTTTCTTTTCTTTTTTTCTTCTTTTTTTTTTCCGACTCTTTCTTGAATATTCATCCTTTCTTTCTTCTTTTATTCCCTTCAACCAACACTTCTACAATTATCTAAATTCTTGACATCACCCCAATCAACCTTATTCAATCCTCTTACTCAATGCTATACGCTCAAGTCTAAGGTAACATATATATCAAGTTAAGGATTGAAATGTGGCTATGAAAAAAATTAGGCAACAAGCTTAAATTGGATAACTAGGAAATTCAATGTCATTAGGTAGGCAAAAGGGCTTGAAAGGCTTAACAAAAATGGCCTTAAATCATTTTCACAAATCGCATACAACATGTGGCCTTGACAGAGATACCAGAGCAAGTTCTAGAATTCTAATCAACATGAATGACACGCTCAAATCAACAAACAAGACTGCCTAATATGAAAGCAGTAAAGGCTCAAAAGCTCACAGGCTTGCAAATTCGTAAATCAAAGCATAAAATCCATGTTTTAAATAACTAGATGCTCCATATCATCTATTCTCATCATGATCAATTCGCACTCAATACCCAATTCAAAACAACACAAAAGTTTTCAAAAATAATCTCCCTAGTCACAACTTACACCACAAAAACAATTTACTCATTCCCTAAAAATCTATTAAACCAATAAACGTGCTAAAACTGTAAATGTACTTATAATGCAACTTAAATGCTCTACATGCAACTATATGAATGCAAAAATTTTCTCTCCACACTCTTCATATCAAAATAAACTCTCTCCCCCAAACTTGAATGGAATTATATCGTACGTTGTCGGGAAATTTATTTTATAGATTTTGATGAATGCCATGTAAAACTTAAACTAGAAAGTTGGCACCCCATTTTCTTTATAATTTACATTGTAATAGATAGAACTGGAAAAGCCGAGTCAAGTCAGCTACACCTGGAAATACAAGAAGTCAACTGAAGATTGAAGTGAAGACTCCGCTGTGGAACAACTGAGTATGGCCAAGATAGAAGATCAAGAACTCGACTGAAGATGTATCAGCTGAGGAACAACTGTGTGAAGAGTCAGTCAAAGTCAACTCAAGAAGCCAAATCTCAAGTTAAAGTGACAGATGAGTCATCCAATGATTGGAGCAGACTCAAGTCACCTGGGGAAAAAGGCAGCAGCCAAGAGGAGTTAATGTTAGTCCAAGTGGCTTCGATAATCTAGAGGGGGGTGAATAGATTATGCCGATTTTTCACAAATTGCCCTCTTTTTCGAATGAACAAATAAATGACAAGAATGTAAGTGCGGAAATTAAACAATACTCGTCGATTTAAAGAGGTTCAACCCACCTAGGGCCTAATCCTCTACCACCCCAGTATCTCCGAGATGGATTTCAAAAAGAAAAAGATTTTATTAATTTCCAAAATTAATACAACACCTTGAGGATTACCACAATCCTCTTACAACACCTTCAAGAAGATTACCACAATCTTCCTTCACCACCTTTGAAGAGTACCACACTCTCCAAACACCTATCACCTAGATCACCCAAGTGTATTCTTACCACAAGAATACTCACAAGGATGTCTTGTGTTGAATGATGGACAAAATTCAAGATTACAACTCTATAAAACCAATACAAAGATCGAGTGCAAGTGTAATCAAGAATCAAAAAGCCTAGACCTCAAAGATGTGCAAGTGAAAGTACTTAGGCTATTACAACAAGAATGTAAAAATGAAAGCTTGAATAATTTGCAGATTTATTGTTGTGTATTTTGCTTGTATGTGTTGTATCTTGTGTCTTCAATTCATCCTTTATTTATAGGAGAGTCTTCACCAACATAGGCTCCCAACATAGGCTCCTTCTTCTTCACTTTTGTCTACAAAAAGAGGATCACAAGATGTAGAAATATTGTACAAAAATGAAAAGTAAATCTTCTTTGATAAGGATTGCAACGGTTGGAATTTTTTTCATCAAAAATAACATAGGGCGACGGTTGCCTCAGAATACGATTTCGAACATTTTGAAAAATAGTGCGATCCAGTACGGGTAGAAGGGGGTCGATCGGTCGACAGTGGGGTGCGACCGGTCGCCCTAGGGTGCGACCGGTCGGCCCCCTGCTGGACCGGTCCCCCTCTTCAATTTTCTTGACCTGAGTTCTGTTTCAATTTTGAGTTCTTGGTACGGCCGACGTTTTTGGGATGCACTCGGCCGACCTCCAATTTTAGATGTTGTCCGATTTTTATCAAAAATAAACTTCAAGAAATACTCCAAAAAATTAGTAAAAATATTTTAAATCACTTGGGAGTATTTTGACAACATTTATAAACATTGTTTTGGTGCAAAAACCAATTTAAACAAAACCATCAAAAGTGTTGTCCATTTTTATCGAAAAATAAATTCTAAGAAATACTCCAAAAAATTAGCAAAAACATTTTAAATCATTTAGGAGTATTTGGACAACATTTATTAACATTGTTTTGGTATAAAAACTCATTTAAACATAATCATCAAAATCTTGATAAAAACATTTATGTAACAAACTCCCCCTTTTTGATGATTACAAACCAAAACAAGTTTAGGACGTCGATTTTAAAACAAAACAAATTTTCCGGTCTAAAACATCAATCCATTTTAAGCAAGATTCATCATAAGTACAAACTCATAAGGATAGGAGCAATGATTTTTCAAAATCGTTTTTTGCACAAGCTCCCCTTATCAACAAGCATAGCAAGAGTAAGTATAGAAGCAACAACTAAAAGCTTAAAGCTTAGCTTTTACAACTTGAGCTTGAATATCATGAGCTTATAAGCTCTCCCTGTCACAAAAGCATCATTAGTCAAGTATAAAAGTCCATAACACATCACATGGACTAAGTATTATCCATAGCTTTTGGCTTTTAAGAGCTTTAGCTTATAGCTTTTCTTGCGAGCTTATTTACGCTTCTTTGAGCTTATGAGCATTTTTCTTGTTTCTCCCCCTTTGGAATCATCAAAAATAATGTTAGCACGATAAAAACATCATATAATTAAATCAAAGTGCGCAAGTTAATCGAGCATATTGAGCATTTAAGCTTAAATTCCGAATAAAAGGGAAAAAATTGCTCATTTGATTTGTAAAAGCTCATTTGATTGATAAAACATGATCTCTATAAACTTATAAGACTTTTCAAATCAAGAGAATCATGTAGGTGATGAGTTTTTCATTGAAACATTTTGTCGAACACTTGGCGTGCATTGAATAAAATAAGAGAAATATAACGCCTTTGTGATTCGTTTAAGCCAAAAAATTTCATCACCAATTTCAATACAACAATATTCATTCATCATCAATCATCATAAACAACATATTAATACAAGAATTTCAACAAGATATCAAGATACCAGCACATTCTCAAGGGTTCAACCCAATTGAGATTAAAGGAGAAATTCTTACCATTTAATCGGTAAAGATGAACAATGATGATGATAATCGAGCCTCATGAAGTCCAAAATATAAAATGTATGTAATAAAACAAATTTGAAGTGAAATTTGTGTGAAAAATGCGTAGGGGACGAAAAATGAACACAAAAGACCAAAATGATGAAACTGAGAACAAAAACGTTTTTATCCAATTTTTGGTTAAGGGCGACCGGTTGGGGGAGTGGGCGACCGGTCGACATCCTGGGCGACCGGTCGTCCTTCCCCCAATCAGCCCAGTGGTTCTTTTTGTTTTCCACAATCCGAATTTTCAACCAAAAATCCGATTTTTCGCCTCTAAGTTTCAAAACCGTGCAAAATGCAAACGTAAACCTCATTCAATATGCATTATGCCTAACCGAGCTCGTATTGACGCAAAAGTCTCGGAAGATAGCGGTTTTGTAAAAATGTCCGCTAATTGATCTTGAGATGGTACAAAAGATATCTCAATTTTTCGTTTTGAAACACAATCCCTTAGAAAATGATGTCGAATCTCAATATGTTTAGTACGGTTATGATGAACCGGGTTTTGAGCAATATTTATAGCGGATATGTTATCACAAAAGATAGGAACATTTTCAAAAGAACATTTATAATCCGCTAAAGTTTGTTTCATCCAAAGCAATTGAGTACAACAAAAGGTCAGCGGAAATGTATTCGCCGGCCGTTGAAAGTGAAACACAATTTTGCTTCTTTGAAAACCAAGAAACTAGGCAATCGCCTAAAAATTGACATGATCCGGAAGTACTTTTCCGATCATCAATATTTCCCGCATAATCCGAATCACTATAACCTTTAAGAGAAAATTTTTCATTCTTTGGATAGAATAAACCATATTGAATAGTGCGTTTCAAATATCGAAAAATCCTTTTAACGACACTCATATGAGATTCTTTGGGATTGCTTTGAAAACGAGCACATAGGCATACGACATGAAGAATATCCGGTCTACTTGCGGTATAAAGTAAACTACCAATCATACCTCGATATTTGGATTCATCAACCGACTTGCCTTTTTCATCTTTGTCAATCTTGACGTTTGTTGCCATTGGGGTAGAGACGGTTCTTCCTTCTTCAATGACAAATTTCTTCAAAAGCTCCTTTGTATATTTTGATTGAGAAATATAAGTTTCTTCTTGGCATTGCTTAATTTGAAGTCAAAGGAAGAAGTTGAGCTCCCCCATCATACTCATTTCAAATTCACCTTGCATTAACTTAGAAAATTTCTTGCACAAGGATTCATTAGTAGCACCAAAAATAATATCATCAACATAAATTTGCTAGTATAAGCAATCTTGCCCTTTTTCAAAAACAAACAGAGTAGTATCAACTTTACCTCTTGTAAAACCATTTTGCAAAAGAAAAGAGCTAAGTCTATCATACCATGCATGGGGTGCTTGTTTTAAACCATACAAGGCCTTTTTAAGTCTATAAACATCATTAGGCCTAGAAAAATTTTCAAACCCGGAGGTTGTTTTACATAGACTTCTTCTTGAATAATACAATTTAAAAATGCGGATTTTACATCCATTTGGTAAAGATTGAAATTTTTAAAACAAGAATAGGCAAGTAAAATACGAATAGCTTCTAAACGTGCTACGGGTGCAAATGTTTCATCATAATCAATACCTTCTCCTTGACAATAACCTTGAGCTACTAACCTTGATTTGTTTAGAACAATATTGCCTTGGTCATCGAGCTTGTTCCGAAATACCCATTTTGTACCAATAATGGTTTGAGATGGATGACAAGGTACTAATTCCCATACATCATTCCTTTCAAATTGATTCAACTCCTCTTACATTTCTAAAAACCAATCCTCATCTTCAATGGCTTCCTTAGCATTTTTAGGCTCTTTTTGAGATATAAGAGCTTTCTTGGCAAATTTTCCTCGAGTCATTACTTTATCAAGGGGATCACCAATAATAAGATCTTTTGGGTGATCTCCCTTAAATTTCAATGCTATGGGAAGATTCGAAGTATGACCTTTATCTTCTTGAGGAACATTTGAGCTTGAAGGTTGATCATTTTGAGTTTCATCTTGAACAATGGGTTCAACAATATCCTCTTCATCACTTTCATCATTGGGTATCCTTTCAACACCCGAAGCTTCATTAAATTTGACATGGATGGATTCTTCAACAACCCCACTAGTCTTATTGTAAACCCTATATGCTTTGCTCTTGGTTGAATACCCCATAAATATTCCTTCATCGGTCTTAGGATCAAGTTTGTCTAATTGATCCTTAGTATTCAAAATGAAGCATTTACAACCAAATATCTTGAAATAACTAATATTTGGGGTTCTTCCTTTCCAAAGCTCATATGGAGTTTTATTCATTTTAGGACGAATATAAACTCGATTAATGACATAGCAAGCGGTACTTACGGCTTCGGCCCAAAAATATTTTGGAAGTGAAAATTCATTGAGCATGGACCGACTCATTTCTTGAAGTGTACGATTATTCCTTTCGGCTACTCTATTTTGTTGAGGTGTCCTTGGAGCCGAAAAATTATGACTATATCCCTTGGTTTCACAAAAGACTCTAAATTCGCCGTCAAATTCTCCACCTCGATCACTTCTTAGACTTAATAGTATCTTCCTTTTCATTTTCAATAAGTCTACACAACTTAACGCGAGTATATGCATGTTTACTTATCATTATAGCTCGAAATACACATCGAAACACATGCAAAATTCACACTTATCAAAATCCCCCAAACTTAAAGCGTTGACCGTCCCGATCAACAATATTTAGAACACGATAAAGCATAACAGGGAGATAAAGATAACAATAAGACACCAAGAGTCTACACGAAAATCCAAATTGTTCGATTTATGAATGCTGAGTACAACTCAATCAAGCCTCAAATATCTAATCAAAGAACACACCTCAAATAAGACAAAGTGAAATGCTCTGAATCCAACTTTCAAAGTTAAGTGTATACTCTCATCTCACGAGGTTATAGGACGTGTTTACGCTCAAATCAATTCGATGTCGCAAAATTACCATAGGCTTGCAATTCGTCTCATATCTCCGCCACGAGAGTGTATGCAATTTGTGAATCAAAAAGGACTTTTTCTTTTGGTTATAATGAAGGCTCTTTGGTTAGGGTAGGAAAATATGGATAGAGTGACTCAAACTCGAGCGTATAGACCGATGAGCATATAAA
Source organism: Rehmannia glutinosa (assembly GCA_016081115.2). Classification (NCBI taxonomy): domain Eukaryota; kingdom Viridiplantae; phylum Streptophyta; class Magnoliopsida; order Lamiales; family Orobanchaceae; genus Rehmannia; species Rehmannia glutinosa. Next base: position 85,673,968 of record CM071925.1, read on the forward strand.
TCATCTACATTAAAGCTCAATATGCTACTAAATTCTTCTCTAATTTTCATCAACTCTTCTTATCTCCATCCCCTTTCTTTTGTAAACATTATCACCTCACATTACAATTCCTAGCCTCCAAGTTCATTCAATGAAAACTCACATCATAAAATCGATTTTTTTTTCAACTCTTTTATGAATTTTCAACATTTCTTTTCTCCTCCTTTTCTTCCTCTTTTGTTCCCATCAACTAATTTTTCACAATTATCCAATTTTTCAATTCCAACTCATTCAACCTCATTCATTCCCTTTACTCAATGTTATACGCTCAAGTGTAGGGTAACAAATATATCAAGTTAAGGCTTGAATTGTTGCTATCAAGAAATTAGGCAATAGGCTCAAGTTGGCTTACTAGGGATTTCAATATCATCATTAGGTAAGCAAAAGGCTTGAAGGGCTAACAAAAATGACCTTTGATCATTTTCACAATTCGCATACAACATGTGACCTTGACAGAGATACGAGCAAGTTCTAGAATTCTAACAACATGAATGATACACTCAAATCAATCAACAAGACTGCATATGATGAAAGCAGTAAAGGCTCAAAAGCTCACAGGCTTGCAAATACGTAATTCAAAGCATCAAACCATGTTCTCAATATCCACATGCTCAAAGTTATCTATTTAAGGCTCAATCAATCCATAACCAGCATCCAATCCCAACAATATGAATTCTCAATCAACACACAAACAACAAGTTGCACATGCTTGGTCAACACACTCTCTAACCACTACTAAAGCAATAGACGTGCTAAAGCTATAAACGTGCTCTAATGCAAATGCAATCTAGAGTGCTCTAATGCAACTATATGAAAACACAAAATGCATGATTTTTTTTTTTTTTGTATCCACACTTTTCATATATTAAAATACTATCTCTCCCCCCAAACTTGAATGAAATTATAGTGTCCTAAGGGGAAAAATAGAATTTCAATAACAAAAAGTGGGGATATACTGAATCATCACATGCGGCGGTGGTAGGAAGTGGCCTTGAGAAATATGCCACATTTGTAGTCTGTTGGAGCACTTGCCACGTCTCCTCGGAACGCATTTGCTCCGATCGCTCATTTGAACGCGAGAAAATCAGCCCTATGTTGCCTTAAATCCTCTCCTTGCCGCCTCAACTCTTCTTCTTGCCGCCTCAAGTTCTCCCCAAACGCATAAAACATGTCTTGAAAATTGGCGTCGCGATGGGGTCCTCCACTGTGAGACGGACCGGGCGATCCCGCTTTGAGAATGTCGAGGATAATCGCCTCCGTGTGAGGACTCGGGTATATCATACCCAATTTGGGGATGATGAGGTTCCATCCCCATTTCGCGTCCATGTATCTCATCCTCCTCCTCCACCATATCTTCGTCATCCAAGAAACCTTCAACTCTGCGCCTCTTTCTTGACTCTATAGCCTCGGTAATTCGGTTATGTGCGTCGAGTTCATTAAGAAGTTGGTGGTGTCCATCAATGTATCAACGGTGGTGTATGGTGGGTTAGGCAACGGAAATGAAGCACCTTTTTTTGTAGAAGCACCAATCTATTGTCTTCATTCGCTATGAACTTCATATGGTGCAACGATGCCAAATTAACCCGAGTGCTGCCGGGATAGGCTCAAGCCTCGAAAATCGACATTGAAATGCCGGGCAATAGGGGTAATGAGGCCCCTATAGAAATCGTACCCCCTTCCCGCCTAGCTAACTGTTCAATTTGCTCGGCAAAATTAATGGCGGTGTTGTAGGGGTGTTTGTGACCATACACCGGAGGAGATAGAGTTCTTTAGTCGTCATCCCTCCAATGTTTTCTCGGGCGAACACAGAGGAGGCGATCACGCGTTGTATATACCGGAAAACGGATTCCGGATCCAAGAGGCTTTTGCGATCCCGCGGCATACAACATTGGCCCCGTTTGTGGTGTTTCCACAAGCATTCTCCGTAAGTCGTATTGATCATAATGGGGCATCGGGCGGGTACGAGCGTTTGTTGGGACCTCGAAAATGGTGTTCAATTGGGTCATAGAGAGTTGTCTACGAACATTCCCAACCGAAATTTTATCATATATGGTTCGAAGGTCCCGCCTTGTCCGAGTACTTCCACGGTACTCAAGAACTCCAATGTATACTTTTTAAATGTCGGCCACCTTCGGCTCATGAAGTTCGTCCATCCTACCTTGGCAAAAAGACGCCACACGTCCTCATGTATCCCCAAAGTTTGGGTACAATCATTGTCGGCGTAGCGAGATGGAGCTATTTGGCGACCGATCAAGCGATTCCATCGCTCAAGATCATCGGCATTTGTCAAGTTGACCCCATATGCCTCGGACTGTTTTGGTCGACCTCCGGCGGTGCCACGTCGCGTTGTGCCGCCCGCGTGCACGTCTCCTTCCACTCGTGGGTTTCTTCGCCGACCATAAGGAATTTGTACCGGAATACATTCTATTAGCATCCCAATATCATCAATGGCAACAATAAAGTAGGGAAGTAAAGCTAACATATTAAGTGATGTAAATTCACATGCCCAAGTCACTTTGATCGATCAACTACCCCAAACAAACAAAAATTATGGCCATTCTCGACAAATATTAGCTCAAATAAACATTGGCCATGCCTTATTCATCAACAATTCACCCTACATCTCCTCAATTATACAAGCCCACAAGGTGTTTGATAATTTGCCTCAAAGAATAATTCACATCATTTATAGCAAAAATATCAAAATACACACCTACCATGCTCCTTAATACATAATTAACAACGAATTGACAAGGAGAAATGGTGTTCTTACCGGAATTCTCTAAGTTAAACTCGAAGTGGAAGATTTGAACCCTAGGTCCTTTTGTTCACAATTCTTCAAGCAAATTCAAATTTGATGCAAAGTGAAGCTCAATTGTGATGGGGGAGGTGTTATGCAGATGAATTCAAGTGAAAACTAGGAGAAATTTTCGAAAACTAGGGAGGATTCGAGAGGGCGCGCGAGTTGAGGGGTTTGAAATGAAGAACAGTTTTTTTTAAAACCGTCCAATTTATCCTTCTTCTGCAAGGCGCACGGTCGTGCGTCGGCCGACGCACGGGTTACCCGTGCGCCACCCGTGAATTTGCCCAACTCTCAAGGGCGCACGGTCGTGCGCAAACGCACGGGCTACCCGTGCGCACTTATACAAAGAATTGATTCATTTTTTTTTTTTTTTTTTTTTTTTTTTTTTGAAACACACAAAAATGAAACAAAAACACACAAATCACACTCATTAAAAGAATTACACAAATCAAATCACTCAAATCACATAACTGTGAAACTAAACACACACAAAAATGAAAATCACACGAAAAACCGTTGGGTTGCCTCCCAACAAGCGCTATATTTAACGTCTTTAGCTTGACGCCTTTTGATTCCGATTATGATCTTTGCGAAATGAGGCTTGTCGCCTCATTGTGCAGTTTTCCATGCCAATCCCGCTCACTAGGATTTACACCTCTCTTGATCATTACTAAAGGAGGTTTTTCATGCTCGTCAACTATCCATGTGTTCTCCTCTTCATCGTGCGAATGGTACGTGCACGCTCTTGGTTCAACTTCAGGCTTTTTGTGCCTTTCCTTCTTCTTCATTGATAATCCCTGCATATCATCTTTAAAATGCACACAATTATTCAAGCTATTGGCTTGAGTACAGGAATTAGTAATTGTTTTTGTTTTACAACCATTAAGATCATCATGTCCTTTCATATTCCGAAAACGGAAAATGAAATACGCTCATCATCAACTTGTAATGTAAGCTTCCCTTTCTTAACATCTATTAATGCTTCCGCGGTTGCCAAAAATGGACGCCCAAGTATAAGAGGAGCGTCACAATCCTCATTCATATCCAACACTAGAAAATCCACGGGGAATATGAATCTATCGACTTTTATGAGCACATCTTCTAGTATCCCGTTGGATGCACGAGTGATCTATCCGCGAGTTGTAGGGTGACCATGGATGGTCTCACTTCTCCGAGTCCAAGCTTCCCCGAGAACGGACAGCGGCATCAAATTAATACTAGATCCTAGATCACAAAGTACATTATCAAAGAAAATATCGCTTTATTGTACAAGGGATAGTGAAACTCCCCGGATCTTTCAGCTTTTGCGGTATTTTCCTTTGTATGAGTGCGCTACATTCTTCCGTCATGTTGACAATCCCATTTCTCTGCCCATTTGTTCTTGTTGGACATCGCTTCCCCTAAAAACTTTGCATAATTTGGCATACGTTTCATTGCTTTCGCAAAAGGGACATTAATGTGCAATTTTTTAAACATGCCCACAAATTTAGCAAATTGATTATTGATTAGTCTTGTGAAACAATCGGGAAAGGGAAGAGGGATGTTATATTTCAACAAATTAGAGTTAGGATACGATTCACGTTTCTTGGCTCTTTTTGCTTATCTAATTGTTGCTCGGTTCCTCCTTTAACTTTCATATTGCTTGAGCGTCATTTAGTGATTTTCCTGAATTTGGATGGTAGGCTCGACAACACACATGATTTGGTCGTGCATTGATACACGAGATGCGCGTGATTCGACATCACATCAATATCAAAGCATTTTTGATTCTTCATTTTCTTTTCCACCCCACACATGGATAGCATTGCAATGTTCCCTCGGGTTGACCTCCGTGTTGCTTGAAATTGACCCTTTTGATGTTGACTCCCCACAATTGCAGCCAATTGACCTATTTGAGTTTCAGATTCTTTATTGAGCTTACCATTTGTTGTTCTAACTTATCCATCCTAAGGTCTTGCTTATCGAGCGCTCTCCTCGTCTCATTCATGAAAGCACTAGATTGATTTATGAAAGAGGTGAGTATATCTTCCAACGACGATTTGCCTCTCCTCCATTACGCCTCCACTCGAAGCATTAAAGCCCGGAGGTTGTAACACATTCTTTGTATTCGCATAGGAGAAATTTTCATGATTTCTCAACCCCCGGATGGTAGTGCGTTGGGTTTGAATTATTCGGAAATTGTTGAAATTAGGTTATTCACATAATTTACCTCTTCCATCGGATATAGAAGAGCTTCGCTACCCGTGCTCGTGCTCGCTTCCGCCCCTTCGTAAATACATTCAATTGAGTTGTCAAAGCCGCTACTTGTGCCGACAATGTTTTGATAGTGGTCCGATCGAGATTTCGCTACTCGTTGTACATTGGATCTTTCGGATGGCCATTGGTAATCTGTTCATGGCCATTTCCTCAAGAAGATTTAAGGCATCTTGTGGAAACCTTGCCAACAATGCTCCTCTCATTGCGGCATCTACAAATGCTCTAGTCTGTCCCATTAAACCATTGTAGAAGAAACATAATCTGTTGATCCTCCGGAAACCCATGTTGCGGACATCTACGTAATAAATCCCGAAACCTTTCCCAAGCCTCGTACAAAGGCTCGAGAGTCGAATCATCGGAATTGAGTGATCTCGCTTTTGAGCCGCAAAGTTTTGCTCGGTGGAAAGAATTTAAACAAGAACTTTTGGCTCGGTTCGTCCCATGTGCTTACACCGCCTTGCGTCAAAGTACCCAACCAATTTCTCGCCTTATCCCGTAAAGAGAATGGGAACAGCGCATTCTTATGGCGTCATCCGAGACTCCGTTCATCTTGATCGTATTGCATATTTGGATAAAATGCGCAGGTGAGAGTTAGGATCTTCTGTTGCAAACCCCCCAAACTGATTTTGTTGCACCATATTGATTAGTGACGGTTTGAGCTCGAAGTTGTTGGCATTGATGGGAATATGGGCAATACCACCATAATTATGATTCGTTTGTGGTCGAAAGTAATCACGAATGGCTTGCTGTTGAACCGGTATCGGTAACTCGTTTCCACCATTGTTTGGCGGTATTGGTAACTCATTCAAATCCCCCATTATCGGATTGTGTTGTCTTTCAGCCTAGTGGTAGCACTGATCCTCCTCGCGAAAGCCTCAACTTCCCGGTATAAGCGGTATTAAGTCCCCCGCTTAGAGCGCGTGTTCATACACTACCTGGACCAAACTAGAATAAACACGTCAAATAATGTGGAATTCAAGTCACACAAAAAAAAACAAAATAAATAATAAAGAAAAATGTCTAAATTAAGAATAATTCTATCTATCGCAATATTAGCACCAATAATTGTATTAGTCCCCGGCAACGGCGCCAAAAACTTGTTCGCCTTGTTTTTAGCTTCACCGCAAGTGTACGGTGTAGTTTATAGAATAGGGTAGCAAGGTCGTATCCACGGAGACTAATAAATTAATGTGCTAAGTATTGAACCAAGATAGTCTTATTTTTATTTAGACGATCGAAATTTGATGATTGTTGTATTGAGATTAAGACAATTTAAATCACTAAAACACAAGATTGAGATAATACAAATGATAGAAGTATCAAGATAATGGAATGGATTTCGAGTTAAGGTTTCGATTAATAATCCTCTTGTTGTCCGATTAAATCAAAGCCAAGGTTATTATCAATATTCCTATAAGACGATCACAAAACTATTTTATCCTCTCTCTCGAGATGCATATAAAATGTAGATTGAAATACTTATGCTAGCATCTCTACTCAACATGAAGCATTCAACTCCCAAAAGTGTAAAAGATCAAATATCCTCACAAATATTTACAAACCTCTCGATTCATGCAAATATTTGTGTCGAGTATTCAAGATCTAATATTGAAACTCATCTCTCGAATTATGAATCAATATATCAAACAAGTTAAATCATTGATCAAGTGATAAAACAAGAATAAGCTCAAAATACTCAAATAGGCTTCAAAATAATAACTTCAACTAAGATTAAAACATCCAACAAGAGTTCATTAATCTACTTCCAAAACCCGGAAATCTCAAGAGTTTAGCTACACATGATTTCTAAACAACTCATAAACAAATTGTTCAAAGCCATTACAACTAAAATGAAAGATTGAAACTAAAAGAGAAGCAAGAAAAACTTAGGAAAGTCGACAATCTCTCGATATATCTCCGTTCCTTAAGCTCCGATGCAACCCGATTGTCTCCTTGATGTCTTCTTCCAAGAATAGACCCTTGTCTTGTGTTGTAGATCCCAAAATATGTCTGATTCCCCTTGTGTGCGCCCCCCAAAAAGCCTTTTTATACTCCCCATCATGTTTAGGGCTTAATGCAGCAGATAATGGGATTCCAGCGCAGACGCACGGGTGGTGCGCCCACGCACGGGTTACCCGTGCGCCACCTCCCTTTGGAATACCCCAACTCTCTGTAGGGCGCACGGGTGGTGCGTCGAGCACGGCCTACCCGTGCGCCACTCCGGTGAGATATCCGACTCTGTAGGGCGCACGGGTGTGTGCCCATGCATGGGCTACCCGTGCGCCATGTCGCAGCCTTCAATCAACCTTATACGAGGGTGCACGGGTGGTGTCTTGAGGCACGCCCAACCCGTGTGCCCCCTGTTTCTTCCGTGAACGCTCAACTTTCGCTCTTTTAGGCTTCACTTCTCGTATATTCACTCAATTCTCCGTGTTTCCACTTTGCTTTCCTCGTATTCTTATTCAATTAGCTTCACATATCATGAAATTCCTACAAAATAAGCAAAGTGTAATATCTTTTCCACAAGGAGTGAATATGTAACATTTAACGCGAGTATATGCATGTTTACTTATCATTATAGCTCGAAATACACATCGAAACACATGCAAAATTCACACTTATCAATCACTTCTTAGACTTAATAGTATCTTCCTTTTCATTTTCAATAAGTCTACACAACTTAACAAACTCATTAACGACATCGCTTTTATTTGTAAGAAATAGAGCCCAAGTATATCTAGAAAAATCATCAACTATAACAAAAGTGTAATGTTTTCCACTTAGACTTGCCGTACCAATATCCCCATACAAATCAAGATGAAGCATTTGTAGGGGTTTGGTAGTGGAAATTTCATTTTTGGGCTTAAAACTACTCTTAACTAATTTGTTCTTTTGACAAGTGTCACATAAGACAAGATTTTCAAAATTTAATTTGGGTAGTCCTTTTACATGTTGGTTTTTGTAAATAGTTTGTAAATTTTTGTATCCAACATGTCCAAGTCGCCTATGCCATAAACTAGTTAAATCATTATTGGCGACAAGACAAGAAACATTTGACTAACTAAATCACTTGTACAAATTTTGTAAAGATTGCCTTTTCTAATTGCTTTACAAATAATTTTATCATTTTTGGAAATAAGGCATTTTTCTTTATTAAAAACAACATTATAATTTGAATCACAAAGTTGGCTAACACTTATCAAATTGAACTTAAGCCCTTCTACTAAAAGAACATTACTAAGAGAGAAAGAAGAGTTACCAATTTCTCCATTTCCAAGAATTTTTCCTTTGCCATTGCCGAACATGACCATACCCTCTTCTTGGAGCTTGATGTTGGTAAAATGTTCTCTCTTTCCGGTCATATGGCGTGAACATCCACTGTCCACGAGCCATTTTGAATCTTCCATTGTTGTTATAGCCCCTACAACCTACAAAGGAATTATTTTTAGGTACCCTATAATTTTGGGGTCCATGGGGGTTAGCCTTGAGACCTTTAGGTCTCCAATAATAGCTAAAATTATTCTTCAATTTACAATTGCTAGCATAGTGTCCATTCTTACCACAATAAAAACAAGTAATAATACGAGGACTACTAGCACGTACAAAGGTTGGACCTTGGTCTTTTTTCTTAAAAGCATTTTGAAAAGGTTTGTAACCAAGTCCTAATTTAGAATGCTCACCTCTTTGTGTATCTAATTTTTTTGTGACTTTATCCGTACTTAAATTTAATCGATGCACATCATTTTTCAAATTTTCAATATCATTTGTGAGCGTTTGTTTTTCGGTTTCAAGAGTACGAACCATAGTAAGAGTAATATCATGAGCCTTATCAAGAGAATTATAGGAAGTAAATAATTTATCTTTTTCTAGTTTAAGCTCTTTATGCTCCTTTTTCAAATTCTTGTATTTAACAATCAAATTTTGAAACTCATTTTGCAATTCATCAAAATCACATTGTAATTCATCAACTAGGGAAGAAGATGAAGCATTAGAGCGTACCTCGGTATTTTCATCGTCTATGGCCATAAGACCATGTTGATTCTCCTTCCTCGTCAATTTGTTTCAAGTAATTCATCCCAAGTTTTGACGTCCGCATTTAACGCCTTCTTTTTCGGATAAGACTTTTTCTTCTTTTGTTCCTCTTCCGCTAATTTTGGGCAATCGGCTATGTAGTGCCCGAATTTTCCGTATTTGAAACAAGAATTGTCTCTAGGCTTTCTTGCTTTATTTTTGTTTACAAATTTTGCAAATTTTCTAACAAGAGCCAACGTTTCTTCATCATCCTCATCACTAGCATAATAAACATTATTAGAAGAAGATGCTAAGCCTTTAATAATATTTTGCGTGCATCCGGTTTTAGAGGTGGATGATTGAGAATTTTTTCTCTCCTTGAGATATACTTCATAAATGAGGAGGTTCCCAATGAGCTCATCAAACTTGAGTGTCTCAAGATTTTGAGCTTCCGTGATTGCCGTCACCTTTTTGGACCATGAGCCGGGAAGGGCGTTCAATACCTTGGTCACCTTGTTTTTTTCGGAGATGACCTTTCCAAGAGCCACAAGAGGATTGACAATGTTGTCAAGCCTTTTCACCATTTTTGATATGCTTTCACCATCATGCATATTGAAATTCTCAAAGTCTTTCACAAGCATTGTTTTTTTTTCTTGCTTCACTTTCTTTGTGCCCTCATAGATGGTTTCTAATTTTTCCCAAATTTCATGTGCCGACCATATGCCTCTTATGCGATTACATTCGGTGGCGGTAAGAGAGCAATGTAAAATGTTTAAGGCTTTACCATTTAGAGAGAAAGCCTTCTTGTCATTTTCATCGTACTCCTTGAACGGCTTGGAAGTCGTGGTACCATCCTCCAATTTTGTTGTTGGTTGAGCAACTCCTTCAATGACCACATTCCAAATATCAAATCCGCACCCTTGTAGAAAGCACTCCATGTGGTCTTTCCAAAATGCATAGTTGTTGGCGTCGAATAGTGGTGGCTTGTTCGTGGAGGCGCCGGTGGTGAGATAAGCTTCATTCGTAGCCATGGATCTTTTCTCTTTACTCGGAACAAGCTAGCCAAAGAGTTTGGCTCTGATACCACTTGTTAGTCCAAGTGGCTACGATAATCTAGAGGGGGGTGAATAGATTACGCCGATTTTTCGCAAATTGCCCTCTTTTTCGAATGAACAAATAAATGACAAGAATGTAAGTGCGGAAATTAAACAACACTCGTCGATTTAAAGAGGTTCAACCCACCTAGGGCCTAATCCTCTACTACTCCAGTATCTCTGGGATGGATTTCAAAAAGAAAAAAAGGTTTTATTAATTTCCAAAATTAATACAACACCTTGAGGATTACCACAATCCTCTTACAACACCTTCAAGAAGATTACTACAATCTTCCTTCACCACCTTTGAAGAGTACCACACTCTCCAAACACCTATCACCTAGATCACCCAAGTGTATTCTTACCACAAGAATACTCACAAGGATGTCTTGTGTTGGATGATGGACAAAATTCAAGATTACGACTCTATAAAACCAATACAAAGATTGAGTGCAAGTGTAATCAAGAATCAAAAAGCCTAGACCTCAAAGATGTGCAAGTGAAAGTACTTAGGCTATTACAACAAGAATGTAAAAATGAAAGCTTGAACAATTTGCAGATTTCTTGTTGTGTATTTTGCTTGTATGTGTTGTATCTTGTATCTTCAATTCATCCTCTATTTATAGGAGAGTCTTCACCAACATAGGCTCCTTCTTCTTCACTTTTGTCTACAAAAAGAGGATCACAAGATGTAGAAATATTGTACAAAAATGAAAAGTAAATCTTGATGATAAGGATTGCAACGGTTGGAATTTTTGCTGTCAAAAATAACATAGGGCGACCGGTTGCCCTGTAATAAGATTTCGAACGTTTTGAAAAAATAGTGCGACCGGTCGCCCTAGGGTGCGGCCGGTCGGCCCCCTGCTGGACCGGTCCCCCTCTTCAATTTTCTTGACCCAGTGAGTTCTGTTTCAATTTTGAGTTCTTCAGGTACCGGTCGACGTTTTGGGCGAGCGGCCGACCTCCAATTTTAGATGTTGTCTGATTTTTATCAAAAATAAACTTTTAGAAATACTCTAAAAAATTAGTAAAAATATTTTAAATCACTTGGGAGTATTTTGACAACATTTATAAACATTGTTTTGGTGCAAAAACCAATTTAAACAAAACCATCAAAAGTGTTGTCCATTTTTATCGAAAAATAAATTCTAAGAAATACTCCAAAAAATTAGCAAAAACATTTTAAATCATTTAGGAGTATTTGGACAACATTTATTGACATTGTTTTGGTATAAAAACTCATTTAAACATAATCATCAAAATATTGATAAAACCATTTATCTAACAGTTAACTGAAATGAATCCGTTGCACAGAAGTCAAGAACATTACTTAAATAAGTAAAACTTCCATGCTGCCAGGTCTTAAAGTGCTCATCCCAAAAGCGTGCAAAAGGAATAAACTAATGGGAAGCACTGCACCTCGTGTCAGAACCTGAAAGGCTGCAAATTCATTTAATACGAGGAAGAGTCTACATCTCAAGATTGAGGACCAAGAAAAGACAAGCCAACGAACACAAGTGACTTTTGAAATCAGCCTATCTCTTCAACGGGCAGATTTTCGAAAGTTCACTATAAAAGGCTGAGGAAATTCATTGAGAAAAGGTTACCTTGCACACCTGAGAAATCAAGAATATTCAAGCTATTAACCTGCAAATACTCTCAAGAATATTCAAGCAAATCCTCAAGCCTAAAACTCAAAGAAATCGATCCAACACAAGTTTTGAAGGAAAGACAACTTCAAATCTGTTGAAGAGGAAACTTTTGAAGAATCAAAAGGGGTCTACTTTCCAAGGAGGATTGTAGGAAGGTTCAAGGTCGAACCAACATCAAGTTATTGGAGGGCATCGTGATCAAATCCAAGAGCTTGAGAAAGTGAGCTGAAGTAGCAAGACAACTGCCCTGTGAAGAAGCTGAGTCGGAAGAGAAGCCAGCTGTGTGACCAAGGCTGTCTCTAGACTGTTGACCACTTTGTAAACAGATCTTTTACATAGTAGATTTCTCCAGGAGTTGGATAAGAGAGGATTAGAAGAATTACCCCATCTTCGAACCTCTATAAAAAGTAAACGTGTCATTTATTTTTCAGCATATTTATGTTTCTGCATACTTACTTTATATATGCTGATAAACTTATTTGCTATCGAACTGATTAATAACCAAGTGCTAAAATCAAGTGTTAAAACAAGTTTAAATCAATTCAAAGGGTGTTAAGTCTTCCGATGGTAAAACCAACACAGCCAAGTTAAGGTTCAGGTTAAACAATTGAGTTATTCTATCAACAGCTCTATCGAGTCTGTTGAGTGGCTAACTCTGCTGAATAATCAACTTAGTTGTCCCTCAATGACTCAGCTATTTGTGTTAACTCTGTAATATTTTTTAAAAGGACTAAAATCGAAATATTGGTAAGGTTTATTCAACCCTACCTTCTAAACCTTACTCACACTCCTTGGGACCTACAAGTGGTATCAGAGCGGTTGGTTCATTGAGCCTTCCGCACTGGTTACTGAACTAGATCTCTATCTTTTCAAAAAAGGTTTCAAACACTTGCATTTTCAAAATCTTTCATTTTTAGCGAAGTTATTATCATGGAAGCAAATTTGATACACATTCCTATGTTCACTGTTGAGGAATTTGAGGACTGGAAAATTCGTATGCAGACGGTAGCTGCCCTGTAAGAAGCTGAGTCTGAAGAGAAGCCAGGTGTGTGACCAAGGCTGTCTCTAAACTGTTGACCACTTTGTAAACAAATCTTTTACATAATGGATTCCTCCAGGAGTTGGAGAAGAGAGGATTAGAAGAATTACCCCATCTTCGAACCTCTATAAAAATTAATTGTGTCATTTATTTTTCAGCACATTTACGTTTCAGCATACTTACTTTATATCTGTTGATAAACTTATTTGTTATCGAACTGATTAATAACCAAGTGCTAAAATCAAGTGTTAAAACAAATTTAAATCAATTCAAAGGGTGTTAAGTGTTCCGCTGATAAAATCAACACAACCAAGTTAAGGTTCAGGTTAAACAACTGAGTTATTCTATCAACAACTCTATCGAGTCTGTTGAGTGGCTAACTCTGCTGAATAACCAACTTAGCTGTTTCTCAAGGACTCAGCTGTTTTTGTTAACTCTGTAATATTTTTTAAAAGGACTAAAATCAAAAAGTTGGTAAAGTATATTCAACCCCTTCTAAACCTTGCTCACACCCCTTGGAACCTACACACGTCGAGAAGATAAAATTTCAATGCAAAAAGAAATGTGGAGATAACTTGACTAATGAGAAGGTGGTGGTGGGTAGTGACCCCAACGTATACCCGACGTTGTGGTCGCCTGATAAGTGATCTCTGTAGCATCCTCCTGCACTTCTCCCCGACATATCAACTCGCATAAACTCGTACCCCCTTTAAACGCATATATTAACTGCTTTGGGTCTTGGTCAAACCGTATTTGCATTATTTGCATCTAGTAATGAATACTTGGGGTTTCCAAGCAAGGATTTGAGTCTTGGTGCCGGGATATACTGATCTCGGTCACACATGGGTTGTCCATGCGCATATGTACGACTAGTGCTCGTCTCGTTCTGGAATAGCTTTCTTATGATATCACGCACGAGCTGCCTGTGCGTATACGCACGGGTCGTGCGCTCCTTGTCCTATTTTTTCTCCTATTCGGCACCACGCACTATCTGACCATGCATAGACACACAATCCATGCGTGGTTCTGAACTTTCTTGCTTTTCCAGAATCTTTGGCCCCTCGTACTCGGTATCACTCCTTAGATGAATGGAACTACATTGTTCCTTCGAGTTGACTTCAGTAGTACTCGTAAACTGGCCCTTTGATGTTGTCCACCAATGATCGTAGCTAATAGGCCAATCTGGGTTTCAAGATTTTTCATTTGTGTATCCAAGGTGTTAGCCAATTGTGTGACATGTGCTTCAATTTTGTCCAGCTTACCCTCATGTGTATTGAACCAGTTCCTTGTATCACTTATAAATGAACTCATCTGACTCATAACCGTAGCAAGAACATCCTCCATAGATGGCTTTGCCTTGTAGAAATTCCATTTATTTGAAATAATTGACTTCCTCCATCCGAGTGGGTGCTCGTGCACTACCTGAACCAACTCAAAGAAACATAACAAACAATGTAGGGGTAATTATATAAAATAAAAAGAATGAAAAATGTCTAAATTAAAAATAATTCTATTTATTCCAGTATTAACAAAAATTAATTAGTCCCTGGCACCAGTGCCAAAAACTTGTTCGCCTTATTTTTAGCTTCACCGCAAGTGTACGGTGTAGTTTATAGGATAGGGTTAGCAAGGTCGAATCCACAGAGACTAATAAATTAGTGTACTAAATATTGAGATTGTAATAGTCTTATTTTTATCTAGACAATCGAAATTGGATGATTGGTTTATAAAACTAAGACAAGAATTTATCATAAATAGACAAAGCAAGAGCTGACTGAAAGATCAGGGAGATGAATGGATTCTAGGGTTATGGTTTCAGTTAATATCCCTCTCGTTACCTGATTAAGCACAACCAAAGTTATTATTATTCTTCCCTATAGGACAATCACGAAAGTATTTTATCCTCTCTCACGAGATGTATACAAAAACATTGATTGGATTATCTATGCTAGCATCTCTACTTAACATACGATAACCAACTCCCAAAAGCACAAAAGATTATTAATCCTCACAAATATTTATAGACTTCTCAATCATGCAAATATTCATGTCAAACACTCAAGATCTAGTATTGAAACTCATCTCTCGAATTATGAATCAAAACAACAAAACAAGTTAAACCAATGACCATTTGATGAAACAAGAAATAAAACAGAGTACTCGAATAGGGTTGGAAAACAATAACTTCAATTACAATTAATCATCAAACAAAAGTATCCATTAACGTAATCCCAAACCCCAAAATCACAAGGTGTTTAGCCGGACATGGGAAATAAACAATTCATAGACAAATTATTCATGTTCATGTCTAACTAATCGAAAATAAAAGATACAATGGAATGAGAAAACTCAAGGATGTCGATGATCTCTCGATCTATCTTCAATCCTCAAGCGTGTGGTTGCGACCTCGATCAATCTCTCGAATCCTCCGGTAGAAGGTCGCTCTTTTCTCTACTTTCTAGGGCAAATATCAATGTCTCTTTATTTGGGGCCGCCTCGTCTCTATTTATACTCATGTTGGGCCAAAACCTAGGTCAAAATTGCCAAAATCTGACTTTCCCGCACAGACGCATGAGCTGTGCGCTCTACGCACGACTAGGTCGTGCGTCAGGCCATAGGAAATGCTGAAGTCTTTGATTGACACATGGGTCGTGCATCCTACGCACGGGTCGTGCGTCATTTCGAAATATGCCCACCCAAACTTCTGAATTTGCTTATGGGGTATTCATAAGAGTTGTAGCCCTATCTCTTAGCTTTCCGTAGCCACTTGAATCGGCTCAATATCAATTTGTTATAGTGAGTTATGGTCAAATTACTAAACCCTGCCAGTGGTGGAAATTCTAGACGCGTTTAGACGTTTCCTGAGATCAATCCCCTTGTTGTTGGATCATCCATGCTTATTTTGACATACGACTCATTACTATGACTCTAGACTCAATATAGTTGGCCCACAATATGGCTTTGACCACTCAAATGACTCGAAACAACGAAAATTAACACATATCCTATGAGATAAAATAAAAACGACTCAAAGAACTAAAAAACAACACGAAACTCTAGTTTAGAAAGCCCAAATCAATGGTATAAAACCAACCGAACATCTGGATTCTTCTCGATTTGGCTTCTAATTTGGTGTATGCTATCAATTCTTGGTGATTCTACATCGCAATGCTCATATTGCCACAAAAATACTCAAAATATCGTCAAATTCGTGCAAAATGAGTAAAACATAACATCTTTTCCATAAAGAGAGAAAATAGCCCATTTAACTGAGTTAAAGCATGTTTATCTATCAATTATATCTATAAATATGCCCCAAAATACATGCTAAACTCACACTAATCAAAACCTCAAACTTGAACTGTTACCATCCCGGTAAACGTTTTATAAACAAGACAAAACTTAACTGGGAGGAATGAAAAGTGTTTAGCAAAAACACTCATCCATAGGCATCAATCATTAAATGAACCAAGCCTCAAACATCTAACATAGAACACATGTCAATTAAAACCATGGCAAATGCTTTAAATCACGACTCTTAATGATCAAGTGTATGCTCTCCTCTCAAGTGTATAAGGGATGTGCTTACGCTTAAGTCAAATCAATGTTGAAGAATTACCATAAGCTTGCAAATCATCTCACATCTCGCCACTAGAATGTATGCAATTCATGAATCAAAAAGGACTTTTTCTTTTGGTTGTAATGAAAGCTCTTTGGTTAAGGTAGAGAAATATGGATAAAGTGACTCAAACTCGAGCGTATAGACTTGTAAGCACATCTTTTATTCAATCGATTTTTCTGAGAAAATTGCACCCTCAGTCCCACAGGATCAGGCCTATTGCACCCTTAGTCCCGTACTTTGCGTCTGCCATACCAGTGTTTTTAGATCTTGCATACTAAGTCCTATAGTTTTAGAAATATGCATAAATAGTCCCACAGTATATAGAATTTGCCATGCAACTCCCAAATTACCCTATTTTTCAATGTATCACATGTTGTGAAAACTTTTATTTTCTGACACCTGTTTTGTTCGTAGCATTGTTACACCTACTTAGATCCAGTCTCTATTCAGAGGTTTAAATGGATCATGTCGAGATTCCAGCCTATAAACTTAACACGGCATAATTCTGTAAAAGTTTTACTAACACGTATACATACTTCAATTTGCCTAAGTTTATTAACATAAATGGATATAATCCATTATGACCATATCAAACCCAACATGCTTCCGTAAAATTAAAATATCCCTTAAAATTCATAACTTCTTTGACCGAACAACACCGGGTGAGATGGCTTGCAACACCTCCAGTTGGAAAATTATTGCCCCTAGATCATTTGACAAACAGTTCACACTGTTCAACTTCAACCAGTAGGGAAGATGATCTACAAGTTATCCAACTCCTTCAGCAACTGCTCAGCACAATCTTGGTTCGTTTCCTATTCCAGGCGTATAAGATAGTTCTTGACTATCTTGAATTAACTTGACTGACACTTTACTCAGCTGCATCTCAGCTGCACCTTCAGTCGAGTTCCTGTCTTTTCTTCCTTGCTACACTCAAATTTTGCCTCACGTGAGTCTTCCTTCTAGTCTCGGTTGACTTCTTGCATGTTAGAAGGCAGTGACTTAACTCGGCTCGACCATTCTATCTATTACAATGCAAATTACAAGGAAAATGGGGTGTCAACTTTCTATTCTAAGTTTTACATGGCATTCATCAAAATCTAAAAATTAATTTATATCTAAAATTATTCTATGAATTTAAAAATTAAAAAAATTAAATCTTACTATTAAATTAAAAAACTATGATATAAAATATTAAAATATTTAATACATCATGCTTTCCAATTTTTACAAATTGCAATTCCCTATTTCTAGTAAATCTAATTTGTACCTTAGCATAATTTGTGTATATTTTAATGATTAAAGTAAAAAAAAAACATACAGTTTTTATACTTTCTTAATTTATATAATTAAAATTTATTATTTTGAATAAGTTGATTTTTCATAGATTTAAAATAGCTAGGATTTTAGACATAATGTGAATATGAATTTAATAGTTACTATTTTTTTGTCACAAAAATTAGTATTTATTTTGTTTAATTTCTTACAAAGCATAAATTCTTAATAGATAAGTATAACCAAATATCTGGTAATTTTCAAATATGAAAATTCAAACGGTATACTACACGGTCCGATTAATACAATACAAATTTACAATTCCAAAATCGACTTAAAAAATATAAATAATTAATATATAACACAAAATCAACAAAAATATTCATACTTAGATATTGATAAAGGATATATATATATATATATATATAAATTTGCATTATATAGCGATTTTTTTAGAAATAAAATAGATCTGCATATATATATATATATGTATATATATCTTGATCTTTTAGAAATAAATGTTGCATATACTTTTTGGATATAAAATAAGTAAATATTGATTATATAAAAAAATCTATTTATTTGTTCTATTATACAGACAATATTTATTTGTTAATCTAAAACAATAAAAAAATTGTTCATTGTTTTCTGTGATATAATTTTTTTATTTAATCAAGATATAAGTTGATCGATATTGTTATGGATACATCAAATGGAAATATGATTTTATTTATTAAAATAACAAGTATAGTAATTTGTTGGTATAAATTATAAAAAATTATTAATTTATTTTGTCTCCATTGATCTAATTTAATTTAGTTTAGAAAATCTATTAAGTGAACATATAATTTTTAAAGTTTTAGACAACTCAATAAGTGTTTATAATAGATGTTTAAACTCGCTTCAAATATATAATCAATTTATGTTTTTTCTCATTTGTCTATATTATATAATTATCGGTTTGTTTATTTTTTCTTCCCATTTTTCCAGTTTTTTTCATTTATAGTTGGATATTTAACATGATATTTTGTAAGAATGTATTAAGTTATTATAATGATTATTATATAATAAATCCTACATTATTTTATTTGATCAAGACGTGTCAATCTACACCCTTTTTCCATGTTTAAAGAAAGGAGAGTGGGTCTGAGTATTGAGATTCCCGTCATGTCCCCCCTCATTATATTTCTTACAATGTATCAATTTCTTAATATTAAAACTATATAATACTTTATTATATTACACTCCGTGAATTACACGGGTGATATACTAGTAGGTATCTAAATATTTAGATTTCACACTTTGTTAGATATATCACCACAAGAAAATCGGTAAATAGCTATAAAATTTAATGACATATGCATTCCATGGCTAGATTGCTACAAACTAGTCACGAATTAGTAAAAACTAAAAAGCCACAAATTGGCGATAGATTAGCAACGGAAATTTGTGACGTAAGTCTTTCCTTACTAAAATGTAGGTAAATTTAGCCCCATATTCAACACACAATTAGCTAAGGATTAATAGAGAATATCCCCAACCAAACTTAAAAAATTGATAAATATAGTGTGATTGTGAGGCCCCGACTTTTTCCAACATAAAATACGATGTTGTATAATGATATATTATTTAGCTAAGTGTCACAAATCTATTATCAATAAAACGTGGTGCGACTTTTATTCCCTCCAGCGCCATTACACTTTCCTTATTCTCGAGCGTACCAACTTTAATTCTTCCTCTAGTATTAATACTTGATCAATTGACTAAGACTTTAGGAATTTTGGACTCTCAACAATTTAGGAGTACATTACAATCTTCATCCAAATATTTCACCTTATTCTATAATACACTCCTAACCAACTTCCAATTCATTTTGAGAAAATACACATTTGTTATTTCACATCCTAAATTTTAAAATTCGAACTATTTAATTATGAACACTTATACATTTTATTTTTTCTCAGTTTTATTAAAAAAAAAAAGAAAGAAATTCCATCATCCTAAACTTATATTTTCGGCCATATGCGTTTAAAGGGGGAACCAAATCATTTTGTTTTACCCCAACAAAACCTTTAATTCTAATAAAAATAAAAAAAATAAAATAAAATAAAATAATCACCCCATGAAGCTTACTTTCGGCCATAGCTTCCTATAAAGGGGATCTATTCCATTTTTTTTCCCTTCAAACATCTACCTTTCTTCAATAATTCCCATCTTCCAATTAAACTACAACAAAAAAATAACCCTCCTACAAAACTCACTTTTGGCCATAGAGGTTGAGGGAGGAAATCAAATTTTGCTTTCTCCTAATCAAACTCCCAACATGTAATATCTCTTATTTTTCAATTATTATTATATGAATTATTATTGTAATATCCACAAATTGGGGGTAAATATTTCAATTAGGGTTCACAATTGGGTATTCAAATCCCTAATTTTGAAATTAGGGCAGATTCAATTTAGGGTTTTAACTCTTAATTAATCAGTTTTTATTTATTTATTATAATTTAGAATATTATTAATCATTATAAATGCAAAACATCAGTTTTGCATATAGAAAGGTGCAGATTTAATTAAAAAAAGAGGTGAGGAGTTTTCTGATTTAAGAGGAAGAGATGAAGAGCCAGTTTTAACGTTAAAAAATTTTCTATTCTCAACTCCAGAATTTAGCCCTATAAAATGAAAATCTTCCCTTACCAATTTCACACCATTTCTCTAAAGTTTTGATTCAGGTAAAAATTCTATTTTGTGTTCTTTCCCCTCTTTTTCTTCTTACAACTTTTGACAAAACCTAATCAGTCCAAACCCACTGTAAACACACCAACCTAGCCACTAATCCCAAATTCTGGATATTCTCTAACAATTTCAGAAAAACAAAAAGAGAGAAGAAGAAGAAAATCTGAAAATTTTCGATTTTATTACCAAAAATCCGTCCATTTGCTCCGCACCGTGTGTTTGTCGTTTGCCTTTCTTGTTCTTCTTCGGGTTGTGAGTTACGGAAGAAAAAAAAACGAAAGAGAGAGAGAGGAAAAGAACAACATACGTGAAAAGTTGAGGGAGAGAAGTGTTCTGTTATTTTAAAATGAGAGGTAGATGATGGTGAAGGTTTTTCTTTATAAAAAAAAAGAGAGAAAAGGAAAAAAAAATGAGAATTGAGGGACGTGAGGTTTGCAGAGAAAGAATTGAGGGGTTGGTTTGTTACTGGGCTTGGTTGAATTTTTTTTTTAAATATTGGGCTTGGGTAATTTAGGGTATGAAACATGATCATTAGCCTTTTTCAAGCCTAAACCCGAATCTTTTCAACATTTTAAATCCTTTACTAAAATCATCAAAATTTCTTAATATAATTTATTAATTATATTTTATTATATATGTAGGAATCGAGAATCACGAGGATTAAAATAATCACTTTTATATTATACGAGGATTAACAGATATCAGTTGAGGTAGGGATTTTTAAATTCTTGTCTTTAGATAATATGTCATGTGAGTGTTTACATTTATATATGATATGCAGAGGAACTAGTCAGGGGCCGTAAATAGGTCTGAGATCAAAAGTATCCTCGGGTTAAGCCCGCCGTACTAAAATTATTAACTGGCCAGTCAGAGGAAATTATAGAGGGAAATCACAAAGGAAAATTACATGTTTTATTATAAATGTTTATGCTTGTATGATTTATTATGTTTTGACAAAAGTTGGTCCCTACTGAGCAAGTTGAAGCTCACCCTCTTCATTTTTATAATTTTTCAGATTAAGGAGTCAGGCTGAGGATACGTCAGTGATGGATGAAGACCAAATTTAACTTTGGAATTTGAATAATTTTTATATTTATGTCTTGAAATATTTTGATAATATTTAAATTGTAATGTGACTGGTATTTATCTATAGTTAAATTCTTAAGTTTTAAGTTATTTTGTTAAAATCCGTGTTTTATAGTAACGTTTTCCATAAAAGTCGGACTATTTTTATCTTGTAAAATCGGGGCGTTACAATTATTTTATTAATCAGAAAAATATAATTTTAATTAACTACTTTTAATGAAAATTTCAGTTATAAATTTAGAAGGGCTCAAGCTTAATGAAAAGAATATGAAAGTTGAAGGGTTATAATTTTTAATGTAAGAACTTAACTCTAAATAATTAATTCCAGAATTTAGCTCTATAAATTGAATATTTTCCCTTACAAACTTCACCCCATTTCTCTATAAATCTGATTCAAGAATCGAGAATCAAGAGGATTAGAATAATCATTTTAGTTACTACGTGGATTAACGTAAATCAATTTAGGTGAAGATTTTTAATTCCTATATTTGTCTTTATATGGTGCTTCATGTGAGTATTTTCATTTATATATGATATGTAGACGAACTAGTTGGGGACCGTAAATAGGTCCGAGATCGAAGTTGATCTTCGGGTTAAGCCCGCCGTACTAAATTTATTAACTGGTCAGTCAGAGGAAAAATTTACAGAGGAAAATTTTAGAGAAAAATTACATGTTATATTATTTTGATTATGCTTGTATGTTGTATTATATAATGACAAATTGATCCCTACTGAGCAAGTGGAAACTCACCCTATCATTTTCCTAACTTTTTAGGTTGAGGAGTCCGAGCGAGGATTGGAGGCGGTGGATGCGAAAACAATAGATTTAGTTTATTTTGATTTTTTAAGAAAAAATTATTATTGTCAACGGTATTGAATTATTGTTGATAATTAGTGTTTTATTTCTGGAAGGATAAATATTTTATATTGGTAAAACTGCTTCTATTTATTTTGATGAAAATTTTAACTATGGGCTTTATTTTATAAAATATGTCTTTTATAGATCTTTTATTTAATTACTTGTAGTTTTGAAAACTGGGGCGTTACACAACCTTCCCTCATTAAGGGGCCGAAAATATCCTAAAGTAAGGTGAGAAATTATTTTCTTCAAATTTTATTTTATCTACTTGAAACTTCAAACCTATACCTTTAATTTCTAACTCGATGAATCTTTTATGTTGAGGTACTTCTAGAGAAATTTTCTTGAATAATTAAGAGACATAGACTTGACTACAATCTTGTAGAAGAAATTCAATACTACACATTTAAGGTGAAAAAATTGTGGTTTAGTATTTTTCCTCTTTACATCATGAATAATTAATTTTCGACTCAAGGATATGAATTTTGGAGCTTAGGAGCTGACCAACATATCCCAATTTGAAGTTAGAAGCTTGAAGGGAAAATTTCATTTTTAGAGACTACTTGAAGACATTAAGGTAAGTAGTAGCCATTTAATCCTATTAAATCCCTTTAAAATTTGAGACTTTAATTTTAACATCAAAATATGGTTTGGATACCATATAGGGGCTAACCTTAAAGAGTTTGAGTCAAGAAGTTGATACCAAGAAGAAGACTTCATTTTAGATCAACCCGAAAAACTACTACGAGGTGGGAGAAAAATATTTCTACAAAAATGCATCATTATTTCTACTAGTGTACAAAAATGCATGCTCATGTGATAATATTATATTTTATAAATTTTAGCAAGTATTTATGATATTTATGTTTTAATGAAATTTAGAGAAAATAAAAAGATGAGTATGATATTTTTCTTGCATAAAATGTTGATAAAATTGCTCATCATTATGCTTTTATTATTTATGATGCTATGAATGTTCAAATATATTTTAGAAATGTTTAAAAATGAGTTTTTATATATTATTGGAATTATGGACTTGTAACTTGTGTAAGAAAAATCGAAGCTTGGGTTATTTTTTATAATTATTATGTAATATGAGTCCAAAAGTGTAAATATAAAAAACTGTGAAGGCCACCTCTAAAAATTCGAAATATTAGACCCAAGACTCTGTAAATTTTATATATGAAGTGACTTGAAAGATTGGGACCCCTTCCAGGCAAGAAAATACAATAAGGAACAAGTTTGATATATATCGAAATATAAAATTGTAAAACTTAAAGGACCAAAACTATAATTTTCGAAACTTGGGCAGTGAAGGTATTTCGAAATCTTGCAGATACATTTAATATGGTATTTCGAACGTTTAGTTCAAATTTCATAACTATCTGACTTGAAGCCTTTAATGACAAAAAATTATTTTCGGGCCAAAATTATAATTTTTGAAAATGAAGTACCTAACTTTCGAATTTTCTAAAACTGTTTTAACCACAACTTATTACTGTCCTAAGAAGTACTTGAAAATTAGAATCACCTCAAGTGAAGTGGGATATTGGCTACGACCTTATCCAAATTAAGTGGGTAACAGTTACAGCCCTATCCAAGTGAAGTGGGATATTGATTACGGCCTTATCCAAGTGGGATATCGACTACGACCCTATCAAAGTGAAGTGGGATATTGGATACGGCTTTATCTAATTGAAAGTGTAAGTAAATTTAATAAGACAATAATAAAGCTTGACTGATTCTGACATAATAGTTAATGGAAACCTTTATACAAACAACGAGACAAAGTCATATGCACTTCATGCATTGATTTCCATGGAACCATTTTACGTGCATAAAAACCCGCCACATTCGCACACCGACACCCATCCACTGAGGATTTTTGTTCTCACCCCGTCTCTTTTATCAACCAGAAGATGAAGGACTGTATCAGGATGCTGGTGACGACGGATCCCAAGACGTAGCCTAGTTCTGTATTATATTATGGATTTTATTAAGACGATGAATTTTATTTGTGATGATTTGGACCTTGGACGTATTTGTTGTAATAGCAGGGCGTCAGACCCTAAGAATCAATTACTGTAATATATTTTATTTCTTTGGATTCCGCTGCAACCATATAAGCCTAACCACATATAGCCCAAAACCCTATATCTCAAAATTCAAAAATTCTATTAGAATCCTAAGATTTGGTAATAGACTAGAAAAGTCCGTGAAGGCAGAGGAAGCCGTTGAAGGACAGAAGTACGGGTGAACCAGAAGAAAGGAGAAAGATGGAATCAAGGGATCTGAGAAACAAGGGAAAAGGAAAATGGAGGTTAGTTCTTATATTCTGAAACTATAGAGTTATATATGATTTTAGATTACAGATAACATTACAATTTGTACATAATTTTCCTATAAACCCTGTTTTCATTATTAAGTTATTTATTCCTTCTTGGAATTTATAACCTCTTGTTTTAATTCCTATTTTTATATACCCTATATCTTTAGCATCTATTAAATAATCTGGACAGAAATATATTATTTCTCCATTATTTTTTGTCATATCTATTTCAAATGTTCCTAGTATTCCATGTCCTAGATCTGTATGTCTTTCATCATGTAGGATTACAAGCGTTTTTTCTCCTTGGTAACTTCTATGTAAACCTTTAACTCCTATTATTATTAATCCTAAATGGATATATTTTATTTCTTTAGTTATTTCTTTTGTTTTTTCAACTATTTTAAAATTTAACTGTTGATCTTCTTTAGTAACACTCTCTACTCTTTCATTTATTATTCTAATAATTTTTCATCTGGTTGATTATTTTTATATATTTGTTTTCTTTTAATATTTTTAATATCTTTGTCTTTAAATAAAACAAATTGTTGTTCTGGTTTTATTACATCTTGAACTCTTTCAACTTTTTCTTCTTGTCTTTTAAATATCTGCATAATTTGTTTATTCATTTTAATAATAAACCCAATTTGTTGGATTAACTCTTTTAGTATCTTTTCCTTTATTAATATTTAGATCTTTGATCTTTTTAGTTAATTCTTCTACTACAAATTGTTCAAGATTTGTTATTCTATTCTCTGTGTTTATATCTTTAACTTGTCTAGTTTTCCCTTCAATAATTGAAAGTTGTTCTTTTAAATAATCAATTTTTTCAATTAATTTTTTATTTTGTTTTTGAAGATCTGTTATTAAATCTAATATTTTATTATTTTGTTCTTGTTGATGTGTTCCAAAATTTATTATTAAATCTATTATAGAGAGGGAAAATTTCATTTTTAGAGACTACTTGAAGACATTAAGGTAAGTAGTAGCCATTTAATCCTATTAAATCCCTTTAAAATTTGAGACTTTAATTTTAACACCAAAATATGGTTTG
Source organism: Rehmannia glutinosa (assembly GCA_016081115.2). NCBI lineage: Eukaryota > Viridiplantae > Streptophyta > Magnoliopsida > Lamiales > Orobanchaceae > Rehmannia > Rehmannia glutinosa. Next base: position 85,699,820 of record CM071925.1, read on the forward strand.
GATACCATATAGGGGCTAACCTTAAAGAGTTTGAGTCAAGAAGTTGATACCAAGAAGAAGACTCCATTTTAGATCAACCCGAATAACTACTACGAGGTGGGAGAAAAATATTTCTACAAAAATGCATCATTATTTCTACTAGTGTACAAAAATCATGCTCATGTGATAATATTATATTTTATAAATGTTAGCAAGTATTTATGATATTTATGTTTTAATGAAATTTAGAGAAAATAAAAAGATGAGTATGATATTTTTATTGCATAAAATGTTGATAAAATTGCTCATCATTATGCTTTTATTATTTATGATGCTATGAATGTTCAAATATATTTTAGAAATGTTTAAAAATGAGTTTTTATATATTATTGGAATTATGGACTTGTAACTTGTGTAAGAAGAATCGAAGCTTGGGTTATTTTTTATAATTATTATGAAATATGAGTCCAAAAGTGTAAATATAAAAAACTGTGAAGGCCACCTCTGAAAATTCGAAATATTAGACCCAAGACTCTGTAAATTTTATATATAAAGTGACTTGAAAGATTGGGACCCCTTCCAGGCAAGAAAATACAATAAGGAACAAATTTGATATATATCGAAATATAAAATTGTAAAACTTAAAGGACCAAAACTATAATTTTCGAAACTTGGGCAGTGAAGGTATCTCGAACTCTTGCAGATACACTTAATATGGTATTTCGAACATTTAGTTCAAATTTCATAACTATCTGACTTGAAGCCTTTAATGACAAAAAATTGTTTTCGGGCCAAAATTATAATTTTTGAAAATGAAGTACCTAACTTTCGAATTTTTTAAAACTGTTTTAACCACAACTTATTATTGTCCTAAGAAGTATTTGAAAATTAGAATCACCTCAAGTGAAGTGGGATATTGGCTACGACCTTATCCAAATTAAGTGGGTAACAGTTACAACCCTATCCAAGTGAAGTGGGATATTGATTACGGCCTTATCCAAGTGGGATATCGACTACGACCCTATCAAAGTGAAGTGAGATAATGGATACGGCTTTATCTAATTGAAAGTGTAAGTAAATTTAATAAGACAATAATAAAGCTTGACTGATTCTGACATAATGGTTAATGGAAACCTTTATAGAAACAAGACAAAGTCATATGCACTTCATGCATTGATTTCCATGGAACCATTTTACGTGCATAAAAACCCGCCACATTCGCACACCGGCACCCATCCACTGAGGATTTTTGTTCTCACCCCGTCTCTTTTATCAACCAGAAGGTGAAGGACTGTATCGGGATGCTGGTGACGACGGATCCCAAGACGTAGCCTAGTTCTGTATTATATTATGGATTTTATTAAGACGATGGATTTTATTTGTGATGATTTGGACCTTGGACGTATTTGTTGTAATAGCAGGGCGTCGGACCCTAAGAATCAATTACTGTAATATATTTTATTTCTTTGGATTCCGCTGCAACCATATTCTGACTTAGTTATTCCCGTATTTATGTGTTATATTGATGTATGTTGGAGGATAGTTAAGCCGGGTTGGTAAACCAGTATAAGTTTGGTAAATTCTGTCACGACTTCTATTTTGGGGCGTGACAGTGATGTTACTTGATTCAACGCTAATAACGATGGAAATATTTCATCGGTAAATTAACCATGAAAAAAATGATACCATTTTCATTACATATCGAAGAATTTTTAGTTCCAACGCTATTTAATAAAGGTTTTGATATAAATACAACTCTTCTCCAATTCTGCCATGTGGACCTCAATTTTGAGCTCAAATTGTTCAAAGTTAGTCTAATTACTTGTCACGTAAAATAAGTTTAAATTTTATTTTAAAAATCTACTAATATATCTGAAAATTTTAAATGCATTTTACAAATTAACAAGTTGCCAAAATATATGAAAATAAATTTGATAATTATTTAGAGTTATAAATTAAAAATTAAAATGTAAATATACAAAACTAAATCTAGAAAATATGAAGTATATAATTATAAGAAATATTTAATAAGTCAAAAAATTACTAAATAAAATTTGAAAATGTGAAACAAGATATAAATAAAATATTTAATATATAGAAAAATTATCGAATAAATTATGAGATTATTTGAAAAAATAAAAATAAATATTTTTTATTAAATTCATATTTTATTTAAAAAATTAAACATTAATTAAAATAACTTAATATTACAAATTAAAATTTTAAAATAATTAAATAATTCTGAAAAATTATAATTGAATTTATTTTAGTTACATATAAAAAATATAATTTTTTTTATTTCTTTAATTACTTTTCAAATATTAGTTTGTAACTTGAAATTAATTTAAATAATGTTTATATCTTTAAACAAATTTTAGATTTAATAAATAATATTTAGATTTTATATTGATATTTCTTGTGATTATTCAAATAATTTTAAGATTTATTCGATGTTTTTTTGATATATTAAATAACTTTTTAAATCTTATTTCACATTATTAGATTTCATTTAGTTATTTTAATATTTAATAAATAATTTTAATTTTTTTATATTTTTGTATTTCAAGATTTATTTTCATTTATTTATACTTTAATTGTCAATTTGTAATATTTTAAAATAATTATCACATATATTTTTAATTTTGACTCTAATTAATTTTTAGAATTTTAAATTGGTTTTAAGATTTTATGATTTTTTAGTAAATCTTTAAAATAATTTTGACTTATTTTTCGTGACATAAGCAATTAACCTAAATTTGGGCAATTCAGACACAAAATTGAGGTCCACATGACAATTAACCCGAATTGGGCAATTTGGGCTCAGTTCGCCAAAATTTTAAAGTTATTACTCTAAATTGAAAACCTGCAAACTCATTGTCCTTTTTTGTTATTGGGGTATAGTTAATGTCCTCATTTTGCGATTAAGCCTATCACTAGATAAATTGTATGCAAATTATCCAATAGAGTAACCGAGTAAAAATAAAGGAAACAATATTTACACACACATTTATATATATGTATATACACTTTTCTTTTAAAAAAAATTGAACAATGATAATAATTTCAATATCTCAGTAATAGACAGACATATATGCTTACGATATACATATTTATTTATTTGCGAAACCTAAATATATATACGCATACACACACCACTACACAAGAAGCACATCATCCCTAGCTGCCTCACGCCGCCGCCACAAGCCCTAGGGCTCCAGCTTTAGTTCCGCTCCGGCCGCCACCGGGACTCCAGCCTCCCTTGGCCGGCGACCCGTTACTGGCAGTCAACACTTCCATTCGCCGACCGCAGACTCCTCTTTAATTCTTGCAGGGTCAGTCAAATCTTAAATCTGGTTGTCTGTTCAATTATTTCCCTCACTTTAAAAGAAAAGTTACTTAATTTTGTGTTTTCAGAATGAAATTCTTAAGTTGGAGCAATTAATCCCGATTAATGGGTTTATCGTTTCATCTTGCAGATCTGAGATTTACATGCCAAGTCCAGATATATATTTGAGTAAGATGAGATCCATATGACAACTTATACTGTCGTTGAATGTGTGCGTGGAATGGAAGGAATCTGCAAAACAAAACTCAGACAAATAAATTTTCAGGTAGACAAATTCTTGTTATATCTTGTATCTAATTGTTTCTATAATTCTGTTAGTATCACTAGAAAAAATATTACTATAAATAATATTATTTCTGCCACAATTAATATAGCAACTTAGTGACAAATTTTTTTGTCATTAAATATAGTGTCGGACAAATCCATCGTAATAAATAATTCTTTAATAATTAAAAACAATAAGAAATGATAGACTATATTATTAATTGTCCACTTGTAATAAATTCCTACATAGTAGACTTGACTGAATAAGCTTTATGCCTTAAATATTATCATATCCTCGATTTTGACAAATGCTAGTTATGTTTTTGTTTAGGACACCTCCTGGCGAAAAGCTAATCGAGGAACGTTACCGCACTCGCGAATTTGGACACATCCTGGCGAAGAGCCAAGAGGAGAAGAATAGACTTACTCTCATTGCTAAAGATCGCGAAAACACCATCCGCGCTCGCGAAGATCAAATTCAGTTGATCCAGGAACGCTTGGAAATTACTCGCAAGAAGATGGAACGCGCCAAGGAAGGCCGCACAAAGTGGGAGAGGGACGCATACATGTCAAGGGACACCATCGGACGCCTCGAAGAGACTATCATCAAACAGATGACAAAGTGATCGAGGACCTCACATGTGCCTTGTCTCAACAGGATGGCGCTTTGAGATCGCGCTGGCGCCGATGCACTAAGACCGCCACCACCCGAGGTGGAACCGAGGCCGACCCCGGGCGAAGAATGAAGAGGATCCCGGGAGGATCTCAAGAGGATCCCAGGGAGGATCCAATGGAGGATGGAGAGCCCGAGGCGCTGAAGTCGCCCACTGATGACGCCCGGATCGAGAAGCGTGGCTAGATTTAGCCGATTGGCCGATCCGAGGCGGTACACTCAACCCGATCAAAGTTAGGTTATGGACGAGGCCGTTAGTGATGATGACGGCGACCTCACCGAGTAGATAACTTCTATGTTAGATTTTAGCCGACGCTTATTTCCATCCTGTTGTATTTTGCTTCCCCGTTGTACTTTGATCAAGTTGTATCCATCGACTCTAGATTATCTTCGATTTTGTATTCCTGTTGTATGAACTCATTCGGGTGTATTCAAATTTTCACATCAATGAATATACATTTTCTACTTATTCTATGTCTTGTGTATTGCTGTTGTGATATAACTTGTTATATGCGAGTATTTATTGAAATAATTCATTTATAGATTGTAGCTAAACCTCAGGATACAAAATGGTTGGACACCGTGGACGTGGGAGACCCCGCCGTGTTCCCCAAAGAAATAATGACGTGCCAAGGGAACGGGTACCCTCCCCCGAATTGCCACCACCTCCTCCGCCAATTGGCCAAAAGCTAGTTACAAGAGGTATATCCCTCCAAACCTGTAATTAACAAACCCAAGGTTGAGACCCAAATTAACCAAGTACCTATAGTATCGGAATATATATATGTATTTTCACAAGAACTCACCACTGTCCCTCCGGATAGGAAAGTCGAGTTCACCATCGAGGTATTACCAGGAACTGCCATGATTGCTTAACGCTAGTATAGAATGATTACTTTTTGAGTTACAAGAGTTGAAGACTCAATTACAGAAGCTGATGGATGTGGGATTTATCCGACCAAGTACGTCTCATTGGGGAACACCGATACTATTTGTCATGAAGAAAAATGACACATTAAGACTGTGTATAGATTATCGCGGTCTTAATAGCGTGACCATCAAGAACAAATATCCCCTCCCGAGGATAGATGAACTGTTTGATCAACTTCAAGGAGCGACAGTGTACTCGAAATTTGATTTACAACAAGGATATTATCAGCTGAAGATCCGTGAAGAAGATGTTTCCAAAACGACATTTCAAACCAGATATGGACACTACGAGTTTGTAGTGATGCCTTTCGGTCTGGCAAATGCACCAGCAGCATTTATGGATCAATTCGTAGTGATGCATCGAGTCTTTCAACCTTATTTGGATCAATTCGTAGTGATATTCATTGATGACATACTCGTATACTCTAAGTCTAGAGAAGAGCATAAACATCATCCAAAATTATTTTGAGACACTACGAGCACAAGCCGTATGCCAAATTCAAACAAGTGCGAATTTTGGCTTAGTGAAGTCGCATTCTTGGGACACATAAGATCCGATATTGGGATCGTCGTAGATCATTCAAGGTATGCATAATGGTTAAATGGAAATAACTCGAATCAGAATTAAATCGAAGTTTCTTAGACTAATTTGGATTTTATCAAGATTTATCTAGGATTTCTCCAAGATAGTCGGACCACTCACTCGACTAACCGGCAGCAAGTCAAGTTTGAGTGGAATGACAAGTGTGAGGCTAGTTTCCAAGAGATGAAGAAACGACTTACTACTACAACTCCGGCCTTAGCCCATCCAAAGGGAAAGTAAAACTTTGTCGTCTCAAATGATGCATCAAAGGAAGGACTAGGAGCAAAAGACTCATGCGAGGAAGGAAAGGTCATTGCTTATGCATCACGAAAACTCAAGCCGTATGAAGCCAATTACCCAACGATGACTTGGAATGGTAGCAATAGTGTTCGCGTTAAAGAAATGGAGGCACTATCTCTACTGAGCAACATTCACGGTTTACACGGATCATAAGAGCTCAAGTATATATTCTCTCGGAAGGATCTCAATTTGAGGCAACGAAGATGGATGGAGCTAATAGAGGACTATCACTTTGATATCCAATACCATCCCGAGAAAGCTAACGTAGAGCCGACGCCTTGAGCAGAAAAGCGAAGTTTAGCGGACTAATGATTCGAGAGTGGAAATCATTAGAAGAGTTGAGCACTTGGAATCCGACGAGGACCAATACTCAAATTTCTTGTGCTAACATTTCGATTAAACCCGATCTTCGAACGAGATCAAGGCAAAGACAGGGGGACGGATGTGCAACTTCAAAACCGAAAAGAAGAAGATACTTAAAGGAGAGAGATCGAATTTCGACACATGAAGATGGGATCATCCCATTTGAAATCGAGTTTGTGTGCCTAGTGACGAGCATATTATGAGCAGAATTCTAGCAGAGGCACACCGTTCGAAATACACTATACACCCTGGAGGAAACAAGTTTGTATAAGGACTTGAAACGGCATTTGGTGGGTAAACATGAAGAACCAGGTAGCGGAGTTTGTTGCGAGATGTTTGACTTGTCAACGAGTAAAGACAGAACACCAACAACCATCTGGTTTATTACAACCGTTGAGAATTTCCGAGTGGAAATGGGAACACATAACGATGGACTTCGTGACGGATCTACCAATGACTAGAGGAGGCCATGATGCCATATGGGTAATCGTAGACCGACTCACGAAATCTGCACACTTCTTACCCATGAAGAAAACCGATAGCTTGTAGAAACTCGCACAAATTTATATCCAAGAGATCATTCGACTGCATGGAGTGCCAGTCGACATTATGTCAGACAGAGACCCGAGGTTTGTCTCCAGATTCTGGAAGTGCTTGCACGAGGAATTGGGTACTTCGCTAAGCTTCAACACATCCACAAAGCGGATGGCGATCCCGAGCGAACGATTCAAACCCTGGAAGATATGTCGAGCCCGCACGTTGGATTTCAAGGAAGTTGGGATTCACACTTACCATTGGCGAGTTCGCCTATAATAACAACTATCGGCCACAATTGGGATAACACCCTACGAAGCCTTGTACGGGCGAAAGTCTTCACTACACTGGGAGATTGATGACCAATGGACTCCAAAAGAGAAACGAAAGTCGCCCTCAATTCCAAAGGTCGACTTAGTTCAGGAAGCCGTGGAGAAGGTCAAGTTGATCAAGGAACGGATCCGCACATGACTCAGAGCCGCCAAAAGAGTTACGCTTGAGACAAGAGGAGAAAAGACTTGGAATTTGAAGTCAGGAGATGAAGTATTTCTCGGACTCTCTCCACGAAAGGATTGATCAATCAGAAGAAAGGAGACAAGTCGAGCCCGAGATATGTTGGACCTTACAAGATTTTGCGGAGGATCGGGAAGTTAGCTACCGACTTGAGTTACCAAAGAAAGTATGTAGGAATGCACGATGTATTCCACGATCGAGGTTAAAGAAGTATCAACTAGATCCCGAGCATATCATCACCCAAGATACTCCTCCTCCGATGGAAAATTTATCCTACATCGAAACTAATCCGGATCATTGACCGGTGAGACGTCGATTTGCGTAATAGAGAGATTCCGATGGTTAAAGTGGTATGGCGAAACCACAACCGAGATGATTTAAGACGCAACGTGGGAGATGGAAGAAGACATGAGGAATCAATATCCGAGTTGTTTCAAGAGAATTTGGGGACCAAATTCTTTTAAGGAGGGGTGAATGTGAGGCCCCAAATTTTAACAACGTGAGATACGGTGTTATGTAGTGATTATTTATTCGGCTATGTATCACAAACCTTTTATTAATGAAACGCGACTCTACTTTTATTTATTTCTTCCAACGTCAATTACGCATTTCGTAATTTTGAGCTTAGCAATTTTATATTCTCCTCTAGTATTAATACTTGATCGAATGACTACGACTTTAGAAATATTAGACCCTCGATAAATTAGGAGTATATTCCAATCCCTATCCAAATATTTCACTATATTCTATAATTCATTTCCCCAACAACTTCCAATTAATTATTTTTTAAAAATACATATTTCTTATTTCACATCTTTAATTTTAAAATTTAATATTAAGTACAAATATTTATACATTTTATTTTTCTTCAATTTTATAAAAGAAAAGAAAATCAAATATGTTTTTTTCTAATTTTCGAAAATACCCTTTAAATAGGGAGGTTATTTATATTTTTTGTTAAAAAAAATCTACATATTAGAATTTTCCTACAATCCCCACTATCACAATTGGTCAAACAAATATATTTTAAATTCCCCCCTAAAAACTAGCTTTTGGCCAATTGTTCCTAAGAAAATAACCTACCTATTATTTTATGTTCTAATTTTTCCCAATTATTACCCTAACTCATCATCTAACCAAACCAAAACAAAATTTTGTCTCCCTCCTCTCTTGTAGAATCGACCATAAGGCCATTTTGAACAAGAATTCCTTGTTCATTTCACCAACATTCACTCATCTAATTACAAATTACCTCCTCTCTAAAAGAAAAATCCTCCTAATTCTCTCTTCTTCTTTTCTTCTTCTTACCATCATCTACCTTCTATACTTAACCAAAAACAAGAAATCTCATCCCTCTATCCCTTGAATTCGAACCAAACCATACCAACAAGGTAAGAAATTGTGTTCTAAAAATCATCTTGTTATCCTCTAGCTCATCGTCTTCACTTCTTAACCTAAGTTTGATTTTTGGTTTGAGGTATACTTAGAAGACTTGGAAGACACTAAGAGCCTTACCATCATCTTGAAAAGGACTTCAAGACTTTGAAGATTTTGAAGAGAAATTGGACTATAAGTTAAGAAATGAGATTTTTAGTACATTTTCTTCTTCTCTTCTATTTTCCAAAATTTTGATTCCATTTTCATTTTTGGACTTTTAGGGGTTGACCTTAAGAGTTGTTTTAAGTGTGAGCAAATAGACCCATTTTGAGACCTCTAATAGTCTCATTTCATCTACTACATAAGGTAAGTGTAGTTTTACCAATCTTTTTCATATCATTCTTCTTTCCTTAAATTTTTAACCTCATTTCCTAACTCCTACATTTTTGGTATTCCTTGACCTAGGGGGCTGACCTAAGTCACTTCTCCTTCAAGAGTGATTTATTTCATCTTTTACCAACAAGTTCATTTTTAAGGTGGGTGGACAAATCTTTCCAACTTTTAGATGTTTTTACTTAAAATGCATGTAGTATTTTGATGTTGAGCACTTGAGATATATATATATATATATATATATATATTATGCATTGCATGTTAATTTCTAGTATCAAGTTGAAAATTTCTCAAGTATGGCTCAAAAATGTTATTTGTTGAAAAATAGGTGCATACATGTACACTTTATTGTGATATTTGGTGAATGCTTGTGTGAAATGGACTTGTATATGTATGACTCTTGAAATTCATGTTTTGTATGACTTATAACCTGGACAAGTCGAGCATAATTTATTAAATTTCAATTTTTGGACTTAAAATGCAAAAATGGAAAGTTGGTGGACTTAATTGCAAGAAAATAAAACTTAAGGGATCCCTCTGTAATTTTCGATTTTTGGGACTGTACTCAGGTTCAAAAATGATGTTTGGACATTTTAATAAAGTTTTAAGGGTTTTTAGATAAATAAAATCAACCCTTAAAAGCCCAAGGACTAGATTGTAAAATTTTAGAAGTTTAAGGGCTATTTTGTAATTTTCGAAACTGTACTAGACCCTATTTTTAAAATTTGAAATTTTAACTCTTAAGGGAATGGAAATAACATATTTTAAGTGTATTCCAAAATTCAAGTGTTCAGAGCTTGAAAAGTAATTTTATAAAAATTGAGGGACCAAATCGTAAAAGATTAAAATTGAGGACCAAAATGAACTTTCCAGGACTTATGCAGTCCATGTACCTGAAAATACTAATTTAACTATAACATAATTATATTTCGGACCCAAGGTTGAAATTTCATAACAATTGGACCCCTAAAAGCCTTAAAGGCAATTATTTCAAAATGAGACAAAAATGAGATTTTCAAAAGTTAAGGCCTTGTTTGTTTATGTTTCCAAGGCCCCATTTCCAATTTACAATTATTCATAGAAATGAAATCATGTTTGTTTCTAAAATTTCCAATGGAAATCATCATTTACACTTTCCACTTTTCACATAAAACATCATCTCAAAACTATAATTTCAATTCTCAACCCTATACACTACCTTACATCACTTATCAATCACTATTCTTATTTTTTAATCCAATTATATATGTGGGACCCTCCATTACCAATTTTATCTACTTAAAATACTATTATATATATTTAATGGGACCCACTAGCCTACAATCTTACAAATATAATATTATATATTCAATTAAAATATTCAACCACTATCAACTTTTCAAATTATTATATGCATAAAATATTATTTCAAAACTACTTAACCAAACATAATCTCATTTCCAAACCTACATAAAACTCATTCTCATTCACTCATCCAAACATAATTCCAGTTTTCACACGAAAACCAATAAATTCTGAAAATTCATTTTCCAACACTAGAAACTAGAAATAGTCCATGGAAACATAACCATACAAGGCCTAAGGGACCTATACTTATTTCTTTTAAAAACTGCTTTTGTTCCAATATCCCACTGACCTTAGTGACATTTTCCAACTAGAATCACATTAAAAGCCCTTCCCGTTTGTGAGTTCCAATTATTTTAAACTTAGGGCCCGAAATGACAATTTTAACAAATTTGGGGCCAATGTGAGAATTTTATAAAAACTTGACCTCAAAACTTTAAAAACCTGAATCTCTAAACAATTTAGAATTTAGGAACTGACCTCATAATTTTTCAAAGTCGGGATATTTACTTATTCAATTTTTAACCCCAAAAGTATTGGTTTTTACAAAACGGGGATAATTGTAAATTTTCTTTTTAACAATGACCTTACTCAAATTATTTTTCTTTTAAAGAAACAGCCCTAGACCCTCTGACTTTTAATAATTAATTAAAAGATTTTATTTTCTTAAAACCCCTTGACTTGTCGGATCGTCTTGACCGATTAATACCCGATCGCGGGGCGACTTCCTTGTCTTGCGATTTCGAATCTATAACCGGACTTATGTTCCATCTAATCTTTCAGGATATCGAAGATTTTTTATCCTCCCGATAATCATCTTCATCCAAATAACTCCACCAACGCTATAATTGCCACTCGCGATTTTCGAAACTTTTCCCGAACTGCTTCCCTGAATCAATAATACTCGACTGCCTGGTTGACTTCCTGAACTTGTATTTACTTTCCTGTGTGAGTCAACTTGGTGTGTCGAGCTCACAGTCGGAATGAATACGTCTGGGATGAAACCGGACAGCTCGGCTGCTATTTCACTCTTTCGGCCCCATCGTTCTAATCCCACAACTGAGGGACGGAGTTTTTCCAAGGGAAGCGGGTCGTAGTACTTGAGATATAATAATGATTATGACAAATCCGAGCCTTGCTAGCTCCATTGTGGATTTTGTCTTTGCCTATGGAGCGATAAGGTGACAGGTCTTGGACCATCTTACTCGGGGAGTTACAAGGAAGAACGAAGGAATCGCTGTCTGATCCACACGATTCTGGAGTTAATCGGACCAGTTTGGTTGGCGCTACAAATTCGTACACAACCGCTACTTGTATTGCATTGGTTGGCGTTACAAATCCGTATGCAACCGCTACTTGTCTTACATAGGATTGACGCTACAAATCCGTACGCAATCCTTCTGTCTTGCTTGAATCACATAGTGCCTATGTGATCACGAACTATTTTCTTAAAACTGTATAAGTATATTACTTAAATATATTTCTCACGACGCTTGTGGCTGTGTGTGAAATCACGCATCATATCTCACGCATTTTTTATACGACAGTTTTCTTACATCAAAATATATATCGCCACACTTGCACACGATCGCCCCATCCACTGAGATTTCTGTCTCATTCCCTCATGTTTTCTAACCTTTAGACGGGGACGATGTTGAGGATGTCGACCCGACCGCAGATTGTTGACCCTCGCCCGACCTGTCGAACTTGTACCATCTTTCTGATGATTGTACTTATTTCATGTACTTCTGCGAATGTTGGACTCCCTTTTATCCTCGCTACTCTTTTCTCTCTTTGATGTAATTTGAGGGCATAGGACCTTGACATTTAAGATTTGGATATGGCGTTCTTTACGCTTTAGTTTTGACCTGTAAACTTATTCAGGTTATTATGTCGAATGTATTTGGACCTCGTTAGACTTTAAGTTGTAATTCGTACTTATGTTTATTTTATTTCCGCTGCTATAGACTCTCCTTCACTTGGAGTTATTTGTATCATATGTCTAGACTGTTGGTTTATTTCTGTTTAAGTGGTTGATCATCGTTGCGTCGCGTTTGGGGCGTGACATAATACCCAAAACTAGTTTAAGAGGAATTTGGGGACCAAATTCTTTTATGGAGGGGAGAATGTGTTTCCAACATAAAATACGATGTTGTATAACGATGTATTATTTGGCTAAGTGTCATAAATCTATTATTAATAAAACGTGACGCGACTTTTATTCCCTCTAGCGCCATTATGCTTTCCTTATTCTCGAGCGCACCAACTTTAATTCATCCTCTAGTATTAATACTTGATCGATTGACTACGACTTTAGGAATATTGGACCCTCGATAATTTAGGAGTATATTTCAATCCTCATCCAAATATTTCATCTTATTCTATAATACACTCCTAACCAACTTCCAATTCATTTTGAGAAAATATACATTTGTTATTTCACATCCTTAATTTTAAAATTCTAAATATTTAATTATGGACACTTATACATTTTATTTTTCGCAATTTTATTAAAAAAAAGAAATTTCATCATCCTAAACTTATATTTTCGGCTATATGTATTTAAAGGGGGAACCAAATCATTTCTTTTACCCCAACAAACTTTAGTCCTAATTAAAAATCAAAAAAATAAAAAATAATCACCTATGGAGCTTACTTTCGGCCATAGCTTCCTAGAAAGAGGATCTATTCCATTTTTTTTCCTTCAAACATCTACCTTTCTTGCACAATTGGTACGATGAGAAATTTTCTAAGGTAAGGTGAGAAATTAATTTCTTCCAATTTCATTTTATCTCCTTGAAACTTCAAACCTATACCTTTAATTTCTAACTTGATGAATCCTTCCATGTTGAGGTACTTCTAAAGGAATTTTCTTGAAGAATTAAGAGACCTAGACTTGACTACAAGCTTGTAGAAGAAATTTAAGACTATACATTTAAGGTGAAAAAATTCTGTGTGATAACAGAAAAAAATAAATAAGGGTTAATTTAAGAGTTATTTTAGGGGTTAGTTTATAGGTTAATTTAGGGGTTGTGTTAGGCATTAATTTAGGATTTAAAAAAATTAGAAATAAAAATAAAATTAGCCTATAAATACATGGTTAATCCACATATATTTTCACAACTTTCTAAATTCTCTACAATAGAAAACGAAGGGATCGAGGACTATGACTTTTATAGTTCAATTTTTCTACATCGAGTATCTGGGATTATTAAGGTAGGAATTTTTATAGTATTTGTCTTTATTTAATGTTCCATGATTATAATTCATTGATTGCAATATATGTCAAGAGAAATAAATTCATATAAGCTAGGGGCAATGAAAAGAGTTCGGGATCAAACGTATCTTTGGGGTGAACCCGCAATGCTATATGCAGTAACAGGCCTGTTAGAGGAAAAAGAGGAAATTAATGAATTTATTATTGAAATTATGTAAATGCTTCTTATGTTATATTAAATATTGACAGATATATCTCTACTGAGCGAGATGAAGTTCACCTCTATTATTATTATCATGACTTTCAGGTTGAGGAATCCAGCTGAAGATACGATGTTGTGGATGGTGGAATAAATCATGCTATATTTATTTTAAAATAATTATGATCGGACTAAATTTTGGATTTATGTCTCTAAGTTTTTCGGTTTATGCTTGGGATAATTATGGATATTTAATTTGGAAGATGTAATATTATTATTATATTTTTTTCCCTTAAGAATTAAAAATTCTAAATCAACTTTTTGATAATTATTGGGATCACTTTAATTTATAACTTTATGTTTTCTTAATAATATATTTAGAGTATTTTAATTTCACAAAATTGGGTTGTTACAAGTGGTATCAAATTAACTGGTCCACGTTTCTGTAGGCTTGTTAAAAAAAAGTTACTAAAAATAAAAATGTATAGTTTTTTTTATAAAAAAATAAAAGACAAACTTTGTATAAGATAAAATGATGTAATAGCATCCACCCCCATCATATCTTGCCGATCTCCTCAAGGTATGAGAATTATTAATACAAGTTACATTATACAATTGTATAAATATGCTCATTTATATCATGATGTATTTTATTATAATTTCATGTTACTATATTCTACTTTACATATATAATAACAGTTTAAATGTTAAAAGAATAGAAATCTTGTATTCCTTAAAAAAATGTAAAAATAGACTTATGGTTGCAAATGGACATATATATAGATGGCAGGAACTCGCACTCTACACACTGCAAGAAAGAACAATAATAATAATAACTGGGGCCTAAACCATCCCATTAATCGACTCAGTCATTATTTCAACTATCAAATTGAGGAGGGGGATATCATTGGAGAATATGTAGTTAAAATTCACCAGTCGTGGTACAATGTGGGGAATGTCATTGGGGGTCAAAATGAACGCGCTGCCTCCCGTAGAGTGATTGATAAATTATCCTCATTTTGGAACGTCGAGGCTGAAAAGCTTTATGCCTCATTATTGGAGTGTGACGGGCATGACGACCGACCCAAAATCAATTACGGGACATTCACTGCCAGGTTATACGGTAATGAATTGAGTTTTTGAACAATGAGGCTATGGCAGGAGACGAGGAACCCGAATGAAACTTGGAAGAAGACTCAGAAGAAGATCCAGAAGAAGATCCGGAGGAAGATGAAGACATGGATCAGTAGATATAGATAGATTTATGTATTGCAATAATTGATAAATAAATCCTTATTATATATAAAGTTTAGTTGTCCTTTAATTGATAGTAGTTTACTTGACCATTATATTATGATATTTAGATTTTAAGTTAAATATTTCATGCAAAATCAATTAATAACTTGGGATAAATAATAAAAATAATACATTACATATGATCGTCGGAATATGACTCCCTGTCGTGGAAATCAAGTCAACGGTGAGAACTCCACTAACACAGGAAATCAAACCACTGCTACTACTCGAGATATAATTGCCGAGTTCCTCAGAGGTGTGCAGAACAACGGGGACAACAACAACACATGAGTCGTGGAATAATTCAGCCACTATCGTTCACCCACATTCAACGGACGTGATGGCCCGATAGTAGTGGAAGAATGATTTTGACCACTAGAGAGGATTTTTCGACTTATTGGCTACACAGACGAGTAGAGAGCCATATGTGATATCTTCCAACTCACTGAAGACGCTGATTATTGGTGGGAAGGGTATTGGAGGACTAAGACCGAGGAAGAGCGGAATGCTTTAACATGGGATGAGTTCAAAGTGATTGTAATGGAAAAGTTTTTTCCACAATCATATCCGGACAAGAAAGAGACAAAATTCCTTAACTTTAAACAAAGAAATATGACTATTACATAGTATGAGAGACAATTCAATCAACTAAGTCGGTTTGCTCTACATCTATGGATACTGATTTAAATAAGGCTCTGAGGTTCAGAAGAGGACTTCGAGCACAACTATCAGGAATACTATCTGCTCAAGGAGATTTCGAATACTCGGTGATGGTGAGAAGGGCTCATGAATGCAAAAATGCAAAAATTGGTAGACTTAATTGCAAGAAAATAAAACTTAAGAGACCCCTCTGAATATTTTCGATTTTGGGACTGTACTTATGCTTAAAAATGATATTTGGACATTATACTAAAGTTTTAAAGGTTTTGAGAAAATAAAAATCAACTCTTGAAATCCCAATGACTAGTTTGTAAAATTTTAAAAGTTTAAAGGCTAAAATGTAAATTTCAAAACTGTATCAGCTCTACTTGTAAAATTTTGAAAATTTTAATTTAAAGGACTGGAAAACACATATTTTAAATGTATTCCGAAAATCAAAATATTTTGAGCTAAGAAATGCAATTTTGCAAAATTGAGGGACCAAAATATAAAATACTAAACTTAAGGACCACAATAAAATTTTCAGGACTTATACAGTCCATGTACCTGAAAAATCACCTTTAACTATAATTTTATAATATTTTGAACCCAAGGTTCAAATTTCATAACAATTGGACCCCTAATAAACCTTAAAGGCAAAAACTTAAAAATTGGACTAGAATGAAATTTTTAAAAGTTAAGGGACCTAAACTCACACCTTTTATAACTATTTTTGTCCCAATAACCCACTGACCTTATTAATATTTTAAAGTTGGAATCACATTAAAAGCCCTTCTGGTTTGTGAGATCCGCTTATTTTAAACTTGGAGCCCGAAATGACAATTTTGATAAATTTAGGGCCAAAATAGGAATTCACCAAAACATCGACCCCACAAATTTGAAAACCTGAATCTCTGGACAATTTGGAGAATTTAGGAACTAACCTTATCATACTTGAACCGCTTCCCTGAATTGATATCTTGACTGCCTTGTTGACATACTATACCCGTGATTATATTCTTTCTTGAGTCAACTTGGTGTGCCGAGCTCACAGTCGAAATGGACTCATCGGGGATGGAACCGGGCAACTCGACTGCTATTTCACTTTTTGGCCCCATCGTCCTAATCCCACAACTGTGGACGGAGTGTCCAAGGGAAGTGGGTCATAGTACTTGAGGTATAATCGCGATTATGACAATCCGGGCCTTGCAAATACTTGTTGGATTTGTCTTTACCTATGGAGCGATAATGTGACAGGCCTTGGGCCATCTTGCTTGGTAAGTTACAAGGTAGTCGCTGTCTGATCCACACGATTCTGGAGTTACTCAGACCCGAATACTTGCTTGTGTTGGAGCTACATTTAGTACGCAACCACTACTTGATTTGTTTGAATTCACACATAGTGCTTGTATGTACATGAACTCTTTTCATCAAACTCGCGGTTTAGTTATCGGGCAGATAATCTAGCCAGTTTTAATATTTGGTTCGGTACATTATGTTCAAGCTCGATATTTTTGTTAAATTAGTATGAAAACATCTCTTAAAAAATTTATAGGTAATCGAGTTAAAAATACCAACTTCAAGGTCCTTAGCAAATTTAAAAATAAAATTCAGTTTTACTAAGGAGAATATTTCCTTACCCAGTTCTAAAATTCGATAAGTCTCAATTCTGGATTCAGAAATGGCTAAGGTCAGTTTTAAAAATTTCTAAATTTCCAATGGGTTATATTTTCTCGAGGCTCGGGACATATTTGATAAAATTTGCAGATTCGCTCTCTAGTTTCCAAAAATTGTGGTTTTTGACTTGATATTTTAAAATTAGGTAACTCTTAAACTGGAAAAGGTTTTGAGGTTATTCAAATTTTCAAATACTTCTTAGAACAATAATTAGTTGTGGTTAAAACAGTTTTGAAAAATTCGAAAGTTAGGTACCTCATTTTTGAAAATACAGTTTTGGCCAAAAAGTGATTTTTTGTCGTTAAAGCTCGTTTCAAGTCGGATAATTATGAAAAACGAAATAAAGGTTCAAAATAATATAATAAATAAGTCAAAAAAATTTGATGCATCTTGACTGCCAAGTTTCGAAAATTATTGTTTTGGTACTTTAAGTTTTACAATTTTACATTTTGATATCAAAATTGTTCCTTATTGTAATATCTTTCCCGAAAGGGTGTTTGATAAATGGTTTTATCATGATTTTGATGATTTTATTTTTATACCAAAACAATGTTTTTAAAGGTTGTCTAAATACTCCTAAATGATTTAAAATGGTTTTAAATATTTTCCAGAATATTTCTTAAGTCTATTTTCGACAAAATTGGACAACGCTTTTATATGATTTTATGTCGAGTGTTTTTACATCAAAAAAATGTCCCTGAATGTCGTCCTAATACTCCCGATTGGTCTAAAATATTTTTACTATTTTTCGGTGTATTTCTTGAAGTTTATTTTCGATATAAAATTGGACAACACTTATGTTTCAGGCTCGACCGGTCGCCCTATAGGGCAACCCGTACCTGTGTTGAGTTTTGGGAACAGAAAAAGGGACGAAGTAAAACTTGAGGGGGGCGACCGGTTGACCCGGAGGTCGACCGGCAGGGGCGACCGGTCGACCCTAGGACGACCGGTGCCTGGGAAGCCCCCTCAAGGTGCAGTCTTCTCTGTTTCATGTTTTAACTACCCCCAACCGGTCCAACATGAGGGCGACCAGTCGCACCCCCCTCCAACCGGTCCCTCTATGTAAAAATTGCAGAGTTTTCAATTTCAACTTATCTCTGCGCGACCGATCGAACCCCTTGTTTGACAGCAAACTATCCGTTGAGTTTGCAGACAACTTTTCCTTAATTTGAGGGGTTGATTTCTAACAGCTCTTTTCTTCAATTGTCTTGGTATTTTTTACAGAATTCATGTCCCCAAGAGGAGCCTATCATGTACAAGACATCTTCTATAAATAGAGGAAGAATTGAAGCAACACAACAAGAGAGAAAACTACAACACAACAAGATACACTCAAGAATACACTTGTTCTTACATTGTCTTATTTCTTCTTGTAATTTGCCTAGCTTATCACTTTCACATCTTGAGGTCTAGGCTTTCATTTCTTGATTACACTTGCACTCAAATTGTATTATGTTAGGAAATTTATTGTTTAGATTTTGATGAATGCCATGTAAAACTTAGAATAGGGAGTTGGCACCCCAATTTTTATTGTAAAATGCATTGTAATAAATAGAGTGGCCAAGTTGAGTTAAGTCGCCTACGCCCCTAACATGCAAGAAGACAATCAAGACTAGAAGGAAGACTACGCTGCGAGACAACCGAGTATGGCAAAGAAGAGTAGACGGGAACTCTACTAAAGAAGCGGTGAGATGCAATCGAGTGGAGTATCAGTCAAGTCAACTCGAGAAAAGCCAAGTCTCAAGTTGAAGTGACAGAAGAGTCATCCAATGATTGGAAGTCGACTCTAAGTCACCTGGGGAAAGCAAAGAAATGCGTCAAGTCGAGATAATCGTAAAAGATCCGTTGTACGGAAATCAAGAGAATTACTTAAACAAGTAATATCTTCATACCACCTTTCTGAGTGCTCGGTCCCGAGAAGCGTGCAAAAGGAATGAACCAATGGGAAGCACTACACCGTGTCGAACTCGAAAGGTGAAAGGACAATTCATACGAGGAAATGGCAATTCCAAGGATCGCAACAAGACAAGCCAACGACTACAAGTGACTTTCAAAAAATAAGCCTATCTCTTCAACAGGCAAATTTTTGAAAGATCACTATAAAAGGCCGAGGAGTTTATTTGAGGAGGATAACATGAGAGTGACACAAGTTCTGGACGAACCAAACAACGTTCAAGCAATTATTAGAAAATCAAACATTCTCAATCCTCAAGCCTACACTACGAAAAACATCAATCCAACACTCACCTGTGAAGGAAAGATAACTTCAATCGAGTTGAAGAGGAAAACACTTGAAAAATCAAGGGTCTACATTCCACGAAGGATTGTAGGAAGGTTCAAGGTCGAACCAAGTCTTAAGCTTTTGGAGGGCTTCGTGATCAAATCCAAAGATCTTGAGCAAGTGAGCTGTAGTAGCAAGGCAACTGCCTGTGAAGAAGCCGAGTCGCACGAGAAGCCAACCGAGTGATCAAGGCGTCTCGGATCGAGTCCCAAAGAATCAAGTCATTTGTGTGATCAAGACTTGTATCCGGACTATTACCACTTTGTATCTCGATCATTACCTAGTGGATTCCTCCGGGAGTTGGAGAAGAGAGGAGTAGAAGAATTACCCCATCTTGAACCTCTATAAAAATTTCATTGTGTCATTTACATTTCAAAGACTTTAATTTCGCATCTTAATTGTTTAATCTCGCTTACATATCTGGTATCCACTTGATAATCTATAAGTACTAAATCAAGCACTAAATCCTTGCTTAATCAAACTTAAGGGTGTTAAGTCTTCCAATGAAAAACAAAACCACGGTGAGTTAATTTAGACTCAACGGTGAGTTAATCCATCAACGGCTCGGTTGAGTCCATTTGAGAGACTAACTCTACTTGATTGACTAACTTGGCTGTCCATCCATCAAGGACACATCTGTGTAGTATTAACTCGAATATTTAAAAGGACTAAAACGAAAATTTGGTAAGGTTTATTCAACCCCCTTCTAAACCTTACACTTACACCCCTTGGGACCTACAAGTGGTATCGGAGCGGTTGGTTCATTGAACCCTCCGCACCGGTTCTTGAACTAGATCTCCAAACTTTTCAAAGTCGCTTTAGTACTTAAACTCTCAAAACTCTTTTTATCATTAAAAGTTATTATCATGGAAGCAAATTTGACACGCATCCCTATGTTCACAATTGAAGAATTTGATGATTGGAAAATTCGTATGCGAGTGCTCATCTATCGGCATTACATGATGAGATGTGGATAGTGATAGAAGATGGGCCACCGCAAATCTTAAAGGTGAACACAATTGTAAGAAAGAGCTGCGGTGAAGGAGAAGAGGATGTTGCTCCTGACCGGATCATGGTTGAAAAACCAAGAACCGAGTGGACAAATGATGACAGAAAAAAGATACAACCTCGGACAATGTAGCCAAGGACATCCTTTACAAAACCTTGGACAAAGCCATGTTCAATAAAGTCAAATCATGCAAAACGGCTAAAGAAATCTGGACAAGCCGACATTGATTTGTGAAGGCTCGAAAGCAAATCAAAGAAAACAAATTATCGGTGGTTGTCTGAGAAATTTGAGAACTTCAAAATGATCTCGGGAGAAAACCTGGATCAACTGGATGCTCGGTTCACAAAAATCACCAACGAGTTATCCGCACTTGGAAAGGAATATACACGAGAATGAAATGTGTATGAAGATCCTAAAAAGTCTTCCAACTGAATGGGAAATGAAGGTCATGGCACCGAGACATTCCATGGACCTATCAAAGACATCCAACCATGAATTATTCTCGGACCTCAAAGCCTACGAGTTTGTGAGAAGAAAAGACCAGGAAGAGACAATTTGTACCCAAAACAATCGCTCTAATTGTTAAAGATGGGAAGAGAGCCGAGGTCAAAGAAGTCATTGATCCGGAAGAAATAGCCCACGATGGTCAAAAGATTCAACAAGTTCTTCAATAAGAACTATAAGAGAGAAAGGCGAATCTTCCGGAAGACACTCGGCTCCCTCCAAATCAAGGGAAGATAGGCCAACCAAGAGAACAGATCATCAAAAAGTTGAGTATCAAAGGGTGACAATCCAAGAATGGAAAGAGTCGATCAAAAGGTGAATATCTATGTTGGAACTATAGACAACAGGTCACTATGCCATTGATTTGCTCATATCCTGTAGTTAACAAATATAGGAATGAAGAAGAAATGAAGGTCTTGAGAGAAAGAAGACAGAAAAGAAAAGGGCAATGATGGCTGCAGAGACTCCAAAACAACCAAGTCAAGAGAGACAGTTGATTGAGAGCGTGAAGCGACTACTCAAGTGACTCGAAGAAGAAGCTCGATCCGCTTGATGGCCAAGGAACAAGATCAACTCGACCAAGAAGATGAGGTACACTCTAACTCATCAAACTCGGACTCTAGTGATAGTGATCGTGACACACACACTTCATCACCCATCGATCTTTATGATTCATTAGGAAAAATGATGAAAGATTTTGAATACATTAAATGAGGAAAACAACCTACTCAAGAGTCAAAACTCAAAAAGCCGACTAAGGAGCCGAGTACTCTAAGTCAAATAGTGATGAGAATGAAAGATTAAAGGCTGAAAATGCTAAATTAATAACAGAAATTGCTGCTATAGAGAAGAGGGAGAATGACCTCAAAAATGTTATTACCTCATTCACTAAGGCATCTAAATCATTGGATGATCTTATTATGAGTCAAAGAGAATGTGGAGACAAGATAGGCTTAGGATTTAATTCCTCGTGCTATGTCAAACCTCAAAAGTAATTTTGGAAAAAGGATCTTCAAGCCATGAAGAATCTGAAAAATCCAAAACTCTAAATGTTGCACACACATTCAATCCAAAGCACCATAACAAGCAAACTGGCCTTGGTTATAAAGGAAAAGGAAAACAACTTGAGTTGAGTGCGGCTGAAAGGGACGGTGAGAAGAGATTCACCGAGTTCCTCAAAGCCAAACTCCAAACGAAAAATACTCAGAAAGAAGAAGCGAGCTACCAAAAACCCCAGAAAATCCATAAAAGAAATACATATGATGGAAATGGTAGAAAATATCCAAGCCAAGCTGATTGGAATAATGTAAACTATCAAAGATAGACTTATGGAATATAAGCCCAAATGGAAAAGGCACAGAACTCAAGAAAGGCCATTCCAAAAGTATAAGAGCTTTCATCACACACATATGCACCTAGGCACTACACTCAGAGACACCACAATTACCCAAAGAAGGCGATTGCTAAAAATTATACACAGCATACTGAGACAAAAGAGACATTTGTATGAACCTAGAATCCCCAAGCAATTTACCAGGATTAATTATGATTATGGCATCGATAGATGGCAACCCTTAGAGTCAAATCATTTGGCTATAAGTTGGTTGGATCATCTTACAATTCTAACCCCTCGGGACCCGGACAAGTATGGGTACCTAAAACTTAATTTCCTTGATTGCGGGTTCAAGGAGCAGTGAGTGCCAAGGAACCTGGTACATGGATAGTGGTTGTTCCGCATACATGATGACAGAAACAAGAAAAATCTGTCAAAATTCAAGGAAGTAAAAGGAGCAAAAGTCATATTTGGAGGAAATGAAGCTCCTGGTGAAATAAGAGGCATTGGATCCATCAAGAGGAATGGATTAGAAATCACAGACGTTGCATATGTTGAAGGACTCAACTTCAACCTGCTAAGCATCAGTCAACTCTGTGACAAGGGTTACAATGTTGGATTTAACATGGGTATATGCCAAATCAAGGATATTGAATCAAATGAAGTTGTCTTTGCAAGGATGTAGACGAGAAGAATATGTATGTCGTGGATTGGTCAATCAAAAACACCCAAAGACTGTCTACTAGCAAAGAGCACAAATTGAATCAAGTTGGTTGTGGCACAAAAAGCCGAGTCACCTAAATTTCAAAACGATTAACAAGCTTGCAAGAAGTAATCTTGTGGAAGGACTTCCGTATTCAAAGTATACAAGAAGGAGAGTATATGTGATGCATGTCAGAAGGGAAAACAAATCAAATCTTCATTCAAAGAAAAGACATGTTCATCTTCAACAAGAATATTGCATCTGCTACATATGGATCTATTTGGCCCAGTGGAACCAGCCAGCATAAGTGGAAAGAAATACACCTTGGTGGTAGTAGATGACTACTCAAGATATACATGGACAATATTCATGTGTAAGAAGAAAGAAACTCTACAAAAACTACCACAATCGATGAAGAGGATTCAAAACGAGAAGAGCCAAACCATTATCAAAATAAGATCGAGGCAGGAACCGAGTTTGTCAATGGAATAATAACTCGTATTGTATTGAAAATGGCATTGGTCATGAACTATCGCAACAAGGACTCCACAATGAGAATGGAGTTGCGAGAAAGAAGAGCAGAACCCTCAAAGAAGCGGCAAGGACCATGTTAGTGACGGGGTTACCAAAAAGATTTTGGGTGAAGCAATCAACACGACTTGCTACACTCAAAACGGATGTATGATAAAACGGTGACCGACAAAGACTCCTATGAGATTTGGATGGAAGAAAACCAAATGTTGCATATTTCAAAATATTTGGATGTAAATGCTTCATCCACAACAATGGAAAAGACAATCTAAAAGCTTTTGATGCTAAAGGCGATGAAGGTATCCTCTTAGGATACTCGGTGAAAGCAAAGCCTCTGAGTACTCAACAAAAGAACTATGGTTGCGGAAGAATCCATTCATGTGGTATTCGATGAGCCAAATGTAAATGGAGAAGACATTGAAGAGTCGGTGAAGTTTGAGCCATCCAACCATGCGAAGAGTCCTATCTTTCAAGCTAAAGTTGGAACTATAAACTCGAGAAGAAGATGAGATAGTTGAATCTCAAAAACAGTGGAAAATTTGCAGCTAAGTGATCACGAGAGAGTGACCACAAAGAACACAACCGCAAGACAACCGAATCCGGCTAACTTACTCCAACTCGATGTAAGATGGCCGAGAGACCATCCACGAGAACTTGTCATTGGATACATAAGAGAAGGTGTAAAACGTCGTCGAACTCAACAAGAAGCTATGTTCACATGCTTCATCTCGCAAATAGAGCCCAAAGATGTGTTACAAGCATTGACGACGCACATTGATTCAAGCTATGCAAGAAGAGTCAATCAGTTTGAAAGAAATAAAGTATGGGAATTAGTGCAAAGACCCATACATCAAAATGTTATCGGCACCAAATGGGTGTTTAGAAATAAGATGAACGAGGAAGGTTCTATGGTAAGAAACAAAGCAAGATTAGTAGCCAAAGGATATTGCCAAGAAGAAGGAATAGATTTTGATGAAACATTTGCTCTGTAGCAAGATGGAAGCTATAAGAATGTTTTTGCCTATGCGACTCACAAGAATTTCATCGTATATCGAGATGGATGTAAAAAGTGCATTTCTAAATGGTTTATTGGAAGAAGAAGTGCATGTTGAACAACCTCCAGGATTTGAGCAGAAGACTCGTGGAGATAAAGTATACAAACTCAAGAAAGCTCTATATGGATTGAAATAGGCACCCGAGCTTGGTATGATACCTTGTCACAATTCCTGGCGAAAATGGATTCACAAAAGGAAAAGTAGATAGAACACTTTTTAATTCAAGACAAAAAGAGTATACCGCTTGTTCAAATATATGTGGATGACATCATTTTTGGATCTACAAACAAAGAGTCGTGTGAAAAATTTTCAAACCTCATGCAAAGTAAGTTTGAAATGAGCATGATGGGAGAGCGACATTCTTCCTTGGACTCCAAGTGAAAACAATTTGAAGGATGGAACCTTCATAAGTCAAACAAAATACACAGAGATTTAATGAAGAAGTTTGGTATGGAGGAGAAGTCTTACGTGAAAATACCAATGAATACATCGATCAAAATGGACATGGATGCAGATGGCAAGCCTGTAGATCAAACAAGATACTGAGCACTTATGGATCATTTCTCTATCTCACAAAGAAGCGGGCGGACATCACCTTTTTGTAGGTGTATGTGCAAGATTTCAATCTGCTCAGAAAGATAGCCATATGATGACGGCTAAGAAAATATTGAGATACTTGAAAGGAAGCCAAGAAGTTGGCTTATGGTATCCAAAGGAAGGTGGATTCAAGCTAATCGACTATTCGGACTCGACTATCTTTGGATGCACGAGTTTGTGAAAAAAGCACTTGAGGCACATGTCAAATGCTAGGAAACAGGTGATTTCTGGTTTAGCAAGCAAAATTCAATAGCCACCAAAAAGCGAGAATACATAGGCTGCTGGCAAATTTTGTTGTGCCCAAGTCCTATGGATGAGACAAAGAAATGAGAGACTATGAAGTTGAGGAAAAAAATTCCAATCATGTGTGATAACACAAGTGCAATTGCCATTACTCAAAAATCCTCGTGGCCGCTTTCAAGAACAAAGCATATCGATGTCGATATCACTTCATAAGAGATCATGTTGAAAAGAAGGACATCATCGTGGAATATATCTCAACCGATAAACAATTGGGTGACATCTTCACAAAACCATTATGTGAGTCAAGATTTGAAGAACTCAAACATGAGTTGGGGTTAATTGGTGGTGACACTCGGAAGAATCAAAGAAAAGAAATGAAAAAAAAGGAAAAGAGTGAACTCAAAAATCGCCTAAGTAAATTAGTCAGTATCGGAAAGACAACTATACCAAGTCAATTTGTTATTTGAGTCACTAAGAGAACTATGAGAAGAAGAGTTAAATCGGCTAAAGGATGTTCGAGTCACTTATGAGCAAAGTGACAAAAACGCGATCGTTTTGACTAAGCGGGAATGTTTTTAAGGAATACGTCAAAGATAATGATGATGTGTACGGACATAAAGCCGCACACCAAGCTTATGATTGGATATAAATCTTTGCCGCATTAAATACGAGACATTAAATGCTAAATAGGCGTGCAAAATCTAAGCCGTTGATTTCGATCACATTTCAAAAAACCACCCGCACGTCCTTTCATAAACCATACTTAAACCATTTCCGTCCGTTTCTCTCTCACACTACCAAAATCGTTCATTTTTTTCTCTCAAAAGCAAAGGCAACAATTCTCTCGAAACCCCTATCTATCGTAAATCAATCTCTAAGTTTTTCTTTGATAAAATCTGAAAAATGGCACCAACCTATGATTTTACCAAATTAGGGAAGCAAATCCACACCGGGTCTCTTTGTGGATTTCGACGGCATGGTGAAACAGGGGTCCGACGACACCCTAGTGAAGAAAATTGCCGAGAAATTAGAAACGAGCCGGTGAAACCGTTTCGGCGTTAGAACATCCGATGACCTATGTGGAGGAGGTCGCACAATTCTACGTGAATGCTTGAGATTCACGATGAAGGAATAAAGTCATCTGTTCACGGAAAGCGGTGACTATCTCGCGCGAGATTTGGTGAACACACGCTCACTACCAATGAAGGAGCCTCGAAAATTAACGAAGGCGATGTAAACTTGGCGATGCTTGGAAAGAAATAGCCAAGCCGGACTTTCTTGATAAAATAGTGTACACAAACAAACAAGAGATCGCTAAAAGAGGATTATCACAAGCTATTGGACATAGTTGCCAAATGTATTGACATCAAATTTGGCGACTTTGACCAATCTGTCAAAAGCAAAGGCGATTGTAATGGCTGCAATCATCGCAGAAAAAGAAAATAAATCGGGCCGAGTTTGTCTATAGCGGACTGCCTGCGGAGCGTAACGTAGGGAACAAATCCTTCAAGGAAGATGGCACATTTGGAGGTTCCCTAGGATATGGCCTAGTAATTGGCCGATGATGGAGGTGAAAGGAGTCCTCTTAGACATGGGAAGGCATTCCATGTTAACAAGAGGATGTTTAGAGCAAACCTCTCTCGGCGCTGAGAAGAGAGCCTACGCCAAGAGAGGCGACACGAGTGAGGGGAATCGGTGACCACTGAAGATACTGTTGTTTCCTCTCCACCCAAGAAGAAAGCCGCCCTGCATGCCGCAAAGAAGATCAAGACCTGTTGCCCCGTAGCAAAGAAAGTCAAACTTGCTCCTCGCCCTGCTCGCAGAGTCACCGCCCCTGCAGCCGTGTCTCCCGCCCAAAGAAACGGTCGAGAAGGACACTCAAATACCTTCTCTCGATCGTCAAAAAGAGGAGAACCGACAAGCCAAGACGGCGGTTCCTCGAGAAAAAGACACCAAAGACGCCCCCGCCCCAAGACTCAGAGGAAACCGTCTCGAACGAGAAATCCCTCGGTACAAACTAGGAGACGAAGAAGAATTGTCAAGCACTCCAAGCTTGAGAAACCGCCCTGAGTCGGCCCACTCGGTTGGAGCAGATACGGAGATGGCTTTGGAGAAGTAGAGTCTCCGGATGTAATTGATGAAATGACCAAGTCTGTCAAGGCGATCAGCAGAGGCAAATCAAGAAATAGCTATAGTCCGAGCGGTGAGACACAAGAAGGCTGGTAGAGCTGATAGTGATGTGATGATTCTATCCCCACCTTACCCAGGACATCCAAAATCGTCTGCGAGAGTGGAGGAAATGGAAATTGAGTCGATCCAGGGAACAGTTCCAACGGCTTTGAGTTTATAGAAGAAAAGAGAAGGCTGTTGAGCTTCCTTGGATCGACCACCACTTTGTACTCCAAAGATCGGATGAAGACAATCGCACGAGATATCCCGCAGATCTTCAAGGATAAGGAAAAGGAGAAACGAGCGAGAGAAAGGCGAGGCACGTGAGAAGGCCAAAGATATGCCCTATCTCCGGCACCACGTATCATACACACATCCTCTCCTTGATGTCTTCTGACGTGTGATGAGGACTCGGAGAATGTTTGCCGCCACGGAAGAGTTGCAAATGCAGCAAGCATTGCGAATCGAGAATCCTTCACGAGCAAAGATTGATGGAGGGACAGGAGAGTCCTCCGAACACGGTGAAATTGATCCAATGGGAGTGGTTCAAAGCAAATCGCCATCGTTGTTATTCTTGCTACCACTTCCCACTCACTCGTAAGAAGAAGCGATAAGGAATCGGGCGATGGCGGGATAGTGGGGACCCGGTCGAGCCAACCCCTATTGAAGGTGTCTTACCACCGCCCCAACCGCCGAACACTCAATAGAAAAAACAAAGGGAGTCCGGAGCGAGTGACCCCATTACAAGTCACTCGGTGGTGCGCCACCGAGAGGGAAACTCCCTCCACTGCAGCAAGGTCGGAGAATGCCGCAGATGACTCAACAACGAATCCAGGAGGCGAAGTAGAGAAAATACAAACACAAAAAGAACAGCAAGTTGCCATCAACGAAGCTCGGACAATTGAGATCTGTCTCGGTGAGGTGCCAACCGCTCGGGCGAAGGCTAATGACGCTACGATGCGATCGAGGACGAGGAAGGAATGCCACGGGAGTTAACACTGGCGATGAAAGTGCAATCCATGGGGTTGAGACTCCAATGGATGCCACCACGAGAAGACCCTAAGACAGTGACCGACACATGTCGAAAGGGAGGTCAAAGCCTCGCTGCGATTGAGGCTGCGGGAGGTAATGAAGGCCACGGGAGGTTGAGACTTCCGGGGTAAAGAAAAGTCAAGTAGAGAACATCCCTCCTGCTATCATCGACCCATCCGAAAAGGAGATAAGCGCACTTCATGATTCCCAGGATAATCCGATGTCACCTTTCGGGATCGGAAGCGAAGAAGAAGCTGAGTCATCCCTAGTAGCCGAGATCCAAAAGACTCGGTGCGGATGTTCCAAGCACGAGCAAGTCTCGATCCCAAGACTACTCGTCAAACCTTTAATTTTGATGATGAGCCACCAATGGAAATCTCATCATCGTCCGATGACGCTCGATAAGGCCGAGGACCGTCTACTCAATTGGAGAAATCATTTGAGACCAACGAAGTTGTTGAGACACTGAGGCTCGGCAAAGTCGGGTCCACTTCACAACAAACCCCGGTGAACCGAGTCCAGCTGCGCGGGCTCCTCAAGCTGCGGCAGGTCGATTCCAAAAAGAACTTCACGCGCACCGCTCATCATCGAACAAATCCCGGTTGGCGGTGATGAATCCTTTATAGAATATTTTCCTTTTTCTCGGAGGTACCCGACCTCCATGAAGAGTCGAGAAAATGAACGCGCACGCTACTACGAGACCAGCTCTGTTTTTCAATCAGGCACCATTGTTCCACCGATTATGATTTTGACGTTGCATGGCCATCGGCGGCGGAAGAATCAATCGGTGAAGTCCGCGAAGTGTTCAAGGCATTATTCGTTGAGATTGAACGGATGGAGAGGCATCAGGCCTCTATGGATATGCGATTGGACAACGAGAGATGCAAATCTCACTGCTGATTTAAGAGGCATAATGATCGGGGATCGGGAATGGTGGCAATAAAGACAAACAATGCGTGTGGAACAAGTTAGATACTTTAGGACATTGTTCAACAAGTGCTTTGGTATGGAGAGTGAAAATGCGTCTGCAAAACGAAGTGAGAGAACATATTGAGCACATGCATGAAGCTCACATTGCCGAGATAAAGTTTTTGCGTGAGCAAAACAAGAGTGATCTACAGCGTTTGGAAGAAACCATGAATACAAAATTCAGCCTTCTCATGGTGAGATGAAGTGATTTGTGAGAGTCCAACGCTACTCGTCGAATTTCGTGCCGCATACTCTGCAGCGGACTCGAGACGAGAACTCTACCATCGCAGGCTCGACTTCACGCTTGCCAAGATATGTTTCAGGTGTCCCTCTCCCTTTTGATGATGCCAAAAAGGGGAAGAGGAATACCTTAAAAGCACGAAAAAGATCCGAAAAAAGAGGATGAGAGGATGCGGTTGTGAAGGGAAAGACAAATGAAGTACTGAAACAAAAGAAAGGAAAATCTTTGAGGTGGAAGGATCGAAAGATGTGACCTTGATGATTGCACAAACCCCCAACAGGGTCTGTCACGGTGACATTATCAGCAGCAAACTCCCTGTGACTCGCCACTCCAACACTCTGCTATATCTATGGTGAAAAAGAAAAAAAAATTGAAGCGGGGATGAAGGAAGTGGAAGGAAGAATGGATGCCCGAGTTATGAACATCTTGAAAGAACATGGAGGCATTCCGGTGAGACAGAGACACATATGCCATCTCGGATGTCGGACAGAGCCACGATCGAGTTGATGAATTTAAAACGCCGCATCGAAGGATACTTTGCAAATATGTTTAGATTTTGATGAATGCCATGTAAAACTTAGAATAGGAGTTGGCACCCCAATTTTTATTGTAAAATGCATTGTAATAAATAGAGTGGCCAAAGGTTAAGTTAAGTCACCACGCCCTAACATGCAAGAAGACAATC
Source organism: Rehmannia glutinosa (assembly GCA_016081115.2). Lineage (NCBI taxonomy): Eukaryota > Viridiplantae > Streptophyta > Magnoliopsida > Lamiales > Orobanchaceae > Rehmannia > Rehmannia glutinosa. The sequence goes on from CM071925.1 coordinate 85,730,799, forward strand.
GAAGACTAGAAGGAAGACTCATTGCGAGACAATTTGAGTATGGCAAAGAAGAGTAGACGGAACTCTACTAAAGAAGCGGTGAGATGCGGTGAGTGGAGTATCGTCAAGTCAACTCGAGAAAAGCCAAGTCTCAAGTTGAAGTGATGAGAAGAGTCATCCATGATTGGAAGGCGACTCTAAGTCACCCGGGGAAAGCAAAGAAATGCAATCAAGTCGAGATAATCGTAAAAGATCCGTTGTACGGAAATCAAGAGAATTACTTAAACAAGTAATATCTTCATACCACCTTTCGGAGTGCTCGGTCCCGAAGCGTGCAAAAGGAATGAACCAATGGGAAGCACTACACCGTGTCGAAACTCGAAAAGGTGAAAGGACAATTCATACGAGGAAATGGCAATTCCAAGGATCGCAACAAGACAAGCCAACGACTGCAAGTGACTTTCAAAAATAAGCCTATCTCTTCAACGGGCAAATTTTTGAAAGATCACTATAAAAGGCTGAGGAGTTTATTTGAGGAGGATAACATGAGAGTGACACAAGTTACAGAGCTGAACCAAACAACGTTCAAGCAATTATTAGAAAATCTGAAACATTCTCAATCCTCAAGCCTACACTATGAAGAACATCAATCCAACACTTACCTGTGAAGGAAAGATAACTTCAATCAGTTGAAGAGGAAAACACTGAAAAATCAAGGGGTCTACATTCCACGAAGGATTGTAGGAAGGTTCAAGGTCGAACCAAGTCTTAAGCTTTTGGAGGGCTTCGTGATCAAATCCAAAGAGCTTGAGCAAGTGAGTCAGTAGTAGCAAAGCGCACTGCCTGTGAAGAAGAAGTCGAGTCGCAGAAGCCACTTGGTGAGTGATCAAGGCGTCTCGGCATCGAGTCCCAAAGAATCAAGTCACCTGTGTGTGATCAAGACTTGTATCCGGACTGTATTACCACTTTGTATACGATCATTACCTAGTGGATTCCTCCGGGAGTTGGAGAAGAGAGGAGTAGAAGAATTACCCCATCTTGAACCTCTATAAAAATTTCATTGTGTCATTTACATTTCAAAGACTCTAATTTTCGCATCTTAATTGTTTAATTCTATTTGACATATCTGCTATCCACTTGATAATCTATAAGTACTAAATCAAGCACTAAATCCTTGCTTAATCAAACTTAAGGGTGTTAAGTCTTCCATTTGAAAACAAAACCACGGTGAGTTAATTTAGACTCAAGCGGTGAGTTAATCCATCAACGGCTTCGTTGAGTGCGTTGAGAGACTAACTCTCTTGATTGACTAACTTGGTTGTCTCCATCAAGACACTGGTGTGTAGTATTAAATCTGAATATTTAAAAGGACTAAAACGAAAATTTGGTAAGGTTTATTCAACCCCCCCTTCTAAACCTTACACTTACACCCCTTGGGACCTACATATTATTCATTATTGAGTTGTAATCTTGAATTTTTGGGTTATCATTCAACACAAGATATCCTTGTGAGTGTTCTTGTGGTAAGAACACACTTGGGTGATCTAGGTGTTAGGTGTAAGAAGATTGTGGTAATCTTCTTGTCGAGGTGTTGAAGAATTTGGTATTCTTCAAGGTTGAAGATTGTGGTAATCTTCACAAGGTGCCGTTGAAGATTGTGGTAATCTTCAAAAGAGATTGTGGTAATCTCAAAGGTGGTGTTGAAAAAGAGTGTGGTGCTCTTCAAGGTGTTGTAAGTTGGTGTTGTATTAATTTTGGTAATTAATAAAATCTTTTTTCTTTTTAAAATCCATCTCGGATATACTGGGGTGGTAGAGGATTAGGCCCTAGGTGGGTTGAACCTCTATAAATCGACGTGTGTTGTTTACATTCCGCACCTTCATTATTGTCTTTGAGCATCCAGTTCGAAAAAAGAGGATAAAATTGAAAAGATGGAAATAATCTATTCACCCCTCCCTCTAGATTATCGTAGCCGCTTGGACTTACAAAGGGGTCCCAATCTTTCAAGTCACTTCATGTATATAATTTACAGAGTCTTGGGTCCCAATCTTTCAAGTCACTTCATATACAAATTTTATGCAAGAAAGAATATTATACTCATCTTTTATTTTCTAAAACTTTCATTAAAATATAACATATCATAAATACTTTTTATGCATTTTTGTGCAATAGTAGAAAGAATAATGAATTTTTGTACAAATATTTTTCACCTATCTCGTAGTAGTTTGCGGGTTGTGGTTTAAAATGGAGATCTTCTTAAGAATCCAAACTCTTGGTTCTAACTCTCAAAATTCAGTCCCTAAATGTCAACATATCCATATTTTGGTGTTAAAATTATGTACCCAAGTCCAAGAAAAAATATCTTAAAATAAATGGGTAAATTTGTACCTTAATATCCTCAAGTAGTCTCCAAAAATGAATTTGTCTCTTCAAGCTTCTAACCTCAACTTGAACTTGTAGAGGTCAGCCCCTAAGCTAAAAAAACTCCAATCCTCGAGTCAAAATTAATTCCTCAAGTTGTCAAGAGGAATAAGTACACTAAAACCACAATTTCTCACCTTAAATATGTGTAGTCTTAAATTTCTTCTTCAAGCTTGGAGTCAAGTCTAGGTCTTCTTAATTCTTCAAAAAAAAAAAAATAGTCTTCTAGGAGTACATCAACAAGAAGGATTCATCATGTTAGGAATTGAAGGTATATGTTTGAAGTTTCAAGAAGATAAAAATGAAGATGGAAGTAAAATTTCTCACCTTACCTAGGAGAGTTTTCGGCCCTTAGAGTTTTTCTGAAGTATGTTTTGTGTTTTCTTGTTTAAGAGTGAAGATGAGGGAAGGTTGGGAATATTTGGATACATGGAAGAGAAATTGGATTCCCCCTAAAAGTGCATGTGGCCAAAAATATTGGCTTGAGGGAGGGGGGTTAATTTTTGTTTATTTTGATGTGTAATAATTAAACTAAAGTATGTTGGGAGATTAAAAAAATGAAATGATTCCCCCTAACAATGCTATGGCCGAGTTTAGTGTAGTAGGATTAAATTTTTTTGTCTTGTTAATTGTTTATTGAAAGGGTGTGAGGCCCTCGATTTTCAATCGTGTACAAGCATGTAACTAACGTCATTGGTAGACTATGTATAATTCGCGACCACTTTTATCGCGTCATTTTGACAAATCATCTAAATAATAATTTCGCATTTTATTTCCATTTTTGTTATTTGATTAACTACTTGTTATTGATTGTTTTATTTATTTTCAGATCTATGTTTATTGATCACTTGATTGATCATTCTTGCTACTTGTATTTTATTAGACAACTTAGAATTTTAGGAGACCCTATTTCAGTAAGTGATTTATATCCTATAGAAATAAGAATTTGATTTAGATTAAGTGATTATGAGACTTATAAGTGATTGTGGGAATCACTATTAATTTTTGGGAATTGATATTATGCACCTATTATCATCATTTTTGGGACAAAAAAATATATATCGAGACAATAATTGGACTATAGTGGAAGCCCATTACACATTTTGGGTATAGAAATTCATCTCAAATCTTATACACATACACATTTATACACAAAATCAATACTAAAATATCCTACACACATTTTTATCAATTTTTCTCCCACAAACTCCCACAAATTCCCACTATCTCCCAACATTCCACTCAAACTCACCCCACTCTCCCACTCACCCATTCAAGCCCATGGTCCTAACCACCTACATGCTCCCCATGCAAACACCACACAAGCCAACCCAACTCCTTCCTCATCACCCCTTATTTTCGGCCATACCCCGCCAAACACAAGCAAAAATTTCATTTCTCCAACTCACTTTCAAACTTTCTCCCAACTTTCTCTCTACACGTCTCTTTTTTCTTCATTCTTCTTATTTCTTCTCCTTATTCATCTTCTTTTATACTTAGCCACATTTTTGCAAAACTTCCTCCCTACATGAGAAAATCCGAACCACATGTGCAAGGTGAAGAAAATTTGCTTCTTTTTCAATCACTTCTATGATTTTCAAGCTTATCTCTTTCATCTACTAATCTAAGTTTATTTTTCATTTTGAGGTATACTTAAGAGTTTTAAGTTGGAGTCATTAAGAGATTTGAAGACAAGCTTGAAATGACTTTCAACCATCACTAGACATGCATCAAGATATCAAAGTAAAATTGGAGTTTTAGCACATTCTCTTCTTCCCTTTTAGTGTCAAATTATAACATACAAATCATATTTTTATGGTGATTAGGGGCGGACCTTGGATCTTAGTTAGGAGGTGTTCAAGTTCTTAAGAGGATCATCAATTTTGGCTATAAACTCTCAACTACACAAGGTAAGTGTAGCATTCTTGGCCCTATTCTATTTTTCCCCTCCTTATCTCAAATATCCAATTCCTAACTCAAAATCTTTGTAATGTTTGGCTTAGGGCTGCCTTAAGTGAAGTTGGAATTTTCAAGGATTGGTGAGAAATATCACTTCTAGACTAATCAACCAAACAACATAAGGCGGGTGTATTTTATTTTTTTAAAACTCAAGTGATTTAGAAGAATGGCATGTAGTACCTTGAAAAATTACATGATAAATGATAATTATGTATTGCATGTGTATTTAAAGATGTGATATCCCAACAATTTCACAAATTATGCTTAAAGTTCCAATTTTTGCAAAATAGGTGCATGCATGTATAAATTCATGATTTATTTGATGAATTCTTGTATGATATGTAATTTCATGCTTATGTATTTAAAATTTCATGTTTTAATTGTGTAATATCCTGTACATTTAGTTCATAATTGGAAAATTTACATTTTTGGACCTTAAAATGCAAAATTGCCGAAATTGGAGGACTAAATTGCAAGAACATAAAAACTGTGGGACCCCTCTGTATATATTCGAATTGGGACTGTACTAATGTGCAAATATTATGTTTGGTTTGTTGTCTGAATTTCTGTATAGAAATGAAAATATATTTGATTATAGTTTTTTGAATGTATTTTCACATAGATTTGAGTGATTGTAGTGTATTTTCACATAGATTTGTTTGACTATGGTGACGAATTGTTTGGTTGTATTTTCAAAAGAATATAAAAACTGAAAATAACTTTATTTCTATTGGGAATTTCTTAAATAACATAAACTAATTTTCTGGAATAGTTGAAAAGCAAAAAATTGTATTTGAAAACACATCCACACATTCACCTTCTGGAGTGCCAGAAGGTGGTGAACGTGATAAATATTGTATGGGAAGATATCACACAACTTAGTTTAGAAAAACTAACACAATACTATTATTTGGGAGAATAGAATAGCAACTTATAATTGAGATACACCAAAGAGTATGCTTAAATATTGCTCAAGCAAATTAAACAACAAGGAAGAGAGAACAATATTTTCTTTCTATTCTCGATCTCTAGTCGACCTCTTACAAATCTTACTCACAAAATACATATTGATACTAATCTCAAATGACTCTTCTCTCAACTCTGTTAAACAAGTACATGATCAACTTACTTTCTGCATATCTAGATAAATTGGCCAACCTATATACATGAATAACATTATATATATATATATATATATATATATATATATATAGGATATGGATCAAATGGGTCCTCCTACTTGGGGTGAGTCCATGGGAATACATCCTAACCATAGATCAAGAAATTTGGGTGGTCCAGATTTTTAAGGTCTTTTTATGTTTATTTTTTGTTTCAGCCTTTAATAAGGGTATGATGGTAATATAACATTTCAGAATCAATTTTAAGATTTTATTCCTGTTGGGAAATTTATTGTTTAGATTTTGATGAATGCCATGTAAAACTTAGAATAGGAAGTTGGCACCCCAATTTTGTTGTAAACCGCATTGTAATAAATAGGCTGGTCAAGTGAGTTAAGTCACTATGCCCAAACATGCAAGAAGACAACTCGGAGACTAGAAGGAAGACTCATTTGCAAGACAATTTGAGTATGGCAAAGAAGAGAAGACGGAACTCCATCAAGGAGCGGCTAAGATGCGGTGAGTGGAGTATCGGTCAAGTCAACTCAAGAAAAGCCAAGTCTCAAGTTGAAGTGATGGAAGAGTCATCCAATGATTGGAAGCGACTCTAAGCCACCTGGGGAAAGCAAGGAAATGCGGTCAAGTCGAGATAATCGAAAAAGATCCGTTACGTAAATCAAGAGAATTACCTAAACAAGTAATATCTCCATGCTACCTTTCTCGAAGTGCTCGATCCCGGAAGCGTGCAAAAGGAATAAACCAATGGGAAGCACTACACCATGTCGAACTCAAAAGGTGAAGAACAATTCATACGAGGAAATGGCAATTCCAAGGATCGCAACAAGACAAGCCAACGACCACAAGTGACTTTCAAAAATAAGCTATCTATCTCTTCAACGGGCGCTTTTTGAAAGATCACTATAAAAGGCCGAGGAATGACTCGAGAGAGCGGTGACGTAACCACAAACATTCAAGCAATTATTAGAATCAGAATCAAATATTCTCAAGTTATTAAACGCTCAATCCTCAAGCCTACACTACGAAGAACATCAATCCAACACTCACCGTGAAGGAAAGATAACTTCAATCAGTTGAAGAGGAAATTATCAAGAATCAAGGGGTCTACATTCCACGAAGGATTGTAGGAAGGTTCAAGGTCGAACCAAGTCTTGAGCTTTTGGAGGGCTTCGTGATCAAATCCAAAGAGCTTGAGCAAGTGGGTGTAGTAGCAAGGCAACCGCCCTGTGAAGAAGCCGAGTCGCACGAGAAGCCACTGAGTGATCAAGGCGTCTCAGATCGAGTCCCAAAGGATCAAGTGTTGTGTGTGATCAAGACTTGTATCCGGATGTTACCACTTTTATATACCGATCAATACCTAGTGGATTCCTCCAGGAGTTGGAGAAGAGAGGAGTAGAAGAATTACCCCATCTTGAACCTCTATAAAAATCTTATTGTGTCATTTACATTTCAAAGACTTTAATTCTTGCATCATATTTGTTTAATTCTCAATGACATATTTGCTATCCATTAGATAATCTCTAAGTACTAAATCAAGCTCTAAATCTCTACTTAACCAACCTTAAGGGCGTTAAGTCTTCCGCTAAAAACAAACCACAGTTGAGTTAATTTAGACTTAACATTTGAGTTATTCCATCAACAACTCGGTTGAGTCCGTTGAGAGACTAACTCTCTTGATTAACTAAATTGGTGTCCACCAAGGACACAAGATTGTGTAGTACCAACTCTGATTTTTAAAAAAGGACTAAATCAAAAATTTGGTAAGGTTTATTCAACCCCCCCTTCTAAACCTTACACTTACACCCCTTGGGACCTACAATTCCCTCCTCAGTCCTCACGTCTATTCTTCCCATTCTTCACGATACATTCCCTCTCTTTTCAGACGACGTTTCAGTTTCATATTTCAAAACACCTTTCCATTCCCTCGATCAGTCACTTCGTCTCTCACAATTCCTTTCTATTTTCTCGCGAAGGTTTTGAAGTTCTTCTGAAGTAGCTTTTGCGGTTTCTTTGAAGGTAAGCATAATCTCGTTCGGTTTTTGTGTTTGAAGCTTTGATTTGTAGGTAGTTCCAGTTGTATAGGGTTTACAAAGTTTTAGTTCGCGTTTTCTCTTTTGATTTTCACAACTTCAGTCTATGTTTTTGTTGCTTTGGGATGATTTTCCGGGTTGATGTTGCGTGTTTTTAATATAAGTTTGCACATTGATGTTTTTTGTTGTGTTGAGAAATATGTTTGTGGTCTTTTTCATTTGCTTTTGGTAGATGTTAGGGTTCCTTGTTAAGTTAATTCAGAATATATCGCACTGTTATTTATGTTTGATTTTTGTTGGAATGTTTATGATGCTTATGTAATTTTATACCGCTTATGTAATTGTGTAAACCCGCTTATGAAGTTATTAATATGTGCTTGCGAAGTTTTAGATTTTTGTGACAGGGCATCATTTGGTTGTTTTTATATGCAGTGGGTTCGTTAACACCATATTTCTACTATTTTTATATGGTTATGCATTTTGCTAGTATTTGCTTGGTTAGTTTTTGCATGTTGCTTGTGTAAATTAATAGGTTTGCTTATGATCCTTTAAAAACATGCTTATAAAAATACAACTTGAATATATGTGTTGTATACAAGAATATTTTGTGATGCTTTAGTATATTTTTATTGTAGGTGTGATTTTTGAATTTTCAAGACAATGGCTAAAGGCAAAAGAAAAGTGTTGAGTCGTGAACTTGTTCGGTGAGGTTCAACAAGATGAACTGTTGAGGGTCCATAAGATGAACATGTTGGCCGAAGAGGCAAAAAGTACAGAGGATGAGACTAAAGGCAAGAGTAAGATTTCGAACATCCAAGATGTGGGACAAGATCAAAATCAAGTGTTTAGTCGAAGCCATGGTAAATTTGGAACCCGCCGGGACACGCCATTGTTGAGATGGGATTTGGGGGATTGCTGAGATGAGAATCAAAGATTTCCCACCGATAACTTATTGGTTGATTTTAACACTTTGATGCACCTAGTTGCGAGTTGAGATGGGCGGATGGGAAATCGATCCACATTGATGTGAGTGATGTACACGCATTCTTGGTTTCCCAAATGGCCCTATCAAAATCCGTAAAAACAGAGATCGATGATGAGTGCGGCTACTCAAACAAAGGTGGCAAGGTTTTTTTGCGAAGGAGAATAATAACATTACAGCCGGTGAAGTATGCCAACAGATGAGAGCTTGCAAAGACGGTGGAGTATGGTTTAAGAGACATTTTGCTGTCTTGGTTGATTGTCTGGTGATCGGGAACAATCCTTGTGGATACGCAAATCCACTTATAATGAAAAGCCTGGGGATGTCAAGAGCATCGGTAAATTGAATTGGTGTGAGTATACACCGAATACTACGATTGCCAAGCCAAGGATAAATGGGAAATCGGTGAGAAAAAAAAAACGAGTTCAATGGCCCATTCGCTCTTTCTTTCTCGTAAGTTAAGTTTGAGTTAATAGTTATTTTTATAGTTGTATGTGTGGTTTTAATTGTTTTCCTCCTTTCATTGCGGAGTTCTTTATATGGATGAGTTATTTTTCACTGTACCGTGATGTTCCTGTGAGGTCACGAGTCTTTGTTTTTGGACTACGAGAGATATTGAGGATAGAACAAGAGGAGTTTGATAGAGGTTGTTTGGGAAAGGGTTTTGTTGACCAACCCTTGCAACCGGAGGGTCGAGGTTGAAGGTCCATCCGGGATCTACCGTGTATTACGGAGACACCTTCATTCAAGGCCAAGCTACCATCCTGGTAGTTTGAGTAATGAGGTAATCAATGATTGCTTATTTAGTTATTTCGTTTTGCTTTTATAGTTTATATTTCTTTGCTAATGAAGTACAAGTTTGTTTCTGTTGATGTTAAAAATGTTTTGTCATGCATGTGTAGTTGATTTATTGCTTGTGTAACCCAAGTTTGTTGCATGTAACTTTTAAGGCTTGATTATTCAAGGTTGTCATGTTGCTTGTGTAATGCAAATTGTTGCTTGTGTAGTACAATCTTGGTGCATATGTAGTTGTGAATTATTGCTTATGTACACGAGTTGGTTCGATTGTTGAATTTAACTCAATGATTTGCTTTTGACATGCATGTGTAGTTCATATTTGTTGCTTATGTAGTACTAGTTTGTTGCATATGACCCTTTTAAAGTCTTTGCTTATGTTAAGTTATCATGTTGCTCGTGTAGTACAATCTTATTGCATGTGTAGTTGAGAATAATTGTTTATGTCTCATTGGTGCAATTTTTAAGTTTTGTGTGCATATGATTTTAGGAATATGCTGTGAGGATGTTGGAGAAGTTGTCGTGTCTTGCAACAAATGTTGTTGACATGATAACATTTTTGGAGAATGCGCCAAAAGAATTTTCTGGGGTTGCACAGTTTAACAAAATTCAAGAAGACAAACAAGGAAGATCGATTGGTTTCACGAGCAGCGGGGATAGTGTGGAGGCGATCGATAACGCTCGGATGAGTGAGACTCAAGAGAATGAACTTTTTGGAATAGCTCGAGACTATCACAACGATTGAAAATATCGAGCGTGCACGGGTAGAGAGACCAAAGATAAAAAACGATTGAGGATATGCCCATTTTAGTCTCGGGGTTAGTCGGGATGAACGGAATGATGAATGGGGCAATGTTGTTAATATATCTCGTGAAATTATCCGCGACATGCCGTAAAACTATTCTTTGAACATGAAAGAGGTCCGAGAGATTAAACAGTGAAAATTTATTTTTCTTATATTTGAAATTAGTTTTGTGGTGAATGTATTGAATCTTGAATGTGTAATATATTTATCCTATTTTTTGTTGTAATGTAGGGGAATGTTGCAAGCGGGAGCGGTGGTGTTAGAGGCAATAATGGGGATGAAGAGGTGGAGGAGGGCGTGGATGTCAATGAGATGGTTAATGAGATTGATTATACAACGAAGAGAATTCCCAAAAAATCTTACCCTCTAATTTCTCCATTTCTTGTGAGGCAGATTGATTTGAAATCAAAGTTGAACAAAAATGAGTTGTTAGTTTCGAAGTAGTTGTTGGAAAATGAGGCTGCAGACGAGTATGTGTTTTATATTTGTTCTATTTTTTATAATTTTTAGAAGAATATTGTGTATTGTCGTGTCATTCTGTTTTTTAACTCAATAGGTATGAAGTAATTTTTAAGAATGGGGACGTCGAGTTGGTGAGAGATTATGTTGCATCGTTGAAGGAGGGGGAGTATGTGTGCTCGGCCGTTATAGACATATGGTCCAGGATCCTTAATCACAAGGAGGCCCTAAAGAGCAAGAGTTCGCCATGAAGATTTTTCGCAACAACATACTCAACAGTATGTTGCATTTGTATTTATTATTAGCCACTTTTCTTTTCATGCTTAGTTGAATGTAATCGCCTACAAAACATTGCAGCAATTTTCTGTTGTGATGCCGAGGGCTGGATTGGATACGAATGATGCGGTGAAGTTATTCACAACCAGCTTTTGATGAATTTGGCGACACAAGTTCGAAAAAGACTGGATACATTTGATTTGGTATTTAGATTTTTTTCTCGTATTATTATTTACATTTTGGTGTTTTGTATTTTTTAATTTATTTTTATGTATATTGTTATCGATTCGTCTTTCCAATTTGTAAAAGCGAGCATTTCTTCGTCGTGTGCTTTCGATGTCAAGAATAAGCAATGCCACATTTTGGACAATTCTTGATGGAGGGTACAAAACTTAACAAGATTTAACGCGTCCCCGAAAAAAATTGGTATGAGCACCTTTCTCCTGCCTTTTTGAATATGATTTTTATATATGTTCATGCAATACAATGACATTCCTTATGTATGATAATTGTTGTGCATGTGTAATATAACATTTCTGCTTGTGTATTAAACTTCATATGCATATTGCAATGCTTGCTTGTATAATATAGATCTATTGCATCCGTAGTGTTTATTAATTGCTTATGTAGGTGAAACATTGTGCATATGAAGTTATTTTGATGCCCATGTGATGTGACCTTTGCGGCGCCAGATATTTGCCCAAGACTTTTTGTCCAAAGGTTTGCGTTGGCCGTGACGTTATATACGAACTCTAAAGTGTTGAGGTTGGCCATGGACCGAGACACAATGATAATAAGGTGGATCGCGTTGTTTTTGCCATGCGCCACATGGAAACATACATGGGCGGAGGCATGAGGAACTGGGATAGTGGTTTGATGAAGAAAAATCCTGCACAGTTATCCATGCTGCGGGCGAAGTAACCCGCTGCTATTGCTTTGGCTGACATGAACGAACTCAAGGCGAAGAATTTGCTGGAGGCAAAAAAGCACAGTGGATGAAGTAGTTGTAGGAATTTGAATGTGATATTGCAACTCTATTTCGAACAAGATACCTTTATGTATTTTTTTATGCTTTCATGTTGCAAATGTTTTGATAAACATGTATGTAGGATCGTACATTTTCTGTTTTTTGGGTATGTACGATGTTTTTGTGTAAAGTCCATTAGCATTGCAGGTTCAGATTAAACAATTGTAGATACAATGTTTTTGTGTAAATACCATCTAGTTTGATGCATGTGTAGATGTGCAATATAGTATTTATTAAATAGATATGTTGCTTGTGAATCATAATTTGTATGCATGTGAAGAAGCATGTTCGTGCTTACAAAGAGATAACTGTTAATTTGCAAACAATATTTCCTATATCATCAAGATATGTGCAATTCTTGCTTATATAGTACATATTTGTTGCATATGTAATATATGGGGGACGCTTATGTATTAGCTTTCTCGGATTTTAAGCAAAATGTATGTGTGCTGCATACGAAACGTTCATTCATTGCTTATGTAGTACACATTTGTTGCATATGTAATATATGGGGGACGTTTATGTATTAGCTTTCTTGGATTTTAAGCAAAATGTATGTGTGCTGCATACGAAACGGTCATTCATTGCTTATGTACTTGAAGTTCATGGCATATGAAGTTTATCACCACAAAGATGCGTAAAAACATTATGCATCAGAATTTAAATATCCATGTATGATGTCTAAAGAAATAAAGTAATGAAAATGATTATAGAGTATTGTGCTACGCTTTCTTGGTGCAGGTTCGACTATTGTGGCTCCCAATTTCTCCACACTTCCCGCAATGTCTCTTTAGCTTTTGGCTTTGTATTCGGCTTTTAACATGGCTGCCACTGCCCTTGTTCTTTGCCTGTTTTGGTGGCAAAACTTGAACTTGTGATGTAGTCCCACCAAAGTCCTCTAGCAACGTCTGCTTGTTCAATATACCTGGATTAATCCCTTGTTGCATGAGTAACAACTGCTTGTGGTCTTGAATGATTTTTCCCCAGAGATTCCAGCTGTTCTTTGTTGCCTTTTGCAGTCCTTGCACAACAATGGAAATCAGACCATATTTTTTGCAACGTTGTATCGACTTCACGCCCATTTGTGTAGTGAAAAAGTGATTCGATGTTTAAAGTCTGAGAAGCCGATGCATTTTTTATCCATCGATTGAGTATGTATTTTTCTGGAATTTTGTCAAGTTCCTTGAACAACATCAAGATGTGACGGCATATCAGTCCAATCTGTCTAAACATAGCTGCATAGCATGAAGTCCCGTTTTTTATCGAAAACAACAGTAAACATTCCGATGCCAATGTCTTTGATATGGTAAGAACGGTTATCTATAGCATCTTCGACATTTATCATTAGACAGTTATAACACGATGCCACTATTTCGAACTCATAACGGAAAACATCGCCCTGGTATACACCGACGCTGCGTGCTTTTCAATTGCCAATGGTGTCTTGCATTCCGAACACTTGTGTATCTGTCTCATTGGTCAATTTATCATTGCATGTCTTTGAGCCTCCATTGCACTTTCATAGTGCATAAAAATTCAACCAAGTTGACTGGGGGTTCGTGAAACTCCGAACCAACCTGTTAGCACTCTCGAGATCTTGATGTGGTTGGGGTAGTCCACCCAACTCAACATTTTTAAAATATCTTTGGAATCCACGATCGTCTAATCTCAAAAATATTCCTCAACCATGCATGGGAAGCTAAATTGTATTGATCATTAGCTCGCTCCATTTTTCTTCAAAATATTGGTTCGATGCAATTATTCCGACTAGGTCTTTCAGTCTTTTCATGAAACATTCATTGTTGAATAATGCGTGCCCAAGCTTCACAAATCACTTTCTCCATAATGTGCCACATACACAAGCGATGTATCGTGTTTTTGAAAACCCTTCTTATCGCATTCTTCATCGCAGGTCTTGGTCCATTACAATGTATATTGGCTCACGCCCTATTGCTTCCATAAACTTTTGGAATAACCATACGTAGGATTCTTCATCTTCCTTGATAGTAGCCCGATGCAAAAGTTACACATCTTTTATGATTATCAATGCCATAAATGGAGCAAACACCATTTTGTACCTATACAAGCAGAAAACATGTTCTTTATAGGCAGTATGTTAACACTACACAAGCAAGTGATATTATGATGTATGCATAAATTATGATCTTCATATGCTGCATGTCAACACTATACAAGCAAGACGAAATATAATGAATGCATTGGTTAGGCCTAGCTACCTATTAGTGTTGTATGTTGCATCGAATGAAATGACATCTCCGAATGCGGCGTAGTTTATCCTGCATATTGGATCAGCCCAAAATAGTCTGGTCAATTGTTCATTTTCGTCGACGTCATAGTTGAACGCCATACCGGGACGGACTTCCATCTTCTTGAGAAACATATCTATGACTAGTTGTGCATCGGCGCCGCTAATATATGCTTTCAACTCTCTTCTGAAATTCTTAAAATCAATTTGCAAGGCACCTGCGTTAGAGTACCCCCCAACCATTTGTGTATACAATCGATGAGATTTTGCATTCCCAATATTTGCTTTCGCACGAGTTTATGATGAATTTTGGTGTCCAAAATTGAGGTTTCGTTAACCTTCAAAAATTTCGAACTTATCCGGTATGAGACTCGTGTGTGTGCCGCTCCTCAAAGTGTTTTACCTTTATCTCCCGTTTTCAACAAATTCGAATATACAACGAGCATTGCATCCGACTCGTCCCGAGGTTCTATGTCCTGGGGGTTCGTAACTTTCACCTGTCGCTAGATTTGTTATCCCTCTCTCGTGATTTTGCAACATGCTTGAACCCCTCTTTGTTGCATACAATGTATTGCACGCGTATTATTTCACTCCGGGGGCGTTTTGTTGTACTTATTCGAACATCAAAACCAACACTTTGGCCATATTTTCTGTAGAATTGCACCCTCAGCCAAATTATCAAAGACCATTGATTGTTTAGGTTTGATTTGTTGTTCACATTCAGGTATCTAGTACTTCGTAGAGTCACCCGATATTTCAAGTCGTTCTCGAGGTATATTCATGCTGCTCCCTGGCATATAGGTGACAGTAAGTTATTTTAGCAGTTTTTTGCTTGTTAATATGCATTACTCAGTGTCTTCATAAGCAATCATAGTGTCTTCATAAGCAATCATATTATCATGAAACACACTTGTGTTTACAAGCAACATAACAATACTACATAAGCAGAAACGCTTTCATTCATAAGCAACACATCAATTATTCACATGCATGATTTTTGAGAGCACGTTTTCATGATAATTTTTTTGCAGTTTTTAACACTCTAATGAAGTAATGCTCTTCATAAGTAGAATAATGATACTACGTAAGCATACAAAGGTGCATTCATATGCCAATATACAACTACAGAGTTTTGTTGAGAGTTTTTTTAGAATTATGAACTGCGTTGCAAATTAGCTAGCATCATATCGCGATATTGATTTATATCTACATAATATGATCAATATCATACACACCTTCTCTAAGCGATGTGAGAAATCCTTCTTCAAATATGTTGTTCATCTCTTCTGCATGCATCATCCTACGCGATTGATTCTCCACAAAATTACGCAGCAAAAATTATGTTCTACTCAAGCTAGCAATGCTGGTTCAGCTTATTCCACGAGAAGCGCTCGATGAAGAAGAAGGAAGAGAAGAAGAGAAGGAAGAGGTCACGCTGATTTTGCTAGATCGGAGAAGATCATGATTATAATGGTAACAGAATCCGTTTTTGTTGGGGAATTTTGTGGGATTACAAATTTGCCCCTCAGCGTGTTAATTTGCAGGTTTTAAATCTAAAATCGCAACCATTAAAAATACTAAATATGTGGCTAGGATTGGTCCCAATGGACTTACCCTATGAGGTGGTCTCATATAACCCCCTCCCTATATATATATGCAAAAACTTGTGTTCTCACCGTGCGACAATGATACTTTTAGCCAATTTTGAGCCAAAACTTTTATTGTTAGCCACATTTTGATCTTAAAAATTGAAAACATGATCTTATTCCTAAAATTTCTTGAGCTTATATAAAATGAATAAGTTTGGGGGAGATGTGGTGAAAAAATAATTATGAAAAAGAGAGAAAGTTGGCAAAAGTAAGAGGGATGAGCAGTGTCTAGATAACTCAAGAATGTATGAAGCTCAAAAAAGAAAGAAAATCTCTGGAAAACAATATATAGAGAAAATCAAGCAAAGCAGGAGGAAAATTCTGAAAAATTACGAGAAGATGAGAGCTTAAGGCTAAAGAAAAAAAAGGCAACAAGGCCTAAGAATGAAAAATGAGAAATAAGGGTGAAATTGAAAAACAAAATAAGTATTATGCTGAAGTTAGGTTGGTGAATTGCAAGTTTGTATGCTTAAAGTCTATTTGCTCAAGTCAAGTCTACATTACAACCAAATGAAAAGTTCTTTTTGATTCTTAGATTATGCACACAAAAGTGGTCGAGATGTTAGACGATTTGCAAGCCTATGGTAGTTCTACTTTCATTGAATTGATTTGAGTGTAAACAATATTAATACACTTTTGAGAGACGAGTGATACACTATCTACTTGTGAGTCGCAAAGTCGAGTACCAAAGAGAGTATTAACTATGTCGAGCTTATGAATGATGATGAGCAATGCTTTAAGTTTGGGGGATTTTGATGCGTGTAAAATATACGTGTATTTAAGGGCTTATTTGGATATATAATTGATGCATTTGCACGCATATTTGGAAGCAGAAAAATGAAAAAAATATCGCGCGAGGACGAGCGCCGCAGCACCAAAACCCCCGCACCGCAACGCGGGGGTGGATAAAAGTATAGTACGAAGAGCACGGATGGGCGCTGCAGCGCCCAAGTCAAGGGCTGCATCGCCGGCGCAAGCAACAGCAGTAGGAGGATGTTCAGGGGCACTGCAGCTGTGTGACCAGGAGCGGCAGGCAGCGGGAGATGATATGCAAGGCGTGCTGCAGCGCGAGGTGGCAAGCGCTGCAGCGCACGACGACGACCTAAAGTTGGGCTTTTATGTTTTTGGACCATTTTAATGGATTTTCGAGGGTTTCGAGCTTATAAATACAAGAACGCACATACAAACAGGGGGTCGGACATTTTTTTGAGCACAACGCAAGGCAAGAGACACAGAGCTAGGGTTCGGGACGGCAATTGAAGACACTTCTCATCTGGACACAGAGAGAATTCCTTCTATTTTCTTCTCAATTCTTTCTTTGCTTTTTTTGTCAATTTTTCGAGATGTATAATTATTTCATTACGAGTTTTTGTACATCCAATATAAACTAAATCTATCTTTCTAGGGGATTGATGTAACTTACGTTTGAACCTATATTTTGATTTCCAGTTTATGAAATTCGCATTTTTATTAATCTATTTGTGCTATTTGATTTGATTGCATCTGGATTATCTGAGCAATAATTTAGATTATTTGGCGTGTTTGATTTGACGCTCGAGAGAGGTAATTGAACGCCTGGCCATAGAATAGCACAACCTAGGGTTTCATAGAATCGAGAGAGGAAGTGATAAACGGTAGGAATATTGGCTTATAGATTAATGACTTGTGATTAATGAACTAGATTGAAAACATGGGGGATAACTAGGTGAAATCAACCCTCTAGAATTCATATCATAAGTGTTTGATTAATTGTCTGAACCAATTATTTGCTTATTTTTAGTTTTATTTTTAGTTTAATAAATCTTCATCTCTTTTCGATTTCTAGATAGAATTAAGCTATTCTAATTATAGTACTTAGTATAAAATTTGATTCATGTGGAAAACGATAACACTACTTTCAAAACTATACTAAAACTTGACACCGTACGCTTGCGGTAAGAATTTCACGATCAAGTTTTTGGCGCCATTGTCGGGGATTATTTTATCCTATTTTAAACTAATACTATTACCAAGTAGTCTTAATCCTAATCTAGACTAGTTTAGGAATTATAATTTCGTTTTTCTCATTTGACTTGTCTGTTTGTGCGAGATTCTAAAGAAATTAATTTGCTTAATTTTGATCCAGAGATTGAAAGGAAACTTCGAGCAATCAGAGCAGCAGAGCGAGCAGAGAATCGAGCAATGGCAGAAGGCGCGGAAGATGAGAACACCGAAATTTGGGTCGTAAATGTGCCACCACAGTCTGAGGCACTAGAAAGAGCAATCCGGGATTACTTTCTGCCGACCGTGAACCAGAATTACTCTGGAATTGTGCGCCAGCCCATAAATGCAAATAATTTCGAATTGAAACCGGGCATCATAAGCATGATTCAGCAGAATCAGTTTGGGGGGGTCCAGTGGATGATCTGAATACACATCTGGCCACGTTCTTGGAAATTTGCGACACCATCAAGATGAATTGTGTGACTGATGAGGCCATTAGATTGAGGCTTTTCCCATTTTCACTCCGGGATAAGACCAGGCAGTGGTTATGGACGTTCGCCCCTGGGAGTATTACGAGCTGGGATGATCTAACTCAAAAATTCTTAGCAAAATTCTTCCCTCCCAGCAAGACACTCCAACAAAAGAGCGAGATAGCCCAGTTTCAACAGATTGATTTTGAGCCGTTATACGAAGCTTGGGAGCGATTTAAAGATCTGTTGTGAAGATGCCCACAACATGGCTATGCAGACTGGCAGAGAGTTCAGTATTTTTACAATGGATTGAACGGGCATACGAGGACGATACTAGATGCGGCATAAGGAGGTACATTGATGGCTAAAACACCGATTGAGGCCTTAGTTCTACTTGAAGAAATGGCCACAAGCAGCTATCAATGGCCCTTCGAGAGATCAGCGCCGAAGCTGGTTGCCAGTGTTCTTGAGCTTGATACAATGTCAACTTTGGCAGCTCAAATCTCGAGTCTGACAAAGCAATTGACAATTATGAATACCGGCGGCACACCACATCAAGCCGCGCTTCCACCCGCAGCCGTTCACGCAGCTGCCACTCACAAGGCCGAGCAAGTCAATTATGTGAATAACCGGGATTTTAATAACCGAGGTAATTCATTACCAACTCATTATCAACCGGGACTTCGCAATCATGAGAATCTCTCTTATAACAACAACATGAACGTATTGAATCCACCTCCAGGTTATCCAAACCCATCCAGTTTCAATGCACTCGGAGGTGAAAAGAAGCAGTCGCTTGAAGAGATACTCGGCTCATTCATCGGAGAGACCAGGAATCGAATGAATAGAAATGAGGCACAGATTGATGGTCTGAATACTAAGATGAGCACAATGGAGACGCATATTAGGTCAATAGTGACACAAATGGGTCAGTTGGCTACAACCGTGGATTCATTGCAGTAGAAGGGAAAGTTCCCAAGTGATACAGAGGTTAATCCGAGAGAGCACTGCAATGCAGTTTACGTGAAAAAGGAAGCAAAAATTCAGCCTGCTCCCGCAGAATCACCTATTTATGCGAAACCAGTGGAATCCAAGAAAATGAAGTTGGAAGATTTTGAGACAGTTTATCTGACAGATGAGTGTAGTGCAATAGTCCAAAGTAAGCTTCCTCAGAAAATGAAGGATCCAGGGAGTTTCACTATTCCTTGTACTATTGGAGGAGTTTTCTTTGAGAAACCACTTTGTGATCTTGGGTCCAGTGTGAATCTTATATCTCTTTCTGATGTGACGAAGTTTGGGCTCGGGGAGGTGAAACCATCTAACATCACGTTGCAGTTTGCTGATCGATCTATCGCCTATCCGTGGGGAATCCTTGAAGACGTGCTGGTAAGAACTGACAAATGTTTTTTTCTTGTGGATTTTATAGTGTTGGACGTGAATGAGGACAAGAAAATACCTATCATCTTTGGGCAACCATTTTTAGCCACAACAAAGGTTTTGATCGATGTAGAAATGGGGGAGCTAACTCTGCGGGTAAATCAGGAGAAAGTTGTATTCACTATCCATCCAACCAACAGGCTAAAATTTGAATTAAATGATGGTAAGCAGATGGGTGAGAATATAGCTGATGACATTGGATGTTGGGAAGTTTCTAAGGGAAATGTGGATAACATGCCTATTGGAGCCCCAACTTGAGGATAATTTGACATAGTCTGGCTGAAGACTGTAAACTTAGCGCTTCTTGGTAGGCAACCCAAACCCCTTTTATTGCTTTCTTAGTTTTAGTATAATTTAGTAGTTGTTTTTGTTTTTTCTGAATTTTTTGCATTTTTAGGAGTAGTAAGTTGCATCACATCCCACCCCTCTTATTTGTGCAAATCCCACATATCCCACCTCATTTTCACAAAGGAGCACTCTAACACCACACACACCATCTTTGCCCAAAGTCATGCATATGAGGTGTTTGATTAAATGCCCCAATGACAGTTTCAAATTGTTTAGTGCTATCTTGCATATCTATGCTTATCTTTTTGACGTGGCACTATATTTTCCACTTGGGTGCATTATGTACGTACTCTGATTTTCGATTTCTCACCTATAACCGAATTTCTTGGTTCCACGAGTTTTGTTTTCTTGTCTACCTTGCTAGGTTGCAAAGATGCGAAGCCAAAAAGGGGTTGGGCCAAGGCGAATGGGCAGAACAAGACCACACCTCGGAGGCATAAAACACCCATGAGCTTGTGCACCAGAATGCATTGTGAGCTTATACGAGACACCTCATACACGTAGTAGTACCTCATGACTTAAGGAGCCTTCGCTCCTCGGCTACCAGGAAAGTCCTTTTTCCCACCTCTCATTGGGGACAATATCGTTTTAAGTTTGGGGGGTTGTAGTCTATTTTTATTCATCGAGTTGGGTCTTGAGTAAAAAAAACGAAAAAAGAGTCTAGAGTCGAGTCGGAGCGTTTGTAAAACTGTGAAACTGCATGACTAAGTGGATTTGTTGAATATAAGTTGAACGGTTAAAAGAGCATGTGTTTGAACTGTGATTTTAATCTTCTTTCTATTAATTCCATCTATGTGCTTAACTCTGTTGATTTATTTGAGGATGATTTATGCGGTTGAGTGTTTCTTGTATGATCCCACCGAATTTTAGAACTTGTCGGATCACTAGTCGAGGCGAAATCCTAGGTGAAGTAACATTAAGGAAGTGATTTAGGCTATCTTTGAACAAGCTAGAGCCTAAAATGAGGAAGTGATTTAGGCTATCTTTGAACAAGCTAGAGCCTAAAATGCCTACCTTTGTATTATATTTTCCCTAGTGTCCCCCTTTGAGCCGTATAAACCCGTTTCTTTGGCAACCAATCTAATACCCAGAGCATAAATGTGAAAATCCTAATTACCCATCACTCATACACACAAAGTATAGAAAAATGTTGAAGGTTGAGGAGGGTATGATGAGAAGGGTATGTATTTAATTGATTGAAGTTACCCGAGAAAAGAAAATATGAAACCCCATGTATGCAAAAGAATAAGTTTGGGGGTTACAAAAAAAAATATGAAAAAAAAAATAAAAAAAATGAGAAAAATCAGCGGAATTGAATGTTCATAAACATCGGTGATGTCAAAAAAGTGAAGGTAGTTGCTAATTGATGATTCGAAGTGATAATTGTGTGTTTGGGTAATTTGAGCCACTTAATCCCATATTTTCTTACCTTACCCTAAGCCCACATTACAAGCTTTAAAAGTCCTATTGATCCTTGTGTTACATTAGCCTATATTCAAAAAGTGGATCATTTTGAAAACACTTGATTGCGTGAATCTATCTGGATAATGAAAACGGAGTTG
The DNA here is from genome assembly GCA_016081115.2 of Rehmannia glutinosa. Taxonomy (NCBI): domain Eukaryota; kingdom Viridiplantae; phylum Streptophyta; class Magnoliopsida; order Lamiales; family Orobanchaceae; genus Rehmannia; species Rehmannia glutinosa. The sequence goes on from CM071925.1 coordinate 85,752,383, forward strand.
GCATGAACATTCCACCTCCATGATCACATTGTGAAAACTCGTGCTTGATTGATAGTGAAACGAAATTTGACGAATGAGTTTGGTTGTGAAGCTTTACAGTTAGTCCGTTTGAGTCAGTCGGCTTTTTTTTGGTTTCCTTCATGTTTGTTGATTTTTAGAGTCTGTAATCGCTTGAGGACAAGCAAACGTCTAAGTTTGGGGGTATTTGTGAAGTTGGTTTTATACCAACGTATTGAGTATTCTAGACTAGGATTTTGCGTTGTTTTTTGGGTATTTTAGTGTCGTTTGAGTCGAGTTTGTGTCATTTGTTGTCGTTCGAGAATTGGGACTGATCTTGATAGCCGAAATTGATCAAAAACAATAAAAACGGTTTTGGGAGGTGAAGATCGCATTTTAGAAGTAGAAAAATGGAAAAATATCGCGCGAGACGACGAAATAAGAATAGGCCAAAACCCCACGTTGCGCGGGATGGAAAAAGTACAACGAGACGCAGAGCACGGATGGGCGCTGCAGCGCCCGATGCAAGCAACAACAGCAGGAAGATGTTCAGGGGCGCTGCAGCGCCCAGGCCAAGAGGCTACAACGCCCGACCGGTGTACAACAAGCAACAAAGGGGCGGCGATGTGCGCTAGAAGCGCCATTACCAAAGACCAGTAGCGCGATGGGCAAGCAACAGGCGGTATGCGACCAAGAGTGGCAAAATGGGAGATGATATGCGTTGTATTTTTGGCAGTGCGCGACGACTTGAAGCTGGGCTTTTATTCTTTTGGGCCGTTTTAATGGATTTTCGAGGGTTTTGAGCTTATAAATACAAGAACGCACGTACAAACAGGGGGTCGGACATTGTTTTGAGCACAACGCAAGGCAAGAGACACAGAGCTAGGGTTCGGGATGATAATTAGAGGCATTTCTCGTCTGGACACAGAGAGAATTCCTTGTCTTTTCTTCTCAATTCTTTCTTTGCTTTTCTTTGTCAATTTTTCGAGATGTATAATTATTTCTTTACGAGTTTTTGTACATCCAATATGAGTTAAATCTATCTTTCTATGGGATTGATGTAACTTACGTTTGAACCTTTGTTTTGATTTCCAGTTTATGAAATTCGCATTTTTATTAATCTATTTGTGCTATTTGATTTGATTGCATCTGGATTATCCGATCAATAATTTAGATTGTTTGGCGTGTTTGATCTGACGCTCGAGAGAGGTAATTGAAAGCCTGGCCATAGAATAGCACAACCTAGGGTTTTATAGAATCGAGAGATTTATGAATCTTTTGAAGCATTTGATAGAATATTCATTGAGCGTATTAGGGTTTAATTTATGATTTTTATAGAGATATCGAAATCAGAAATTGGAACCTAGAATCACTTGGCACTCGAGAGAGGAAGTGATAAACGGTAGGAATATTGGCTTATAGATTAATAACTTGTGATTAATGAACTGGATTGAAAACATAGGAGATAACTAGGTGAAATCAACCCTCTAGAATTCATATCATAAGTGTTTGATTAATTAGAACCAATTATTCGCTTATTTTTAGTTTTATTTTAAGTTTAATAAATCTTCATATCTTTTCTATTTCTAGATAGAATTAAGCTATTCTAATTATAGTACTTAGTATAAAATTCGAAAATAATCCTTGTGGAGACGATAACCCTACTTTCAAAACCATACTAAAACTTGACACCGTACACTTGCGGTAAGAATATCGCGATCAACTAATCTTTCGGGTCTTATGGGTATAATCAAAACTGTGGATTCATTTCAAATCTTGATTAATTACTTTCATAACTGATTCATGTGTTCTATTTTATGAATTCAAGTGCTTATTTCTATTTGTCAATTGTCTGATCAATAATTTGCATGTCATACTTGTTAGTTCATAATCCGGGAGGTGAGTTCTAACGAGACGAAAATCGAATTCAGACATAAATAGGGTATTGTATCGGGAGACTACTTCTATTTGTGGAGTGTATTTCAATTCAAAGATAATTTGGGAGTTAATAATAGTTGTGATGGATCGGGAGACCTTAATATTAATATACTGTTTATGCGCCACCCGGGAGGGAAAATAAACTATTTTAGGACTTGAACCCATAGAAACACATGAATTGGTTATTGAAACTTTTAATGGGTTTAATGTTGAAGAAACATATTGAGATTATGTGCCCAAGGTTGCTCCTGTAGTTGTTGAAAATACTTGTGGGGTTCGCAAATTTATTTATTTTTATGTTATTTTCGATTTTTATTGTAAAACTTGATATTCAGTCGCTTCAATAAAATTGGAATGTGATGTTATTATAGCCTAAGTGTTTCACATATCAATCTATGAGGAATACAACATTGTTTGCCAATATTCTGTAAACTACACTGTATACTTGCAGTTGTATATGATCAAAAATATTTTTGGCGAACACAAAAATAGAGTGAGGAGATGCATCCAAAGTTGGAGGGGACAATGTTTATCAAGAGCGGGTAAGGAAGTGATGTTAAAGTCTATAGCTCAGTCTATCCCAATGTATTGCATGAGTACTTTTATGCTCCCATCATCCTTGCTAGATGAATTGGAAAAAATGATGAACTCATTTCGTTGAGGATCTAATAAAGATAAACCAAGAGGGATACATTGGATGAAACGAGATCGCCTTTGTGATAGGAAAGGAGTATGGAGGGTCGGACTTTCGAAACTCTATCATGTTTTAATGTTGCACTGTTTGGGAAACATGGATGAAAATTCCTGAAGGAACCTAATGCTTTAGTTAATTAGCAAAATCATCAAATCTAAATATTTCCCTAGGGGGATATTTTTAGTGCAAAACTAGGAAACAATCCTAGTTTCACATGGAGAAGCATTTGGTGTTCTCAAGTAGTGCTCCAAAAAGGATTAAGGTGAATAATGGGCATAGGTGATAAAATCAAGGTCTGGGGTGAACCTTGGTTAAGGAATGATAAGAATTTATGTATTGAAACTACAATTAACTGGGAATTAAGGGATATGACAATATTTATTCATCCCTGGTAGCAGAGAGTCGGATATGGAGCTGGTGGAGGAGTTATTCTGTAGAAGAGATGCCGATTTGATCTCTAGCATTCCTTTAACTGATTTGGTTGATGAGGATATAAAAGTGTGGCATTTTGATGAAAGAGGAAAATATATAGTGAAAAGAGGTTATATGATTGTTGTGGATATGGTTTCTGATGTTTGTAACAGAGATGGGGAGCATTGGAAAATGCTTTGGAAACTTAAGATTCCACCAAAGGTTAAACACTTTGTTAGGAGAGTAAGTAGAGATTGTCTCCCAATTAGTAGAGATGACAAAATACCCCAAACTTAACCGGGGAATCCGAACTCGATGGGGAATCCCCACCCCGATTATGTCAATGGAGCGAGGATAGATTTAGGTCACCCCGCCCCGCCATACCCTGTCCCACCCTGACTTTATAAATAAATATATAATTATATATATTAAGTATATTTCATATTGTATATATAATATATATGAAAATATTATTTTCTATAATATTACCATATACTATTTAATTTTTTAATAAGCTTGATGATAACCCCTAAAAGTGTTAATAAATATAACACATAAATCTAATAAAATATGTATATATTTTTGGTAAAATATATTAATTGAGAATTAAAAATATTATTTAAATTATTAAAAATACAAATGGGATACCCGCTCCCGCCCTGTCCCCACCCCGTCCATGATTCTCCCCGCCCCGATCCTTACTGGGGTGGGTATGGGAATGCCAAAACCCACCCCAATCCGCCCCGTTGCCACTCCTACCAACTAGATGCTACTTGGCAAAGAGGAGTATGTTGGTGGAACAAAATTGTGTGTATTGTCAGAAAGGATTGGAGAATTGTTGGCATCTATTTATTTCTTGCGAATTTGCTGTCAACTGTTGGGGGCTACTGTATATGAGGAGTGTGGTGGATGAATGTGTTGATAAGGCTGAATCTATAGCAGACTTTATTCGAAATCTTCTGTTAATCCCACATGTAGATCAAACAATCCTCATTTGTATGGTGATGTGGAGTGTTTGGAGGCAGAGAAATTCAGGACTTTGGAACAATACTCATACTACAACTGCTGGTACAATCACTGAAGCTATCAGTTTCCCTAAGGAGTGGAGGTCTGTGAAGTTTGGGGATGATACTACAAATCAACATGTTGGATTGACAGAGTTTAGTACTAAATGGCAGAAACCAGTTTTTCCATACTTAAAATGTAATGTGGATGTTCTCTATATGCAATGTTACTAAAGCTACTGGCATTGGCATTGTGCTTCGAAATGATGTTAGGGAATTCATGGTTGCGAAGTGTATTTCAATGCAAGGACATTACCAAGTCAAGGAGGCTGAAGCTATAGGATTGAAGGTAGGGGTGTCAATTTGGGTTGGATTCGGGTTCGTGGGTACGGATTCGCAGGTTCGCGTGTCAGAAACAGCTGATCCGGACCCAACCTGTTTAATTATTCGTGTCAGAATATTGAACCCGGATCCGACCTGCTTATTTCACAGGTAACCCGGACCTGACCCGCTTAACCCGTTTAATAAAATTATTTTAATATACATTTAATAGTTTTAATTGAATAAATTTATTTTTTTCAAAATCAATCACCATCATACACTATTCGATCAATAAACAATATTACAATTCACAACATACAAAAAGAAATAACATAATTGTATAAATAACATAACATATTAATCATATTTTGAGGACAATATTCAAAAAGACATGCATAATAATAACAAATACATAATTAAGGAGGTTTTATCATTTGAGTTTTAAAGATATGTCTTATTTGTTGTTTTTTCTTACAATTAGTTATTTACTTAATTTTTTTTTAAATTCACAAACGGGTTAGACGGGTTAAACGGGTCATAGTAGGTTGACCCGGACCCGGCCTGTTTAATTGACAGGTTAGTCGGGTCCGACCCAATTTCGACCCAGACCCACGAAACCTAGACCCATACCCATTAATTTCGTGTTAGGTTCGTGTCGGGTTTGCGTTGGGGTCCTAAATTGACACCCCTAATTGAAGGTGGCTTTATCTTGGATTATTGGCTTGGGAATGGAAAATGTTATTTTTTAAACAGATGCTAAAATCGTCGTGGATATGGTGTGGCTTCATCAGTTAATGGGGATTTAAAATTAGATGCTATTCTACATGAATGTCGCCAGTTACTTATTGGTGAACCTACCTTTTAGGTGGCTTTTGTCCGACGTGAAGGAAATAAGGTTACTCATGAGTTAATTAGCAAAGAGATCTCTCTCTTGTGTTAGTCCATCAGTGTGGACTTTTCTAACCCCATGTATTAAGCACTTGTTTCTAGATTATGTTTCCAATTAAAAAAAATTTACTTTTCTGGTGTCAAAAAAATAATATATGATTATATTCATTGGTAAAATCAATTCTTCCTTTTTTATTTTTTTGGGATATTATGGTCTCATGCAGCTAATATCATTCAATTTGTTCGAGGGGTGTAGCGAGCCCCACGAGCCCATATTACCCCTAGCTCAATTATTTTTTTTCCCTTTAGTCAACACATATACTTTGTTTTTCATTATTCTAGCTCCGATCCCTTAGAAAATAATAGGATAAACAAATTTGGGCTACGCCGCTGGGGTGGCCTCCCCTAGCTCCGCCAATGATTTGTTCCTCCTCTTAGGATTTCGAATTCTTTATTCTAATGTCATGTTTTATCTTTCATATTCTACTTCATGCGTTTATAATTAATAATCATACATCCTATTTTACACGTAACTAACCTTTTGCCCAAGCGATGCACGGGTGTATATATGTGAAACGTCCGTTTTGTACTGCAACATGTGTATTTTTCTAATAGTTCTATAAATTATATTTCATACATTGTAATAATTTAATATAGCATCACACTAAACATGTTTAATGTTTTTTTATTGATAAAGTCAAAAACAAAAAAAAAATATCATACCTCAAAATCATGAAAAAATACATTCAAGTCTATGTATTTGTGATCGATCTTTGGAAACTAATTTTTCATAAAACCACACAAGTGTGCCTTTATCGTCCATTTCGTTTTAGTCATGTTTAGATTTCTAATAAGTGTGAAAGTATATATCGTACGTTTTTCAAGGTTGTAGTAGTATATTCTGATGCAAAATTATTTTTCGATATTATTTGTATGTGTAGGAGAACTAAGTATATTAATTAAGAAATATGAGACAATAAAACATAGTTTAGGGAATATTATTGATTTTATTATATTTATTTTTGGAGATATTTTTACTTTTGCAGATTTTGCCATGTATGTTATTTAATTTATTTACGTTGTTAAGTCAATTTTTAAATTTTAAAAATTTTATTGTGGGGATTTGTATTTTATTATATGGAATTTTCAATTATTATGTTCTATTCGAGTTATCATATTTGGTATTTTCAAATTTTACGATGCATGAACTGTATTTTAATAAAAATACTTTTTATTGATTGCAAGAAATTTAGAATATCAGTAAATTGTTAAGTATTAAATTATAAGTCGAAAAGCATACCAATTATAAAAAATAAGGATCTATATCATTTTTTTTTATACGATGATCTTCATTATTATTTAGAGATAATAATATAAATTTATTTATTTTAAATTAGGAAATTATGAAATATGCGAAAATCCGATTTCTTCAAATGTACACTAAGAAAGTTTTATTTTTTAAATTAAGAAAGTATAAAAGTTGTTGTGAAATTAATTTTATATTAATAATCATAATTTACTAAATTATGTTGAGGGTGAAAATCTAATTTCGAAAATAGGAAATTACAATAGTCAAAATAAATGAATATACAAATTGTTCAATGGTCCGAATGCACAATTTTTAAAATCACTATAAAATAACATTTTGAGTAAAATATATCTTTTTATTTATTATGTTTACTTTTTATTTTATATATGCAATGTGGGTATCAAACTAAATATTGTAAAAAAGATGATTAATTTGATATATTATACATAAAAAATTAATCAAAAACAAAAAAATTATTAAATTTTAAAAAGAAAAATAAAAAAGATAAATATAATAATTAATGCACTACACACACATATAATTCCGAAAATAAATTAATGCAGTACACATATTTGAAAACCATAAAATTACGAATATCTTTTTACCTTTTCTTTTTCCAGATTTTTATTGTTGTTGTTATTATATTATTGTTGTTATCGTTAAAATTTTGAATTTGTAATTCAAATTCATTACAACTGTTGGCTAAAAATTACACCTCATATATAATTAATCACTCGAAATCCTAAAAGTAAATGCTGTTTATCGGCACAGCACATATAGAGTAAGTATACATTAATATAAAATCCAAACCACACAATTGCAAATACAATATTTCATGAGCAGTGATTAAGACAATTGTTCCACAACATAATTGGCATGTATCCAACGGGCAACCAAAAAAACAATCATAAATTTTTGACAACTAAGGTAACACTCAGACAAATTCAAATTGTGCTAATCAAATTAATCTGGTCTCATCAATATCTATATATACCCACCATAAACAATACACGTTCTACATACTCCAAACCAAAAAAAAAAAATTCATTTAGCAAACAAAGAAAAAAAAAGTCAAAAATGACAAGAAAGAAAGTAACCCTAGCTTACATTACAAACGACGCAGAAAGGAAGGCTTCATTCAAGAAAAGGAAGAAGGGGCTGATCAAGAAGGTTAACGAGCTTACCACCCTTTGTGGCGTGGAGGCTTGCGCCATTATCTACAGCCCGTACGAGCCGGAGCCGGAGATCTGGCCGTCGCGGCTTGGCGCGATGGCAGTGGTGGCGCGTTTTAGAAATCTGTCGGAGATGGACCGGTCCAGAAAAATGGTGAACCAGGAGAGCTTCACCCGCCAGCGGATCAAGAAATTGGAGGACCAGCTCCGCCGCACCCAGAAGGAGAACAAGAGGAAAGAGATGGAGAGCTTCATGTTCCAAGCACTCGCCGGAGTGGTGGGCGTTGAGCAATTCGATCTGCGCGACGCCGCGGAGATGGGCTGGGTTATAAACCAGACGCTTAGGGAAATCACTTCTAGGATGGAGGCGATGAAAATAAATGGCGGTGGTCAGGCGGCTGCGGTGGTGGCTCCTCCGCCGCCGCCTCCAGCGGAAGAGGAGGCGAGGGAGAGTTTCATGTGGATGCTGATGGAGAATCCGAGGGGCGGTGGTTGGGAAATGCCGGCATATCCGAATATCTTCAACAACTCTAATAAAGATGAACCTGCTGGAAGTAGTACTGGACATGGGGGAGCAAATTAATTTCAAGAATTTATTCGTTATGAGGCTTAGAAACCTGCTTTCTTTGTTTTATTTGTTTGATTTAGTTTTCAGTTTTGAAGCAACCAATATAATGTAATAACCGCATACACATATATGGTTGGTTGATTTTATTTATCGGCACTTGTGTTAACTTCCTTTAATATTGTTAATTTCTTTTTTTTTTTTTTTGTAAATAAGTCTTTTTATTAGAATAATATTGGCCAGGAGGATGTTTTGAGTTTGCATTATATTGATTTGATTGGATTTATCTTAATGAATATATTAAGCCATTCCTATCTTGCATTTAACAATAACTCACATCATCACAAGAAAACAATCAAATCTCAACAAATAATTCATACGAAATAGAAGACCGTTGAAATTTTTAAAATTCAAATGGAAATTCCATTAATGCTACATTATACTCTTGAAAATTTCCCATGGAAATACCAACGATAAAAAAAATCATTGGTATAAACCTTTGGAATTCTCGTTGGAATTTAAAATTTCAACAGAACCACAACAAACCAAAGGAAAATTCCAACAATAATTGCAACAATAATAAAACCATTGGATTAATCATTTGGAAATACTACTGGAATAATTGATGATGAGTGACCCCCTGTGAAGTTAAAATTATTAGATAATAAGATGAAATAATTGAATATTTCAACAGATATATACCATGGGACTAAATTCCAATGGTATAATTAACTTTGTTGGAATAACCGTTAGAGTTTTTAGCAACGATTATATATTCCAATAGATATATTATTGGACTAAATTCTAACGGTATAACTCCGTTGGAATTATTGTTGGAAAAACCATTTGAGTTTTTTTCCAACGGTTGAATATTTTAGTGGATAAATACCGTTGGAAGTACTGTTGGAATATTTTTCCGTTGGAATTTTTATTTGAATTTTACCATTCCAACGACCATTTTACCAATGATGTATTTGCGATTCAATTAAAATTAAAGTTTACAAGAAAATAGCTAGGTCTTTAAGACAGTTGTGTTAAGCTTAAGGAGAAGTGTTAACTACTCAACAAACTCTGAGAGAGTTGTTGATAGAGTAACTCTCTTAAATGAAATTAACTTTTAGAAAATCAGTTTTCTTGTTTCACAACGGAAGTCTTAAACACATTTTAATTGGTTTATTAACACTTATACTTTTTGATTAGTTATTATCTATGTGGATATCAAATGAAGCAAGTAAATAAAATGCAGAAATTAAAGTGCAGAAATTAAAAAACACATAAAGTTATATTGATCGAAGATGGAGTAATTCCTCTACTCTACTCTTCTCCTACTCTAGGAGGAATTCACTAATGCAGCAGTCACTTCGTTAAAAAGGTACAGTCTAAGATAACTTTGATCACATAGAAATTCTGATAGGTAATTTTTTAGCCCACCCACATTCGTATATATATCAGCCCATCCCAAAATTTTCTTGGCTCCGCCCTTGTTTGTAGCATTCTTCTCGGATGGTGTGGTCAGGGTGAAGGCACACTGGGGCTAAGGGGTCACTAGCCCCCCTGGAATTTTGAAAAAATCTAGGAGTATTTTGGTAATTTCACTGTATAATCTAAAAAAAGAAGAAGAAATTACATGAAATAAGAAAAAAAAAACTATTATTGAACATTTTATAATACATAAACAAAATATTTAATTCCTTGGTTTTTTTCTCCTTCCCATTTGTGAATCTTGAAAAATCTTTGAGTCTTCATTTTTTTCCCTCAAAGTTTTGTACTTTTTTTGCTCCACTAACTTGATTTGAATTTTGGCATTATTTTCTTGTGCCTCTATTGGTCTTTTTAGGATTTAGGGTTCATCAAAGCGTAGAATCATAGGGTTAAGTAGTCATGATATTACTAGTTGTCACTACCATGGTGGAAATAATATTTTCGGCAATGAATATCATCACGAGTTCACTACCAAAGCTAATGCGAGATTGGATAAATATTAATTGGTACTTATTTATAATTTTATTTTAGAGTTGGTGTATTACATTTCATTTTTATACTAATGACAGTTGACTCCCCGAATCAAATTCTTGGCAAGCCATCGGGTGTGGTGGTGGCGCGAGAATAATGAGGTTATTAATGGATCACGTAATTTATCTTTTCGCTAGCTTGATTATCTAGTCTCTTGGCGGGGTGACTTTCATGTAGCAACTCTTGATTTTATGCCATGCCTTAGATTTTTGTAACTCTTGCAGATAGGGATGGGGTAAATTGCAAATTTAGTCCTGTATATTATGGGCACTAGTAATTTTAGTCATGTAACTTATACAGTTGCAATTTTGGTCTTGGACCATTTTATCTTGATGGTTAAAAAATATTTTCAGTCCTCGAGGGGTGGTCATGGTTCCGGTTCCAAAACCGCCGGTTCTAGTTCTTCATTTTGGAGGATACAAGAACCTGAACCGTTACATCATGGTTACGGTTCTAAAACTGGAATCGACGGTTCCCGTTCCAATTTAGAACCAGTTCTCCACGGTTCTGATTACCGTTTTAACCGAAATCGTTAGTTTATCTTTTGATAATTTTTTGATTTTTTAAATGGTTTATCTATTTCAGTTACAAAAAAAAAGGGGAAATGAAGAAAAGGATTTGAACTTAATTTTCAATTAAGTTTTTTACTTAAGATTAATAACATTTGGTTTAAAATGTGTCTCATTTAATTACGGATATAAAATATCATAATAAATATTTAACATTTTTTCCTAGCATATTTTTACCTAAAAAAATAAAAAACGTTAGTTTAAACTTGAAATCGACGGTTTTAACCGCCGGTTCCACCGATGGTTCGAACCGCCAATTTCACGGTTTTTGTGACCAAGAAATCAAAACTAGAATCGGGCTACATGGTTTTTGGTTTCAGTTTTGAAACCAAGTTCCGGTCAATGGTTCCCGGAATCGTTGATCACGGTTCCCGTTCTGGTTTCAAAACAGTTCATTCCATTTGGCCACCTTGTTAGTATCATGGAATTTGTAGGGTAGATGAGCTTGTAGGGTAAATGAGCTTGAGCCATAAGGGCTAATTTTGTCTCCACAATGTGCCTGTGCTTCCGTTCCGCAAGACCATTTTCTTCAGGGGTGTAAGGGCTTGAAACTTTGTGTTTTATTCCATGTTTTTGAAAAAGTTCGTGAGGGCTTGAAATTCTCCCCCATCATCACTGTGGACAACTTTGATGTTAGAATTGTATTGATTTTGAATGAGAGCCATGAAGTTAATAAAAGCAGACTGGGTGTCAGATTTATGTTTGAGCAAATAGATCCATGTGTGTCTGGTGAAATGATCAATAAAGCTGACATAATATGTACATCCATGAATTGATTTTGTTGGAGCAGGCCCCCAAAGATCCGTGTGGATTAAATCAAATGGTTTTGTGTATTTTGAGTTAGAAACAGGAAAAGGTAATTTATGTGATTTGGCTTGCAAAATATTTAACAAAGCATATCATTTTCAATAGAAGCAAATGGAACATTACATCTCATGAGAAGTTTTTTTTAACAACATTATGTGATTTGGATTGTTTGTGAGCAGATGTGAGATCACTGGAGCTGGTAAGGTGGAACTTATATAGACCATTCTCAACATTCCCTTGAAGTAAGACATCCCCTAACATTTGATCCTTCACAACACATAAAGTAGGATGAAATTCGAAGTAAACTTTATTATCAAGGGCAAATTGAGAGACACTAATGAGGTTCTTAGTAATATGGGGAACATGAAGAAGGTTATGAAGAATAAATTTATGAGTAGATTCAGAATTTGGAGAATTAACTATGGAAGAACTAATATGAGAAATTTTCATACATGAATCATTACCTAGTTGTACTGATTCAGCTCAGTATTCTACATCAATATTGAGATTACTGAAGTCATGAGTCACATGAGAAGATGCACCAGAATCTGGATGCCATGCTTCTGAATTTGTGTCATTGGAGGCAGAGGATCCATTATTAAATGCAGATGGTCCAAAATTCTGATGATTTCTTCCTTGATTAATTTAGTTGTTGTTGCTGTTAAGATTCCCAGGATTAAAGCTCAAATCATATCTATAAAAATATTTCTCAGCAGTGTGGTTGTTATAGCCACATATTTGACATTTTGGCTTTCCATTTGAGTTGAATCTCCCTCAGCCCCTAAAATTATTATCTCTGCTATAGGTCCTTCCGCCTCTAGGATTCCTATTTTTGTCCAGTTCTTCCACCTCTATTATAAGATCTTCCTCCTCTGAAATCAGTTGTGGTGTGTATAACATTAATGGCATGTGAAATTTCAATAGAGGTCTTTTCTGTCATGTCAAGTCTACTCTCAAAACTAAGAAGAAGAGCTTATGCGTCTCTAAGAGGGCAAGGTTTAATTCTAGAAGTGATAGAAGCAACAATGGAGTTATAGTCACTCCCCAAACCAGTCAAAAGATGCATAAGTTGATCAAGGTCACTTACTTTACTTCCTACAGCTGCTAAAGAGTCACAACAAGCCTTCATTTTGTTGATATATTCTCTCATGCTAAGAGTTCCTTTCTTGAGATTTTGCAGCTGAGACTTGTACTGCATGATTTTTGCTTGAGAATGACTACATAAATTAACATGCAATGCATCTCAAATCTCAAATGCAGTGTTAAGACCAACGGTAGTTGTTAAGATGTTTTCAGATAAGGAACAGAGTAATCATGACACAAGCAATTGATCCTGTCTTTCCAGATAATGAAATCAGGATACAAGGAGGGTGTCTCACCTTCACTCCCCTAATTCAGTTCTAGAGGTAGCTTCTTTCTCCTGTGAGATGTCCAACCAGTCCATATCCTTTTCCTGCAGCTATAACTTGTTGGCGCCATATAAGCAAGGGCAGAGGGAAGGGGGAGCACTCCGGGCCCCGCCCCCCCATTTTTTTTAAAAAAAATATTTACATTAGAATTTTTTTTTAAAAAAATTAATTATAATTTATATGATTTTCTTATTTGGCCCACCCTATTTTTGTGTATCGGCCCACCCCAAATTTATTACTTGCTCCGCTTTTGCGTATAGGTAGTTGTTCTCTGTCAACTTGATGGTAATTATTTGGCTGTGGGCCTGAATTACTTGAATTTGCTCCATGGAGCTTGAGGGAGTTGTTGATGCCATGATAGGATGAAATGTGTAGGGTAAGAAAAACAGAAAAGAAAAGCACAGAGCTATAGGCTATAAAACATGTAGCTGTGATCTATACTATCTTAAATGTGTGAATGTTTCTTCAAATTTTTGATTGGACAAAAATATCCTTTGGACATAGTAATATTTTAGGATAACTAAGTAATTTGATATTTATTAAGTTTTTATTTGTTCAATTATAAAACAAGTTTCCTTTTATATTCTATACTTTTAAAGTATTTATTCTTTCATTTATTACTCTTAAAATATGTTGAATTTTCAAATAATATTAGCTTTGTATTAAACTAGATTTCGAGAGCTTTCTAACTGTATGTCATAAGCATATATAAGGACTTCACATGAGAAAATTTTAACATTATAAAGTTCAACATAATGTAATAATTATTTATCATTTAATCATAATAAATTAATTAGAAATTAATTAGAACATATATGTGAATGTTTTTCTATAGTTTTATTATTTATTTAAAATTTTTGTTTAATTATATTAGAGATGTTCATTATAGTCAATTTATTTTTTTAATCAAAATATATTTTTTAATCATAACACTAAGAATACTTTAAATTTCTTATAAAATCAATTTTAAATTTAAACTAGGTTTCAAAATCTTCAACCATATATTCTAAACATATGCACAAGTAGTTATAGAAGAAAATTTAACTATTAAACTTTTAGTATGATGCAAAATTGTGTATCTCTTATATTCTTTTAAATTTTCTCAATAATTAAATATGTCTATTATAATTTATAAGAAAAAGATCAAATTATAATATACACGATAAGAAAAAATAAAATAAAAACGATTTTATGTGGTTTTGAAGCTAAATAAAAGGTAGAGAAAATACATAATTCCTTTATGGTCAGAAAATTCTCCATCGATTAGTAATATGAAATTTGAAAATTAATTTATTGATGGTGGTCAAAAAAATAATATTGAAAACAAGAGAGTTTCATATTTTGTTTTTATTGCGATTTCATGTATATGTTATTTTAATTAGTCATATCAGTAAAATAAAATGTGCAAATTAAAAGGAATAGCAATAACATGTAACAAAAAGCGAATAAGAACCAAAACAAGTTTGTCGCGGCAAAAAGGTTACCTTTTAAATTTTAACTATATGTGTTAATATGACTTTTAGTTAATTTTTTATATATAACATTATAAGTTTTAGTTTCTAATTTATTATTTTTTCAATATTATTATGATTTCAATATTTTAATTATTTTATATCCTATAAATCTTAGGAACAAGTGCAAAAAAGTGTTGAAAGTTTTATAAATAAATTTATTAAAAAACAATTAAAAGACAAACATAATAAATAAAATCCGTATGTATTAAATTGACATTTATGATAAAACTTGAATATCGTTTGAAAATTACACTCTTAAACTTTTATGTTCAAAATATCAATATCATACATATTGATAATAAAAATATATACCAAAATAATTAAAGTTTAATAAAATAGTGTGAAAGAGTGAAACATGAGCTAAAATTAGATTAGTCTAAAGGAACATATATGCTATGCAAAAGAAAAATAAATAAACTCATTTAATATGTAACAATTTGACATTTACTAAGAAAGTAATATATTACAAATTATTTATTAGTTCGGATACTAACATAATTCATAAAAAGATTAAGTAAATTAAATAATTACAACAAATTAGAGCGAAAACTAAGAATAAAAATATTAAAAAATAAATGATTATACTTGAGATTAATGAGTGAGACTAACCTAAATAATTTTTGGGTTTTAATCTCACATATATAGATAGTTTAGATTAAACCAAATGAAACATATTATAAAGATATGAAAGAATAAAAGTAAATAGTTAAATGTGGGTCATAGATGGGAATTCTCGGTGTTGCGAAAATCGTGAATTTGCCTAAAACCGCCGAAAATAAATTGTTGCGGAAAAAATCGCCAAAAATGGTAAAAAAAAAAAAAAAAGAGAATAACAATACTATTTTTAGGCGTTGGGCCACCGCCAGCGATTTTCGTAATATTGGAAATTCTAAAGAATAATTAAACGGCTTATATGTGTAGACATTTTCGATAAAATTTCAGTTCATTTTAAAAGCGCACTTTAGACTTATAAAGATTCAATGTCACGCCCTAAACGGACGCGACGATGATCCACAACTTAAATACCATAACCAAATGCCTCGCATAAATACCATTGAGAACCCAATGAGACAGAGTCTAAATAGCAAATGAAATAAATAATGATACAAGTTACAACTTAAAGTCTACAATCCATCATCCAAATTACAACCCGAAAATCAACAAAATAGCAACTTAAAGTCAAGGGTCCTACGCCTCAATTACAAACCCGAATGGAACGAAATACAAAAGTCCGACAACAACATAAGAAAAGAGTCCAATCAACAACAAGAAATAGTAAATCCAAAGCGTAGTACAAGGTCTCAATCCAGAGCTTGTTCAAAGATCTCCAACGAAATCCTCATCTAAGGTTAGAAAACAGGTGGGGATGAGACAAAAATCTCAAGTGGATGGGGTGATCGTGTGCGAGTGTGGCGCAATATAGTTAATGTGAGAAAACAAAGCTTATATGAAAACACGTGAGTATGATGCATGAATTCACACACACGGTTGCAGCGCCGTGATAAAATATTTAAATAATATACTTATACGCTTCAAGAAAATAGTTCATGGTCACACAAGCACTATGTGATTCATTAAGACAGTAGATTGCGTACGGAAGTGTAACGCCAATCCTATGCAGGCAAATAATGGTTGCGCATTTAATTTGTAGCGCCAACCAATGCAAAAAGTAACGGTTTGCACGGAAATGTAACGCCAACCAAAATGGGTCCGATAACTCCGGAATCGTAGATCGACAACAATTCCTTCGTTCTTCCTTGTAACTCCCTACCAATATGGTCCAAGACCGCACCTTATCGCCTCAGAGGCAAAGACAAAATCCACAGCTGAGAGGCGAGGCTGGACCGTCATAATCATGATTATACCCGCATTCACGACCCGCTTCCCTTGGACAAACTCCGTCCCTCGCTTGTAGGATTAAGACGATGGGGCCGGGAAGAGTGGAATAGCAGCCGAGCTGCCTTGTTCCATCCCGACGTATCCATTCCGACCGTGAGCTCGACACACCAAGTTGACTCAGCAGAAAGTAATTACAATTACAAAAGTACCAACCAACCGGCCGAGTATTATTGATTCAGTGGAATCGTTTAGGAAATTTTGAAAAACGCGAGTGGCAATTATGGCGTTGGGGAGTTTTTGGATGAAGCGATTATCGGAAGGATAAGCAACCTTCGATATCTTGAAAGATTAGGTGGAACATAAGTCCCGTTATAGATTCATTCGCAAGGCGGGGTCGCCCGCGATCGGGTATTAATCGGTCAAATTGATCCGATAAGTCAAGGGTTTTTAGGAAAGTAAAATACTTAAATTAAATCTCCAAGTCAGAGAGTCCAGGGCTATTTTAGTAAAAGAAAAAATAATTTGAGTTAGGTCCTTTATAAAAGGAAAATTGTAATTTAGCCCCGTTTTGTACAACTAACACTTTTGGGGTTAAAAATTGAATAATAAGATATCCCGACCTTGAACAATTATGAGGTCAGTTCCTAATTCTCCAAATTGTCCATAGGTTCAGGTTTTTAAAGTTTTGAGGTCGAGTTTTTATAAAAATCTCACATTGGCCCCAAATTTGTAAAAATTGCCAATTCGGACCTTAAGTTTTAAAAATTCGGAACTCACAAACCGGAAGGGCTTTTAATGTGATTCCAGTTGGAAAATGTCACTAAGGTTAGTAGGATATTGGGACAAAAGCAGGTTTTAAAAGAAATATGTGTAGGTCCTTTAACTTTTGAAAATATCATTTTTGTTCCATTTTGAAATAATTGCCTTTAAGGCTTTTAGGGTCCAATTGTTATGAAATTTGAACCTTGGGTCCAAATTATAATTAAGTTATAGTTAAGTTAGGATTTCCAGGTGCATGGGCTGCATAAGTCCTGGAAATTTCATTTGGGTCCTCAAGTTTAATATTTTACACATTAGTCCCTCAATTTTGTAAAATTGCTTTCCAAGCCCTAACCACTTGGATTTTTGGAATACTTTTAAAATATGTAATTCCCAGTACATTAAGAGTAAGAATTTCAAATTTTAAAGTTAAGGTCTGGTACAGTTTTAAAATTGCAAAGTAGCCCTTAAACTTTCAAAATTTTACAATCTAGTCCTTGGGCTTTTAAAGGTTGATTTTATTTATCTTAAAACTCTTAAAACTTTATTAAAATGCCCAAAATTCATTTTTGAAACTGAGTACAGTCCCAAATTTCGAAATTTGCAGAGGGGTCCCTTAACTTTTATTTTCTTGCAATTTAGTCCACCAACTTTCCATTTTTGCATTTTTAAGTCCAAAATTAAAATTTAATCAATTATGCTCGACTTTTCCAGGTTATAAGTCATCCAAAACATAGATTTTAAAGATCATACACATGCATGTCCAATACATACAAGAATTCATCAATTAAAACATTAAAGTGTACATGTATGCACCTAAAATTCAATAAATAATAATTTTGAGCAACTCTTGAGAATTTTCATGATTTGATATATAAAATTGACATGCAATACATAGATTATATATATCTCAAGGCTCATGATCAAATTTTCTACATGCATTTAATCAAAACACCTAAAAGTTGGAAAATATTTTTCCACCCACCTTAAATTTGGAAATTGTGAAATAAAAGGATACTTTCACAATTTTTGATGAGGCTTCTTAGGTCAGCCCCTAAGTCCAGAAAATATCAAAAATTGGAGTTAGAAAAATGAGAGAAAAATTAAGGTGAAAAAAGAAATAAGGAAATGAAAAGGACTACACTTTACCTCTTGTGTAGTAGATGTTTGGAGACTAGTTGAAGCTCAAAAATTGGAAATTTTGGCTCAACTCCAAAATCTCCTAAGGTCAGCCCCTATTTCTCAAAAATGAAAAAGGGGTGTTAAAATTTGAAAAAAATAGGAAGAGTAAGAAAGAAGGGGTCTAGTACTCAATTCTTACCTTATAGTCTAATTTCCTCTACTATTTTCTTCTTCAAGCTTGAGGTCCTTCTTCAAAAATATTGTCAATCTCTAATCTTCAAGGTCTTGGTGAAAATGAACCAAATTTTTGGTCATTTAGGCCATATGGCCGTGTAGTATGAGAGAGAGGGAGAGAAAATTTTGATCAAATTGTGTCTTGTAATTTGTCTCTTGCATGGAGATAAAATGCAAGTCAAAGTATGGGTCAAATTGGAATGTTGAGAGGAATAAGAAGAATGTTGGGAAGAATAGAATAAGTTGGAAAAAATAGTAATAAAGAATTGGTGTATAAGATGATGTGTATAATGTTTGAATTAATGATATAATTATACACAAGATGACTAATATATGGTGTAGGTGTACAAGAGTTGGATGATATTTTTATCCCAAAAATATCCATATCGTCGCCCACTTCAAGGGCAATTTGGTAATTCCATATTTTTTTTGTCCCAAATTTGATGATAATAGATGAAATATATCAATCTCCAAAATATTTAGTGATTTCCTTGATCACTTGTAAGTCTCATGATCACTTAATCTAAATCAAAATCTTAATTCAATAAGGTAAAAGTCTCTTAAAATTCTAAGGTGACTAATAAATACAAAAATAGTAATGATGATCAACCAAGTGATCATAAATGAGGAATAGAATTAATGAGGATCATGATCACAAGTAATTAAATAAAATGAAATAAAATACAAAATGTATATATTATTAATAATTACCCGTCAAAATGACGCGGTAAAATAATCGATCAAAAGTATAAACGACAATAAGGATCAGTTAATAGCTTCGGAAAAATTGGGGCTTCACATCCTCCCCTCCTTAAAAGAATTTGGTCCCCAAATTCTCTTCAGAATAGTTCTGGATATTGATTCATCATGTCTTCTTCCATTTCCCATGTTGCGTCTTCGTCTCGGTTGTGGTTCTGCCACACCACTTTAACAATCGGAATTTCTCTCTTACGCAATCGTCGATTCGTTGATCAATGATCCAGATCGGCCTCTCGGTGTAGGATAGATTTTCCATTAGAGAAGGAGTATCTCGAGTGATGATATGCTCGGGATCTCGTTGATACTTTTTCAATCTCGATACGTGGAATACATCGTGCATTCCCGCATATGGTGCTGGTAACTCGAGTCAGTAATCTAACTTCCCGATCCTCTCGTAAAATCTTGTAAGGTCCAACATATCTCGACTCAACTTGCCTCCTTTCTTCGGATTGATCAATCCTTTCCGTGGTGAGAGTCCGAGAAATACTTCATCACCGACTTCAAATTCCAAATCCTTTCTTCTCTTGTCCGCATAACTCTTTTGGCGGCCCGAGCCGTGCGAATCCGCTCCTTGATTAGCTTGACCTTCTCCATGGCTTCCCGAACTAAGTTGACCTTTGGAATCGAGGCGACTTTCGTTTCTCTTTCGAGTCCATTGGTCATCAATCTCCCAAAGTGTAGTGGGGATCTACATTTTTGCCCATACAATGCCTCGTAGGTGCTATCCCAATCGTGGCTTGATAATCCGTATTGTAGGCGAACTCGGCTAATGGTAAGTGGGAATCCCAACTTCCTTGAAAATCCAATGTGCAAGCTCGCAACATATCTTCAAGGGTTTGAATTGTTCGCCGATCGCCCATCGGTTTGTGGATGTGCCGCGTGTTTAAACTTAGCGAGGTACTCCATTCCTCGTGCAAGCACTTCCAAAATCAGGAGACAAACCTCGGGTCTCTGTTTGATACTATATCGACCGGTACTCCATGCGGTCGAATGACTTCTGATATAAGTCTGGGTGCAAGTTTTCGCAAGCTATCGCTTTTCTTGATGGGTAAAAAGTGTGCAGATTTCGTGAGTCGGTCTACAACTACCCAGATAAAGATCATGGCCTCCTCCTGGTCCTTGGTAGATCCGTCACGAAGTCCATCGTTATATGTTCCCATTTCCACTGGGAA
Organism: Rehmannia glutinosa; assembly: GCA_016081115.2. Lineage (NCBI taxonomy): Eukaryota > Viridiplantae > Streptophyta > Magnoliopsida > Lamiales > Orobanchaceae > Rehmannia > Rehmannia glutinosa. The sequence continues at coordinate 85,772,879 of CM071925.1, forward strand.
TTCTCAACGGTTGTAGTAAACCAGATGGTCGTTGGTGTTCTACTTTACTCGTTGACAAGTCAAACATCTCGCAACGAACTCTCTACCTGTTTCTTCATGTTTACCCACCAATAACTTTGTTTCAAATCCTTATACATCTTGTTTCCTCCAGATGTATAGTGTATTTCGAGCGGTGTGCCTCTACTAGATTCTATTCCTAATCTCGTCATTATTAAGACACACACTCGATTCCTCGAACCCGATAACTCCATCTTCGTGTACCGAGAATTCCGATCTTTCTCTTTAAGTATCTTCTCCTTCGCTTTTTGAAGATGTGTATCTTTCTCTTGTGCTTCTTTGATCTCATTCAAGATTGGGTGTAATTGAAATGTTAGCACATGAAATCCGAGTATTGGTTCTCGCCGATTCCAATTGCTCACCTCTTTAATGATTCCCACTCGAATCATAAGTCCGCTAAGCTCGCCTTTCTCGCTAGAGCGCCGCTACGACGTTAGCTTTTCCGGATGGTATGGAATATCAAAGTGATAGTCCTCAATCAACTCCATCCATCTCCGTTGCCTCGCATTGAGGTCTTTTCGGGAGAATAGATACTTCAAGCTCTTATGATCCGTGAAAACCGTGAATGTTGCTCCGTAGAGATAGTGTCTCCATTTCTTCAACGCGAAAACTATCGCCGCCAATTCCAAGTCATGTGTTGGATAATGGCTTCATACGGCTTGAGTTGTCGTGATGCATAAGCGATAACTTTTCCTTCCCGCATTAGCACTACTCCTAGTCCTTCTTTGATGCATCACAGACGACAAAGTTTTCGGTTCCCTTTGGAAGGGCTAAGATCGAGCTATAGTAAGTCGTTTCTTCACTCTTGAAACTTGCCTCGCATTTGTCATTCCACTCAAACTTGACTTGCTTCTCCGGGGGTTAGTTGAGTGAGTGGTCCGCTTATCTTGGATAAGTCCTGGATAAATCTTCGATAATATCCACTAGTCCTAGAAACTCTTGATTTCTACATGCACTCGGGTTGTTTCCATTCAACCCTTGTCCGCACCTTCAAGGATCTACCGCAATCCCAAAGGTTGGGATACTATATGTCCCAAGAACGCGATTTCACTAAGCCAAAATTCGCACTTGCCGAATTTGGCATACATCTTATGCTATCGTAGTGTCTCTAAAATGATTTTCAGATGACGTTCGTGCTCTTCTCTAGACTTAGAGTATACGAGTATGTCATCAATGAATATCACTACGAATTGATCCAAATAAGGTTGGAAGACTCGATGCATCAGTCCATAAATGCTGGTGCATTCGCCGACCGAAAGGCATTACTACAAACTCGTAGTGTCCATATCGGGTTTGAAATGTAGTTTTGGAAATGTCTCCTTCGCGGATCTTCAGTTGGTAATATCCTTGTTGTAAATCAAACTTCGAGTACACCGTTGCTCCTTGAAGTTGATCAAATAGTTCGTCTATCCCTCGGGAGGGGATATTTGTTCTTGATGGTCACACTATTAAGACCACGATAATCTATACATAGTCTTAATGTGCCATCCTTCTTTTGACGAATAGCACACAGTGCTCCCCGGAGACGCATTTGGCCTCGGATAAATCCCACATCCAAGAGTTTCGTATTTTGCGTTTTCAACTCTTGTAACTCAAGATGAGCCATTCTATACGGCCGCAATGGGGCGCTCCCGGCAACACTCGATGGTGAATCGACTTCCCTATCCGGAGGGATAGTGGTGAGTTCTTGTGGAAATACATCCGTATATGCCGATACTATCGGCAGACTTGGTTGATTTGTGACTCAACCTCGGGTTTGTTAATTACAAACGCCAAGTACCCCCGAGCCCCTCTAGTGATCGCTTCCTCGCTTTCATTCCGAAATGATTGGGGCAATCTTAACTCGTGCCTTTCCGAAATTTCTACTTCGGGTTTTCCAGTCCACATAGCTTAATGGACTTGTTATGGCAGTCCATTTGTGCATGGTGTGCAGATAACTGATTCATTCCCAATATCACGTCAGATTCTGATATAGGTAATAAGATCAAATCGGCAGAAAGTTTATCTCAAAGAATCTTAACTTTGCATGCATTATAGATAATATCTATTATCCGACTTGCACCCATAGGAGTTGACACTTCTAAGCATATAGCATATGTTCCATGCATGCATGCAGTTTGGTACAAAATGCGGTGCAACAAATGAATGCGTTGATCCAGGGTCGAACAATATTTTAGCGTAGTGGTTAGATACTAAGCGTACCTTCCACCACATCCGTTGCCTCCGAGTCTCATGTCCGGTAGTGCAAATGCTCGAGAGGGCATCCTTGCCCGATTACCCGCCATTTCCGGCTCGTGGGTTGCGCCTGCTTGGTCTTGGCCATCGACGGGGCAATCTTGCACCCGGTGCCGACATTACACACACAAGCAAACACCTTCCTTGTTTACTCCAACGCTTGTCGGCAGATGTCCCGCCGCAATGTGCACACTCTTGACCCGGCTTTCCTTAATCGTCTCTTTCCTTTGTCTGCTTTCGTTAATCGGTCCCTTTCGAAACTTAGCAAAGCGGTTTAGATGGTTGTCCACAAATTGCCCTCTTAAGACCCATTCGATGGCCTACTCTGCTGAATCTGTCCAATACGGTTGATCCCGGGCCCCGACTAATGCGGAGAGTCGCTTTACCATGGCCGAGTAGGTTGCGATTCAACACCAACAATCAAGCTTCAAGTTCCGGTTCAATCCTCGAGTGAACTTGTAAAGCTTATCCTCAAGATCGATTGTCCCCGCAGCATACTTGGACAATCGGTGAAATTCGACTCATCGAGCCACAACAGTTCCTTGCCTCAACTGTGGAATTCATCCCGCCAAGGCTTCCTTCACGACTGGGAATATACTGCTCATTGAACTCAGCCAAGAAATTCCCCATGTTACGATTACTCGGTCCTGTTCCCATCTCCTTTCAATCGCCCTCCACCGCTCTCTAGCGGCCGATTCCGCATTTAAATACAATGAGTGTGACTCTCTCTTTCGTCGGAGTATTGAAGAGCATTGAAGATATTTTCCAGCCTTCTATCCATTCTTCCGCTTTCACGTCGTCCGGCTCTCCCAAGAAGGTTGGTGGGTCGAATCGCAGAATCGCTCCAATGTGCGATCGCCCGCCCCTGGCGTCCGGAGCACGGGGTTGAGGCTCGCCTGTTGCCTCATAAAAACCAAAGATTTGTTGCAAGGCTTGTGCGGTCGATTGTCTCCCCGCATCGTGGAGGAGGCGGTGGTAATTCGGAGAGGGTACCCGGTCCCTGGGTACATCATCAACTCCTCGTGGAACGCAACGAGGTCTCCCACGCCCTCGATGTTCGCCATTCAAGATCTTGAAGCGTTAGTTGCGATTCGCGAGTAAATGAATACAATAATTATTTGCGTAAAGCAAGAGATATCGTAGGGAAAGTAACATCAAACACAAGACATCGAATAAATAGCAAAAGGTATATCCATTAATGTAAAATTTGAATACACCCAAAGTACAAATGTGCAGAATACTAAGTTAGATACATGGAATCAAAATACACTCGAATCTAGTACAATAAATGTAAGGTACAACACTCGGAATACATGGCTACAACAACAAAAGTACAATCGATAACCGCTAGCTAATCGGTGAGATCGCCATCATCGCCGCCGCAGCCTATGTCTATAATCGGGCGGGTCGGGTTGAGGTGGCGCTCAACCTCGGCCAATCCACAAAGTCCAACCACCGCCGAATCCTCGAGCTCATCGAGTGGAGCAGCCTCCGCTCTCCAATGTCAATCGAATCCTCCTCGGATCCTCCTCGGCATCGTACAAAGCTCGCCTCGGCGGTGGCAATGATCGAGCATTAGTCGCTAAAGCAACCTCTAGTGCGGCGTCTCTCGAGCTAGGGCCTCGTGTGAGGTCCTCTATGATCATCATCGCTTAATTAGGGTCTCCTCCAAGCGATCGACGGCTACGGATACGCGGGCGTCAATCTCCCATTTCTCGGGCGACCGCCGCTTATCCTCTTCATCTTCTCCGTATGTTATCCAGGCGCTCCGATACTCAGATTTGGTCTTCCCGCGCTCTTATGGTGTTATCGCGGTCCTTGATGACAAGTGGTCGGGCCGTTCTTCTCATCTTGGCTCATCGCCAAGCGCCGAGTCAGTCCCTATGCGTTGGCGCCCGGCCTAGCTCGTGGGTCGTGCGTTCACTTTCCGGTGCGAATGAATCATCGCCGCCCTGTAATATTCCCGCTCGCAGGGGCATGGAATACATCCCACCATGTAGCGGCGTCGGCTCCATCCTCCGATCAAACAAAATTAAGGCGGATCACCAAAGGTAGAGGAAAGATAAGAAGAGAGTAAGGAAGAATGAATAAGGGAATCAGTCAAGAATCAACTAAGTCAAAACAAGTATGACTATGAAATCTCAAGATATGCGTTCTAACTTAGTTCAAATATCAATAAGACAGCTTCTATGCCAATTTGAAATCGATTTCACACTTAATTGGTCAAGTCGCAAGATTACCCAAAACATGCATCGAGGGGTCCTATCCTCGGGTCGCTCGGTGTAAGTTTCATCTTACTAGCCGAGCTCGATACCACTCTTCCGTCACGCCCAAACGAGACGCGACGACGATCCACAACTTAAATACCATAACCAAACAAATTCCGCACAAATACCAATGAGAACCCAATGAGACAGAGTCTAAATAGCAATGAAATAAATAATGATACAAGTTACAACTTAAAGTCTACAATCCATCATCCAAATTACAACCCGAAAATCAACAAAATAGCAACTTAAAGTCAAGGGGTCCTACGCCCCTCAATTACAAACCCGAATGGAACGAAATACAAAAGTCCGACAACAACATAAGAAAATAGTCCAATCAACAACAAGAAATAGTAAATCCAACAAGCGTAGTACAAGGTCTCAATCCAGAGCCGGTTCAGCATCTCCAACAAAATCCTCATCTAAGGTTAGAAAACATGTGGGGATGAGACAAAAATCTCAGTGGATGGGGTGATCATGTGCGAGTGTGGCGCAATATAGTTAATGTGAGAAAACAGTTATATGAAAACACGTGAGTATGATGCATGAATTCACACACAGTTCGCAGGCGTCGTGATAAAATATTTTGTTGGAGAAAACAAAATACTCGCACATGCACTATGTGATTCAGTCAAGACAGGTAGGATTGCGTACGGAAGTGTAACGCCAATCCTATGCAAGGCAAATAATGGTTGCGCACGGATTTGTAGCGCCAACCAATGCAAAAAGTAGCGGTTGCGCGCATTTTAAATGTAACGCCAACCAAAACGGGTCCGATAACTCCGGAATCGTGTGGATCGTAAAGCAGCAATTCCTTCGCGTTCTTCCTTGTAACTCCCGGTCAAGTATGGTCCAAGACCGCACCTTATCGCTCCGTAGGGCAAAGACAAAATCCACAGTGAGTCGAGCGAGGCTCGGATCTGTCATAATCATGATTATACCTCGATTACGACCCGCTTCCCTTGGACAAACTCCGTCCTCGGGATTTGGATTAGGACGATAGGGCTAGGAAGAGTGGAATAGCAGCCGAGTCGCCTTGCCCATCCCCGACGTATCCATTCCGAGTCGTGAGCTCGACACACCAAGTTGACTCAGCAGAAAGTAATTACAATTACAAAAGTGATCAACCAGCAATGAGTATTATTGATTCAGGAAGCGATTTAGGAAAATTTTTGAAAAACGCGAGTGGCAATCATGGCGTTGGGGAGTTTTTGGATGAAGCCGATTATCGGAATGATAAGCAACCTTCGATATCTTGAAAGATTAGGTGGAACATAAGTCCCGTTATAGATTCAATTCGCAAGGCGGGGTCGCCCGCGATCGGGTATTAATCGGTCAAATTGATCCGATAAGTCAAGAGTTTTTGGGATAGTAAAATACTTAAATTAAATCTCCAAGTCAGAGAGTCCAGGGCTATTTTAGTAAAAGAAAAAATTGTTGGTCCAAGTGGCTACGATAATCTAGAGGGGGTGAAATGGATTATCTCGCCTTTTTGATTTTGCCCTCTTTTTCTAATAATCAAGCAAAGACGAGAATGTAAATGCGAAATTAAACAACACTTGTTGATTTAAAGAGCTTCACCCCACCTAGGGACTACGTGCTCTACCACCCCAAAGATATCCTGGATGGATTTCAAAAAGAAAAAGATTTTATTAATTTACCAAAAATTAATACAACACCTTGAGGATTACCACAACCCTCTTACACCACCTTGAGGTTTACCACAATCCTCTTACAACACCTTGAGGATTACCACAATCCTCTTACAACACCTTGAAGATTACCACAACCTTCAAACACCTATCACCTAGATCACCCAAGTGTATTCTTACCACAAGAATACTCACAAGGATGTCTTGTGTTGAATGATGACCAAAATCAAGATTACAACTCAATAATGATTGATACAATATGAGTACAAGTGTAATCAAGAATTGAAAGCCTAGACTTCAAATTTGTGCAAGTGAAAGTGCTAAGGCTAATACAACAAGATATATGAAGTGTTTGCTTTGTTTGCTTTTTGCTTGTATGGAGTGTTGTATCTTGTTGCTTGAATGAAGCCTCTATTTATAGGAGAGGTCTTGGCTTTGATTTCCAGATATTGGCTCCTCTTGGGGAGTGATTTGCTGCAAAAGAAACCATTTAAAATCATCAATATAGCTGTTAGAAATCAATCCCACAAAATAGGAAAAGTCATTCAAAAATGCAACGGATAGTTTGTCGATAAAATGTGGGGTTCGACCGGCCGCTTGAGAGATAAGATTGAAATTGAATTTCGCGAATTTTTACGGGGACCGGTCGAAGGGGGTTCGACCTGTCGCCCTTGGTCTTGACCGGTTGGGGTTGATAGAAAATCAAAAAGAGAAGTCCGCATTTGAGAGGGCACTCCTGTGCACGGCCGCCTGGTGGTCGACCGGCCGCCTCACCGGCCGCCCACCTGGTCGACCGGCCGCTCTCCCCATTTTCTATTACGCCCCATTTTCTGTTTCAAAACTCAACTCAGCGGGTTGCCCTATAGGGCGACCTGGTCGAGCTCTGAAACAAAAGTGTTGTCCAATTTTAAATCGAATATAAACTTCAAGAAATATTCAAAAATAGTAAAAACATTTTAGATCGATCGGAAGTGTTGGGACAACATTTAGGGACATTGTTTTGGTATAAAACTAATTTGAACAAAATCATCAAAATCATGATAAAAACATTTATCTAACAAACTCCCCTTTTGATGATTACAAACCAAAACAATTTTCAAGAGGATGATTTGAAAAACAAAATAATTTTTCGGTTTATGAGTAAACTATCCGTTTTAAAACATTTTACAAAAGCTCCCCTATCAACAAGCACATTAATAAGAAATATTGCATAAGCTAGAAGCACAAGCTTTTACAAAATAAACAACAACTCCATGAGCTTAGAAGCTCCCCCCTGTCACAAATACTTATTATCCATGCAAACAAGTTCATAAAACAACTTGACTGAGTTTTCTTCACAACTTATGGCCTTAATAAGCCATAGCTTATAGCTTCTATCATGAGCTTTTATTAGCTTCTTTGAGCTAACGAGCCAATTTCTGTTTCTTCCCCTTTGGAATCATCAAAAAAATGTTAGGATGATAAAAACATCATAGAAGTATGTCAAAAGTGCGCCAAAGAAATGGTTTATCAACCATTGAGCAATTTAGGCTTAAAAACCAAGGAAAATGGGAGAAATGTATCATGAAGAGTTCATACGCTCGTTTTATTTGCCAAAACATGTTCTCAATGAGTATTGAAGACTTTTGGAAGCGAGAGAATCATGTAGAAGTTGAAATTTTCATTGTGACATTTCATCGAACACATTGTGGGCGTGAAAAATAAAAAAAGTTGTATATAGCCCTTGTAAATGATCCAAGCCAAAAAAAATTGCATCACCAATTCACATCAAACATCATACAATACAACATAATAACTAAGCTCATCAAGATCATAAGCAAAAATATCAAGAAATATACAAGAAAGCCATAAACTCATGGTTCAACCCAATTGAGCAAAGTAAGGAAAATTCTTACCATTTGATCGGAAAAGATGAGCAATGATGATGATAAACATGCTATATAAGGTCCAAGATATGAATTGAATGCATGAAAATCAATTTTGAGTGAAAATTGTGTGCATTTGGCAAAGGGACGAAAAATGGCAAAAAAAGTGAAAATAACAAATCAAGACAGAATCTAACTTAAACCAAAATTTTGCCTATGCGACGGTCGACGTTGAGGGGACGTTGAGAAAGCGTTGCCCTCAACCTCTTCAAACCACTGTTTTGTCAAATTTTTCAAAATCCGAATTTTCAACCAAAAATCGATTTTTCGCCCCTAAGTTTTAAAAACATGCAAAATGCAAACGTAGACCTCATTCAATATGCATTATGCCTAACCGAGCTCGTATTGACGCAAAAGTCTCGGAAGTTAGCGGTTTTGTAAAAATGTCCGCTAATTGATCTTGAGATGGCACAAACGATATCTCAATTTTTCGTTTTGAAACACAATCCCTTAGAAAATGATGTCGAATCTCAATATGTTTAGTACGGTTATGATGAACCGGGTTTTGAGCAATATTTATAGCGGATATATTATCACAAAAAGATAGGCACGTTTTCAAAAGAGCATTTGTAATCCGCTAAGGTTTGTTTCATCCAAAGAAGTTGAGTACAACAAAATGCGCGGAAATATATTCGGCCGCGTTGAAAGAGAAACAGTTTTGCTTCTTTGAAAACCAAGAACCAGGCAATCGCTTAAAAATTGACATGATCCTAAGTACTTTTCCGATCATCAATATTACCCGATAGTCCGAATCACTATAACCTTTAAGAGAAAAATTTTCATTCTTTGGATAAAATAAACCATATTGAATAGTGCCTTTCAAATATCAAAAAATCCGTTTAACGGCACTCATATGAGATTCTTTTGGATTGCTTTGAAAACGAGCACATAGGCATACGGCATGAAGAATGTCCGGTCTACTAGCGGTTAAATAAAGTAAACTACCAATCATACCGATACTTGGATTCATCAACCGTCTTGCCTTTTTCATCTTTGTCAATTTTGACATTGGTTGGCATAGAGTCGAGACGGTTCTTCCTTCTTCAATGCCGAACTTCTTCAAAAGTTCTTTTGTATACTTTGATTAGTAAATATAAATACCTTCTTGGCATTGCTTAATTTGAAGTCCAAGGAAGAAATTTAGCTCCCCCATCATACTCATCTCGAATTCACCTTGCATTAACTTGGAGAATTTCTTGCACAAAGATTCATTAGTAGCACCAAAGATAATATCATCAACATAAATTTGCACAAGTAAACAATCTTGCCCTTTTTCAAAAACAAAGAGTGTAGTATCAACTTTACCTCTTGTAAAACCATTTTGCAAAAGAAAAGAGCTAAGTCTATCATACCATGCACGGGTGCTTGTTTTAAACCATACAAAGCCTTTTTAAGTTTATAAACATCATTAGGCCTAGAAAAATTTTCAAACCCCGGAGGTTGTTTTACATAGACTTCTTCTTGAATAATACCATTTAAGAAAGCGGATTTAACATCCATTTGGTAAAGTTTGAAATTTTTAAAATAAGAATAGGCAAGTAAAATACGAATAGCTTCTAAACGTGCTACGGGTGCAAAAGTTTCATCATAGTCAATACCTTCTTCTTGACAATACCCTTGAGCTACTAACCTTGCCTTATTTCGAACAATGTTGCCTTGATCATCAAGTTTGTTCCTAATACCCATTTTGTACCAATAATAGTTTGAGGTGGAGGACAAGGTACCAATTCCCATACATCATTTCTTTTAAATTGATTTAACTCCTCTTGCATCTCTAAGAACCAATCCTCATCCTCAATAGCCTCCTTAGCATTTTTAGGCTCTTTTTGAGATATAAGAGCTTTTCGGCAAATTTTCTTTGGTCATCACTTTATCAAGGGGATCACCAATAATAAGATCTTTTGGGTGATCTCCTTAAATTTTAATGCTACGGGAAGATCCGAAGTATCTCCTTTATCTTCTTGAGGAGCATATGAAGTGGATGGTTGATCATTTGATGTATCATTTTGAACAATGGATTCACTAATATCCTCTTCATCACTTTCATCATTTGGTATCCTTTCAACACCAAGTTTCATTGAATTTGACATGGATGGATTCTTCAACAACTCCACTAGTCTTATTGTAAACACGATATGCTTTGCTCTTGATTGAATACCCCATAAATATTCCTTCATCGGCCTTAGGATCAAGTTTGTCCAATTGATCCTTAGTATTCAAAATAAAGCACTTACATCCAAATATCTTGAAATAACTAATATTTGGAGTTCTTCCTTTCCAAAGCTCATAAGGAGTTTTATTCATTTTAGTGACGAACATAAACTCGATTAATGACATAGCAAGCGGTACTTACGCTTCGCCCAAAAGTATTTTGGAAGAGAAAATTCATTGAGCATGGACCGACTCATTTCTTGTAGTCCGATTCTTCCTTTCGGCTACACCATTTTGTTGAGGTGTCCTTGAGCCGAAAAATTGTGTGTATATCCCTTGGTTTCACAAAAGACTCTAAACTCACCGTCAAATTCTCCGCCTCGATCACTTGAATAGTTTTAATAGTATCTTCCTTTTCATTCTCAATGCGTCTACACAACTTAACAAACTCATTAACGGCATCGCTTTTATTTGCAAGAAAAAGAGCCCAAGTGTATCTAGAAAAATCATCAACAATAACAAAAGTGTAATGTTTTCCACTTAGACTAGCCGTACCAATATCCCCATACAAATCTAGGTGAAGAAGTTGTAGAGGCTTGGTTGTGGAAATTTCATTTTGGGCTTAAAACTACTCTTAACTAATTTGTTCTTTTGACAAGTGTCACATAAGCCAAGATTTTCAAAATTCAATTTGGGTAGTCCTTTTACATGTTGGTTTTTGTAAATATTTTTCAAACTTTTATATCCAACATGTCCAAGTCGCCTATGCCATAAACTCGTTAAATCATTGTTGGCGACAAGACAAGAAACATTTTGACTAACCAAATCACTAGTAGAAATTTTGTAAAGATTGCCTTTTCTATTTGCTTCACAAATAATTTCATCATTTTTACGAATAAGGCATTTTTCTTTATTGAAAACAACATTATAATTTGAATCACAAAGTTGGCTAACACTTATGAAATTAAATTTAAGCCCTTCTACTAAAAGAACATTATTAAGAGAGAAAGAAGAGTTACCAATTTCTCCATTTCCAAGAATTCTTCCTTTGCCATTGCCGAACATGACCATACCTCTTCTTGGAACTTGATGTTGGTAAAAAGTTCTCTCTTTCCGGTCATATGGCGTGAACATCCGCTGTCCACGAGCCATTTCGAATCCTCCATGGTTGTTATAGCGCCTATTACCTACAAACGAACCATTTTTAGGTACCCTATAGTTTTGGGGTCCATGGGGTTAGCCTTGAGACCTTTGGGTCTCCAAACAAAGCTAAAATTGTTCTTCAATTTACAATTGCTAACATAGTGACCAAGTTTACCACAATAAAAGCAAATAATATTATGGGCACTTTTAGCACGTACAAAATTCGGACCTTGGTCATTTTTCTTTGAAAATGGTGAAAAAGGTTTATAGCCAAGTCCTAATTTGGAATGTTCACCTCTTTGTGCATCTAAAATTTTTGTAACTTTGTCCGTACTTATGTTAAAACGATGCACATCCCTTTTTAAACATTCAAGATCTTTGGTGAGCGATTCTTTTTCGGATTCAAGAGTATGAACTCTAGTAATAGTAATAGCATGAGCTTTATCAAGAGATTCATAAGAAGTAAATAATATTTCCTTTTCAATTTTAAGCTCTTTATGCTCTTTTTTAAACTCTTGTATTTAATGATCAAATTTTGAAATTCAATTTGCAATTCATCAAAATCACATTGCAATTCATCAACTAAGGAGGAGGTAGAAGAGTTAGAGCGCACCTCATTATTTTCGCTCATCTATGGCCATAAGACCATGTTCGGTTTCTCCTTCCTCGTCGGATGTTGCAAGCAATTCATCCCAAGATTTGACCTCCGCATTTAGAGCCTTCTTTTTTCGGAAAAGGCTTTTTCTTCTTTTGTTCCTCCTCATCGAAGTTTTGGACAATCGGCAATGAAGTGCCCGGGTTTCCCGCAGATTTAAAGCAAGCATTATCTCTCGGTTTTCTTGCCTTATTTTTATTCACAAATTTTGCAAATTTCCGAACAAGTGCGGCCGTCTCCTCATCATCATCATCATTATCATAGTATGCATTATTAGAAGAGGAAGCAAGACCTTTAGGAATAATTTGCGTGCACTACCCGATTGGTTGATGGTTGGTTTGGAATTTTTCCTCTCCTTGAGATAGACTTCATAGATGAGGAGGTTTCCGATGAGCTCGTCAAACTTGAGTGTCTCAAGATTTTGTGCCTCCGTGATTGCCGTCACCTTTTAGGACCATGACCGGGAAGTGCATTCAAAACTTTAGTCACCTTGTCTTCTTCGGAGATGACTTTGCCGAGAGCCACAAGTGGATTGACAATGTTGTCAAGCCTTTCCACCATCTTAGATATGCTTTCACCATCATGCATGTTAAAGTTTTCAAAGTCTTTAACAAGCATGGTTTTTCTTGCTTGCTTGACCTTCTTTGTCCCTTCATATATAGTTTCGTTTTTCCCAAACCTCATGTGCCGACCTTATGCCTCTTATGCGATTGTACTCGTGTAGCGGTAAGAGAACAATGCAAAATATTTAAGGCCTTACCGTTTAGAGAAAAGGCCTTCTTGTCGTTTTCATCGAACTTCTTGAAAGGTTTAGGAGTCGAGGTGCCATCCTCCGATTTCTTGGTTGGTTGATCAACTCCTTCAATGACCACATTCCAAATGTCGAACCCGCACCCTTGTAGAAAGCATTCCATACGGTCTTTCCAAAATGCGTAGTTGTTTGCGTCGAAAAGTGGTGGCTTGTTGGTGGAGGCGCCGGTGGTGAGATGAGCATCATATGTAGCCATGGATCTTTCCTCTTTACTCGGAATGAGCTAGCCAAAGAGTTTGGCTCGATACCACTTGTTGGTCCAAGTGGCTACGATAATCTAGAGGGGGTGAATGGATTATCTCGGTTTTCAGATTTTGCCCTCTTTTTCTAATAATCAAGCAAAGACGAGAATGTAAATGCGGAAATTAAACAACACTTGTTGATTTAAAGAGCTTCACCCCACCTAGGGACTACGTGCTCTACCACCCAAGATATCCAGGGATGGATTTCAAAAAAAAAAAAGATTTTATTAATTTACCAAAAATTAATACAACACCTTGAGGATTACCACAACCCTCTTACACCACCTTGAGGTTTACCACAATCCTCTTACAACACCTTGAGGATTACCACAATCCTCTTACAACACCTTTGAAGATTACCACAACCTTCAAACACCTATCACCTAGATCACCCAAGTGTATTCTTACCACAAGAATACTCACAAGGATGTCTTGTGTTGAATGATGACCAAAATCAAGATTACAACTCAATAATGATTGATACAATATGAGTACAAGTGTAATCAAGAATTGAAAGCCTAGACTTCAAATTTGTGCAAGTGAAAGTGCTAAGGCTAATACAACAAGATATATGAAAGTGTTTGCTTTGTTTGCTTTTTGCTTGTATGGAGTGTTGTATCTTGTTGCTTGAATGAAGCCTCTATTTATAGGAGAGGTCTTGGCTTTGATTTCCAGACATTGGCTCCTCCTTGGGGAGTGATTTGCTGCAAAAGAAACCATTTAAAATCATCAATATAGCTGTTAGAAATCAATCCCACAAAATAGGGAAAAGTCATTCAAAAATGCAATGGATAGTTTGTCGATAAATGCAGGGGTTCGGACCTGGCCGCACAGAGATAAGATTGAAATTGAATTCTGCGATTTTAAAAGGGGGACCGGTCGAAGGGGTTCGACCGGTCGCCTCTTGGTCTTGACCGGTTGGGGTTGATAGAAAATCAAACAGAGAAGTCGTGCATTTGAGAGGGCACTCCCAGTACCGGTCGCCAGTGGTCGACCGGCCGCCTCACCTCGCCGCCCACTCGGCCACCGTCGCCTCCCATTTTCTCTTACGCCCCATTTTCTGTTTCAAAACTCAACTCAGGTACGGGTTGCCCTATAGGGCGACGGTCGAACTGAAACAAAAGTGTTGTCCAATTTTAAATCGAATATAAACTTCAAGAAATACTCCGAAAAATAGTAAAAACATTTTAGATCGATCGGAAGTGTTGGGACAACATTTAGGGACATTGTTTTGGTATAAAAACTCATTTGAACAAAATCATCAAAATCATGATAAAAACATTTATCTAACAAAAATAATTTGAGTTAGGTCCTTTATAAAAGGAAAATTGTAATTTAGCCCCGTTTTGTACAACTAACACTTTTGGGGTTAAAAATTGAATAATAAGATATCCCGACCTTGAAAAATTATGAGGTCAGTTCCTAATTCTCCAAATTGTCCAGAGGTTCAGGTTTTTAAAGTTTTGAGGTCGAGTTTTTATAAAAATCTCACATTGGCCCCAAATTTGTAAAAATTGCCAATTCGGACCTTAAGTTTTAAAAATTCGGAACTCACAAACCGGAAGGGATTTTAATGTGATTCCTATTGGAAAATGTCACTAAGGTTAGTAGGATATTGGGACAAAAGCAGTTTTTAAAAGAAATATGTGTAGATCATTTAACCTTTGAAAATATCATTATTGTCCCATTTTGAAATAATTGCCTTTAAGGCTTTTAGGGGCCAATTGTTATGAAATTTGAACCTTGGGTCCAAAATATAATTAAGTTATAGTTAAGTTAGGATTTCCAGGTGCATGGGCTACATAAGTCCTGGAAATTTTATTTGGGTCCTCAAGTTTAATGTTTTACACATTAGTCCCTCAATTTTGTAAAATTGCTTTCCAAGCCCTAACCACTTGGATTTTTGGAATACTTTTAAAATATGTAATTCCCAGTACCTTAAGAATAAGAATTTCAAATTTTAAAGTTAAGGTCTGGTACAGTTTTAAAAATTGCAAAGTAGCCCTTAAACTTTCAAAATTTTACAATCTAGTCCTTGGGCTTTTAAAGGTTGATTTTATTTATCTTAAAACTCTTAAAACTTTATTAAAATGTCCAAAAGTCATTTTTGAACCTGAGTACAGTCCCAAATTTCGAAATTTGCAGAGGGGTCCCTTAACTTTTATTTTCTTGCAATTTAGTCCACCAACTTTCCATTTTTGCATTTTTAAGTCCAAAATTGAAATTTAATCAATTATGCTCGACTTTTCCAGGTTATAAGTCATCCAAAACATAGATTTTAAAGATCATACACATGCATGTCCAATACATACAAGAATTTATCAATTAAAACATTAAAGTGTACATGCATGCACCTAAAATTCAATAAATAATAATTTTGAGCAACTCTTGAGAATTTTCATTATTTGATATATAAAATTGACATGCAATACATAGATTATATATATCTCAAGGCTCATGATCAAATTTTCTACATGCATTTAATCAAAACACCTAAAAGTTGGAAAATATTTTTCCACCCACCTTAAATTTGGAAATTGTGAAATAAAAGGATAATTTCACAATTTTTGATGAGGCTTCTTAGGTCAGCCCCTAAGTCAAGAAAATATCAAAAATTGGATTTAGAAAAATGAGAGAAAAATTAAGGTGAAAAAGAAGGAAATAAGGAAATGAAAAGACTACACTTTTACCTTGTGTAGTAGATGTTTGGAGACTAGTTGAAGCTCAAAAATTGGAAATTTTGGCTCAACTCCAAAATCTCCTAAGGTCAGCCCCTATTTCTCAAAAATGAAAAAGGGGTGTTAAAATTTGAAAAAAAATAGGAAGAGTAAGAAAGAAGGGTAAGAGTACTCAATACTTACCTTGTTGTCTAATTTCTACTATTTTTTTTCTTCAAGCTTGAGGCCCTTCTTCAAAAATGTTGTCAAGCTCTAATCTTCAAGGTCTTCTAAATGTACCTCCAAACCAAATTCAAACTTAAGTTAAGAAGGTGGAAGAGATGAACAATGTGATATCCAAAAATGGATTGAAGATAAAATTTCTTACCTTGTATGATGATGGTTTGATTTTTTTCTTGTTGATGTAAGGGAAGTTCTTGAATTTTTTCTAAGTGTATAAGAAAGAAGAGGAAGAAGGGTAGAAAAGAGTTGGAGGATTGTTAACAAGAGCGAGAGAGAGGTGTTGGTGAAAATGAACCAAATTTTTGGTCATTTAGGCCATATGGCCGTGTAGTATGAGAGAGAGGGAGAGAAAATTTTGATCAAATTGTGTCTTGTAATTTGTCTCTTGCATGGAGACAAAATGCAAGTCAAAGTATGGGTCAAATTGGAATGTTGAGAGGAATAAGAAGAATGTTGGGAAGAATAGAATAAGTTGGGAAAAATAGTAATAAAGAATTGGTGTATAAGATGATGTGTATAATGTTTGAATTAATGATATAATTATACACAAGATGACTAATATATGGTGTAGGTGTACAAGAGTTGGATGATATTTTTATCCCAAAAATATCCATATTGGCCGTCCACTTCAAGGGCAATTTGGTAATTCCATATTTTGTTTTGTCCCAAATTTGATGATAATAGATGAAATATATCAATCTCCAAAATATTTAGTGATTTCCTTGATCACTTGTAAGTCTCATGATCACTTAATCTAAATCAAAATCTTAATTCTATAAGGTAAAAGTCTCTAAAATAAATAGTCTCTTAAAATTCTAAGGTGACTAATAAATACAAAAATAGTAATGATGATCAACCAAGTGATCATAAATGAGGAATAGAATTAATGAGGATCATGATCACAAGTAATTAAATAAAATGAAATAAAATACAAAATGTATATATTATTAATAATTACCCGTCAAAATGACGCGGTAAAATAGTCGATCAAAAGTATAAACGACAATAAGGATCAGTTAATAGCTTCGGAAAAATTGGGGCTTCACATTCAAGCACAAATATAATTATTATAAAATTGGGTACAAATTATTCTAATTTTTATAAAGTCAAATATTATTAAAAAGTTGAAACAAGAATAAGAAATGAAAAATCACTGTGTATATGAAATTGTAAAAAATAAATAAATAAACTAAACTTATTTAATATGAAATAGTTTGATATTTATGTCAAAACTTAATATTTCTTAACTTACATGTTAATTTAGGTACCAATATAATATTCAAAATACTATTTATGTATCAAATTTATTGTGTTATACTATTTATAATAATAAATTGGAGTGAAATGATCATATATGAATTCTTCCAGGTATAAGGAGGCGGAAGTGAATAGCTAAGTGGGTTTTTAACACTAAAATTGGATTGATAATTATATTTTACAATAAATAATATGATTTTGTAAACGAAATTAAATGAGGTCAATTTTAAGTTTACAGTCCCATCAAACAAATATAGATTAGTTTCATTATATTAAGAATAATTGCAATTTTCATAATCACAAATTTTACAACTAAGTAAATTTTAATATAACCAAAATAGTCAAATTCAATTGCAAAGTACAAACTCTAATACAATAACACATTTTTCTAAAACTCTATGCCATTTAAAAACTATATTAATTTTTAGTTTATTATATAACTTTTAAAAATAGTATTTGCAAAAAGAAATTCAAACATAAAAGTTAATTAGTTTTATACTTAATTATTGATGATTGACACATGAAAATTCTTCTTATTTTTCTTTTTATAAGATGTCTTTAGTTTTATTATTTATTACGTGAAGATACTTTGTGTGCAATTGAATAGAGTTTCAAAACTCATATTTCTACTTATCACTTTTTCATAGTTTTATTAATACCGACTCTCAATGAAAATAATGGATTAATTGTTTTATATTAGGTTAAGATTTATTATTTTTAAGACATTAATGGAAATAGGAGGAAGATTAAGTTTAAGTGTTAATGATAAAATTTTGACTTTGTTACTAGAATTCAAATAATATATGATTTTTCTCATATATTATATTATATATTTTTTTACATTTCTTTAATCAAGAATCGAGATAGAATAAAAGAAGTAAGCACATGAAGTATAAATTTGATTAACCTTTATTTTATTTTATTTTATTTGAATAACAATAACAAATAAAATGATGATATTAAGATGGATTTGGGTATAAAATTTAGTTAATTAATTTTTATTAATGCGATAACTTGCATGTGATTTATTAATCATTAGCTTACGATTTATAAGCTAAATTATTTGTCTGGTTATGTAAAATGCATCCAATGCTAAAAGAATTCGAAAATCATGTAAGAGAAAATACTTTTCTAGCCATAAAAATGAAATAAAATACCGATGAATGTGATTGTAAACTAATATAAAACTTATTTCGTTGTTATACCGATTGTAAAGAATTTGTGGGGAATGAGTTCTTTAAAATGATTATTTAACAATTCACGTCGATCTATAATTAAAGTAAAGCAAAATATATAATACTGTATAATATTTAAATTTAATTATTATTTTTTTCTTTCTAATTACTTTTTAATATTTTAATATTAATCAATAAAATTATTAAATAATATAATTATTTAGTAAAGTCATATTGATCACGCGTCGCCGC
The DNA here is from genome assembly GCA_016081115.2 of Rehmannia glutinosa. Lineage (NCBI taxonomy): Eukaryota > Viridiplantae > Streptophyta > Magnoliopsida > Lamiales > Orobanchaceae > Rehmannia > Rehmannia glutinosa. Next base: position 85,791,601 of record CM071925.1, read on the forward strand.
ACGTGTTTCTTACTAGTACATAAAAAGAATATTTATTAACCTTCATATTTTGAAATGGAAACACAGTACAGAATGTAGCTAATGATAAAGTATAATGCAAAAGCTGAATTTTGTATTTCATTCCAAGAATAATCAATTGTCCTTGTACAACGGTTTGGTACTACATATAATCATCAGAAGAAATCTAAGAATGGCAAGTGTCACTATATAATTTGAGATGAAGGAATATATTCTCTTGGATAAGAATAAACAATTCTATCCATCTATGAATAGTAATTCCCTACAATGCATTCTTGTGAACCTGATTCCCTTGAGGTGAGTTGGCATTGAATAAATCTGAAATGGTGTTCTTTATTTCAGTTATGAGTATGTAAATTAAATACTTAGAATTCGCGCTTTGTTAGATATACTACAGGAAAATCGGTAAATAGCTGTAGAATTTAATGACAGATATAGTCCATAGTTAGATAGCTACAAACTAGCCACGCATTGCTGATTGAAATAGACATAAAATTTAACTGTAAAATGCCACAAATTTGTGATGTATTAGTAACGGAAATTTGTGACGTAAGTCTTTCTTTACTAAAATCTAGGTAAATTCAGCCCCATATTTAAAACACAAATTTTCTATGGATTAATAGAAAATATCCCCAACAAAACTTAAAAAATTAGACAAATATAGTGATGTTACTTGATTCAGCGCTATTAACGATGGAAATATTTCATCGGTAAATTAACCATGAGAAAAATGATACCGTTTTGATTACATACCGACGAATTTTTAATTCCAACACTATTTAAAGAAGATTTTGATATAAATACGCCTCTTCCCCATTTCTTCCATTGCGCACAAAAATATATATAACGGTACATAATACTGTAAGACAATTGATCTCTAATTGTGTTATATCAATTGACTATGTAAAGTCAAAGGATAACATAACAGATCTGCTCATTTAAGGGCTTAACCGAGATCGATTGAGTAATTAAATTGCTAGAGGGAATGAGATTAAAATCCACAATTTAAAGAACGATTAAAGTGGCAACCCAACCTTGGTGACTGTAGATCCCAAGAACTTGGTTCAATGGGAAAACTAAACTTTATAAGTTCAGTTAAGCACTTGTAAATCAGTCAACCCATCCCTAGAAGGCAAAACAAGTGCAATAATCTTGTTGGTTGTGGTAAGATTAAGTCGTAAAGACTTTTAATGATAGTTGACTTGGTCAAAAGAGATCACCTATATAAGTGAGAAGTGAGAGTCACTTCAATGTAACACTTATATATCCAAAGTGTTGTCCATGGTCAAAAAGGACACAACTGAAGAACGGAATATGACAGAGGTCATATTGTGTAAATGTCATTGACTAGGTATACACGAAGGAGGAATAGTTCAAGTCATTGCGCCCACTAGACCGTATATCCAATGATATTTATAAAGGAAGGTTCAAAGTCGCAACTACTTGTCCCGATACAATGTGGTTTCAATTAAACCGAGTATAAGAGTCCGCATTTCCATGTGCATTTGATTTCCACTCATGTGGGGATTGTTGGAAATTGATTTTAAGAGTTTTGGTGATGACCTAACATAGACCAATTTTTTAGTGACTAATTATTTAATTTTGGAGGAATTAATTATTAAAATGTTAATCTACATTTCGAGTAGATAAATGTAGTATATTTAACTTCTCAAAACCATTTTGTGGTGAGTGAGAAATTAAATACACAAAGTAGTCACTTGGAAATGGGATAATGGATGATGGGAAGGTGAAAAGACGCTCATCCCACATAGAAATAAAGAACTAATTTTATTCAATATATCAATAAATGAATGTGCAGGAGTGTGCAAAATGAAATAACTATACACATGTGAGGTGTGGTGGGTAAGGTCATACACGCGTCCGGTGCTGGGGTCGTGGCCGTAGACCGAGCCCGTACCCGTGTCCCGTGTCCACATTGGGCCTAGTTTTGCACAGAAAATATTTGTTTTTTTATTTCTGGAAGAATAAAAATAAATAAGTTGCAGCTTAAAAGCTAAAACTACATCTTTTAAAATGAAATTGCAACTTTTAAGATGATCAAACAAACCCACTATCTTCTTGGTCTGCCCATTACTTGGATGTTACAGCATAGTGGCAATTGAAGAGTGCCCACTACATGGAGTTGTCAGCCCACTATCCCTGGAGTTACTTCCCTGCAGTAAAGAGGCCCCTTACCTGGTTGGAAGTCCTATATATAGGTTGTATTGTAGTTATTCAGAACACACTTTCAATCTCATTTTATCTTCTATATTTGCATAAGTGTATACTCAGTTTTCACATTTCAATTCGATAGGAGCCTTGAAATTTGCAGTGCTGCTATTTTAAGGACGTAGTTGTGGTATCTTAAGGGATAACACGTCTGTTCCATCAGCACTATACGGGACGTGTTTATCTTGTAGACAGAGTTCTACTCGCCTCAGCTATTCTGCAATTCTTTTATACTCTTTGTAATAGTTAGTTCATGTTTTCCTTGTACTCCAGTTTACAGAAATAAACACTTCATTTTCAACAATAGTATTATTATATTTTTTTACCTATGTAAATCTATTTTTTATTAACATCAAAATGATTTTTAATCAGACGAGTCAAAAATTGGAATTTTTTTTACAGAGTTTAACATCCGAACTAGGTTATGAGTATGTAAATACTTAGATTTAATTCGCACTTTGTTAGATATATCACGAGAAGAAAATTTGTAAATAGCTATAGAATTTAATGACATATGCAGTCCATAGTTAGATAGCTACAAACTAGCCACGCATTGCTGATTGAAATAGACATAAAGTTTAATTAGTAAAATGCCACAAATTTGGGATGTTTTAGTAACGGAAATTTGTGACGTAAGTCTTTTTAGTAAAATTCAGCCCCATATTTAAAACACAAATTAGCTATGGATTAATAGAAAATATCCCCAACAAAACTTAAAAAATTAGACAAATATAGTGAAGTTATTTGATTAAGCGCTAATAACGATGGAAATATTTCGTCGGTAAATTAACCATGAGGAAAACGATACCGTTTTAATTACATGCCGAAGAATTTTTAATTCCAATGTTATTTAATGAAGATTTTGTTATAAATACGGCTCTTTCCCATTTCTTCTATTGCACACAAAAAACCCTTCTTTCATATATAGCTCTTATCTCGCCGCCGCTTTTGCATCCACCACCACGAACAAGGATAGTTCCGCCGCACACCTGCAAACACGGTCAGTTTACCATTTGCCCGCAATCAGGGGCGTAGCCAGCCGACTTGGTTACCTCTAGCCCAAAATGTTTCCCCGTAGCCCAACTATATTTTCGCCTTAAGAGAAAAATATAATTTTTTTTAATTTTTTATCTATAGAAAAAACAAGATAAAAAAAATTTGGGGTGCGCCGGGGGCCAGGGAGGCCCCTCGCTGGATCTGCCCCTGCCCGCAATAATTATTCAATTTGTTTGAAGTTGTAACTACAAATGTTTTGTGATTGGTGATGGGAAGAGGTCTCCAAAGCCCTCTCCAATCAATCAACTTAATTAATTTTGTTTTGCACTTTGTCTTCTAATCTAGAATTTAGTAAATCTTATATATTGAGTTTGTTTTATATCTACTATAATGAGATCAATGATGTACATAAGGGTTAAGTTTCCAGCCGTTTTTGTGCTAAATCAAATTGATTAAATGTTGTAATGCGTTTAGGGTGGATTATTTATTATATGCAGTAGTTTTCCTGAAAAATATATATGCATAAATGGCTAAAATTAAACATGTTAACCGTTTTGTATATAAGAAAACAGTTTAAGGAAACATTGTCCAGAGCTTGATGTATAAATTAAAAATCTCACGTTTTTGAGTGTTGATAGGTGGTGGGCATAATAAATCATTGTCGTGGAAGGTATCACCCAACTTTGTTTAAAGAAACTAACACGATACTATATATTATTTAGGACAATACTATTTATCCGTTATTTTTTGTTACATTGTATCATGATAGCTTTAATTTCTAATTTGGATTTTTTTATTATTATAGACTTTAAAAAAACAATGTACATTATATAATCTCTTTCTTGTGTTTTTGGATGTAGTTAGTGATGGACCAGAATAGGAATATGTCAGCGAACAGGCGAAGACAATTGGAAAGTTTCTTGTTCCAGTGTATCGCCGGAGTGGCGAGCGTAGAAGATTTAGATCCGCGCGACGCAATGGATTATTATTGGGTTATCAACCAACACATCAATGAGGTTCGTTCTAGGATGGAGGCCATGAGGAGAAATGGTCAACATCATCAGGTTATGGTGGCTCCTCGTCCATTGGTGGTGGTTGTGGTGGTGAAACTGCATCTCATGATAAGTGGACAGGACATGGTTATTTTACTTATCTTTCGGTTATTTGTGTGATTTAGTTTCCGTACTATATCAATTAACAAACCTGCAGTTAAAACAAATTATTATCGTTCTATTATTTGTGTGATTTAGTTTTTGTTTATTTGTTTTATATGCAATAGTTCTTTAATTTATGTTAATTGTAAATCATTTATTGTTTCTTATTTATATTTTTCTTGGCTTTTTTTGAGGTAATGTTTTTCGGTTCTTGCAAAATTGTTGTTTACAATCAACAATCTACTAGATATATATGTCTTCTTCTTATTATGAGTGAATTGAACTATTGGTCTCATATATATGATATGGGGTGACGCTTAATTTTAATCACATAATTGACACTTACGATCCCAAAACTATTTTTGGGCATATATAGTATCATAAGAAATAAACTTACAATTTTGGCCCCGCATCCATTAGAAATTAACAGAGAAACTCATGTTCAAATTATGTACAAGAGTTAAGTTCACTTTTTATTGCAAAATTGGTCCCATAATAAAAAAAAATTCAGTTTTTATTCATTTTTTTCTTAATCAGTATTTTACAAAATAAGTTAAAAATAACTTAAAAAATTTAACTTATAAAATACTTTATAAATTTAAAATTAATTTTAAAACAATTTTTTAAAAAATATATGAATAATTTTAAAATAAGTATAAAATAAATTTACTATTTTATACTTATTGAAAAATAATTCCTATATTCTAAAGTTATGTATATCTACTTTTTGCAATGTTTTATTTTTATTTTAAAATTATTCTTATATTTTAAAGTTATGTGAAGCAAAAGAAAATTTAATTTATTTATTTATTATATAATTATTCTTATATTTTAGAGTAATATAAATCTACATATATTTTTATATTTATTTTAAATCAATTCTTATATTTTAGAGCTATCTAAAACTCTTTTTTTATTATTTTATACTAGTTTTAAATATTATATAAATCTTATTGTTTGGTACGCTCACCTAGTTGTTTGGTATAGTGTACTTCGAACGATGAATTTCGCTTAAAATCTTATTTTTTTCAATTCCTCATTGTTTGGTACGCCCACCTAGTTCTTAAACCTCAAGATTTTGTCTTCTTCTATGGAGAATTCAGGTGATCTCCGTTAAACCTTGTTTATAAGCTTTTTGATTTTGGGTCTTCTTCTTGTGTCGCTTTAATCTCACTCAGCAACTTATGTCTCACAGGGATATTAGCGCAAAATTTTTGAGTGTTTGTTCTCATCGGATTGTTAGAATTAATAGAATTAATTCATACTCAGAATCATCACGTGAATTATCAAGAAACAAATCGAAAACTGAATGTAAATCAGAAGCGTACCTTAAATCCATTGATATAAATAGATACCTCAGATCCGTACAGACGCGTGTGAATCTTTATTCGGGTTAGCGTCTTCAACAGCCAAATCCTTTAGGTACTCCATTGGTATCTCTCTAAGATGGGGAAGAGGAGAAGAGTGACGATTGATTTGACTTGGGGACCATAACCCTAATTAGAGTTCTTTATATAATAGGTTAATTGGAAGCCCATCAATCTTAATTAACTAGTATTGGGTCTCTGCACATTGCAAAACCCATACCCAATAGATATCTCTAGAGCCCTATTAAATTAGACCACTTAATTGGCTCTATTAAATTAGATAGCCCATAATATAATTGTAATTACATATGTAAGTCCACACGGGAAATCAATAAAAATCCCAACACGGATCCCATATACTCAACTCTTCTAGGGATTTCCATTCCCTAATCACTAGTCTAGCGATGCTAGCTTTCTACTTAAGGCATCCGCCATTACATTTGCCTTCCCAGGGTGGTACTGGATAACAAAGTGATAGTCTTCAATTGACTCCATCCACCTTCTCTGTCTCAAATTGAGATCCTTTTGGGAGAACAATTATATCAAACCCTTATGATCCGTGAAAATGGTGAACATTGCTTTGTATAAGTAGTGTCGCCACTCTTCAATGCAAACACTATTGTCGCTAATTCTAGATCGTGCGTCGGGTAGTGGCCTCGCACGGTTTGAGCTTCCGTGAGGCATAAACAATTACTTCCTCCTCGTATAAGTATTGTTCCCATTCATTCTCTTGACGCATCACTATAACGACAAACCCTTTCTATTCCGCTCGGGAGGCCAAGGCGGGAGCGGTCGTGAGTCGTTCTTTAGTTCCGAAAACTAGTGTCATACTCGCCATTCCTTCGAACTTGAATCGCTTTCGAGTCAATCGTTCGAGAGTTGTCCATCAATTTTGGAGAAATCCTTGACAAATCCTCGATGATATCACAATCCCAAAACTTCGATCTTGGTCACTGTCTTTGGTCGTTTCTCCTCAACGGTTTACACTTTTGATGGGTCTACCGCGATCCCATCACGGACATTATATGTCCCTTAAAATGTGACTTCCTTAAGATATAATTTGCACTTGCTAAACTTGGCTATAACTTGTGTTCTCGTAATGCTTCCAATCGCGATTCTCAAATGACGTGAGTACACATTTAAGTCATTATTGAAAATCACTACGAATTAATCTCAAGAAGGTCGGGAGACTCGCACATCGTGCCTATGAATGTTGTGGGGCATTCGTCAATCCGAATGGCATCACTACAAACTCGTAGTGACCATACCTAGTTTGGAAGAGTGTGTTAGGTATGTGTCCTCTTTTAATCTTCTCTCGATAGTATCCTTGTTGTAAATCGAATTTTGAGTACACCATGGCTCCCTAGTGAGTTGGTCGAATAGTTCATTGGTCCTCAGGAAGGAAACTTATTTTTTATGGTCACGTTGTTAAGACCACGATAGTGTATACACGATCTCAGTGTCCAATCCTTATAATTAATCCATACTTAATGATCGAAATTAAGTCAGGGAGTGACCATGATCACCGGACTTGCTAACCGATTGTATCAAATTTTTCGAATGAGCAAAATAGTAACTCGAAGAGAAATTTTGAAGTGAAGATTTAAGTGAAACGTAAAAATAAAGTGAAATTTGAAGTGAAGTGTATATGAAGTGAAACGTGAAGTGAAGTGAAATTTGAAGTGAAATATAAAATGAAGTGAAATTTAAAGTGAAATGTTAAGTGAAATGATAAGTGGAAGTGAAATTGAGAATGAAAGTGAAAAGTAGAGTGAAAATTTAAAGTGGGATACTGCATACGACCTATCCAAGCGAAGTGGGATATTGGCTACGACCTTATCCAAATTAAGTGGGATATCGGCTATGACCCTATCCAAGCGAAGTGGGATATTGGCTACGACCTTATCCAAATTAAGTGGGATATCAAGCTCTGACTTATCCAAGCGAAATGGGATATTGGCTACAAAATTGGTTCCATAAATTTAAAAAGTCATTTTTATTAATTTTTGTTTATTAATCAGTAGTTTACAAAATAAATTAAAAATACCATAAGAATCTAAATTTATAAATTGTTTATACATATATATATGTATATATATATATATATATATATTAAAACTACTCTATATTTTAGAGTTATGTATTTCCATTTTTTTATGTTTTTTTTTTAAAATCATTCTTATATTTAAGAATTATGTATATCTACTTTTTTCTATTTTATACTTATATTAATATATTATTATACTTTATGCTTATGTAAATATTCAACTCTGCAATTAACCGCAGCTCCTAGGAATTGTGAGTAAATTGCACTAATTGTTGTCTCATGAGATATGGGGTAGCATGGTTTTAGTCCTATAATTGAAATTAATTATAGTCCCAAAAATCGTTTTCTCGGGCATAATCAGTCCTATAATAAACAAACTTGCAATTTTGGTCCCGTCCCACGCCCATTAAAAACAAATAACAAAGAAACTCACGTGCAAATCATGTGCACTCTGAGTTCATTTTTTATTGCAAAATTAGTCGCCTAATTTTAAAAAGTTGTTTTTATTCAGTTTTTCTTTGTTGATCAATATTTTACAAGAAAGAAATAAACATAACATACAAATCTATCTTTATAAATTTTAAATATCTTTTAATTTGGGAATAATTGTAAAACAAGTGTAAAATAGTTTTTATTCTTATTTTTAAAATTATTCTTATATTTCAGAGTTATGAAATTTATTTTTTATATTTATTTTAAAATTAATTTTTTATTTAAATCTAAGTATATCATTTTTTTAATTTTAAATTAATTCTTATATTTTAGAGTTATATAAACTATTTGTTTTCTTTTTGCTATTTTATGCTTATTTTGAAATTAATACTATTATTATATTTTACACTTATGCAAATCTATGTTTTGTTAATATCAAAAATGATTTTTAATAAGACGAGTAAAACTTTTACAATCATAGTTATACTAGTAATTCCACCCGAGCGTTGCACGCATATCAGTATTTTAGTATTTTTACTTTGTAAGAAAACTATTTATTGACAATGAGTTGGTATTTATAACTTTATTTTAATAATAATATTCATATAAACTAAATAAAACTAAGTATTTGTATATCAAATTTATATTTTTAATAAACTTAAATGTCAAATTCAGTTCGTTTATATTTATCTCTCTATATATGATATTTCTATATTGGTATTATATTTGTCACTCTCTTTCTCACACGCGCTTTACCTCTATACAAAAAACATCCATATGAGACATATATTTTCATATTGAACTTGAATTGATGAAAAAAATAATACTTGACATTATTAATAAATAAAAATCTTCACAACATTAATTAATCTATTAACTCTTCATAAATAATGTCAATGAAGAAATGTAATTTACATATTATGAAAAGGTTCCTTATATACAACAATATATAAAATTAATATTTTATCACCAACTGATTCAGAATGAATGGCTCTAGAATTAAGTTCGGAGTCCTGTGACAAAATAATAAAAATAAAATATAGCCATTTGAATATAAAAGTCCATCACATTTTATCAAAGAGAATGTTGGGAGAGGTTCAAATGCGAAAATGTCAAGTTAACGCATGATGGTGCAAATTCAAGAAATTGAGCAAAATAAATTAGAGTTTGTAGTCTCTGATAAAGCATGTGAGCTCAACGATCCTTTTATAGTTAACACGCGGACTGGTATTTCACCCTTTGTGTTTCAATACATGTAAGTTCATTCAAAAGATTAGAGAACTTGTTTTCCATAGACCAAAAGAATTATTTTGTTAGTAATCATAATGAAAAAAATTGTTGCTCTCAAGATTTTCCATCTTTTGCTACTTTCATACACGCATTCGTCCATTTTCTTAGTATTTTATTGAAATATACCTAACTATCAATAAAAGTTGACTCAAGTTAATGAACAATTCATACCTGACTATCAATAAAAATTGACTCAAATCGTGATGTGAATTCTAAATCCATAATCAACTTTACGATTATAAAAAGCTTGTCTATAAGCTGTTAATTGGATCTCTTTTACTCTACACTTTGAATAGGACTTTCTTGTCTACCGAATCCTTAATCTCGGTTGAACATATTGAGGATGGTGTCCGATTAATATTGATTGATAAGAACTTAGTTGATATTAAGATACAAATTATAACATAATTAAGTCAAAAATTAAAATTAAAAATTGGTAACCAATAACAAAACTCACTAACTCAATTAGCATATATTTACTCTAAATCCTCAAAACCGATATCCAATAACCCTCTTTCCTTCGGCGATCTTGTGGGGTGGTTGAAAGTAGAGTCAAAAGACGGGGCGGCCAGCCCGGCCCGAGCTCACCGGGCTTTAAAAACCGGGCGATTTTGAGGCCCGACTTTTTTGGGCCTATAAAAATAGAGCCCAACCCATTAGAAAATTGGTGAGTTAGAGGCCGGCCCGTCGGGCCTGGGTAGGAATTGTGACTTTAGTTGAAAGGCCTACACTTTTCCTATGACATATGTAGTAAAAATATATTTTAAGATGTATTGACAAAAAAAAGGCTAAACTAATCAATTTCTGGAGTTCTTGTTCTACAAATTCAACTATAGTTATTATCATTATTATAAATACTATTTACAATAAAAACAATTTAACAATACACATACCTATAAGATAAGTATGCATTTCATGAAGAAAATTCAAAATCTCGTCAAAAGATTTGAAATCATATAAATCATACAGAAATAAATAATCTGAATATTTCTCTACTATTGTACGTCCAAAGAAACTGAACTTGAAATTAGAGGAACTTGTCTTGAATTTGTTGGTATCTTTGGATACCATAAAACTCTCTTTCAGCTTTGGCTTGTTCTTTTCAATATAAAACTTAGGGACGGTACCATGTATAGTATCACCCTGGTGAAAACATTCGAAACATATAATAATAAGTTAATTCCATATTGAAATATAATATAGGATTATATTTTTGTTCCCAGACTTATTTAATAAAATATGTCAAACTTACATTACGATCTTTAAAAACGCAGTCAAAACTAAAAATTTCATCTCTTCTTCTGATAAAAAGCACATCGTAAGCCCTTATCAAACGAAGTTTAAGTGCCCAAAGTGATTTTGAAGGATTTACATACTTGACCATATTAAATATCAGTGCCATTCCTGGACCTGAAAGGAGCAATAAAAAAGTATAAATCGCTTACTTTAAATCTATATATAAAACCAAAAAATATAACATTGCTAAAAAAACTTCTTGTGTTTAATTCTCTTACAATGAAGTTTTGTTATTCAACGAAACACGAGAATATTTCTTTAGATATGACCGACTTTTAAACTTTGTGGTTTATCAATGAACAATCAAAATATATAGATGATTTCGTGTAGTAAGATATTTATTACCATATCGAATTATGTAAGTATTTCAATCATATATTTTTTGTATAAGATTCGTATCTAAACGTGAAATAGAACTTTTGGTAACAAATATATTTCGATATATAATTGGTGATAAAAACCTCAAAAGATTTGATTAAGTTAAACATAGAATAGAAATTGTTTCTACGCTCACGGTCATTTTACAAAAGTTGAATTCTAAAGATAGTACTTCAATCGTGAATTCAAATATCTTTAGTTTAGATGACAAACACAATAAAGTGAAATAAGGAATAACTCTCATTTTAACATGTCAAAGTATTTAGTGAGATTCAATATTTTATTTTCCTTTTAGGTTTTTAATTTGTCGATTAAAAATATTTTATTAGATCTTATTCATGTTTTCCTTTTAAGACAATAAACTCATAGATTAATAAGATTTTAAATCTTGAGGTAAGATTTTATCAATTTTTTCCTAAATATACAATATAAGAATGTAATGAGAAAATAATAAAAAATATAGTGTATATAAAAAATATACAATATAAGAAATAAAATCAATATCGAGGAATAATAAAATAACAAACAAATCATACAAAAAACAACTTAAAAAAAATACAACTAAACTATGAAGAATAATCAAAAAGAAGCTCACCAAATTTTGTCCGTACAAATCTACAATATAGTGTATATAAAAACTCTTCCTTATTGCATAAAGATTTGAGTTCAATTGTCGGTGTTGGCGGGACACTTGATGAAAGTGGAAATAGGGGAACATGAAGATGAAGCCATATTTGGTGTTTAGACTTTGAATTTAGTATCAACAATATGAAAGAACAATATGAAAGTGTTTCTCCAATATAATTTATGTAGCATAAATATAAGAGGATTTAACATAAATAATAAGCTAAATAATATATATAATTTGCATGAAAGATATGTTTCTCCATTGAAACAAATAAAATTACATATAGAAACAATATCAATATGGCGTGAAAGATATGTTTCTCAATTGAAACTAATAAAATAATAAGCTAAATATAATTTAATTTCTCGAAGTTGGCCGAAACAATAAAATTGAAGAAGATACAAAAGAATTGGCATTTGTTTTTTTATCAACAGTAATGGTGAAATACCATTTATAAATTTTAAAATTTATATATAGATGGAATTGATACTATTTAATATTTTCCTAATGTATATAATTCAACGAATTTTTTATAATACATTCCTAATATAAGAATTTATAATAATTACCATTTATAATTTATAATAATTACCATTTATAATTTATAATAATTATCATTTATAATTTGTACAATGTTTCCTAATATAGATGTCAAAAAAGAGCGGGAAAATGCAATTTCCGGACTTCTGCTATTATATATATAGATAGTTACATCCATAGTTATATAGTTACAAACTAACCACATTGTTGACTGAAACATACATATATAAAAACCTTAAGGGATAATTACAAAAATACCCTTGAGGTTTGGGTTAATTAAAAATATCCAAACATGTTTCAAAATTACATAAAACTCCTTCAGGTTTCTTTTTGTCTTAAATTTAAGAGGGGTCGCTGTAATATTTTTATAAATGCCAAGGGTTTTTTTTGAAATATTGTCGAAAATCACAGGAAAAAATGTAAGACGGAATCAAACCTCAAGGGGTTTATTGTAATTTTCAAAGAATTCTGGGTTTTTTTATAATTAGCCCAAACCTTAGGGGTGTTTTTGAAATTATCCCAAAACTTAATTAGTAAATAGCCACAAATCAGTGGTGGATTAACAACGGCAATTTGTGTCATAAGTCTTCCTTAACTAAAACGTAGGTAGATTTATCCCCATATCTAATGCAGAAATTAGCAACAGATTGATGGAAACATCTGAAACTAAACTTAAAGAATTAGACAAATATAGCAACGATACTTGATTCAGTCACTAATAACGATACTTCTATAACTCTTCTCCCGCCGCCGCTTTCGCATCCACGGCCATCGACAAGGACAGTTTCGCCACAGACTTGCACACGGTCAATTCACCGTTGGCCCACAATAATGACTCAATCTTTTTGAGCTTGTAATTATAAAATTTTGTGATTGGTGATGGGAAGGAGCATCCAAAATCCTCTGTAACCAATCAGCTTAATTAATTTTAATTTATTTTGCACTTTGTGTCTTTGTTTTCTGTATATCTAGAATGTAGTAAATCTTGTAGATTGAGTTTGTTTATATTCATATGAGTATATGACGTTAATGATGCACATAAGGGTTAAGTTTCTAGTTGTTTAATTTTTTGTGCTAAATCAAGTTGATTATGTGTAGAAGTTCGTTTATGGTGATTCATTAATGATAGTAAATCCAATGGTTAGTTGTGGTGTTGGAATTTTGTTGGAATTTTAAATTCCAACATGAATTCCAACATTTTATACCAACGGTTTTGTTTCCGTTGGAATTTCCGTTGGAATTTTCCAACGGTATAATATAGCATTGGAATTTTCGTTGGAATTTTAAAAATTCCAACATTTTTCTATTTCGTTGTATTTTGTTATTTTTTGTTATCTTGTACCATGATAGCTTTAATTTCTAATTTAATTTTTTATTATAGACTTTAAAAGAGGCAAAATTGCAAAATTAATCATGCAACTTTTATCCGGTCGCACAAACGTCCTATAATTATCACGATTCTTAATTTAGTCCTGTAACTTTGGGAAAATATTGTCAATTTTAGTCCTTTTTTTGCCGGAAAATTGAATCTCACTTGTACAAAGACGTGTCAAATTTTCATGCCACCCTTGCTTACGTGATGATGATATGACTTTTAAAAAAATCCATGTCATTAAAAAAAAAGACCGGTCAACTTTTTTCGGAGGGAAATGATGTGGCAAAATGACAAATACTCCTTTTGGGAGGGAAATGAGGTGGCTAAAAGAACAAGTAACCTAAAATCATATTTCCCAATCTTCATATCATACTCACACGACATGTCAAGATCCCTAGTTCTCCAAAAATTTAATCTCTCACCCAAATGTCCGAATTTTCTCACACAATCGCCTCAATTGATTGCTATTGCGGTCGAAGAGTAGTCATTCGAACCTCATGGGCGAATGAGAACCCAGGAAGGAGATTTCTTTCTTGCCTCAATTATAAAGTAAAAAGGGTGCTGGTCGAATTTGTTCATGAAATATGCTTTTTTCCCAATCTTTTTCCTAATTTTTTGTTGTAATTAATTTGTTCATGAAATATGTTCACAGTCATTGGTTTTATGAAATTTTATGATGGAGGTTGTGGATGATTTCACTGGCAAGATTTCCACTATGTGATCAAGCAAGGACTATAATTCCAGGTTTACTACGAAAGATTAATCTATTTGGATGACGAAAACAAGCAACTAATTGAGAACAAACAAAATTTGGAAGAAATGGAAAAAAACATTTTGACTAGGTCACGAGCTTGACCTCTCCTCGCGCCATCCCCTATGGCGGCATTCGACGGAGGACTTGACGCCCGCACTTTTTCCCGAACTTAATCCCAATCCAATTCTTAATCCGTTTCAGATCTTTCTTTCTAGAATTTGGATTCACAATTTCAACCGTGTTCTTCGATGCAATCTCTCCGGCCATGGTGACATCATCTGATGCAAGGGTTCCTTCAACTGGCCAAGATTCGACAATTAGGATTTTGAAAAATAACACAGTTAGGGTTTTGACAAATTTTTCTACGGGGTTGCAGTCTTCTTCTTCCATGCATGCTCCGCACCACTCCGAAGCATGTGCACCCACTGCCCCGCACGTGCATATTAATTCTGCAGATTTTCAAGGAGTCTCCCCGGGTTCGGTTTCTCCTCCAGTTATGCCGGTTCTCTCATTGGAAAATTGAGCTATACAACAGTCGACTTTGAGTCGTGCTGGGACTGCTAATTGTTCTATAGGTATCTCCATCCCCACTACTGTTACACCAATGTCCCCTCCGACAAAGGCTAAAAATCCTTCTTTCGCGTCTGTGGTTAATGGTTCTCTGTCTCGATTCATAAAAACTTGTATCAACAACATATTCAAGAATTTTCTTTTTTGCTTATTGGTCGTATTATACTTGATAAAGGTAGCAAACCTTGGTCTTTGATCCCCTTACAAACACGTCTTTCTGAATTATGATCCATTAAGCACCACTAGAAGTTAATTCCATTGGGGATGGGGCATTTTTGTATTAAATTTTCTAATTCTTTGGATTGTGCTCGGCTACGTCACGTTCTTATTAGTATATTAATCTGGGATCTATTAGATTAACCCCATGGGTGCCCGATTTTAATCCATATAATGTTAATACTTCCATTGTGCGTGTTTGGGTACGTATTTTTGAGTTGAGCATAGAGTAATGGTACCCTTCTATTATCATGGGAATTGCTAAAGCTGTTGGAACCCCAGTACAAATTGATGAAAAATCATTGAACGATTCCCTTGGGCATTTTGTACGGGTTCTCGTGGATATTGATCTTACTAAGCTACTCCAGGATTATATTTATGGTGGAACGAGTGGGCCATTGTTCTTTCATTTCTCTAAATTATGAGAAATTGCCTGAATTCTATTCAAATTGTTGTATTACGGGACACAATACTGTTTCATGTCGTCATCTTGTGCCTCCTATTACTCCTAGGGAACGGGTTGATGTGTCTCTTGCTAATCTTAGAGAGCATACTAGACGTAACACTTCCACTAGGCGTGGTAGGTCATGGGTTCGTAAAGTTTATCGTCCGGTTCACACCTCTATGGATAAGTGTTCGCCAAAAATATTTTGGTTCATACAACTGCAAGTGTACAATGCATGTAGTTTATAGGACAATCGCAAGCAAGGTCGCATTCCTCAAGGATTGAATCTCAAAACACTTAAGCTATAATAACATCGTATTCCAATTTCATTGAAGCGATCGAAAATCAAGTAATTTTATCTAACTAAATATCAAAAATAAAGAAAAATAAATAAAATAAATTTGTGAACCCCACAAGTATTTTCAAACATCTTTAGGAGCAACCTTAGGCACATAATCTCGACATGTTTCTTCAATATTAAATGCGAATAAAGTTTTAAAACCCAATTCATGCAATTCTATGGGTTCAATTCCTAAATTCATTTACTCCCATGTCCAGATGGTGCATAAACAGTTGATTAATAACAATTGTAGTCCTCCCGGATCGTTACAATTCTTATCAATTCTAAAAAGATTTGTGAATTGAATGACTCCCCACAAACACGTCTGTCACACATGTTTCATGTCTGAATTCGATTTTCGTCTTACTAGAACTCACCTCCCGGATTGTGGACTAGAAGTATGATATGAAAATTATTAATCAGATAAAAAGCAATTTAAAATAAGCACTCGAATTCATAAAATAGAAAGCATGAATTAATTAAGAAAACAAGTAATCATATTTAATAAAAATTCACAGTTTCGATTATGCTCCTAAGATCCGAAAAATATGTCAAACATTGATTACAAACTCATAAACAAATTCGAATAAAAATTTAGACATCATATAAGCACAGACAAGAGTTCTTAGACATTGAAAAAAAAACCCGTCTTGTCGAATGGATTCCTCTTCCAAGCCCTCGAAAGCTCTTGTGCTCCCTAGATCGAAAGCCTTGTGGTGTTCTTGGCGACCTAGCCTTTTGCTCTCAGAAGCTCTTTGATTCCTTCGTTTCCATGTTATTTGATGTGTTTTTGTTGTATCGATTGATGTTTTTTTGTGCAAGCCTTGGTCCCCTTTATATAGCTGCTTGGAGAGGTCACTTGTAGAGTTTGAACGGGATAAGAACTCGAAAAATGCATTTGGCAACGCCCCACACGGCCGTATGGTTTTTTGACCTTTTCCATACGCCTGTGTGGGCTTCACACGGTCTGGCCATGCGGGTGTGGTTTCGTCCCCTGTTTTCTTCCCTTTTTCACAAGGTTGTGTCACTTTCACACCGGCATTTTCACACGGTCCAGCCGTGTGACTTGTTTTTGTCCATGTTATTTTCCAAATGTGCTCCTTGGGTCTTCATGAAAGTTGCAGTCCTTTCTCTTAGTTTTCTATAGGCACTTGAATCATCTCAATAGCAATTCTTTAGAGAAAGTTATGATCAAAATACTAAACCCTACCAGTGTCAGAAACTATTAGCGCATTTGGATGTTTTTGAAGGAAATTTCCTTTTGTTCGATCATCCGTGATCTCTCCTTCACATATTTGCTCGTAGCTTAGCTCTTGACTATACTTTGGAACGTGATATCTCTTTTTATCCAATTTAGCTCCATTTCCTGTAACAAGTTACAAGAATATACAGTATCACGCACAACAAAGGAAACCAACCAAAACACGTTAAATATGCATGCAAATATATCAAATATATATCATTTTAAGCCCTCAAATGCACGTATATTTTACACTCATCAATAAGGGTAAGGTCGTTGTTAACTGAGCAGAAGAAATGATCTCTACATTATATATTGGTTCACCCTCTCGGGCTACTGCTAATAAATGGTGGGCAGACTATGCAAGAAGACCAGTACCATAGTGCTGATGAGCAACCTCCTACCGAGAAATCATTTGCTTTAGTCCAACCGCCAGTAGCTCAGATGGAAAATGACGAATTTATGGTCGTCGACAAAAAATAAGCTATAAATGGTAAAAACATCAGTCCTTCACGCCCTCAACAAAATCTCCACTCTCAATCCATTTGATGCTCTACAGGAAACAAATTGTAGTCAGGGTCTCATTTTGATCACTCAGTAATGACGCAAGATAATTCGCTAGCTAATATGGTTTATTCCAATATTGTTAAATCGAGGTCGAATCTAACAGATGAAATGACTTTGATTTCCAATCATGATTTAACATCTCCAACATCAAATTATCCTCTTAATTTTGATTTTCAAGTTGACGCAGACAAATCGGAAGCTTTAAAGACCAATCTAGGCGACTCCTCAACTACTCCGCTTGTCATTCACTCATGTGCTTCCTCAAAAGCTATGAAGGCTATGGAAATTATGGGTCAAGGATCCTGGGATGACATTCCATAGGCTACATCAAACCATCAAGACGATACTCGAGCACATGCAGAAAAAACAAATGACAATGTCCCTCGAAAATTCTTTAAAAATAGACGCACTTCTTTTAAATTGTGTTTTTAAGTTATTTTTGTTATTTCATTTTTCTGAAGTTTTGCATTGTTTTTCATTTGCTACTTAATCGGCTTGTGATCAGGACCTTTTACTTTCTTTTTATACATTTATATTTATTTAAAAAAAATTGGAAAAAATGAACAAAAAACTGATTGAAAGAAACAAAATTTTGGCTGAAAGGAACATAAATCTGGTTCAAGAGAAGAAAAAGATGAGGTTGATGCCGATGATTATTCCACTTGGGTTTAGCTTGTTGTGGATGATTTTGTCTAAAATAAATTCTGGTTCTAATAGTGTAGGTTTAGAGATGATTGGTTAATGTTTTGTAATGGTTATGTTTAAAACATCAATGTGCAATTTAATGTATTGTAATGGTTATGTTTAAAACCTGATTGTAATGGTTATGAGTTGTAATGGTTAATGTTTTGTAATGGTTATGTTTAGAACATCAATGTGCAATTTAATGTGTTGTAATTATAAAACAGCCCTATGTCTCCATAAAAAAAGTGATCCAGAATTACATAGTTAATCAATACTCTAAAAACATTCAAATTGACAGTACTTAATCAATACTCTCAAAGCTTTATAAAACTTGAGTTTTTCACAAATATCACAAAATTGACAGCCCAAAATAGGCTCACAAATATGTCTCCAGTTGTTCACAAATATCATATTACAAAACATCAGATGGCCTTTGTTCATTGGCTTGCTAGAACAAAGACATATTACACGATTTACTCAATATTTCCAGATTTTCTTCTTACCATTTTCTTTGTTCATTGCCTTGCTAGACTAGCTTGGTTGAGAAAGATGGCCTTTGTTTGGCCTGGCTTCACGCACTGATCTTGACATTTGGAGTTGTTGCCATGGAGTAAGTCCTTGTGTTTTTGTTGTTTCTCATGGGGTTTTCTGTCACTGCAACTTAACTTGTAGCATCAAACATTGTTGGTTCCATAGACATAATTGGGGGCAAAAGCTGCCGTTTAGAGACATGTATAGAGTAAAAATTTGTTAAGTAGCTAGAAAGTGAAATAAACCAGCTTTAGAGAAGAATAATACCTTAGCATTGCCACCACCTCTAGGTGTTTTTGCACTATTCCTGCCTGGTTTAGAATTGGCAGCATTTTCTCTCTTTCTTTTCAAGCGTGGTTACAAGACAATACAATTAGACAACATTCCAAAATAAAACAACATTTTAAAATTTGAAAGAGTGCATGACTTACTATTGCCAGTCTTGCCCTTTCTAATCCACATGGCTCGATTGTAATTTGGCTTTCAACTTCACTTGAGTTCCCAGTTAATGATTCTTATGCGTTGCATATGTCCGGTGTACCCATGGACTCGCAACAAATAGTTCTTTGTTGCCTCTTGCCTAACAACTGTATTTCCTTGTTTATTTTTGTGCTTAATCAACACTTCACTTGGCTCCCTTCTTCTTGCCATGCATGGTCTGCCTATACCCCTCCCAAAGCTGGGAGGTAAATGTGGAACAAAAAGGGTTTGACTCCATAGTTGTTCACCATTAATTCCCATTATGGCATGCTTATACACTTCCTTGTATAGATCAACACTGTAACACATGTCAACATAGTCTAGTGGATCACCTCTTTGTTCAATTATTGCCTTACATGCATGTTTACAACATGTGATTTGATAATGCATATCATCACTCTTCATAGGTAAATAGTTAGTGACCTTTGACAAAAGCTTATGTAGAACTTGCCTAATTCTGGGACATATTTTATCTTTCCATTTGGCCTCTGCCTTATCTTTATTAATTTGTAACCTTATCATCAAATATTACCTTATCCAGTCCACACATGTTAAGATTCCCTTTTCTATTGCCTCAAGGATGTTGTTGTTGAATGTTTCATAGACATTTCTCAACAACAAATCACATTTTTCTAGCTCATTAAAATGAGCTCTAGACCAGTGACAAGGGGGTTTATGATTGAACCAATTATATGCATCTTCATTCACTCTTTCATTTGATCCATCCTATGATTAACTCCGCTATTGTTGTAGCTTGCCGCCCCTCCACAAGGCTTGCTTATAAGCTAAACCTCTATACCCATCATTTTTGAAATTATTATGCAAATTTCTCACACAAAATATGTGAGATGAACCTGGGTAAACCATATCGAATGCTTGCACCAAACCCTTTTGTTTGTCAGAAATGAATGTGAATTTGTTATCTTTTGTTTGTCAGAAATGAATGTGAATTTGCTATGTTCAACAATATTTAAATCACTTTTCAGAACAGTTCGAAACCACTCCCAAGTGTCCATCCTTTCAGAACATACAATTGCATATGCAATGGGGTAGAGGTTATTGTTGGGATCTACCCCAACTGCAGTTAGAAGACCACCCCCCATGTAGCCCTTTTAAGTGGCATCCATCATCCCCAATGATTGGCCTACAACCAGACTTAAATCCTTCTTTTAATGCCCTAAAACAGACATAAAATTTGGAAAATCTCCAATCCCCCTCTTGCTCCTCCGTAGCTAAAATGATAGTTGAGCCAGGATTTGTCTTCCTAAGCTCTTCTGCATAATCCCATAACTTTGTATACTGAGCATCAGGATTACCCTCAATTAAAGACATTACCTTTCTTTTAGCTCTATATGCCTGTGCCCTAGATACATTGCATTTTAGCTCCTTAATAACAGATAATGTTCCTGTCAATTTTTTCTGGGAAAATGGTGCTTGGGACACTGATACACTTAATAAGGTTGTTGGCCCTGAGTGGACAACCAAGTATGCCAGATTTCCATTTCTAGCAATAAGACTGATAGAATGATTTGGAAACCTACAAGTAATGGCAAATTCATCATGGCCTCTTCTTATTCTCTTGTTCACACCACTAACCCCACTTCGTTCCCTTATAATATTCTATGGAACAACATTCTCACCCCATCCTTATCAATATTCATGTGGAGACTGGTTCAACACATACTCCCTATTAACTGCAAAGTCTAACAAAGAGGTACTTCTCTTGCCTCTAATGTAAATGATGTCATGGCTCGCACCTATTAATCAATCCTCTCCCATCCCCCAAGTGAAACATTTTCTCATTTATTTCTTCGTAATGATCGGGTTTCAAAAGTGTGGAGTCATTTTTCTTTGAATGGATGAGATGTCGGTTACCATACACGAGCACATAAACACCGTTATTTCTAGTTGGTTTAACTTGACACCTTCAAAGACACACCACTCATCTCACTAAACTCCTCCTTGTATCATTCTTTGGGCTATTTGGACTGAAAAAAATCTTTGTAAGCATGAGGATGCAAAGTTTAATCATCACATAATTGTCAAGATTATGCAAAATTATTTGTATATTGTGAACAAGGCTAATCTCTTTGCTCAGAAACAATGGACAAGATATATGGATATGGCTATTGCAGCTGGCTACAACATTAAAGCGCAAAACCATCATCATCATTTACCTATTTTATGGAAGAAACCTCCTCCCTAGGCATTAAACGCAACATTGATGGAGCATTCAAGTCTCAAAGCCCCCTAATGGCTGAGTGTGCTGCTCTTGAGAAAGCACTACAAATGCTGCAATCTAGATCTTTCAACACCTTATGAATTGAAACTGATTCCCTTATCTTCTACAATACAATTGATAAAGGCTTACTTGGTCATTGGTCTATGAAGGAAAGCTTGGTCAAGATCAACAATATCCTTACTGGCATTAATTTTTACATTTCTCATGTATATAGAGAAGAAAATAGAGTAGCTGATTCCCTTGCTTCTATAGGTCTTACTGTGATAATCTTGTAGAATATAATAGTGTTTCTCTTCATTTCCTT
Source organism: Rehmannia glutinosa (assembly GCA_016081115.2). Taxonomy (NCBI): domain Eukaryota; kingdom Viridiplantae; phylum Streptophyta; class Magnoliopsida; order Lamiales; family Orobanchaceae; genus Rehmannia; species Rehmannia glutinosa. Next base: position 85,813,724 of record CM071925.1, read on the forward strand.
GTAATAGGGTTGATCCACATGGACCAATTAGAATTACCCTCCTTTTGAAATGTTAGAACTAGTTGATAGATGTTCATAGATCTGATGTAATAATTTGTTTTGTAAATATTTTTTGTATTTTTTAGTATCAATATATATGTTGGGGATATGACTTCAATCCCCCACCCTCTCCCTTGGGGTGTTTACAAAAAAAAAACATCAAGTCCGAAACCCTTTTGCATTTCTTTTGGGGTCCCTTTGAAATTTGTTGATACATTTTTCAGCAAGCCACTTTGCCTTAACATTAAAAGTTTCATGACATGAATGATTGGGGTTATATTGTCTTATTTGGAAGCTGGACTCATCTTTCCTTTTCAAGGCATGCAATCTCCACTCAAAGTCATCCTCACCACACCTCACATAGACCCCAATGTTGTCATTTTTAATGAATTTTAGGGTCCTATTAGTTCTAATTGCATGTGATTGAAAAGTTTTTTTAAACTCTTCTTTGGTACCAAATATCATATCTCTATCAAAATGAGGGTCATAAATTGCAGCAAGATTGAAAACAAGAATTTGTGCCCCTTCATTTTCATCATTAGATATTAAACCCTCATCAAAGTCAACTTGTACGTCAACCACATCATGTTCCATTAGTGTCAAATGCATCTAATCCCTCACTGTCACGTGCATCACTATCAACATTGTTTTCAAAATGAGATCATCATCACTGCTCTCATCCGTCATCTCATATTCACTATCTAAAAAATCACTGTCATCATCATCCCTCACCCTCACCCTCAGGAATCCACTCATCATCCAGAACCACCTCATCTCCCTCACCCTCACCCTCAGGAATTCTCTCATCATCCAGAAGCCCATCATCTTCCTCACTTTCATCATCATATCCCTCTACATTAGCATCATCATCATCTCCCTCTAGATTAGAAAAATCATCATCTCCCTCTAGATCAACATCATCTCCTTCTACATTAGACTCACTATCACTGTTTATTTGCTCATCATCCATCTCTAATTCTACCCAACCACCAACAACATCCTTTTGACTAGAAGTAAATGTGGTTGTAGGTTCAAAATCCAATTTAAAATTAAAAAAATAGTGAACAAAATTTAAAATTTAAAAAAACGTAAAAAAACAAACAAGCAAACACAAAAAAAGTATAAATCAGTACATTTGCATCAAAAGCTCCATTTTTTAAAGGAAGGGGGCCATTACAGGTCTTTAATAATCTACATGGTCCCCAAGCATTAACAAATGAGCATCTTACTCCACTCATTGTACATTTCAATAAACAATGAAAAAATGCAATAAAGAATCTTATCGTAAAAAGGGGACCCTTATCCCGATCAGTCCTCTTCTGAATTTTGAACTTTTTTCTGCCATATCTTATACGAATATTTTCTTGTTCTCGAATATTTTGAGATTCAAAGTCAGTGAGATATTGTTGTTTACAATTTCATAGAGAAGGTTAGGTTAGAGAGTTAATTGGGTTCTTAGGCTAAACAACAATAGATTCAGAATATTAGGGTGTCTTTGTTAATTTGTCAATTTTACCTCATTTCCCTCCAAAAAAGAGTTGACCAGTCTTTTTCTTTAATGACATTGATTTTTTTAAAGCCAGTTCATCACCACATAAGCAAGGGTGTCTGGAAAATTTGACACGTGCCCCTCACATGCTGTATTTTGGTGAGATTCGAATTTTTCGGCAAAAAAATGACTAAAATTGACATTTTCCCAAAGTTATAGGACTAAATTAAGAATTGTGATAATTAAAGGACATTTGTGCGACCGCATAAAAATTACAGGACTAATTTTGTGATTTTGCCTTTAAAAAATGTATAGTAATCTCTTTTTTGTGTTTTTGGATGCAGTTAGTGATGGACCAGAATATGAAAATGACAGAGAATAGACGACGAGAAATGGAAACTTTCATGTTCCTGAGTGGCGAGCCTAGAGGATTTGGATCCGCGTGATGCACCAGATTTGACTAGGTTATTAACCAGACAATCAGCGATATCCGTTCTAGGATGGAGGCGATGAGGAGAAATGATCAACAACATCAGGCTGATTCTAATTTGGTGTTGTGGTGGAGGATGGTGGTCCTCAAATAGCAGTGGAAATGGTGGCTCCTCCTCCACTGGTGGTGATTGTGGTGGTGGTACTAATGCTAATGACAAGTGAAGAGGACATGGTTATATTACTTATCTTTCGATTATTTGTGTGATTTAGTTTTCGTACTATATCAATTAACAAATCAGTTTCAAAAAATAAGTTATAAATAACATAAAAATTTAACATATAAAATATTTTAAAATTTTGATGTGAAGCCCCGATCTTTCCGAACATGTAATTGATTCTTATTATCGTCTATGTATTTGATCGACTATTTTACCGCGTCACTTTGACGGGTAATTATTAATAATATATATATTTGTATTTTATTTTATTTTATTTAATTACTTATGATCATGATCATCATTAATTCTATTTCACATTTATGATCACTTGATTGATCATTATTACTATTTTTGTATTTATTAGTCACCTTAGAATTTTTAAGAGACTATTTATTTTAGAGACTTTTACCTTATAGAATTAAGAATTTGATTTAGATTAAGTGATCATGAGACTTATAAGTGATCAATGAAATCACTAATTATTTTGGAGATTGATATATTTCATCTATTATCATCAAATTTTGGACACAAAAAATATATGAAATTACCAAATTACCCCTACAGTGGACGACATTGGTGATGAATTTTGGTGTAGAAATATCACCCAACTCTTGTACATGTACACCTTATGTAGTCATCTTGTGTATAATTATACCATTAATTCAAACATTATACACATCATCTTATACATCAATTCTTTACTATTAAAATTTCCCAACATGTTGGAGTCTTCCCAACATTCCTTCTCTTCCCATACCTTGCCCATACTTTGACTAGTCTAATTGTCTCCATGCAAGAGACAATTTGCAAGACTCAAAAAAATATATATATATCCATCTCTCCCTCCTACACACACATGGATCGGCCATTAGGCCAAAAATGATACCAAAATTTTATTTTTCATCCAACACCTTCATCTCTCAAGCCTTTTCTCCAACTTCTGTCTAATCTCTCTCTAAAAATCATTCACATCTTCAAATCTTCAAACACAAAATCATTCACATCTTCAAACCTTCAAACACCAACTCTTCACATCTTCAAATCTTCAAACATAAGTTCTTCATATCTTCAAGTATCACTTCTTCACATCTTCAAATATTCAAACACAAGTCCTTCACATCTTCAAACCCATCTTCATATCTTCAAGAACAACTTCTTCCTAACATCAAACATACTTTCTTTCTTCAAAAATCTAAACCAAAACAATCTTTCCACTTAATCACCAAAAATTCGAACACCCCCTATCTAGGTAAGAAATTTCACTCATCAATTCAACTTAAAATCTTACTACTCATCACCTTCTCTTTTTAATATAAGTTTGAATTTTGGATTTTGAGGTACTTAGAAGACCACTTGGAGACATGCATGCATGGTGGTGAAATTAGAAGACTTGAAGAATAATTAGTAGAGAAAATTGGACTACAAGGTAAGAATTGGACACTAGAACCCTTTTTTCTTCTTTTTTCTATTTTTTTCAAATTTTAACACCCCTTTTTCATTTTTGAGAAATAGGGGCTGACCTTAAGTGATTTTGGAGTTGAACCAAAATTCCAAATTTGAAGCTTCAACTAGTCTCCAATCACCTACTACACAAGGTAAACTGTAGTCTTTCTAAATTTTTATCTCCTTCTTTTTCTCCTTAATTTTTCTCCCATTTTTCTAACTCAATTTTTTTGATATTTCTTGACTTAGGGGCTGACCTAAGTGACCTCATCCAAAGTTGTGAATTTTTCCCTTTTTATTTCACAACTTTCCAATTTAAGGTTGGTGGAAAAACTCTTTCAAACTTCTAGGTGCTTTTATTAAAATGCATGTAGAATTTTGATCATGAGCCCTTGAGATATATAATTTATGTATTTCATGTCAATTTTATGTATCAAATCATGAAAATTCTCAAGAGTTGCTCAAATTGCTATTTATTGAATTTTAGGTGCATGCATGTACAATTTAATGTTCTATTTGATGAATTCTTGTATGAATTGGACATGCATGTGTATGATCTTTGAAATCCATGTTTTGGATGACTTATAACCTGGACAAGTCGAGCATAATTGATTAAATTTCAATTTTTGGGCTTAAAAATGCAAAAATGGAAAATTAGTGGACTAAATTGCAAGAAAATAAAAGTTAAAGGACCCCTCTGCAAATTTCGAATTTTGGGACTGCACTCAGGTTCAAAAATAACTTTTGGATATTTTAATAAAGTTTTAAGAGTTTTAAGATAAATAAAATCAACCTTTAAAAGCCCAAGGACTAGATTGTAAAATTTTAAAAGTTTAAGAGCTACTTTGCAAATTTTGAAACTGTACCAGACCTTAATTTTAAATTTTGAAATTTTCACTCTTAAGGTACTGGAAATGACATATTTTAAATGTATTCCAAAAATCCGAGTGTTTAGGACTTGGAAAGTAATTTTTCTAAAATTGAGGGACTAAAGTGTAAAAGACTAAACTTGAGGACCTAAATGAAATTTCCAGGACTTATGCAGCCCATGCACCTGGAAATACTAACTTAACTATAACTTAATTATATTTTGGACCCAAGGTTCAAATTTCATAACAATTGGACCCCTAAAAGCCTTAAAGGCAATTATTTCAAAATGGGACAAAAATGATATTTTCAAAAGTTAAAGGACCTAAACATATTTATTTTAAAAACTGTTTTTGTCCCAATATTCCACTAACCTTAGTGACATTTTCCAACTAGAATCACATTAAAAGACCTTCCGGTTTGTGAGTTCCGATTATTTTAAACTTAAGGTCCGAAATGACAATTTTTACAAATTTGGGGCCAATGTGAGAATTTTATAAAAACTAGACCTCAAAACTTTAAAAACCTGAATCTCTGGACAATTTGGAGGATTTAGGAACTGACCTCATAATGTTTCAAGATCGGGATATTTATTTATTCAATTTTTTTAACCCCAAACGTTTTGGTTTTGACAAAACGGGGCTAAATTGTAATTTTTCTTTTATAAAGGACCTAACTCAAATTATTTTTTCCCTTTTACTAAAATAGCCCTGGACCCTCTGGCTTGGAGATTTAATTAAAGTATCTTATTTTCTCAAAAACCCTTGACTTATCGGACCGACTCGACCGAATAATACCCGTCAGCGGGGTGACTTCCTCGTCTTGCGGTTTTGAATCTATAAGCAGGGACTTATGTTCCACCTAATCTTTCAAGATATCGAAGATTGCTTATCCTTCCGATAATCATCTTCATCCAAATAACTCCACCAACGCCATATTGCTACTCGTGAATTTCAAAAAATTTCTGAATCGCTTTACTGAATCGGTAATACTCATTACTGGTTGGTGATTGTACTTGTATTTACTTTCTGCTGAGTAAACTTGGTGTGTCGAGCTCACGGTCAGAATGGATATTTGGGATGGAAGGCAGCTCGGCTGCTATTCCACTCTTAGGCCCCATCGCCCTAATCCATGGCGAAGGACGGAGTGTCGAGGGAAGCGGGTCGTAGTACTTGAGGTATAATCATGATTATGACAAATCGGGCCTTGCAAGCTCCATTGTGGATTTTGTCTTTGCCTACGGAGCGATAAGGTGTGGTCTTGGACCATCTTGCCGGGGAGTTACAAGGAAGAACGAAGGAATCGCCACCGATCCACACGATTCCGGAGTTATCGGACCCATTTGGTTGGCACTACAAATCCGTGACGCAACCGCTACTTGTTTTGCATTGGTTGGCGCTACAAATCTGTGACGTAACCATTATTTGTCTTGCATGGGATTGACGTTACATTCCGCACGCAATCCTACTGTCTTATTTGAATCGCATAGTGCTGTGTGACCCGAACTGTTTTCTTGAATGTATAAGTATGTTACTTAAAAATATTTATCACGACGCTTGTGGATGTGTGAATTCATGCATCATACTCGCGCGTTTTCATATAATTGTTTTCTCGCATTAACTATATATCGCCACACTTGCACACGATCACCCCATCCCGAGATTTTGTCTCATCCCCTTTGTTTTCTAACCTTTAGATGAGGACTTCGTTGAAGATCTTTGAACCGACTTGATTGAGCCCTTGTACTCCGCTTGTTGGATTTACTATCTTTTGTTGTTGATGTCATTTGGACTTGTTACTATTATTCTTTGTTTGACTTACTACTTGTTGTTGTTGTTGGACTCTTTTCTTGTGTTTGTTGTTGGACTCTTGTATTTCCTTTCATTCCGGTTTTAATCAAGGGCGTAGGACCCTTTGACTTTTAAATTGTTATCTTTAGATCATATCGGGATGTAATTCGGATTATGGATATTATGGTTTGTAAGTTGTAACGTGTTTCTTTATTTCATTGCTATTTAGACTACTGTTCCATTGGGTTTTGATGATATTCGTCTAGAATGTTTGGTTTACTTGTATTTAAGTTGTGGATCGTCGTCTCGTCCCGTTTGGGGCGTGACATTTGAAATTAATTTTAAAACAAAAATTTTAAAATATATGAATAATGTTAAAATAAGTATAAAATGATGGAGAATAGGCGAAGAGAAAACTAAAGTGTAAAAATTCCAATTACAAAGGACCAAAATGAAATTTCAGAAACAAAAAGCACGTCTAGGACACCTGGGAATTTACATAACCTTATTTTTATAACATTTTGAACTCATGGTTCAAGTTTCATAACAAACGAACACCAAATAAACCCTTAAGGGCAAAAACTAAATTTTTGGACTAGAAATCGAATTTGAAAAAAATTAAGGGACTTAAACCGACCCTATTTTAAAACTGCTTTTGTCACAACATCCTAATGTTATAAATAATATTTTTAAAATTGGAATCACATCAAAAGCCTTCCCGGTTTGTGAGATCCAAAATTTTTAAGTTCAGGACCGAAAATGATATTTTTGACAAAAAAAGGGACCAAACTGAAATTTTCCAAAACCTCGATCCAAACCCTTTGAAACTGAATCTTTGAATAATTTTAAGAATTAGAAACTAACCTTACATTTTTTTGAGGTCGAGACTAGGACTTTTCAATTTTTGACTCGATAAGTACTTTTTCCAAGAAATGAGACTATTTACAAAATTTACCTTCTATCAAGGACCCCAAAACAAAATATTTTCTTCTATACAGTCCTAGAACTGATTTAATTATAATTTCCGTACTGAATCTATTAACAAACTAGTTACAAAAACATATATTATTTGTGTGATTTAGTTTCCATTTAGTTGTTTTATATGCACTAGTTATTTGATTTATGTTAATTGCAAATCCGTTTATTGTTTCTAATTGTTCTTTTTCTTCGGCTTTTTTGAGGTAGTGTTTTATAAGTCTTTTATTATGAGTAAATTGAACTATTCTCATATATATGATAAGGGTGACACAATTTTAATCGGGGAAATTACACAGAATACGCTGATTTTTGTATCAATACCACACAATACGCTCCAATTACTCTTGTGCCTATTTTTTTACTTTTGTACCTAATTTTTTTTACGCTCCTTTCTATTTTTTGATTAATTTTTTTTTTCATTTTTTTTTGTTCCTGCATTGTTTTATATGTTTTATAAGTTGTTTCGAGGTTGTTAAATTTATTTATTTATTATTTGTATGTTATTTCTTTATTGTTTCGATGTTTTAAAATAACTTTAACCTATTTTTTTGCTGTTTTTTATTCATATATTATTTTGTACATTGTTTCTATTGTTTCGGTGTTGTTTTATAATATTTTTAATGTTGTTCTAATAATTATTTTTGTTGTTTTCATGTAGTATTCAATGTGTAAATACAATTTTTACCTATTTTTAAGCTCTTTTTATTCATGTTGTGTTTTAAATATTTTTTACGTTGTTTCTGGGTTGTTTCCATACCCTTTTTAATGTTGTTTTGATATTTCTTTGTTGTTTCAATGAAGTTTTCGATGTTTAAATACAATTTTTTACCTATTTTTATTAAAAGAAACATGTTAGAAACAATGTTGAAACACAGAAACATATTTGAAAAATGTTAGAAACATATTTGAAACAATATTGAAACAGAGAAACATGTTTGAAACAATGTTAAAACAATGCGTAAAATTTTACGGGAATTTTTGCTGGAGCGTATTGTTGTGTAAAAAAAGAGCGGGGACCATAAATTTAGGTAAAATTGCACCGGGAAACATAAATTTAGGTAAAATTGTATCAGGAAACGTAAAAGGCTGACATTAACTTTAAAAAGGTAGGTATTTCTGTGATAAGCCCATTTAAATCTCATAGTTGACACTAACAATCCCAAAACTATTTTTTGGGCTTATTTAGTACCATAAGAAATAAACTTGCAATTTTTGGCCCAGTCCTTTAAAAATTAACAGAGAAACTATTCTAATCATGTGCATGTTAAGTTCACTTTTATTGCAAAATTGGTCCCATAATAAAACAAATTCATTTTTTTATTCATTTTTGTTTCTTAATCAATATTTTACAAAATGAGTTACAAATAACATGAAAATTTAACTTATAAAATATTTTATAAATTTGAAATTAGTATTAAAACAAAAAATTTAAAATATATGAATAAATTTAAAATAAGTGTAGAATAATTTACTACTTTATACTTATTTTAAAATAATTTCTATATTTAAAAGTTATGTCAATCTACTTTTTGCACTATTTTTTATTTTTATATTAAAGTTATTGTTATACTTTAAAGTTATGTAAAGCAAAAAAGTTTATTTATTTGTTTCTTATATAATTATTCTTATATTTTAGAGTAAAGTAAATGTACTTATATTTTATATTTATTTTAAAGTAGTTCTTATATTTTAGAGTTATGTAGAACTCTTTTTTGTTTATTTTATACTCATTTAAATATTATATAAATCTATTTTTTGTTATTCAATTATTTAAGAATTATTATTATATTTTGTACTTATGTAAATATATTTTTATTATTTTATATATAATTATTTAAATATTATTCTTATATTTAAATGGTGGGACCAAAGTTGCAAGGAAAAACTAACAGAAAATTTTACAATGGGACTAGTTTGCAACAAAATCGTTCTAGTGGACCAATAGTGCAATTTTCTCAATTATTATTAATCACCAATATGATTTGAGTTTGCAAATATGATGGGACATATGTGAATGACAATTATATCATTCTTCTCTTGCAATTAACCACAACACCTTTGAATAGTGAGTAAATTGCACTATTGATCTAATAAGATAAAGGGTGGGCTGATTTTAGCGCCAAAATTATTTTTTAAGCATATAGAGCCTCATATGACACAAAATTGTATATTTTGGTCCGACGTTCATTAGAACATTAATGAAGAAACTCTTGTGCAAATAATGTGCACATTAAGTTCACTTTCTATTGCAAAATCGGTCCTACGACTTTGTTTAAAGACATTAACACGATACTATTAATTAAGACAATTCTATTTATCCGTTATTTTTTGTTACCATGTAGCATGGTAGCTTTAATTTCTAATTTGGAGTTTTTTTATTATTATAGACTTTAAAAAAACAATGTACAATATATAATCTCTTTCTTGCGTTTTTGGATGTAGACTGTAGTTAGTGATGGACCAGAATAGGAATATGACAGAGAATAGGCGAAGACAATTGGAAACTTTCTTGTTCCAGTGTATTGCCGGAGTGGCGAGCCTGGAAGATTTAGATCTGCGCGATGCAATGGATTATTACTGGGTTATCAACCAGAACATCAATGAAGTTCGTTCTAGGATGGAGGCCATGATGAGAAATGGTCAACATCATCAGGTTATGGTGGCTCCTCGTCCATTGGTGGTGGTTGTGGTGGTGAAACTGCATCTCATGATAAGTGAACATGACAATTTATCTTTCGGTTATTTGTGTGATTTAGTTTCCGTACTATATCAATTAACAAACCAGTTACAAAAAATTATTATCTTTCTATTATTCGTGTGATTTAGTTTTGGTTTATTTTTTTTATATGCACTAGTTCTTTAATTTATGTTAATTTCAAATCCATTTATTGTTTCTTATATTTAAATGATGGGACCAAAGTTGCAAGGAAAAACTAACAAAAAATTATACAATGGGACTACTTTGCAACAAAATCGTTCTAGTGGACCAATAGTGCAATTTTCTCAATTATTATTAATGACGATATGCTTTGAGTTTGCAAATATGATGGATTATATGCCAATGAAAATTATCTCATTCTTCTCTTGCAATTAACCACAACACCTTGGAATTGTTAGTAAAGTGTACTACTGATCCCATAAGATATGGGGTGGGTCGATTTTAGCCCCAAAATGACCATATGACACAAAATTGTATATTTGGTCCCACGTCCAATAGAACATTAATGAAGAAACTCTTGTGCAAAAAACGTGCCCATTATGTTCACTTTGTATTGCAAAATCGATCCTACGACTTTAATTTTTTTCATTTTTATTTATATATTCTTTATGGAAATCAAGTGCATGTCAAGTTCACTATTTATTGCAAAATTGGTCGCATTATTTAAAAAAGTCATTTTTATTCATTTTTTTTCTTCGTTAATCAACATTCTATAAAATAAATTAAAATTAACAAAAAAATTGAATCATATAAATTATTTTTTTGGAATATATGTATATAAGTTTTCGAATATGGGTATAATTTGAAAATAAAATAGTAAAAAAGGATTTACATTACTCTAGAATATAAGTTTAATTTTAACATAAGTATACAATTTAAAATATAGATTTAAATAACTCAAAAATGTAAGAGTAATTCCAAACAAGCCTAAAAGAACAAAAATAGATTTACATGAGTCTAAAATATAAGCATAATTTTAGAACAAGTATAAAATAGTAAAATTAAATTGATTTACATAACTCTAAAATATAAGAATTATCTTAAAATTTAAAATAATATAGTTTAAATAATTCTAAGATATCAAAACAGTTTTGAAACAAACTTAAAATAATAAAAATAGATTTTCATATGTAAGTCTAAAATATAAGAATAGTTTTAAAACAAGTATAGAATAATAAAGAAATAGATTTATATAACTCTATTAGAGTTATTACAAAACCTAAGTATAAATAAAATAATAAAAAATATATTTATGGCAAAAGTTTAAATATTAATAACTATTTCTACAATAAATCAATTAGAAGGCATTCAATATATTTTAAGACATCTCGTAAATATAGTATAAATATATTTTATATTAATATTTCTGACATTTTTTACTATTTATGATTTTTTTAAATTATTCTTAGAGTTATATATATAATATATATATGTTAAGATTATTCTTATATTGTCATGCCCACAATGGGACCATGACATGATCAATAACTTAAACAGAAATTAAGCCAAATAAGTCTAGTCCATCACCAAAAGCAATCCCAATCAGAGTGAATTGTTGCAGCGAAATAAGTTAGAGTCCAAAATGACAAAGTAAAACCAAGTACAACCCCGTTACAAACTTAATATAAATGCGGGGGTCCCACACCCTTAAGATTACAAGCTTAAATAATGATCCAACAAAAGCATGTAGAAATGAAAATCCATGAAAGTCGGGATAAGCACGGATATAGATCACTCAGTGATGCGATCTTCCTCGTCCACATTGTCGTCATATGGACTTTCATCATCTAGTCGATTGAGAAGGAGTGGGTGAGCAAAAAATTCTCAGTGGATGGGTAATCGTGTGAAAGTGTGGCTTATATAAATGCAAGAAAACAGCTATATGAAAAATGCGTTAGTTATGATGTGTGCGCCACACACAATTCACAAGCGACATAATATTTAAAATAATATAACTTATATAATTTTGATGAAAGCAGTTCTTGAACATTCGGGACCACAATCCCTAGTCAATTGGCACAAGGCCTTTTCCCCGTCACTCCCATAGCACGACAATCCAACAAAGTAAAGGCTTGCAAGGATAAGATTGTCATAATCGCGATTATACCCGTTCTACGACCTACTTTTCCCATTGGATACTCCGTCCGCCAAGGGTTGAATTAGGGCGATAGGGCCGGATAATGGAATAGCAGTCGAGCTGCCCGGTTCCATCCCCATCTGGTCCACTCCGACTATGAGCTCGACACATCAAGTTGACTCAAGCTAATAGATATACGCAGATATAACATGTCAACAAGGCAGTCGAGCATAATAACATTTCAGAAAAACGATAGAAGTACAATTATACGAAAAGTTTGCGCGCGACGTTTATCGGCATCAGCGAAGTAGTTATTAAATGAAGTTAATTATCGAGAGGATAACTAATCTTTGATGGATTTGGTATATTATGTGGGAGATTTGCCCCGTTGTAAGTTCAAAGTCATAAGGCAAGGAAGTCGCCACGCGAAACGCATGTTATTCGGTTAAGGGGTGCGTTAAGGCACAGATAATTTTAAGAAAAACTAAATTTCATAAATAATTATATAAGTTAGTAATTACCAGGCTACAATATGAAAAATAATTAATTTGAGGTCCTTGGCAAAAGAAAAGTTTACAATTAGCACCGTTTTAGAAAAACTAGTCTTTATTGGGTTTGAAATTGAATAAGTTTTGTCTCCACCTCGGAAAATTATAAGGTCGGTTCCTAAATTCTCAAAATATGTCCGGAGATTCAGGTTTTCACAAGTTTTGGGTTGAGTTTTTGATATATTCTAATTTAGGCCTTAATTTTGTTAAAAATTATCATTTCGGCCCCCAATTTAAAATATTTGGATCTCACAAATCGGAAGGGCTTTTGATGTGATTCCAATTTTAAAATATCACTTATATCAGTGTATTATTGGGACAAAAGGCACCGGTTATCCTCAACTGAAGTTAGAAAACTTTTTCTTCCCTGTTTTCAGAGGTAAGTGTTGCGTCTTCAATTTGTTTCGATTTTTAACCCTAGCTTTGATGGGTTTTTTGGCCCTTAAGCATTTTGCCCTGTAATTGGCATATGAGGTGGAGGTCGTGTGATTGTTTATGGTTGTGAGTATTATGATCACCATAGGAATTGAATTTGTTTGCTTAGAATGATTTTACTGCATGTGTGTATTATGTATATACATGTGCAAGTGTATGCATATTTGTTCTGGAATAAGGAACAAGCAAAGCTACAAAACTTTAATATGTCATCATGATATTCAAGTGATAAAATCTAGTGTTTTTAGTTAAAAGGAGATAACAACTGACAATCTCTCTTTTTTTCAATAATCTATCATTTATATAATCTTATTTCCTTTTGATCTTCTTTCTCTATCTGCTGGTGGCCTCTTGTAATATTATATTCATGGGCAACAAGATACATTCTTCTTAAGCTATTGCCTATTAATGTTGATTAGTTTTTCCTCTATAAGTTTTATTGCTGAGTCAGGGGTCTTTTTGTAATTTTATAATATAACTCTATTTTTTTTAATTATGCTAAACTTTAGTGGTAGTTCCCGTAATTAATCCTAAGAATCTATTACTACTTAGCTTTTTCCTATATTGTAGCACATTAGAGATGGGACTTTGAATTTCCAAGTAGGTATATGTGTGCGTGTGTGAGTTTATTGCATTATGTGTTTGATGTTGGGTGTTTTTTTATATGGTTGATTTGTATTTTGGTATATGAAGTTGTTTGGAGCATGTGCTTATTTCTTGTTGTGTTTTCTTAATTTTATATGGGGTTGCTTATATGAAGTTTGGATTGACTTCTTAGCAATAGAATTATATTATGATGGTACATATTTTTTATTTCATGGTATATTTTGATGTTTTGTGCGTTCTTAATTTTTTTTTCTGGTTTTTCAGGTGTATTTAAAAGTGTTAATTAGAATGACGAAAGGTAGCGGGAAAAGGAAGATTGTATCTAGTAGTGAGGAACACGAGGGGGGGTCACAGTGATGTGGGATCGGGGAAATTATTTTTATTGTACACAAATATTGGCCCTTTTATAGTATATGAAGTTGTGATTGCTTCCTTATTAATAAATGTATGCTTTTATATTATATTGTTTTTTGCTTTCATGGTACGTAGTATATATATATTTTGCTTTTTTGGAATAGTTATTGATTTATTAGTACTGCTTTTATGCTTCAATAGGTCATTTTTCTTGTTTTAGTAGCATATGAAGTTGAGATTACTTCTCTATTAATAGATATATGTTTTTATAGTACCTTTTTTTGGCTTTCATGGTACATAGTATATGTTTTTGCCTTTTTGGAATAGTTATTGCTTCAATAGTACTGTTTTTATGCTTCAGTAGGTCATTTTATTTAAGCAATAAATTTGCAAACATGATATACAAAAGAATGATAATATAAAACTAAATTGCATTACAAAAATAAGAGATCAATAAAATTTTAGTCCCAAAAAATACACGATTCCAAATTATAAACCAAAGAAACAAAATTAATATAATTAAAAAGCAGTTTTGTAAAGCTGAAGTAGCAATTAAAACATATTGATCAATAAAATTAGCTAGCAATTAAAAATTATCAATGAAGCAAAAAACCAATACTAACCAAGCAAAAAATCATTACTATAGTTGCAATGATTTATAAAGTTGCAATGAATTATAAAGTTGCAATGAATTAAGCAAAGATAGATGAAGTAAAAAACAATAGTAACGAAGTAGAAAATCATTACTATCATTGCAAAATAACAACACTAAGGAAGCAGGAATCATACAATCGTTTTGAATGAAGAACCGTGAATGGCTACATGTGAGAGAAATTCAAAATCTTTTTCATATCCAAAATTATAATCGTCCATAGATAAAATGTCATGCCCCAAACGTGACGCGACGATGATCAGTCGCTTAAATAGAAATAATTCAACAGTCTAAACCAATGATACAAAACTCCAAGTGAAATAGAGTCTAATGCAGCGGAATAAAATACACACAAGTACGAATTACATCTCAAGGTCCGACAATATCTGAATACAATCCATCAAAATATCCGAATTTAAACTTACAGTCCAAACTAAAACAGAACGAAGGAGTTCAACGATAACAAAAGCAAAGAAAATGTCGTTCGACATCAATGATTATAGGAACTAGTACGACAGGTGAAGTACGGGATTCAGTCCGTGGTAGGTTCGACGTCTTCAACGTACTCCTCATCTAAAGGTTAGAAAATAGGAGGGGATGAGACAGAAATCTCAGTGGATGGGGTGATCGTGTGAGAGTGTGGTGATGTATATAGTTAATGCGAGAAAACAATTGTATGCAAACGCGTGAGGTATGATGCATGTTTTCACACATAGTCCACAAGCGTCGTGATAAATATATATTAAGTAATATACTTATACAGTTTAAAAAATAGTTCGTGGTCACACAAGCACTATGATTGGGCAAGACGGTAGGATTGCGTCATGAATATAATGCCAATCCTATGCAAAGCGAGTAAAGGTTGCGTGCGGTTTATAGCGCCAACCAATGCCATACAAGTAGCGATTGCGTCACGGTTTGTAGCGCCAACCAATCGGGTCCGATTAACTCCGGAATCGTGTGGATCAGACGATTCCTTCGTTCTCTTCCTTGTAACTCCCCGTTCAAGATGGTCAAGACTGTCACCTTATCGCTCCATAGGCAAAGATAAAATCCAAATTGGAGCTTGCAAGGCTCGGATTCGTCATAATCATGATTATACCTCAAGTACTACGACCCGCTTCCCATGGACAAACTCCGGTTCCATCCCCGATGTATCCATTCCGACTATGAGCTCGACACACCAAGTTGACTCAGACAGGAAAGTAAATACAAGTTCATGCAGTCATCCAGACAGTCGAGTATTATTGATTCAGGGAAGCAGTTCAGGAAAATTTTCGAAAATCGCGAGTGGCAAATATGCCGTTGGTGGAGTTATTTGGATGAAGATGATTATCGGGAGGATAAACAATCTTCGATATTTTGAAAGATTAGGTGGAACATAAGTCCCGTTATAGATTCGAAATCGCAAGACGAGGAAGTCGCCCCGCGATCGTGTATTATTCGGTCAAGACGATCCGATAAGACAAGGGATTTTTGAGAAAATAAAACATTTTTAATTTATTATTAAAGTCAGAGAGTCCAGGGTTGTTTCTTTAAAATAAAAAAATAATTTGAGTTAGGTCCTTGTTAAAAAGAAAATTCACAATTAGCCCCGTTTTGTAAAAATCACTACTTTTGAGGTTAAAAGTTAAATAAATATATGTCTCGACCTTGAAAAATTATGAGGTCAGTTTCTAAATTCTCTAAATTGTTCAGAAATTCAGGTTTTTAAATTTTGGAGGTCGAGTTTTTATAAAATTCTCACATTGGCCCCAAATTTGTTAAAATTGTCATTTCATGCTCTATGTTTAAAATAATTGGAGCTCACAAACCAGAAGGGCTTTTAATGTGATTCCAGTTGTAAAATGTCACTAAGGTCAGTGGGATATTGGGACAAAAGCAATTTTTAAAAGAAGCAAGTATAGGTCCCTTAACGTTTGAAAATCTCATTTTTGTCCCATTTTGAAATAATTGCCTTTAAGGCTTTTAGGGTCCAATTGTTATGAAATTTGAACCTTGGGTCCAAGATATGATTATGTTATAGTTAAATAAGTATTTCCAGGTGCATGGACTCCATAAGTCCTGGAAATTATATTTTGGTCCTCAAGTTTAATTTTTTTCAATTTGGTCCCTCAATTTTTATAAAATTACTTTCCAAGCTCTAAACACTTGGATTTTTGGAATACACTTAAAATATGTTATTTCCAGTTCCTTAAGAGTTAAAATTTCAAATTTTAAAATTAGGGTCTAGTACAGTTTCTAAAATTGCAAAATAGCCCTTAAACTTCTAAAATTTTACAATCTAGTACTTGGGCTTTTACGGGTTGATTTTATTTATCTAAAAACTCTTAAAACTTTATTAATATGTCAAAACATAATTTTTGAACCTGATTTAAGTCCCAAAAATCGAAAATTACAGAGGTGTCCCTTAAGTTTTATTTTCTTGCAATTAAGTCCACCAACTTTCTATTTTTGCATTTTAAGTCCAAAAGTTGAAATTTAATCAATTATGCTCGACTTGTCCAGGTTATAAATCATTCAAAACATAGATTTAAAGAGTCATACACATATATATCCTTCTCATACAAAATATCATCAAGCATAACAATAAAGTGTACATGTATGCCCTATTTTTCGATAAATCGCATTTTTGAGCAACACTTGAGAATTTTTCCAACTTGATACAAGACAATAGCATGCAATACATAATATATATCTCAAGTGCTCAAAATCTAAATACTACATGCATTTTTAAGTAAAACATCTAGAAGTTGAAAGGATTTTTCCACCCACCTTAAAGATTGATTTGTTGGTGAAAAAATGGAATAAATCACTCTTGAGTAAGAAGTGACTTAGGTCAGCCCTAAGTCAATGAATATAAAAAAAAAAAAATATAGGAGTTAGAAAAATGAGGTTAAAAATTTAAGGAGAAGAAGAAGATGGTGAGAAATTGGAAGTACTACACTTACCTTGTGTAGTGAGTAAAGTGTGACTAGTAATGGCCTCAAAATGTAAGATTTTGGTCACCCTTAATAACAACCTTCAAGGTAGCCCCTAAAACTTCAAAAATGAAAATGGAGTGTCAAAATTTGGAAAATAGAAAGAGAAGGAGAAAATGTACTAAAAATCCCATTTCTTACCTTATAGTCCAAATTCTTCACAATTTCTTCTTCAAGATGACCTCAAGTCTCTTAATATCCTCAAATGATCTTCTAAGTATACCTCAAAATCAAAAATCAAACTTAAATTAGAAGGTGAAAGAGATGAGTTAGGTGATATCAAAAATGGGTAGAAAAGAATTTTTTCCTTACCTTAGTAGTGATGGTTCGAATTTTTTTGAAGGAGTAGGGAGATGAATTCTTGAAATTTTGGCTAAGTGTTTGAAGGTTTGAAGAAGAATATGTAGAGAGAGGTATGAGGATTTTTAGAGAGAAGTAAGAAGATTCGAAAGCTTGAGGAGATGAATGTTGGTGAAATGAAAAATGAACCAATTTTTGGTCCTCTAAGGCCATATGGCCGTCCATGAGAGAGGGGGAGGAGACACAATTTTTGTCTTGTTTGGTTAGATGATAAGTTAGGGTAATAATTGAGAAAATTAGGGAGTAAAGTAATACCTATGCTAATATGTTAGGGACAATTGGCCAAAAGTCATGTTTTAGGGGGAATTTAAATTTGTGTCTTTTTGACCAATTGGGTGTTTGAATTTGTAGGATAATTCTAAGATGTAGGTTTGAATTAATGGTGTAGTAATACACAAGATAAATACATAGGGTGTATGTGTACAAGAGTTGGGATATTTCTACCCTAAAAATTCGCATCATGGCCGTCCCCCTTAAGGGTATTTGTGGTAATTCCATATTTTTTTTGCCCCAAATTTGATGATAATAGATGAATAATATCAATCTCCAAAATAATTAGTGATTTCCTTGATCACTTATAAGTCTCATGATCACTTATTCCAAATCGAATTCTTAATTCTATAATGTATAAATCTCTAAAATAAATAGTCTCTTAAAATTCTAATGTGATTAATAGATACACAAATAATAATAATAATGATGATCGATCAAGTGATCATTAATGCGAAATAAATTAATAAATAATTATGATCACAAGTAATAAATAAAAGAAATTAAATGCAAATTATATTTATCATTAATATTTACCCGTCAAAGCGACGCGGTAAAATAGTCAAATTAATACAAGGACGATACGTGAAACAAGTACATGTTCGAATAAAAATCGAGGGCTTCTCATAAAATCAACATTTTTTTTGTTTTGACTGTTATTACCTTAATGAATAATCAACAATTTTTGGGATTATTTAATTTGGTGATTAAATGTTTGATTGGATTTTAATAGTTATATATATGGAAATAGAAAATTTAATTATTAAGTTGATGATAAATTGATAGTAAATTGATATAGTAAATCAATTTATAGTTGGAAGAATAAGGTGGTGGCATGGTTTGCCACGTGGCTAAATACGAAGGTGACACATGGATTTGGAAGAATAAGGTGTTGACACGTGTACCAAATTGCTCAGGAGAAGACATGTGGCAACTTGTTTTTTGTTTTAGTATATAGGGTTGATGTGTTTTATTGTATAAGTAGTTAATTTTTGATGTGTGTATTTATGTTTGCTGTATAATTATGTGTTTTGCTGTATACTTATATGTGTTTTGCTATATACCTATATCTGTTGAAAAAATTAGGAGATTTTTGTTGTATACTTATATGTGTTTGGATGCTTATTTAGTTAAAGTTTACCATATGTTTTTATATATTCTGCTCTAATATTTTGTTTTTGTTTTTTTTTTTGTGGCAGGACTGGTGTTTTGTTAATCTGTTTTAGTGTTTTTAATTCTCGATTCGCTTGAACAAATCAGAAAAACTTGTGATATTTGTGATTGTGAAATCAAAATTAGAATTGGGGAAAAAAGTGTTGTTGCTGAAGGGGAGGCTGAAAATCAATTATTAATATCTGAAGAAACTAAGAGCCCAGATTTTGACGAAATTGCAGAAGAAGAAGAAGAAAAATTCTAATTAGTGCGAGTTGCGAGAAATCAGGTTTTTACGATGGGTTTTTGGATACTAGTGGAAATAATGGGGATGATAATTGTGAAAACATGGGGATTAATGAGGATAATTGTGAAGGGAAAGAAGAATTTATTGATGATGATTGTGAAAACATGGGGATTACTTATATGTTTTTCGATGTATACTTATACTAGAACAACACCCGTGTGTTACACTTTGATTTATCAAAAATAAAATTTGTGTCGCAAACTCTAATTGTTATAAGAGATTCAAAATACTAATTAAAAATACTAAAAAGAAATTCAAAATTTAGAAGAGTATCATACAATCGTTCACTTCAATTTCTAAAAAACTTCTTTGTAAAGTACATTATTTATTCTATTTGAAAGTGTAACATCCTCGTCACAACAAAAAAATTTCAAGCCGTATTAGTTTTAAATGGTTAAAAGAGTGCAATTTCAATCTTTGAATGTTTTTTGGAAAGGGAAAAAAACTCTATAAAATTGTTTATTTGTGTTAATTTCAAATACTTGGCCATAGTTTGCTTTTGCACAAAAGCTAATAAATTAGTTATGGTAAAAATAACGAATCATTGACATGCTTAAAAAATATTTAATATAATTGTTATACCCCCGTAAATGATTTAAATCACAATTAAAGGTATAATAAGTATTAGAGATAATAATTGAAATTATATCCTTGCTTTTTGTATCATAATAATATTTAAATCAGAATTAATTTGCAAACTCAAAAATAACTTCCTAATTTTATATCCTTGATTTTTGGGATTATTTAATTTGGTGATTAAATGTTTGATTGGATTTTAATAGTTATATATATGGAAATAGAAAATTTAATTATTAAGTTGATGATAAATTGATAGTAAATTGATATAGTAAATCAATTTATAGTTGGAAGAATAAGGTGGTGGCATGGTTTGCCACGTGGCTAAATACGAAGGTGACACATGGATTTGGAAGAATAAGGTGTTGACACGTGTACCAAATTGCTCAGGAGAAGACATGTGGCAACTTGTTTTTTGTTTTAGTATATAGGGTTGATGTGTTTTATTGTATAAGTAGTTAATTTTTGATGTGTGTATTTATGTTTGCTGTATAATTATGTGTTTTGCTGTATACTTATATGTGTTTTGCTATATACCTATATCTCATTGAAAAAATTAGGAGATTTTTGTTGTATACTTATATGTGTTTGGATGCTTATTTAGTTAAAGTTTACCATATGTTTTTATATATTCTCGCTCTAATATTTTGTTTTTTTTTTTTTTTTGGCGGGGTGGTGTTTTGTTAACTGTTTTAGTGTTTTTAATTCTCGATTCGCTTGAACAAATCGAGAAAAACTTGTGATATTTGTGATTGTGAAATCAAAATTAGAATTGGGGAAAAAAGTGTTGTTCTTTGAAGGGGGAGGTGAAAATCAATTATTAATATGAAGAAACTAAGAGCCCGATTTTGACGAAATTGCGAGAAGAAGAAGAAGAAAAATTCTAATTAGTGCGAGTTAGAAATCAGGTTTTTACGATGGGTTTTTGGATACTAGTGGAAATAATGGGGATGATAATTGTGAAAACATGGGGATTAATGAGGATAATTGTGAAGGGAAAGAAGAATTTATTGATGATGATTGTGAAAACATGGGGATTACTTATATGTTTTTCGATGTATACTTATACTAGAACAACACCCGTGTGTTACACGGATTTATCAAAAAATAAAATTTGTGTCGCAAACTCTAATTGTTATAAGAGATTCAAAATACTAATTAAAAATACTAAAAAAGAAATTCAAAATTTAGAAGAGTATCATACAATCGTTCACTTCAATTTCTAAAAAACTTCTTTGTAAAGTACATTATTTATTCTATTTGAAAGTGTAACATCCTCGTCACAACAAAAAATTTTCAAGCCGTATTAGTTTTAAATGGTTAAAAGAGTGCAATTTCAATCTTTGAATGTTTTCTGGAAAGGGAAAAAATCTCTATAAAATTATTTATTTGTGCTAATTTCAAATACTTGGCCATAGTTTGCTTTTGCACAAAAGCTAATAAATTAGTTATGGTAAAAATAACGAATCATTGACATGCTTAAAAAATATTTAATATAATTGTTATACCCCCGTAAATGATTTAAATCACAATTAAAGGTATAATAAGTATTAGAGATAATAATTGAAATTATATCCTTGTTTTTTGTATCATAATAATATTTAAATCATAATTAATTTGCAAACTCAAAAATAACTTCCTAATTTTATATCCTTGATTTTTGGGATTATTTAATTTGGTGATTAAATGTTTGATTGGATTTTAATAGTTATATATATGGAAATAGAAAATTTAATTATTAAGTTGATGATAAATTGATAGTAAATTGATATAGTAAATCAATTTATAGTTGGAAGAATAAGGTGGTGGCATGGTTTGCCACGTGGCTAAATACGAAGGTGACACATGGATTTGGAAGAATAAGGTGTTGACACGTGTACCAAATTGCTCAGGAGAAGACATGTGGCAACTTGTTTTTTGTTTTAGTATATAGGGTTGATGTGTTTTATTGTATAAGTAGTTAATTTTTGATGTGTGTATTTATGTTTGCTGTATAATTATGTGTTTTGCTGTATACTTATATGTGTTTTGCTATATACCTATATCTGTTGAAAAAATTAGGAGATTTTTGTTGTATACTTATATGTGTTTGGATGCTTATTTAGTTAAAGTTTACCATATGTTTTTATATATTCTGCTCTAATATTTTGTTTTTTGTTTTTTTTTTGTGGCAGGACTGGTGTTTTGTTAATCATGGCTAAAAGAGGTAGAAAAAGTGAACATCGCGTCGAGAGAGACTGTATACATAGTTTAATTTTATTGTATAGTTAGACATAATTTACTGTATAGGTAGTGTGATTTTGTTGTATAGTTAGACATAGTTTTACTGTATAGGTTGTCTGATTTTGTTGTACAGTTAGACATAGTTTACTGTGCACATAGCATGATTTTATTGTATAGTTAGACATAGTTTACTGTATAATAATTTAGTTAATTGATTTGTGTCTATTAGTTGTTGATTTTTTTAATTATTGTCATTTGGTATATCATAATCATTGGTCTGCCAAGAATAATCTTGTTAATTAATTCCTTAATTCACGGTCTCCACATGTTTTTGTTTGACCATTTTAACATGCAGTAAAATTATGTTAAACATACAGTTAAATAGTGTTAAGTATACAACAAATATATGATAAATTTACAACATATTGAATGACAGAGTACATTCGTGATTTTTTCTCTCCAAAGTGCGATTTTCTCTCTCCCACGTGATTTCCTCTCTCCTAATAAACTCGATTTCATATTTGGATGGTCCCCCACATGTTTGTTTTGACAATTTTACCCTTTCTGGGATTTAATTAAATGGTTAATGTATTATTATACCAAATTATTCCTAGCCTTTGATGTAAATGGGGGAGGGTTGAGATTAGTCCACACTGTCTCGCCATAAAATGTGGTCTCATTGGATCATCCCCCTATATATACATATATATATAATAAGAGATTATTCTTAGAATAGTAACTCTTACTTACTTTTCCCGTCTATTTTTCAGTTTCTAAAAACAATATTTTTTTTGCTTTTCAAATTTAACTAATAAAATGAGATTTTATTATCTTTGGTGGTCAACTTTCATTAAATAAATTACTTTTCAAAGATATATAAAAGATAGAGTTATATAAGTTTTCCAAATCTGTGTGTGTACTGCATTAATTATTATATTTGTCTTTTTCTTTTTATTTTAAACTTTAATAATTTTTCTATTTTATATCCATTTTTGACGTATAATACATCCAATTAATGATCTTTTTAGAGTCTTCATTTGACATCTATATTGCATATATAAAATAAAAAATAAACATAATAAATAAAAGAAAATATATGACACATTTACTCATTATTTTATAACGGGCTTTAAAAATCATGCATTTGAGCTACTGGACATCAATTTGTATATTTATGTATTTTTGCTATCTATAATGCATGTATATTTTATATTTGAGCTTATCTCATTTCTTCATAGTTATATAGAATTGTATTTATGTTGAATAAATTCAATCAATTTTTTTTTATTTTAATCGAAAAAAGTATCTCAAAATATGCATCCAACTATTATATATATATATATATATTATATATCCATACACAACATTATAATTGTATATATTCATGTAAGAAGAAACAAAATTTTTATATAATATGAAATTATATTCATAATAATGTATATAGAAATTTATTTCTTATATTTATTAACATACTTTTCATGTTAATAGAATTTTTTTAATATTTATTAGTGTATTTTGATATTCAACTTTTAAAGTTGTACATTTTAATTATTATATATGAAGTGGTTTGTTTGATAATATTTTGATATACGTACATATATAAAAATCGAATAGTTCTCGAAATATTTCATTTTCCCCTAAAATTATGTTGCTAAATATGAAGTAAGATTTTTGTTTAATTCATTTTATAATTCTAATAATTGTTTAACTTTTTAAACCCTAAAAAAATTTGGAATTTAAAATGATTTTATTTGTTGATTGTATCGAAAATATAATACATTAATATTTAGCATTGAGAAATTGCATTTTTTTTTTCAAATTGTTACTTTCTTATAGATAATCATGTTAAATAAATAGGTACAATTCGCATTCACAAAATTTATTATCAACCAAATTTACTGTCCTTAAAAAGGATTTTTAATGTTATAATTTATTTTTATATTATTTAATTGTATGATTTATAATAAAATTAATTAATTTTTTTAATTATTTATTGAAATTCTAAAAAATTTGCAATCACTAAAAAATATTTTTGTACAAATACAGTTCGTGCATCGCCCATCCTGAAAAATACCAAATATGAGAACTCGAATAGAACATAATAAATAAAAAATCCAAATAATAGAGTAGAAATCTCAACAACTAAATTTCAACAAAAAAATTAAACATTGACTTAATAACATAAATAGATAAAATAAATGGTAAAATCGGCAAAAATAAAAAATATCTCCTAAAAATAAATCTAATAAAAACAATAATGTTGTCAAAACTATGTTTTATTGACTACTATTTCATTAATTATTGTACTTAGTTCTCCTCTTATTTTATATACATGTGTTAACTTTTCACTTATTTGACAATGAGCTTTTGCAAAAAGCCCTGCCACCAAATTACACATACAAACAACTTTGGAAAATAAATTTGCATCTGAATTTACTACTATAACCTTGAAAAAAAGTGTGACACTAATTTCACACTTACTAAAAATCTAGACATGACTAAAACAAAATAGTTAGGCGATGTAGTTGTGCCTGTGCGATTCAATGAAAAATCACTTTTCGAAGATGGAACACAAATACACAGACTTGAATGTATTATTTATGATTAAGAAGTATGATACTTTTTTTCTTTTTTAACTTCATCAATAAAAAATATTAAATAAAATTTCATGTATATTGTTTGATGATATATCAAAGTTATTATAATGCAGGAGATATAATTCGTAGAATTATTAGAAAAATGCATACGCCATAGTACAAAACGGAGGTCTCACAGATATACACTTGTGCATCGCACGGGTAAAATGTAAGTTCAAGCGGCTACGATAATCTAGAGGGGGGGTGAATAGATTATCTCCATCTTTTCGATTATGCCCTCTTTTTCGAACAAAACAAGCCAAGACAATAATAAAGGTGCGGAATGTAAACAACACGCATCGATTTATAGGGCTTCACCCCACCTAGGGACTACGTGCTCTACCACCCCAGTATATCCGGGATGCGTTTCAAAAAGAAAAAGAATTTTATTAATTACCAAAATTAATACAAATTCAACTTACAACACCTTGAAGAGCACCACACTCTTCCTCAACACCACCTTTGAGATTACCACAATCTCTTTTGAAGATTACCACAATCTCCAACGGCACCTTGTGAAGATTACCATAATCTTCAACCTTGAAGAATACCAAATTCTTCAACACCTCGACAAGAAGATTACCACAATCTTCTTACACCAAACACCTAGATCACCCAAGTGTGTTCTTACCACAAGAACACTCACAAGTATATCTTGTGTTGAATGATAACCCAAAAATTCAAGATTACAACTCGATAATGAATTATACAATTGAGTGCAAGTGAATCAAGAATATCCTAGACCTCAAGAATGTGAAAGTCATAAGCTAGGCAAATTACAACAATAATAATGACAATATAAGACCAAGTGTTTGCTTGAGTATTTCTTGTTGTGTTGTATTGTTCACTCTTATTGTTGTGCTTCAAATCTTCCTCTATTTATAGGAGATGATTGATACTTGATAGGCTTCTCTTGGAATCTGATATCTACAAAAAAATTGCAATTAAAAACAAGAATATAGCTGTTAGAAATCAATTCCACAATTTAGGGAAAAGCTGTCTACTGCACAACGGTTAGTTTTTGCTGTCAAAACATAGGGCGACCGGTCGCGCACAAATAGACGTTTGAAAATAAGAACACATTTTTACACAGGGCGACCGGTCGACGGGGGGTCCGACCAGTCACCCTAGGGTCCAACCGGTTGCCCTCTTCAATAAACCAAAACAGAGAAGTTTGCAAATTTGAACCAACCTACAGTCAATTTGGCCGCCCAATCAGGTCGGCCGGCCGACGTCACCGGTCGCCTATAGGGTGACCGGTCACCTCACCATTTTCTCGCAAACATGAAGTTTTACATTTTTTTGCACAACTTTCAGTACGGGTTGCCCTATAGGGCGACCGATTGACCTCAAAATAAAAGTGTTGTCCAATTTTATATCGAAAATAAACATCATGAAATACTCCGAAAAATAGTGAAAATATTTTAGACCGATCGGGAATATTTAGACAACATTTGGAAACATTGTTTGATGTAGAACACATTAACTCAAAATCATAAAAAGTGTTGTCCAATTTAATGTCGAAAATAAACTAGAAGAAATACTACGGAAAATAAGTAGAAACAATTTAAATCATTTAGGAGTATTTGGACAACATCTAAAAACATTGTTTTGGTGTAAAAACAAAATCATCAAAATCATGATAAAAATATTTATCAAACATAAAATACTAGCCAACACTAATTACAGTCCCGAAAATTATTTTCCCAGGCATATTTAGTCCCTTAATTACACTAATTACAGTCCCAAAAATCATTTTCCTAGAAATACTTTGTCCCATAAGAAGTAAACATCAATTTCGATCACACGTCCACTAAAAACAAAAACGAAGAAACTCATGTGTAAATAACGTGCACGCTAAGTTCACTTTTATTGCAAAATTGATTCCATAATTTTAAGAAGTCAATTTTTATTACTTTTTCTTTGTTAATCAATATATTACAAAAGGTTGGTTGTTGAGTGTATCCCTTGGCTACAAGACAAGTTTTGTACCTTGCTATGGTACCATCTGAATCCTTTTTATTTTGAATATCCATTTGCAGCCTATGGTATCTTTGCCAGGTGGTAATAGAGTCAAAGTCAATGTCTTGTTTCTCATTAATGCCTCATATTCCTTTTCCATAGCTTGTCTCCAGTGAGGAATTTTTAAGGCTTCTAATGCTGTGCTTGGCTCAGTTTCTTCCTGCAGGTTAGATAAGGTGATTCTTGGTTAGTAAACTCCAGCCTTCGATCGTGTGATCATATGATGACCTGTATTGGTGTTATCCTCATAAACAACATCAGGAATATGGTTAATGTTAGAAACATTCTCTATTGGTTAATCCACAAATAATTCTCCATCTGAATTAATAGGAATTGTGTGATTTGAAGTGGATGGTGATGGAGAGTTAATAGGATTTGTGTTGAAGTGGATGGTGATGGAGAGTTAATAGGATTTGTGTGATTTGAAGTGGATGATGATGATGTTGAGAGTCAGAATCTGAATTAGGATGATCATGAGTGTGATTGTAACCTTGGATCAGTGGAGGTGGAAGTGTGTGCATATCAGGAAGGATGGAAAAAGCTTAAGGAAATTGAGACTCATCAAATATCACATGCCTAGTGACAATGACTTTGTTAATAGGAAGGAGAACTTTGTAACCCTTGTGATGAGGACTATATACAAGAGAGGTAGATGGTTGACTTGGTTCCAACTTGTGCTTATTATATGGTCTTAGATATGGGAAACAGAGGCATCCAAACACCTTTATGAAAGAGTAGTCTGGTTTAGTTCCTGTGAAACACTCTATTGGTGAGATGAAATTTAATACCTTAAATGCAATTCTATTAATATGGGAAACGGTTGTGCTACAAGCAGCATCCCAGAATTTGTAGGGTAAATGAGCTTGAGCCATATGGGTTAATCCAGTCTCCACAATGTGTCTGTGCTTCCGTTCCGCAAGACCATTTTCTTCAGGGGTGTAAGGGCATGAAACTTTGTGTTTTTTCCATGCTTTTGAAAACGTTCAATGAGGGCTTGAAATTCTCCCCCACCAATACTTTGGACAGCTTTGATGTTAGAATCGTATTGATTTTGAATGAGAGCCATGAAGTTAATAAAAGCAGACTGGGTGTCAGATTTATGTTTGAGCAAATAGATCCATGTGTGTCTGGTGAAATGATCAATAAAGCTGACATAATATGTAAATCCATGAATTGATTTTGTTGGAGCAGGCCCCCAAAGATCAATTACATCTCATGAGAGTTTTTTTTTTTAACAACATCTAAACTAGGGTGTCACAATCTAGAATGCCATTTATTCAAAGTCTCGTTGAGCTTTCTTTAACTGACATTGACAGCATGAGCGAATTTGGAATGTTTGTGAGTAGATGTGAGATCACTGGAGCTGGTAATAGGGTTGTTGTCTTTGACTTGGAGACACGGGGCAATCGATAATCCGAACCAAAAATATCCGAACCGAAAATATCCGTTGACTTTTTGACTTTCTCCGAACCGAACTGTCCCGAAAAATTTTATGGTACGGTTCTGGAGATTTTTAAAATATCCGTACCGAGTACCGTACCAAACCCTACCGTTCCGTACCGAACCAAAGATCCGAAGATAGAACCGATTTTTAAGAATATTTTAATACATACATATATATTATTTTTATCTTATTTATATTTTGATATTGTGACACCCCACATTTAATTAACCTAGAAAATTATCATATATCCGTTATCTTCACGCCGCTGACCACCATAAACCACCATTCACGCCATCGAGTTTTCGTATTTCAGACTTTCAATAGGTAAGTTCTGATCATTTATGCTGTATTTTGCTACATTTGATATTTTTGGCTGATTTATTATGTATGATTATAAAATTAAAAGAAAAGGTCCAATGGTTGGAATTTGGAGTTGGCAATCTGAGAATAATCTCTAGGTCTAGGATGATGTTTTTAATTTTTGTGCTTTTGGTTACTGTCCTGAAATATTCAACTATTGGATATCATGATTTTTTATAAAGATTTTAACTTTTAACTTAAATAATAATAAAAAAGAATGATTGTTGTATTTTAGTAGGAAATGCATGATATATACTAACCGAGATGAATTGTATCTCAAAAAAATGTTTTTAATTTGAGATTGTATTGTCCTTTATGGTTGTAGTATTTATTTTGAGATTGCACTAAAAAAAGGAATGGACTATAATTATTTGGTGATTTTTACATTCATTTTTTATTTTTTCTTATTTTGTGTGTTGTACTTTTGATTAATCTCCGTAAGTCTCGAACCGCACCGTCCCAAACCGTCCCGTTAGAATCAATCTCCGCACGAATTTTCGATGCGGTTGTCGGCATTTGAGATTTTTCTCTACGGTTGATTCGGAGATTGATTTTTAAAATCTCGGTTCGGAGCGGTTCTAGAGATTTATGAATCTCCGAACCGCCCCGCACTGCACACCCCTAGCCGGTAATGGTAAGGTGGAACTTATATAAACCATTCTCAACATTCCTCAAGTAAGACATCCCCGGCATTTCATCCTTCACAACACGAAAGTAGGATGAAATTCAAGTAAACTTTATTATCAAAGGCAAATTGAGAGACACTAATGAGGTTCTTAGTAATATGGGGAACATGAAGAAGGTTATGAAGAAGAAATTTATGAGTAGATTCAAAATTTGGAGAATTAACTCGGAAGAACCAATATGAGAAATTTTTATACATGAACCATTACCTAGTTGTACTTGATTCGACTCCTTGGTATTCTCGCAACAATATTGAAATTATGAAATCATAGTCAAATGAGAAGATGCTCAGAATCTGGATACCATGCTTTGAATTTGTGTCATTGGAGGCAGAGGATCCATTATTAAATGCAGTGAAATTAGCAGATGGTCCAAAATTCTCGATGATTTCTTCCTTGATTAATCATTGTTGTTCTTTGTTAAGATTCCCAAGATTAAAGCTCAAATCACATCTATAAAAATGTTTCTCAAGTGTGGTTGTTATAGCCACATATTTTACATTTTGGCCTTCCATTTGAGTTGAATCTCCTCCGCCCCTAAAATTATTACCTCTACTATAGGTCCTTCCGCCTCACAGGATTCCATTGTTGTCCGATTCTTCCACATATATTATAAGATCTTCCTATCCTCGAAATCGGTTGTGGTGTGTGTAACATTAATGGCGGTGAAATTTAAACAGAAGTCTTTATAGTCATCTCAAGTCTACTCTCAAAACTCAAAAGAAGAGCATGTGCGTCTCTAAGAGGGCAATGTTCAATTCTAGAAGTGAAAGAAGCAATAATGGAGTTATATTCACTCCCAAAACAATCAAAAGATGCATAAATATATCAAGGTTCTCGACTTTGCTTCCTACACAATTTTGCTAAAGAGTCACAACAAGCCTTCATTTTGTTGATATATTCTCATGCTAAGAGTTCATTTCTTGAGATTTTGTAGCTAAGACTTGCATCGCATAAGGTAGTTGTTCTCTGTCAACTTGATGGTAATTATTTTATTTGGTGGGGCTGAATTACTTGAACCTCCTCCATGGAGCTTGAGGGAGTTGTTAATGCTATGACAGGATGAAATGTGTAGGGTAAAAAAAAAAAAGGCACCGAGGCTACAAGCTATAAAACCTGTAGTTCGACACTGATAAAAAGTATATTTTATTAACCTTCATATTTTGAAATGGAAACATAGTGCACAATGTAGCTAATGATAAAAGCATAATGCAAAAGCTGAATTTTGTATTGTTGGTGAAAAATATATTTGGTTTTGTTTGGAAATGGCTAAGTGTTTGAGTGTTTAGGCTTTAGCCGAGGCCCGAGTGGATTCGGTCTCCGCAAGACAATAAAACGTCCAATATACAAGTGCTAACGGTTCGGCGTAAGCCCCTAAGATACAACGACTATTTCGTTTGAGTTTACAAAGACTTGCAAAACCCGAAACACATCGAACAACAAGGTGTTAAGACTTTCAAACTTTTTGAAGGAGGTGTGTTAATATGCTCGAATGCAAATAACCGTATTATTATCCGATGATTTTTGTCTTTATTCCATCTGCAGGGGTCGAGTTATATAGGCATCAGTGCCTCGTTTGGAAAGAACACATCTTTTGGCTCGAAAAAGACAGGTTTTCGAACAGACGATATGTTCTTCATTTCGTGATCGACACATGACTGGGCGACGCCCGGCGCGTGTGCCCGTGCATGGATACGAACCAAAATGATAAAGTTACGGTTTCGACAACGACGACTGATGCACGGGTTGTGCATCGGCCCATGCTCGAATGTGAACGAATTTGCACACGACTCCGACGCCGGTCGTGTATGGATGCAAAACTTCCCGATTGTAAATCATTAATTAATTACAAAAATTAATTATTTATTTTTAAAAGTTTTTGGTCCAAAAAGAATAAGGGCCTTGAGGCCCAAGCCAGTGCCCACGACCTCAACCGTCGACTCCGAACCCGCCAGCCGGGCCGAGCCGAGCCGGCGGGCAGGCAGGCGGCGGCGGCGTGCGCGTGCGTTTGTGCTTTGAACCAAACCCATAAGCATGTAGGTCCTCACCTCTTTAAAAACTTGGGTGCCCCCAAGGGCTCAAACCCATAAGTCCAACTTAGGATAAATAAAGTGTGCAAACTTTGCCTCCTTTTCCTATGTGGGATGGAACATTTCTCCTTCCCCATATTTTTCATTTTTCATACCATTTATTTATATTAAGTGGCTAATTTCTAGTATTAATTTCTCATTCACCTGGAATTGATTTTGAGAAGTTCCAAATGCTTTTCTCATCTACTCTCTTACTAGAATTTTTCCATTTTTCACTAATGGAAACCACTTAATTATTTGGTTAAAATTAGGTAAGCACCCATTTTACCGAAACAAAATTCCAACAATCCCCCACATGAATGAAATTAAGTGTATGTAGATTCACTTGAAAGTCTCGGCGAACTGTTATTGCATCAGGATATATAGGTAGCTTCTGGCTTGAACCTTCCTTAGTAAAATACTATCGGATATACTAGCTGCTTAGTGACGCGATATCTTGAACTACTCACCCGTTTATATAAAACAAGACAACAGTACTTACACAATAACAATTCTAACACTTGTCTTCTCATGTTGTGTCCATTTCGGTCCTGGATCATATCTTAGATTCATAAGTGTTTCTTTGAAGCGGCCATTACTTCTCGCTTATATAGGTGATCTCCTATTGAAGAGTATCCTGCCATACTCCATCTTTCGGTATAAGAATCATTAAAAGTCTTAAACTTAACCTCACCACATTCAACAGGTTTTCATACACTTGGATGTTTCGAAAATGAGCTAACACATTTTGCAAGTGTTCAGTTGAACATTCATAACTTAGTTGTCCCATTGAACCAAGGTCTTGGGATCTCCAATCATAATGTTGGGCTACCACTATGAATATTTTTTAAGTTGTGGATTTTAAACCCATTCCCCTTAACAGTTTATACAGTTGATCTCGATTTATGCCTTTTGTAAGCGGACCCGCAAGGTTTTCCTTTGACTTCACGTAGTCAACCGAAATAATTCCATTCCAAATCAACTGTCTAATGGTATTGTGTCTCCGACACATATGTCTAGACTTACCATTATACATACTACTTTGTGCCCTTCGAATTGCTGATTGACTATCACAATGTATCAAAACAGCAGGCACTGGTTTATTCCAACAAGGAATATCCTCTAAGAAGTTTCTAAGTCATTCTGCTTCTTCACCAGCTATATCTAAAGCAATGAATTCTAATTCCATATTGGATCGGGCTATGCAGGTATGCTTAGAAGACTTCCACGACACCGCTCCTCCACCTATTCTGAAAACATATCTACTTGTGGACTTAAGAGTCTTTGTGTCTGATATTCAATTGGCATCACAATATCCTTCTAATACTGCTGGATATCTCGTATAAAGTATTCCATAGTTCATGGTATACTTTAAATATCTAAGTACCCTTGTCATGGATTTTAAGTGATCCGTACTCGGGTTACTTGTGAACCTACTTAGTTTACTCACTAAATATGCAATTTCTGGATGTGTACAATTCGTAAGTACATCAGACTGCCAATTACCCTTGCATATTCCAGATGAGAAACTGGTCCGCCTCTATTCTTGGCCAAGTGTAGACTTAGATCTACAGGTGTCTTAGGTGGAGGACTATCAAAGGCATTAAACTTTCTGAGTATGCTTTCGACATAATGGGATTGTGACAAGACAATTCCACCTGAGGTTCTGGAGATTTTAATCCCTAATATAACATCAGATACTCCCATATATTTCATGTCAAAGTTCTTCTTTAACATGTTCTTAGTATTCATGATTAAATCATGACTACTACCCATAATCAACATATCATCTACATAAAGGCATACTATGACGTAACCATTTGTAGTACCTTTAATGTAGACACACTTGTCACATTCATTGATCTTGAAACCGTTTGACTTTATAGTCGAGTCAAACTTTTCATGCCATTGCTTAGGTGCTTGTTTTAGTCCATAAAGTGACTTAACAAGTTTACACACCTTTCGCTCTTGACCGGGTGCAATGTACCCCACGGGTTGTTCCATATAGATCTCCTCTTCAAGTTCACCATTCAAAAGCGTAGTTTAACGTCCATTTGATGTATCTCAAGGTTATGCAAAGTTGCAATAGCAATGAGAACATAAATGGACGTAATCCTCGTGATAGGAGAATATGTATCGAAGAAGTCATATCCCTCCTTTTGTCTAAACCCTTTAGCTACCAGACGGGATTTATACTTGTCAATAGATCCATCTGCTTTATACTTCCTTTTAAGGATCCACTTGCATCCCAAAGGTTTGCAACCCGGTGGGAGATCAACTAACTCCCAAGTGTGATTTTGGATGATGGACTCTATCTCATTATTGATATCTTTTTTCAAGAGAGGAGCTTCTGGACTAGACAATGCTTCTTGAATAGTTCGGGGTTCATTTTCGAACATATAAGTTAGAAAATTAGGACCAAAAGACTTAGTTACTTTTGTCCTTTTACTGTGTCTTGGTTCCTCTTCATCATCACTTTGAGGTAACCTTGCAATTTCATAAGTTCATTTACTCGAACTTTCTTCTTTCCGTTCTATGTTCGGAAAGATATTATCAAAGAATACAACATTCATTGATTCAATTATAATACCTTCATTTATATCAAGAGTTGCTGACTTGTGCACTAAAAAGCGTATGCACTACTATTGTTAGCATATCCAATGAAAGCACAATCGATTGTCTTCAGACCGATTCTAACTTATTTCGGCTTAGGTAATTTGACTTTAGCCAAACACCCCCAAACTTTGAGATATTTATATAACGGTTTACGTCCCTTCCATAACTCATATGGAGTTTTGTTTTTACTTTTGTGTGGGATCTTATTAAGAATGTAGTTTGCAGAAAGTATGGCTTCCCCCACAAGTTTTGGGGTAATCCAGAACTTAACAACATTGCATTCATCATCTCCTTAAGAGTACGATTTTTGCGTTATGCAACTCCATTTGATTGAGGTGGGTAGGGAGCAGTCGTTTGATGAATTATACCCACTTTCGAGCAAAATTCATCAGACGGAGCAACATACTCTCCACTTCAATCACTTCGAATCATCTTAATTTTCAAATTAAGCTGATTTTCAACTTCATTCTTATGAGTCTTAAAAGGTACTAAAGCTTCATCTTTGCTTTTCAATAGATACACATAGCAATATCTTGTGCAATCGTCTATAAACGATATGAAGTACTTTTTACCACCTCGAGTTTGCACAAGTTTTAAATCACACACATCTGTATGAATTAACTCAAGTGGTTTGGTACTTCTCGTTACCGAATGAAACGGTGCTTTGGCCAACTTTGCTTCAACACAAATTTCGCATTTTGTCTTGTGAATCGGTTTTAAACGTAGGTATTAATTCCATATTCACTAACCTTTTATATGTGTTGAAGTTTACATATCCTAATCTATCATGCCATAAATTAGAACAATTCAACAAGTAAACAGAAGTAATAGTTTTATTCTTCGCCTCTCGGCGGAAAATAGACATTACAGACATCTTAAAAAGGTCCTTATCAAGGTAACCCTTACAAAGAAAATGACCATTCTTGGTCATTACAAACTTGCCGGACTCAAACACTAGTCTAAACCCGGCCTTACTAAGCAACGGACCGGAAACCAAATTCTTGCGGATGTCCAGGACATGCAGCACATCTACAAGCGTAAGCTCCTTTCCGGAAGTCATCTTGAGCACAACCTTGCCAAGCCCCACAATGTCGGAAGTCGAAGAATTTCCCATGAAAAACTTTCTTCTGTTTATCAGAGTGTAGGAGGAGAACATCTCCTTATCGGCACAAATGTGATGAGTAGCCCCGGTATCTATCCACCACTCCCTTGAGTTATCCACCATATTGGCTTCAAACACAACGGCGGTGAGATCGAGCTCCGACATGTCAATTGGAACCGACTTGTCCTCCATCACATTAGCTTGTTAGTTGCCACCTTGATTGCCCTTTTTTGGGTGACAGCAATCCTTGGCCATGTGGTTTGGTTTGACACAGTTGTACCAATTATCCTTGAACGTTTTGGCATTTCCCTTGTCTTTCCCGAAGTGCTTGCGTTTCTTGCTAGTGCTCGATTCAGCAAGATTGGCCTTGACCTCCATTCTAGACTTACTAGATTTCACATCTGATTTTCGGTTGTCTTCTTCGATCCGAAGCCGAACAATCAGATCCTCAAGCCCCATCTCTTTGCGCTTGTGCTTGAGGTAATTTTTGAAATCCTTCCACAATGGCGGCAATTTCTCGATTATTGCAGCCACTTGAAAGAATTCATTCAAAATCATCCCTTCAGATATTAATTCATGAAGTATGATTTGAATCTCCTAAACTTGGCTGATCACCATGTTGGTATCAACCATCTTGTACTCGAGAAATTTGTTGACAACAAATTTCTTTGTGCCGACATCTTTGGTCTTGTACTTCTTCTCCAAAGAGTCTCACAACTCTTTGGACATTTTAAACGTGCTATAGACGTTATATAGGGTGTCGTCTAGCACGTTCAACACGTAGTTTTGACATAGAAAACTGCTGTTATGCCAAGCATCCATAGAGATTCTCCGGTTGTTGTCAATTTCTTCATCGCCAACGGAAAAGGGGTCGTCCTTCAGAAACCGAGACAGCCCCAATGTAGTAAGGTAAAACAACATCTTCTGTTGCCATCTCTTAAAGTCGATGTCGGAGAACTTGGGCGACTTTTTGCCTTGAGCAGGAGCAGCAACCATCGGTGTGAACGAGATTGATGCCATCGTCTTCAACAGAAACGTTCTTTTCGTCTTGTGATTGTTGGTGAAAAATAATATGGTTTCTATTTCAAAAATGGCTAAGTGTTTGAGTGTTTAGGTTTTAGTCGAGGCCTGAATTGGATTCAGTCTCCACAAGACGAAAATACACCGTATACAAGTGCTAATGATTCTAGCGTACGTCCCTAAGATACAACGACTATTTCAGTTTCGAGTTTACAACACTTGCGAACCGAAAACACATCGAACAACAAGGTGTTAAGACTTTCAAGATTTTTGAAGAAGGTGTGTAAATATGCTCGAATGCAAATGATCGGTTTATTATCTGATGATTTCGTGTCTTTATTCCAACTGCAGGGGTCGAGTTATATAGGCATCAGGCGCTTCGTGTAGAAAGAACACGTCTTTTGGCTCGAAAAGTCAGGTTTTCACTAAACAGATTCAATTCACATTGACTCTCGAACTGGCGCACGGCCCGTGCGTGTGCCCGTGCATGGATGTGAACCAAAATGACATAGTTACGGCTTGACGCACGACCAGACGCACGGGCCGTGCGTGTGTGGATGCGAACACTTCCCTGTTGTAAATCCGTTAATTAATTACAAAAATCAATTAATTATTTATTTTTAAAGGTTTTTGGTCCAAAAAGAATAAGGGCCCAAGCCCGCGGCCGATGACCCGGACCTAAAGCCGAGCCGAGAGTCGGTGGGCGCGATGGCGCGCGCATGTGTTCTTTGAACCAAACCGACAAGCAAGTAGGTCCTCATCCCTTTAAAAATTTGGGTGCCCCCAAGGGCCCAAACCCATAATTCCAACTTGGGATAAATAAAGTGTGCAAACTTTGCCTCCTTTTCCTATGTGAGATGGAGCATTTCTCCTTCCCCACATTTTCCATTTTCCATACCATTTATTTGTACTAAGTGGCTAATTTCTAGCATTAATTTCTCATTCACCCGGAATTGATCTTGAGAAATTTCAAATGCTATTCTCATCTACTCTCTTAGTAGAATTATTACAAATAATTTAATTTCATTTTTCATTAATGGAAACCACTTAATTATTTGATCAAAATCGGGTCAACACCCATTTTACCAAAACAAAATTCCAACATGTATTTCATTCCAAGAATAATCAATTGTCCTTGTACACCGGTTTGGTACAACATATAATCATCAAAAGAAATCTAAGAATGACAAGTGTCACTATATAATTTGAGATGAAGGAATATATTCTCTTGGATAAGAATAAACAATTCTATCCATCTATGAATAGTAATTCCCTACAATGCATTCTTGTGAACGTGATTCCCTACAATGTTCTTTCTTTCAGTTACGAGTATGTAAATACTTAGATTTCACGCTTTGTTAGATATACCACCATAGGGAAATCGGTAAATAGCTATAGAATTTAATGACAGATGCAGTCCATACTTAGATAGCTACAATGCTGATTGAATAGACATAAAATTTAATTAGTAATTAAAATGCCACAAATTTGTGATGTATTAGTAATGGAAATTTGTGACGTAAGTTTTTCTTTATTATAATTTAGGTAAATGCAGCCCCATATTTAAAACACAAATTAGCTATGGATTAATAGAAAATATTGACGTGCGCTTAGGTCAACAAGCAAAAGTATATAGAAAATGCAATATGTGGAAATGGAGATAGAATTTTAATTCAGGGCTAATTCTGCCTTTTTATACAAAATACCGAGCTAAAAGCTTCGTCGATTTTCTTTTACAATATCGTACTTTTTTATGCGTTTTTCTATTATTTCTCTCTTGTCTTTTTTCTCATAAATGAGGCCTATTTATACCCATCTCATTAGTGGGTTTTTAATAGTCACTATTACACTTAACACTAAAATAATCTTAAAGGGACGCATGTCCTTCTCTGAGCGTGCATGTTGGCCAAGTGTTTGCCACTTGTCGACTCGTCTGGTTGTTATGCTGACAAGTGTCAGCTTACTTGTGCTAATGGTGCACTTAACCTTCCTTAACTGGATAGTTATCCTTTGAATTTCCCGCCATATCCCACCATGGTTGGGCTCGGAGGGAGCCGAGCCCAACTCACGCCACGTCATCATTGCCATGTCACCAGGTCGGTTGGTGACATCATCAGCTCGGCCCGTGCTGTCCTGTGGGTCCCACATGTGCATGGGCTAAATGTCCACGTGGACTAATTTGCTTCAAAGATAGCCTCGGGTGTCATCAATGGCCCCAAGTTTAATTCCGAGGAAGAATTCTCAAGTCGGATTTAAACTTTAATGCTAATGATGAATCTTTAATGGGAAGAAGAAACCTCAAAAGTCACTCATCCCGACACTTGTCGCTTAATAGTTAATGCCTGGAACGGCGATTAATTGCGCATGTCATGATGGCGGACACGTGGCGCTTCTTGATTGGACCAACTCGCGAGGAACCGAAGAGGTGGGACGGCTTGGCAACGCAGACGCGGGGATGTGACGTTTCGACAATTTTTGAAATTGAAAAGACACGCCTTTTGAGTTGGTGTCTCATTTTTCGAGGAACTTAACCTATAAATACCCTTTCACTTTCCATTCTACACTTTTGCATTCATAATCTTCCGAGCAAAGATTTCTTGAGAGCGAGCGTAAATTTAAGGTCGGTCCAGAGTTCGATACTTTAATTACTTAGGTATTTTTTCCAAAACCCTTTCTTGTTCTTCTTTGCTTCAAACACATGTCTTCCTTTGGAAGAAGTCTGAGTCGTAGCTATAGTGTTGGGGTTGAAATCGAAGATCCTCCTTCCCGACCCCTACATTTTCGTTTTCTCTAGTTCGAAGAACTTCGCCTCACAGCCCCAACATCGTTGAGATTTCGAGTTTGACTCATAAGCCCCCATTTGAAACTTCGCTTGAGCGAAAGCACATGATTTTTGACCCTGTGCTAGTTACCATCTATCGAGAGGGTGTCTTTTACGAGCCTGGGTTAGCACGAGAAGAGTCCAGTGAAGAGGCCTTGAACACCGATCCCAAGATAACCAGCGAGGGGAAGAAGAGGACATGGACCCACGAGAGCATGATCATGAGAAGGAGGGTGGTGAGGCCTCCGAAGGCTTAAGAGTTGCACGGCCTGTGGGATAGGTGGGCCGTCGTCATGGAGATGGTAGGCGGGGAGGAGGACCCCGACTACGCGTGGAGGTCGGGTGGAGACCCACCGATCAAAATGATATACCCAACATGTTGATGATTCCATAATTAGGGGCCCTCGTCCAGAAGTACCGGATTCCGGCCAACGTACATTTTTGGTTGTCGGATGGCGTGGAGTGCCTCGAGCACCCCTGAGGGGTGTATGGCCGTATATCGTTCCCGCCTCTTTGACGCCTTGCGATTCCCCCCGTTGGTGCTCACGCGCGGTGGTTTCGCAAATGGGGTCTTCCCTATCCCAGATGCACCAACTATCCTGGGGTCGGATTATTGGGAGTGCGTTCCATCCGGAAGGGTACCCCATCCTCGATTTGCCGAGATGAACGAGTTGTTCATCCGGGAAGGCGACCCCATCGACATTGGGCCGGGGCGCCATCGTGGTGGTACTATATGCATACAAGCCG
Source organism: Rehmannia glutinosa (assembly GCA_016081115.2). Classification (NCBI taxonomy): domain Eukaryota; kingdom Viridiplantae; phylum Streptophyta; class Magnoliopsida; order Lamiales; family Orobanchaceae; genus Rehmannia; species Rehmannia glutinosa. Next base: position 85,853,760 of record CM071925.1, read on the forward strand.
GATACCCAAACGGGTGATTGAAGGCCTTCCACCCTTAAAGGAGTGGAAGGACAAGTGGTTTTGGGTGAGCGGAGAATGGGAAGGGGGAAAATCATCCTCCTCCATCCCCCTTCGCACTTCACATATAACTTCCGTAAGTATATTCTTTCTTCCTTTTTAAACTTGTTTGATTGATTTTTTCTTGGAAGGACCTCTCGACCCACTTTTCCATCTGGCTTGACAACATAAAGGATTGAAGTGGAAGCCATAGAGGCCCATGGAGGTCGAGACTTTGCCCTCCGATGAGGTGGCCGAGAGAGGGCGGTGAGTGGTGGAAAGAGGCCGAGGAGAAGCTGAGCCGAGAGGAAAACTCTGACGGGCGACAGTGGGCGACACCTTGCAAACGGAGCGGCGGGCCATCCCCTGACGGGTGATCCCCCGGGCAACGCCAGCTTTGCAGTGCGGACTCCCCGAGAACAAGCGGGGCTCAAGGCACGATGTTCAATATTTCCCTTTTTTCGACTTTTTCATTTTTGCCCTTTGCTTAATCAACTTTCGCAGGCGTGGGGTGGGCGTCTTCGCCCGTCTTCGTGAATTTTTAACCGAGCAGATGTGGGCCTTCGAGGAGAGAAGAAATCAGGCATTAAACATCTGCGAGGATGCCCCAGAAATGGAGGGTCCCCATCCCCGGTGAGGAGGAGGCACGAGAGGATGGCCGGCCGGATCGCGCCTCGTGGTTCGTGGAGTTTGTTAGGTGCTCTAGATTGAGGAGCAATCAAGGGCTTTGAGAATCAGTCCTCCGAGGATTCCCGTCTTGGACCAAGGCATCGAGCATTCCCGCTTTAGAAATGAATAAACTTCCCGGTAGGATCATCGGACTCGATTGGCACACGATTGGGGGCTCGTGACTTTGATAAGAAGGACTTGGGAGAGACGACATATTGATTTGCAAGATGCTTACGCCACTCTCCGTGGGTGCATGAGTCCTCAAGACCAGCAGAGGAGGCGCACCCGGGCAATATTGAGAGAAGAGCCGCCGTAAAGCCGAGGTTGAGCGCGACCAGGCCAAGGCCGCGAGAAGAGCCCGGCCAAGGTCGCAGAGTTGGAAAAGGGCTCATGCCGGGAGTTGGAGAAGAGCGACTAAGTCCGAGGAAGCAGCGAAGCTTCCCGGAAGCGAGTGGAAGCTTCGGTGTGGAGGCTATATGGGCTTACAAAGACTCGGAGGAGTATGCCTTTATGCCGACTGGAGACCAAAGATCGGGAGATTCTCCAGGACCTCGGCTTCAAGAGTAGTTGAGCTCGGGAGTTGAGTCGAGGAAGCTTGCCCGGTTGACGCCGACCTTGATACCATCCGTCCTCACTTTTTCGAGGCCACCTATATGCTCCTCCTCGAGAAAGAAGAAGTGGCTTCAAGTGAGGTTGAGATTCCTCCTGGGCTTGATCCATTTGCCTTTTGAATTTTTTGTTTTTATCTTTCGCATTTTCTTTTTGTGTAGACTAGGCGGCCTTGGGACTTTTTATGTAACGGGCTTCGGTCCCCTATGTAAATATTTGCTGTAAATGGAATTCCTTTGGTCACTTGTGCGTGCGATTGCATTTTCAAATTTTGCTAAGTATTGTGCTCTCTTTTTTTTTTGTTGTACGGCTTACACTCTGGCCGCCTCTTTTTATTTTCATAGGGCTCGGAGTGCTCAAATGGCATGAGTAATGGGCTTTATCGGATTTACCGCAAGTTTTTTGCTTGGAACTTAAGTCGAGTCTTTGTTTTGGGTGGCTCGCCTTTTGGGCAAGCTTCCCTTTATTTAAACGTGCAAGGGTCGATCCCAGATGAGCAATCGGTGCTCGGATGTTAGCCAAGGCGAATGAGGCGGTGCTCGCAAATGCCGAGGCGAATAAAAATTGCTCCCTTTAGAGAGCTCGCGGGAATATCGATGAAAGGATAAGTTCTTAGAATTGTATCTCAATCACAAACTACGACTTTATTGACAATACCTCTTAAGATATGATACATTCCATGGATGTGCAAACTTTTTCCCACTCAAGTACTCAAGCAGGCTCCATTTGACAAGACCTTCATCGACTCGGAACGGACCTTCCCATCCGGTTTTTGCCGGGTTCAATCGATTCTCTTTTTAGAACGAGGTCGCCAACCTGGAATCTTTTTTCCTTTATTTTTGAATTGTAGTACATTTCACTCCTTTGTTTATATACATCGTTTTTCATTTCAAAGATTTTTGCACCTTTTCTCCTCAAGTAGTTCCAACTTGAGGAGCACGGCTCATTGTTTTCTTCGGAAAAATTTGCAACTCTAAAAGTAGGGGCCCGATTTCGACAGGATGGTTCAAGGTCAAAGAGAAGGGCGTCTTCTCGCTTTTGGTGCGTTGTTCTATACGACCACAAACGCTGGGCGCCTCCTGGGCAAATTACCTTTAGATTCCTCCAACCTTGCCTTCAAAGTATATTTGAGTATTTTGTTCACCGCGACCGCCCATTGGACTATGGGTGTGACGGGTCGAGAATGATTTTTAATGTGGAATCCTTCACAAAATTTCGAGGAAACCCGGTTGTCAAATTGTTTCCCATTATCGGTGACAATCAAGTATGGTATCCCAAGAGATAATGGACTTGCATGAAGTTAACAATCTTTTCTTCATCTATCTTCGCCGAGGGTTCCACTTCGCCCATTTTGTAAAATACCTAAAGATAATGGACTTCCATACAAAGTTAACAATCTTTTCTTCATCTATCTTAGGTTGCCCATTTCGTGAAAAATAATCTACCGCCACAATGGCATATCTCACGCCCCTTTGCGGTGCGGAGTGGTCCGATGAGTCCATTCCCCATTTGGCAAGCAAGACTAAATATGGAAGTAAAATGTTTAGGGTGATACCTAACTTCCCGTGGCGCAAATCTTTGACATCTTTGGCGATCGGTCGCGTCTTTTTGGGGCGGCGGTAGAAGATTTGTCGTATCAATTTGTAAGCGATGTTTGGCCCGCGCGATTTCGCATATGCCCTCATATATCTTAGCGTATTGTTCATTTGACGAACTGTGCAAGAGCGAGTGGGATGGAATATCCATGCTTGTGCAGACACCATCCACCAATGTGGGCGGCTCGAGTTCACAACGAAGTCTTATCTTCTGGGGAAATTCTTTCTCTAAATCTTCGGATGATTGAGTCATCCATCATGACTTCATTGTATCGGATGGCATTAACGGGCAAAAATCTAAGTGGGCATCGCACTTTGATAAGATGAGGCCGCGGATGTTTTGAGAGAACATCGCTTTGAAATGCGAAAGCTTTTTCGACGAGTCCAAGTATCACACGATTCTTTCGCCACTTCGCCATTGATTTGATGGATCACTGAGTGTACCAATAAAGGCTGTTTGTGAAGCCCGTTTGCGCCGCCATTTCGAGGTAATCGCCGTACCGGCCGTTGAGTCGAGAAGGAGCGCGAGTTTTGGATCGATTGTCACGATCCCAATATTGAGAGAGAACAACTTCCGCTCTTGAGACCAAAGCCAGATGGTCAGCTGACGCTTGACTTTAATTGTCCCACAAAATATCGAATTGATGAGCTCAACAAGCTTAATCCGGCCAAGAACTTGGAGAAGATTGGTAAGTAAAGATCTTGTGCTCCAAAAATGGACGAGAGTTGAAATGAGTATGGTAAGAGGAGGCTATATGGGCTTCGCGGAAGCTTTTTGTGAGAGCTAAGCAATATGGGCTTGGAGAAGAGAGCCTTTTTACACGATATGGGACATTCTGAGATTCTCCTTTTTGGACCCCGGCGGAGGCATGGACACGATGAGCTCGCCGAGGTGATGGGCCTGGACGCCGACCTTGATACCAGACTCACTTTTGAGGCCGAGCTTGCCCAGATCTTGCAGCCAAGACTCCAGGCGTATAAAGTGAGTCCTTATGAGCCAGATGCTCCTCCTCCAGAAGAAGAAGTGGCTTGAGATTCCTGTTGGAGATTCCTCCACCTGGGCTTGATCCATTTGCTTTGAATTTTTGTTTTTATCTTTCGCATTTTCTTTTGTGTAGACTAGGCGGCCTTGGGACTTTTTATGTAACGGCTTCTTCCCCCTATGTAAATATTTTCAAGAAATGGAATTTTTGGTCACTTGTATGGAATCTCTTTGGGCAGTTGATTTTCAAATTTTGCTAAGTATTGTGCTTTTTTCTTTTTGTTGTACGGCTTACACCGCCGCCTCTTTTATTTTCCAAGTATAGGGCTCGGTTTTCTAGTGCTCAAATGGCATGAGTAATGGGCTTTAACTACCTGGATTTATTCTCCCAAGTTTTTTGCTTGGAACTTAAGTCGAGCCTTTGTTTTGGGTAGGTTTCGCTTGGGGCAAGCTTCCTTTATTTAAACGTGCGGACGTGCATCCGAGATGAGCAATCGGTGCTCGGATGTTAGCCAAGGCGAATGAGACGGTGCTCGCACTTTCTCACTTGGCCGAGGCGAAAAAATTGCTCCTTTAGAGAGCTCGCAGTATATCATCGATGAAAGGATAAGTTCTTAGAATTGATCTCAATCACAAACTACGTACTTTATTGACAATACCTCTTAAGATATGATACATTCCACGGATGTGCAAACTTTTTCCCACTCAAGTACTCAAGCTCGTACGCTCCATTTGACAAGACTCATCGACTCGAACGGACCTTCCCATGCTTCTGTTTTAACGGGCTGGGTTCAATCCCAGTTACTCTTTTTAGAACGAGGTCGCCAACCTCCGGAATCTTTTTCCTTTATTTTTGAATTGTAGTACATTTCACTCCTTTGTTTATATACATCGCTTTTTCATTTTCAAAGATCGCACCTTTTCTCCTCTAGTAGTTCCAACTTGACTGAGCACGGCCTCATTGTTTTCTTCTAAAAATTTGCACCTAAAAGTAGGGGTCCGATTTCGACAGGATGACAACCTGGTTCCGTAGGTCAAAGAGAAGGGCGTCTCCCGTGGTCGCGCTTGGTGCATTGTTCTATACGACCACAATACGCCTGCAGCCTCCTGGGCAAATTACCTTAGATTCTCCAACCTTCGCTTCTTCAAAGTATATTTGAGTATTTTGTTCACCGTCGACCGCCCATTGACTATGGGTGATACGGGTCGAGAAATGATTTTTAATGTGGAATCCTTCACAAAATTTCGAAACCTCCGGTTGTCAAATTGTTTCCCATTATCTCAGGACAATCGAGTATGGTATCCCAAACCTACGATAATGGACTTGCATACGGGTTAACAATCTTTTCTTCATCTATCTTCGCCAGGGGTTCCACTTCTAGCCCATTTTGTAAAATACCTAAAGATAATGGACTTCCATACAAAGTTAACAATCTTTTCTTCATCTATCTTCGCCAGTGGTTCCGCAACCCATTTCAGAAAATAATCTACCGCCACAATGGCATATCTCACGCCCTTTGCCTTTGCTGGAAACCAATGAGGTCCATGAGGTCCATTCCCATTTGGCAAACGCCACGGACTAAATATGGAAGTAAAATGTTTAGGTGATACCTAACCCGGGCGCAAATCTTGACATCTTTGGCAATGGTCGCTATTTTTTCAGGTGACTCGCCAATGTGAGTACTTTGTCGATCAATTTGTAAGCCAATGTTTGGCCCCTGCGCGATTTCCGATATGCCCTCATATATCTCCTTGAGCGTATTGTTCATCCTGCTTTGACTGCATCGAAAGGAGTGGGATGGAATATCCATGCTTGTACAGACACCATCCACCAATGTGAACCGAGCGGCTTGAGTTCACAACGTTTCTAGCCTTCTGGCCTTATCTTCCTGGCGTATTCCTTTCTAAATACCGGATGATTGAGTCATCCAGGTCAGCCTCGTCGCCATTAACATGTATCTTCAGGCATGGTGACGGGCAAAAATCTAAGTGATGGTCACATCCGCATTCGCACGTCCCCGGGCCGAGGCCAACCGAAGCATGTTTGACCGGGCACGAACCGCCGCATGCAACACGCCGCTTTTGGGAACATGCAACACTTCGCTTTGAAATGCGAAGCTTTTTTCTGACCGAGTCCAAGTATCACACAATTTTCTGTTCTTTCACTTCAGACTTCGCCATTGATTTGATGGATCACTAGTCGGAATCACCGCGGTACCAATAATGCTTTTAAAGTGCCCATTGACGCGGTATTTCATTTCCGGGCCCGCCAGAGCGCTTGTCGATCAGTTGTTAGTCGCCGGGAATCGGGAACCGCATGGCCGAGCAAGAGCACTTGAGTTTTGATCGATTGTCACGATCCCACCGCTCGCCTCGCTCAAGGGAAGATCCATCGATGAACAACTTCCACTCTTGATCTTCGACCACCTCTACCTAGATGGAAGGTGTGAACTCATTTACAAAATCGCCCAACGCTTTTGTCCTTTAATTGTCGTGGCGTGGCTCGTGATTGTCCTTTAAATATCGAATCGAATCGATGAGCTCAACAACCCACTTAATCATCCTCACCAAGGTCCTGGTCGGTGTAGAACTTGTTTCAAAGGATAATTGGTAAGTACCACGATCTTGTGCTCCAAAAAGTTCTGACGAGCTTCCGGCCGAAATGACTAGTGAGTATGCTAACTTATCCACGGGTGGATACCAAAGCTCAAAGATCGGCAACACTTGGCTTGTGTAATAGATTAGATGTTGATGGAGTTGTCCAATCTAATAAGATTGTTTTAACAGATGAGACCGCGAGGTACAAATACAAAAGTTTTCTCCGGGCCGCTTTTTGCCAGACAGTGATTGAGGCTGTTGTTGTTTAAGTGACTCAAAAGTGGCTTGTGTTTGTTCGGTCCACTCAAAATTCTTATTTTTCTTTATGATTTCAAGAAAGGTTTACATAGTGGACCGTGAAACGGACCTGCCTCAGGGTGGCTAGCTGGGCTTGTCGCCTTTTGTACTCTTTGATGGAATCGGGGGTTCAAGATCAATTATGGCTTTTATTTTATCCAAGTTGGCTTTTTGATTCTTTTTGGCTAACCATATAACCCAAAAATTTACCCGAGCCAACCCAAAGGTGCATTTTTAGGGTTTAACATCATCTTATACTCTCGCAAAATGGCAAATATTTTATTAAGATCATTAAGATGATCGATATGTACAAGGATTTCACCAACATGTCATCCACATAAACCTCCATGGAATGACCTATCAACTCCTCAAACATTTTATTAACTTACCTTTGGTAGGTCGCCCAAGATTCTTCACCAAAATGGCATCATCTTATAACAAGATATCCCTCGAGCTGAGAAGAACGATGTGTTCTCCTCATCATCCGGATGCATCCGACTGATTATAGCATGAGTATGTATCCATAAAACTCATAAGTTCATGCCCTGGCCGTGGCATCGACCATGTAATCGATGTTGGGCAAGTGGGTAGTCGTCCTTTGGGCACGCCTTATTAAGGTCGGTGAAATCCACACAAAGGCGCCACAAACCATTGCTTCTTCACTAATACGGGTTGGCCATCCATCGAGGGTAGAGGGCTTCTTCGATGAATTGATTGTCGATCAATTTATTAACCTCGCCTCCAGTGGTGATCCGCTTGTTCGCTGGCCAAGCCAAGCGCATTTTGGATCACCTAGGAATGTAATGTCGATTTTGAGGTGAAGGAAAGCGTTTTGGGATTGATTCCTGGCATGTCGAGTGCGCCTATGAAAAGACATCAAGATTATTTCCGAGGAATTCGATGGGCCCAATCGGAATGGCTCTGGAGGTCATGGCCAATACGTAATCGGGCACTTCATGTTGCTTGTCGACATCGACCGTGTCGAATTGCTCCACCGTGCCCGCATGTTTTCTTTTTCTTACTCGCCTCTTTTTCTCGGCAGGGCGCCTCGGCCCTCAATCGCCGCTTGTTTTTCCGGCTCCACCTCAATCACCGGTTTTTTCCCATCCTCAACTATTGGTTATTTCCCGTGTCGCCTACCTGGATTATTTTTCAAACAATAAGCTCCCTCGCCGGCTCGCCCCATTCCCCGGGTCGCCCTTTATTGTTCCACTAGTTTCTCCCTTTTCTACCACGTTAATCTCTACAAAGTCGGAGCTTGAGAGAGCACTCCCGCGACTCCCTATGATTCCCTTGTGGATGGCTTCTCCATCCTGGTTGGAAACTTGACACAAAAACGATATATGAAACGGGCCGCTTTAAATGGTAAAGTAGTGGCCTTCCAATAATGTGTTATACTCCGAACCGCGTTGGTAATTTTAAATGTGGTGATGACAAACCGCTTGTGCAATCCCCGCCCCATTTGAATGGGGTGTCAACGCCCCTGCTGCGTAATAATCCTTCCTCCTCCAAAACCCAAAATACTATCATTACATGGATGAATGTAGTCGTCGCCCATGTTCAACCTCCTAAAAGCTCGTATTATAAATAACCGACGAATAGCTTCCCGAGTCAATTAGAATCCTATGGACCGGGATGCCTAGAATAGGTGCCGTGATGACCAGGGGGGGTGAATGAGGTGGACCACCCGGTCGGCATCCGCGCTTAAAAGACAAAGTGACCTGGTTGGCCTTCTAATTTCCGCCACCCGAACATGTCTCTCCGCTGGCGGCTTGTCTAGCATCCGCTTTCTTTTTCAGCCGAGCGTTATCCTCACCGCATGTGTAGATTCTATTAACGCCAGACATCATGTAATCTCCCTACCTTGATTCTTGTTCGGTTAAAGAATAGAGGTGAGCCGGATTCATCAATCGTCCGGATTTACACCCGAGCTTAGCGCCGTGGTGGCGGTAAGTCATGGACGTACACTCGCACTCCCCTTGAACGATGCGCATTTTTTTTGATGAGGTCTGACTCATCCATGTCATGGCCTATCGACTTATGATAGTCGCAATATCTTCGAGCATCCAAGTTTTGGGGCTCCACCCTTAAAGCCAAGCCGGGTGACGATAAATTAAGACCTCAGATCTCGCTCCATATTATCAAGGAGTGTGGGTCGCAGCACTCCTGAAGGCGCTGGGAAACCTCGGCCCGTACATCCCGCCGCGCCTTATATCCAGGGGTCGGGTCCTCCGAAAAGGCGTCCCGACCCCGATCCCGAGGCAAACTCTTTTTTTCCATCTTTCTTCGCGCCCGCACCTTTCGCCGGGACGCTGATCGCCATGGCTTTTCCACGCAGATGTGGTGCTTCCACGGATAAGAAATTCCCGATATGAGGTCGCCCATTCATGGATAGAATAATTGAACCACGCTGGGAGCGAAGCCGCCATGGCCGCGATCAAAATAGCATCATTCGAGACCTGCTTCCATTTTCCGCATTTGTTTATTAAACCGAGTGATATACCTTTTAAAGACTCATCTTTTCCCCGCTTAATATTTACAAGGAATCATTCGCCGGCTCCTGACTTTGAAGTAAGAAAATGTGTGGTGAATGCGGGGCTAGGTCGCCTAAGATCGGATGGACCTCACAGTCCGGCCGGTGGGCAAAAATACCAAAATGGAATTGCCCTACATAAGATTGCCGCAGGGTCAGAGAGCTCCATCCACGCCAAGTATTTGTAGATGTGTGTTGTCGGGTCGGTTCTCCATTATATAAACCGACTTGCTGGAATATTAAGTTTTGGCGGCAAGGAGTCGGCTGCACGCCGGGAGCGAAAGGTGATATAACAGAGGACCGCTGGTTACGATGTGCCTTTGACACCGACCTTCTTCAGACCATCCTCCAACTCATTTAATCGGGCGCGAAGACGCAGGATCTCCGCCGTTCCTCCTCCCGGCCAGGCCCCGAGTTCGCTTGGTCTTCTTCCAGCCTCTCTTTCATCCGGTAAACCGGAGCCCGGAGCTTATCGACGTGGGGCATAGGGATCAAGACCCACCGCCCCACTAACACGAGCGGTGTGGCGGTGGCGTGTGGGGCTCGATGCCACCGCCACGCCGGATTTGTTCTTCCACGCCGCTGCGCGATCATCTTCTATCACGGCGACCACGCTGCTCATTACGTAATCGCCTCTTGGCCTTTATCTCGAGGAGGCGCAGGACTTGAGGATTAACATTAACATTTGCTGGGGGGTTGCTGGGTGAGTATTTACGGTGATGGAGGTTGTATTTGCGAATTAGTAGGCAAGTGTTTGGGAAATGAGTTGATTCATTTGTTTGACAAAAGTGGGGTTTGCGATGAGCCGAGCAAAAGGAAACAAAGTCGTGCTCCCTACTTCAACGGGGCAACGCTCGCCATTGGTAGTTTGGTTATTTTTATTTGTGTAGATCCTTAGTTAGGCGGGCGGTCTAGATTGCCGACTCATTCGTCTATTTTGAGGAGTTAACACTAGTTTTACCCGACTTCACGTGACTTGACTTAGTTGTGAATTCGAATCGACCTAGATTTTGACCTCCTCTAGCGCCAATTTGTTGACGTATGCTTAGGTCAACAAGCAAAAGATATAGAAAATGCACACGTGGAAATGGGGATAGATTTTAATTCGTGGCTAATTCATTTTTTTATACAAAAATACCGAGATGAAAGTGGTCGGTTTATTTTTATAGTCGTATTTTTACCGTAGAGTTTTTTCATTATTTCTCTCTTGTCTTTTTCCTCATAAATGAGGCCTATTTATACCCATCTCATTAGTGGGTTTTTAATAATCACTATTATACTTACCACTAAAATAATCCTAAAGCGGACACATGTCCTTCTCTCGAGCATGCATGTTGGCCAAGTTGTTTGCCACTTGTCGACTATCTCGGGTTGTTATGCTGACAAGTTGTCACCACTTGTGCTAATGGTGCACTTAACCTTCCTTAATAGATAGTTATCCTTTGAATTTCCCGCCATGAATTTCCCGCCATAAATTTCTCGCCATGGTTGGGCTTGAGGGAGCCGAGCCCAACTCGCGCCATGTCATCATTGCCACATCACCAAGTCAATTATCGACATCATCACCAGCCCGTGTTGTCTCGCGGGTCCCACAGGCATGGGCTGAATGGCCACGTGGACTAATTTGCTTCCACCAACTCTGTGTCATCAAAAATATCCCCAACAAAACTTAAATTTTAATTAGACAAATATAGTGAAGTTACTTGATTCGCTAATAACGATGTAAATATTTCACCTGTGAATTAACCATGAGAAAATGATACCGTTTTGATTACATACCGACGAATTTTTAATTCCAACACTATTTAATGAAGATTTTGATATAAATACGCCTCTTCCCCATTTCTTCCATCACGCACAAAAATATGTATAATGGTAAGTCTAGACACATCCGCCATGTAGACATAATACCGTAAGACGCTTGATCTCTAATTGTGTTATATCAATTGACTAGGTAAAGTCAAAGGATAAACATAGTGGATCTCGCTTCACGGCGGCTTAACCAAGATCAATTGAGTAAATTGCTAGAGGGAATGGGACTAAAATCCACAATTTAAAGAACGATTAAAGTGGTAACCCTATTTTGGTGACCGGAGACCCAAAAACTTGGTTCAATGGGAAAACTAAACTTTAAACGCTCGCTAAGCACTTGTAAATCACCAACCCATCCCTAGAAGGTAAAACAAGTGCAATAATCTTGTTGGTTGTGGTAGGTTAAGTCGAAAGACTTTTAATGATATATAGTTGACTTGGTCAAACGAGATCACCTATATGTGAGAATCGAGAGTCGCCTAATGTAATACTTATAAATTCAAAGTGTTGTCCATGGCCGAAAAGGACACAATCAAGAACGAAATATGACAGAGGTCATATTCGGTAAAATGTCATTGACTAGGTATACACAAGGAGAATAGTTCAAGTCATCATTGCGCCCACTAGACCGCCGTATATCCGATGATATTTATAAAGGAAGATTCAAAGTCGCAAACTACTTGTCCTCGATACAATATGATTTCGCTTAAACGAGTACAAGAGTCCGTATTTTCATGTGCATTTGATTTCCACTCATGTGGGGATTGTTGGAAAATGGTTTTAAGAGTTTTGGTTGATGACCTAACTTAGACCAATTTTTTAGTGACTAATTATTTAATTTCGAGAAATTAATTATTAAAATGTTAATCTACATTTCGAGTAGATCAATGTAGTATATTTAACTTCTCAAACCAATTTTTGTGGTGAGTGAGAAATAAAATAAACAAAGTAGTCACTTGAAATGGGATAATGGATGATGGGGGTGAGAAGACACCTATCCCACATAGGAATAAAATACTAATTTTATTCAATATATCAATAAATGAGTGCAAGAGTGTGCAAGATGAAATAACTATACACATGTGAGGTGTGGTGGGTAAGCTGCCACACACGCGCCCGACACTGGGCCGGAGTCATTTGCCGAGCCTGCACTCCATGTCCCGTGCCCGTGTCCCGTGTCCACACCGGGCCTAGTTTTGTACGTAAAATATTTATTTTTTTATTTCTAGAAGAATAAAACAATAAGTTGCGCCTTAAAAGTTAAAACTACAACTTTTAAAATGAAACCGCAACTTCTAAGATGATCAAACAAACCCACTATCTTCATGGTATGCCCATTATTTGAGGTTACAAAGATAAAGGGCAATTGAAGAGTGCTCACTACATGGAGGTTTCACCAAAGACTATCCCCCCGAGTTACCGCCTGTAGTAAAGAGGCCCCTTACCCGGTTGGAAGTCCTATATATAGACTACATTGTAGCTATTCGTAACACACTTTCAATCTCATTTTATCTTCTATATTTGCAAGTGTATACACAGCTTTCACATTTCAATTGATAGAGCATTGAAATTTGCAAAGTAGTTGCTATTTCAAAGACGTAGTGTGGTATCCTTGGGGATAACACGTCCTGCTCCATCAAAGACTATACGGATGTGTTTATCTTGTGGACGAGTTCTACCGACTCTTACCTATTCTCGCACCTTGTTCTACTCTTTGTAATAGTTAGTTAATGTTTTTCTTGTAGACTAGCTTTTACGTAAATAAACACTTCATTTTCAACAATAATATTATTATATTTTTACCTATGTAAATCTATTTTTTTATTAACATCAAAATGATTTTTAATAATACGAGTCAGAAATTAGAATTTTTTTTATAGAGTTTAACATCCGAACTAGGTTATGAGTATGTAAATACTTAGATTTAATTCGCACTTTGTTAGATATATCACCACAAGAACGGCTTAATTGCAAAAGATGCCCTCAGAACTTCTTCAGATGGCATTTTAGGACAAGAAGTATCAAGTTGGCAAAATATACCCGTAAGTTTATAAAGTTTGGCAAAATTGGTCCTATAAGTTTTTACTTAAGCAAATTATGTCCTATAAGTTTTGAATTGTTGCAAAATTGGTCCAATGGGATAATTGAATATTTCCATAATACCAATTATACCCTTATTCATACATATTGCTAATTTGACTTTGTTTGCGTAAAATGGTATCGAGCTAAAGTTTATTAAGAACTTTTAGTTAAATTTATTATATTTATGTAATTAACAATTGGTGAGGAGAAATTACTCCGAGATTATGGATCCGCATGCATGTCCGAGATGTACCCTTACAGACATATCACAAATATTGACGATGTATGCACAAGAACACTTGACAGTGTTTCATATCGGGAATACCAACATGAAGAAAAAGAACAGGCACGAGCCGACGGGAAACCTTAAGGCAATGCAAAAGGCGAGCGTATTATTAGTATAGCTTCCGGATGCTTAACTGCACTTATATGTTCACTTGATGAACCTCCAAGAAACGGTTCATGAAAATTCCCATCGAACAATGATTCCCGATGGTGTACCGAGTGGAACGATATACTTCAGAAAAAATCTAAGATCTCCAAGATCTTAGAAAATCCGTAAGATTTCCGCAAGTGCATTATGGCAACCGCCATATTCATCTACCAAAGACATGTTCATCGATCCGCAACTGTATGGAGACGATGGTGAAATATCAATGAAACTTGAACTCCTTCATGATATTCGTAAATGAGTCAAGAACCTGGAGGATAGGCCAAGTTCATCCGGAGGAAAGAAACGATTGATTTTGGGACAAAGACTTATTTACACCAAAAGGGGAAACCAACCGGTCATACGGAAAATGACGGATGAGAGAAGCTCATTGCTTAATCAAAGGAAAATCCATCAAGAATTAAAAAAGATGGATATTGAAAAGATGAATCTTAAAGATCTACATGACCGGCGTAATCCTTTTGCGGGATTCGTATTGTAGATTTAAAGATGAACGCAGGGGAGGAATCACTTTGGTTAATGACCACTACAGTAGACCAATTCCACCACCACCGCCACAAGTTAATCCTAACGCCGAAGAAAGTACAAAGTTCACATCATGGAACTCAGACGAGAGGATGCCACACGCCGGGGATTTCACGACGGAAGTTGATCCACTTTCAGTGACAGGAGGTCGAAACCCTTGCAGAACTGCATAACCTACCTAAGGCCGAATGTTTATCGACGCCTTATGGAAGATCGCACCTGACCCAATACATCCGTATAGGTTGATGTTAAATCCGGACATCCTGCATTTTAAAAACGGAGAAGTTCTCATTGATGAACGGGCTTCAACTATGAGAATTTCAGCAGAACCTCGATCTTACAAAGGATTCATTCATTTTACTCCTTGAAATGAGTCTTGAAGGATCGTGAAGATTGCCTCGATATGACCGATGCTAGCACAAAAAGTTCGATCACATCGGGAATCACTTAAAGGAATTGTCGATGGTATGGCAAAACTATTCAAAATCCACTCATCGCACATGTTATTTCGAGGGGATTAGAGGATGAAAAAAGAAAGAGATATAAACAAGCCTCTATAGCCTTGAAGTTATGGATATTTGTCATATTGATTTAATATATCAAGTTGTTCACCGAATACCGTGGAAATCCAAGATTGAGGAAAAAGAAGTCGCACGCTTATTCTTTGCCAAGATTCCGAGTCCCTCGGAGAGAAATGCTTATCGTGAATACAAGCGAGGAGTCAAGTAGAAACTGGGCTAGAAAAATGTCTTTCCTAGCCGTTATCTCGAATGGTGTTACCAAGCAATTTCTATACAAGAATTACAAAAGATTAAGAGGAATTAACAAAACAGCTTCCTCTATGTTGCTGGATAATGATATCCCAACAGCTTGTGGGAGGTCAACCAAGGCAACACAAAAAGGAATAAGGAACGGCCATCCATACCGCCGAGAAGCAAAGAATAAAAAAAGAGGTCTTCATGGAGACTTGTAGCGTTCTCGTCAAAACAAAAAGCCCGGGGTTATAAATCATGGCAAAGACCAAAGACCAAGCAGAGTAGAGCCTCATCATCGTGTTCTAATCAAGCAAGCACCACAGAATCCAAGAAGAATCCTTTCGTGTGTGCTCACACCGTGAGCAAATGAAAGTTTCAAAGATCAGAATTACTGATCATGAGCAAGAGGACATATCTCGACCGATTGTCCGTAAAACCGTAAACGAGGAGTCGATACCGAGGCTACACCGAAATCGAAGAAGTCGGGTGCCTATTATCAAGATCTTATACAGTGTATCAATTTGAGGATATTCCTCATGAAAGCATCTATGAAGAATAAATATATTCGACGATGGAAGTGACTC
The DNA here is from genome assembly GCA_016081115.2 of Rehmannia glutinosa. Classification (NCBI taxonomy): domain Eukaryota; kingdom Viridiplantae; phylum Streptophyta; class Magnoliopsida; order Lamiales; family Orobanchaceae; genus Rehmannia; species Rehmannia glutinosa. The sequence goes on from CM071925.1 coordinate 85,869,288, forward strand.
CAAAACTCTTAACACCTGAGGAAGAAGAAATTCTTCAAAGACAAAATGTGAGAGGATATGTCAGATTCCTCTCTCACACGGCGCTTCATAAGACTTTTGAGAATTGGGTTTCAGAACAGTAAAACACCAAATTATCCACTGCAACAAACCGGAGAATTTGCTTATTCTCGATGGAGTTTACCGGTGAACTCGGACGAGATGCAAATGGTCCCTATTAGAGAAATACAAGAGATCAAAAGCAAAGTTAAAAGAGAAGTTATAAATACACTCTCACGGATTCATATCGAGCCATAAGAGTAATTATTAAAGCAACATTCAAAGAAGGAATAGATTCGCCTCAATCTTGCTATCTTTGACAAGTTTAATCTCGTGATCTCAAGATTCATGCGCTTGAGCAAGAATAGAAATTTGTATGAGAAAATGGCATTTAATGTCTATCCTAGAATTGCATACAATTTGGGAGATCGAGACTTCAAAAGAGAGTCCTAACCTTCATCAAGATTTCAAAAGAGTCGATTTAATGAAAGAAGGAAACAGTGCCTTATTCGATCACATACAAGATTTTCTATGCTCTCTCGAATACCCATCATTCAAGTATTCTTGAGAAAGGAATTTATTGAAGTCCCAAGAATCTTTGAGGACTTTGCTGTATGTGTTACTGTAAATCATTGAATCTCCAACTATTAAGGAGATTGATATGATAATTCAAGATCAACCAGCCTTCAACAAATGCCTGAGTCTCGTAGCCGAGTTTGTATGATGTCTTTCCAGAAGTTATTTAATGGTGAGTAGAAGGCCGCTGGGAAGAAAGGAGACTACATAGCCAAGCCAGATCCCCGATGTTTTTAAAACAGCAGAGAGCTGAAATGTCCGTATGATGGCTAAAGGTTGAAGTAATATTCGACATCATTCAAAAAGGATAACATTTTTCCTTGTGATGTTCTATATTATCTCCAACACCAATCGCTGGAAGGTATCAAGGAAGTTCAAGATAGGAGAAATTGAGCTTACTATCACAGAGTTGCAGAAAGATCCTTAACAATTAATACCGGGAATTGAATTTCTTGAGGAGCATAAACTGGGGAAAGATTACAAGACGGAATGGAGTTCACAGCCAAGCTAATAAAAGATACGTAATCGATGACCACTAGTCCATTCTCCATATACATTTCTATTGGAATGTTATATGTCAATACAAGGCCGAGTATTTCGCCGCCTATATTGATTCAGGTGCCGGAATATGTACGCAGCCGGATGTTTTTCCTAAAGAAATTGAGAAGATTTACCACCTATTGCAGAAGAGATTTCTAAAAGGATTCTTATCCTTAACAGTGGAATTAAACAAGCAGAATAATGATCGTGGCGGGCAAGAACTTCCATGGTACAAAGTAAAGACGCCACCAATCTATTTCCATGATAAAGTGCGTATATATTTTGCTAGGAAATAATTTCCTACAAACATTCAAGCGATTCACACAAGAGAACGAGACGAGAAGACTTATTTTCACAACCTTATGTGATCATAAGATTATTGTCCGAGATGCGGAAGCATTTTACATAAAAATGCCTATTAATTTTCGCAGCAAGCGTAGATGATGAAGCCAAACTTTAATCCAAAATGGCGGATCGAAGGAAATTTGGTGAAGCTTTATTATCCTATAGACAATTTGGTTCCATCCGTATGATCGTAAGATACGGGATAATAACTTGTATTCATTCAGTACAAGGAGAAGAACGAGTCACCCAAGCTGGCATGCGAATTATGGATGAGTCTAATGGAGAATCCACAAGAGTGATGTAACCATAGAGGAACAAATATCACTTGGAGGATATCAAGAAGAAGATCCAAAGGAATTACAATGAAGATCATTTGGCTTGGTGGGATAAGAACGAGCTTAAAGCTTCCTTAAAGGTTAAACCGGAAAGCGAGTACGAGTTCGTAAGATTCAAACCAATCCTTATGAACCAGGAATATCGTGAGGATATGCAAAAAGATACTTAAGGAAACATCTTGATTTTAAGTTAATTTCACCAGAGTTTCTCCATACAGCTCCAGTAGATTCTTAGTTAGAAACCATGGAGAAATCAAAAGAGGAAAGCAAGACTTGTTATTAATTACAAAGGGATTAATAACATTTTGGAGTTCGACGGATACTATATCCCAAGCGCAGAACATCCGTTAATCGTATCAAAGGTGGCAAGATATTCTCAAAGTTCGATTGCAAGTCCGGATTTTACCAGATTAAGATGGATGAAGAAAGCTTAAGTTCACGCCTTCCTCTACACCACAAGGACACCATATTTGAATGTGATGCCTATGGGATTGGCTAATGCACCCCAGATATATCAAAGAAAGATGGATAATCTATTCAAAGATTATTTCGCCATGTTCGTACATCGATGATATTCTTATCGCCTCAAAGAACATGTGAGCATCTCAAGTATTTGGAAATATTCTCGATGTTTGTCACAAGGAAGGATTAGTGCTTTTCGTAAAAGGCATGTTGATTGCAACAAGATGATTGAATTCCTAGGAATTGAGATCGACTTAATATGGAATAATCCTACAAAGTCATATCAGAGAAACGATACAGTGATTTCCGTGATACATTGAAAGACAAGAAGCAACTTTAGTTTTCTCGGGAGTTGTCAATTGGCTCGAATGTTTATAAACAATCTAGCACATTACAGAAGGTGTTTAGCCCATTGCTTAAAAAGGATGCAGATTCAAATGGGAGAATGAACATCAAGAGTTTAATCAGCAACTTAAGTGAAGTTTGCAAAAATCTTCCGAAACTTGCAATTCCACGGGGTGACGAATTGAACTTTTTATACGATGCCGATTATTGGTGGGCAAATGTACTTTCAAAAGCTACACCAATTGAGAAGTGCCATGCGATATCGCAGGGTTTATTCACACCTGAATCGACTCAGGGCATATCAACGAAAGAATTCTTCGCAAACAACAAAGACTTTTAAAAAATGGCCTTTATTTTTATCGCTAAAAGTTTATCTTAAAATTGATAATTCAAGTTGTTAAAGCTTTTTCGAAAAACAAAATTGAATCAAAACCAGTAAAAGCTAGAATACTTAGATGATAAAAATAATGCCAATATTATGATTATGATATTGCCATTATAAAATCTCATGAAAATATTTCTTGCATTTTCTAACAAGAGATGGAGGGAATTGAAGCCGATTCCATCCTCACCGCATCAAGACATCTTGGAGACCACTGAAATGCTACTCCGAGAATTTGATACCCGTCATCAATGCCGATTTGGCCGAAATTACAAAGGAATGATCGACAAAGTAACCGATCGTGATACGAGCATGTGTCCCGTCTCACTCTCGCTGAGAATCGCATTTCAAGGGCCACTCCTCCGGCCGCTAATAAGCAAACGGAGCGTTTAGAGCACAGGCTCCCCAACCTCAGAGAGAGATTCCGGCACTCTAAAGACAAGTCTTGGCGTGGCGTAAATATCGCCCAAGGAAAACGACATTCTGAGTCAAACCCGAGTTATCACATCAACCCAAAGACGTCCGGGGTAAAGGACAAGAGATAAATCTGTGCCTATGATGGGCACTTCTAATGTTGATACTAACGAGATTAAAGTTTCTTCTTCTAAAGGTGAATACCGTGCAAATTGGGAGAAACTAATTACCGTGCATGGGATATCTCCGTAAAAACAAAATTGATGTTTTTGGAAAATATCCAAGGGTTTGATGCTACCAAATTCCACCTCAAGAAGAAAGAGGTGGTACGATTTGGGGCTTCGCCTCGCCTATACTACTTCACCAGGATTCCTGGAGATCACAAAATTACCAAAGCGGATCCAGAAGTCGTTATTTAGTGTCAGTCCAACAATGACAACCTAAGACAAGGGATACATTGAGATGTATTTCATAAGTGCAATGACAGAGTCTGGCCGGAAAAAGGGGATATGAAGCCTTCCATTACATTAGCTTCAAAGACCGTGATGAAAGAGCCTTCTTAAATATCGAGGAGGCAAGTTCGTAAGAAGTAATTGGCCATGACCTTCACCAAGATATGATCACTACAAGAAGGGCATGGGGATTGTGGGTCCGCTCACGAGATGGACAAAGTCAAGTTTTCGCTCAAGTTCTACCTGCATCTATGAACGGTCATTCCTCGTTGAATACCATGACAGAAAACTACAAGGTTCTCGTTAAGATATGTTCGAAAAGAAAAGAAATCTTCTATGGGAAAATAAGTCACGGGGAGTAAAGAAACTTCGAAATATTGTAACATGGCTCATATTGGCCATTGGGAACTTCGGTCCTGGTCTCCGAATGTCAAAACCAAAAGGAACCGAAATTTGGTAAAGGATTCTCGCCAAAAGTCGACGGAGAAGACCCGGCGACGGGAGAAGAAAAAGTCACGTAAGATCCAAAGGGGACCACTAAAAAGTAGATTCCCAACAAAGCTAGTGGAGACATGTGACTCCAGACAGCAGTAACAACCCACTTAGAAAAAAAGACGTATAAAATGGGTCCATGAAAGATGCCTTCCAAAGTAGTACAAGACAAAGGACGAGTCGCCAGGATTTGGAAGTTTGCATAAAGAACTTTGATACTGCATAAGATGGGGCCAATCCATGAAGAAAGGAAAGGCCAACTAATTGCTGCAAGTGGAGCACATTCAAGAGTTTGATGTAAGCAAATGACGCCTTACATTTCAACAAGAGTCAAGTCCCAAATTGAAATCCTGACTTACATCTATTTAAACTGTGAGTTTTAAGAAGGCCGAGGAGATCGAACATTTCTTAGCTTTCTTACAATAAACTTTCCTTGTAAAATTCTTTTCGTTGTGAGTTTAGAATTTGGAGAGTGTTTTCAGCCAGCTTTAGTTTTAATTTTATGTACAATAGTGTGAGAGCCTTTATGAGAGGCTAAACAGTTTTCTCCTCCAAAAGTTAAGATTACGATGTAATAAATCTTTCTTTATGTTCTTAATAAAATAAAGGTTGTTTGTTCAACATATGTTCATAATGTACTATTGATCAATCCCCTTTGAAGAATTACTTTTACGCCTTGGAGTAGGGAAACAACCAAGGTCGTGGCCGAGCGGTTTAAAGGAGTCTTGATAACTTGCAGTGATCATCTTCCCGAGGTGAGGTTGAACAAAAGGAGGAGCCGTTTGTCAAACGATATGGGGGAATTTTCCGACCGTGGCGTTATAACCACTTAACCCGGCATGCTGTTTTGGCCAAAAGAGGCATGAATTTTAAGTGGATTTATTAATTTTACTAAGATGTTGGGCCCGATATGGTCGTGAATGGATTATATCCGCTTTATCTAAACACTTTAGTCCAAATCGATTTTGAATTATGAAGCATTTATAGTAAGATGTCCTATTGAGTTTATAGCAATGAAACCCCGACATGATCCACTTAAAACCTCTGAATAAAGAGACTCGGATCTAAGTAGGTGTAACAATGCCATTTAACGGAAATAGTATCAAAAATGTAAATTTTCATAATCCTTGAAATCGGGGTTTTTGGAAAATAGCAGGTATGACAGATTGAAATTGTAAATTTTTAAAGTTATAGGACTATAATTGCTACCTTTGAAAGATAAAGGACCTAATTTGTTATTGGGCCATAAGGGCAAAATTGCCAGGGCATAAATTGCCACTTAAACAAAAATATAGTCCTCTTTTGCCACTACTTAAAAGTTGCATCGGTATATTTTGCAATTTGGCCCCACAAGAAAATCAGAATAGCTATAGAATTTAATGACAGATGTACCATAGTTAGATAGCTACAAACTAGCCACGCATTGCCGATGAAATAGACATAAAGTTTAATTAGTAAAATGCCACAAATTTGTGATGTATTAGTAACTAAATTTGTGACGTAAGTCTTTCTTTACTAAAATTTAGGTAAATTCAGCCCCATATTTAAAACACAAATTAGCTATGGATTAATAGAAAATATCCTCAACAAAACTTAAAAATTAGACAAAATAGTGAAGTTATTTGATTAAGCGCTAATAACGATGGAAATATTTCATCGGTAAATTAACCATGAGAAAACGATACCGCTTTTGATTACATGCCAAAGAATTTTTAATTCCAATGCTATTTAATGAAGATTTTGATATAAATACGCTCTTTCCCATTTCTTCCATTGCGCACAAAAACCCTTCTTTCATATATAGCTCTTATCTCGCCGCCGCTGCATCTACCACCACTAACAAGTGATAGTTCTCGCCGCACACTTGCAAACACCGCGCTTTACCATTCACCCGTGATCGTGGGCGTAGCACCGCCAGTTACCTCCTAGCTCAAATTTTTCCCCTAGCCCAACTATATTTTCGCCTTAAGAGAAAAATATAATCTTTTTAATTTTTTTCTATAGAAAACAGACAAAAAAATTTGCAGTAAATCGCCGTGGAGCCTCGCCGATCCGCCGCCCCGCAATAATGATTCAATTTGTTTGAAGTTGTAATTATATTTTTTGTGTGATGGGTGATGGGAAGAAATCTCCAAAACCATCTCCTATTCAATCGCCTTAATTAATTTTGTTTGGCACACTTTGTCTTCTATATCTAGAATTTAGCAAATCTTATATATTGAGTTTGTTTTATATCTACTAATATGAGATCAATGATGTACATAAGGGTTAAGTTTCTAGTCGCTTTTGTGCTAAATCAAATTGATTAATGTAGTAATGTTTAGTGGTGCTGATTATTTATAATATACGTAGTTTTCCGAAAATATATATGCATAAATGTTTAAAATTAACATGTTAACCGCTTTGTATATAAGAAAACAAGCTTTTAAGGAAACATTGTCCAGAGTTTGATGTATAAATTAAAAATCTCACCTTTTGAGTGTTGATAGGTGGTGGGGGCATAATAAATCACACGTGGGAAGGTATCACCCAACTTTGTTTAAAGGAACTATATAACACGATACTATTATTTAAGACAATACTATTTATCGTTATTTTTTGTTACCTTGTAAAGATGATAGCTTTAATTTCTAATTTGGAGTTTTTTTATTATTATAAACTTTAGAAAACAATGTACAAGATATAATATCTTTCTTGTGTTGTTGATGTAGTTAGTGATGGACCAAAGATAGGAATATGTCAATGAACAGCAAATTAAAGTTGCGAGTGTATCACCGAGGGCAGCCTGGAAGATTTAGATACGCGCACGCGGATGGATTATTATCGGGTTCTCAAACCGCAGCATCAACGAAGTTCGCTCTAGATTGAGGCCATGAGAGAAATGGTCGACACATCATCGTGTTATGGTGGCTCGTCCATTGGTGGTGGTTGTGGTGGTGAAACCGCATCTCATGATAAGTGACATGACATAGTTATATTACTTATCTTTCTTTATTTGTGTGATTTAGTTTCGTACTATATCAATTAACAAACCAGCTTAAAAATATTATCTTTCTATTATTTGTGTGATTTAGTTTTTGTTTATTTGTTTTATATGCAATAGTTCTTTAATTTATGTTAATTGCAAACCGTTTATTGTTTCTTATTTATCTTCTTCTTCGGCTTTTTTTGAGGTAATGTTTTTCTGTTTGAAAATGTTGTTTACGCTTCACAATCTACTAGATATATATGACTTATTATTATGAGTAAATTGAACTATTGGTCTCATATATATGATATGGGGTGACGAATTTTAATCACATAATTGACACTTACAGTTTTAACTATTTTTTTGGGCATATATAGTATCATAAGAAATAAACTTGCAATTTTGGCCCCGCATCCATTAGAAATTAACAGAGAAAATCATGTTCAAATTATGTATAGGTTAAGTTCACTTTTTATTGCAAAATTGGTCCCATAATAATAAAAATCAGTTTTTTATTCATTTTTTTCTTAATCCGTATTTTTACAAAATAAGTTAAAAATAACATAAAATTTAATGTAGATAAAATACTTTATAAATTTAAAATTAATTTTAAAACAATTTTTTTAAAAATATATGAATAATTTTAAAACAAGTATACAATAAATTTACTATTTTATACTTATTGGAAAATAATTCCTATATTCTAAAGTTATGTATATCTACTTTTGCACTGTTTTATTTTTATTTTAAAATTATTCTTATATTTTAAAGTTATGTGAAGCAAAAGAAAATTTAATTTATTTATTTACTATATAATTATTCTTATATTTTAGAATTTAGAGTAATATAAATCTACTTATATTTTTATATTTATTTTAAAGTAATTCTTATATTTTAGAGCTATCTAAAACTCTTTTTTTATTATATACTCATTTTAAATATTATATAAATCTATTTTTTGCTATTTGATTATTTAAAAATTATTATTGTATTTTATACTTATGTAAATAGATTGTTTTATTATTTTATACTTATCTAAAAATTATTCTTATATTTTAATGGTGACCAAAATTGCACGATGGGACTAGTTTGCAACAAAATCGTTCTAGTGGACTAATAATGCAATTTCCGCAATTATTATTAATTACGATTATGCTTTGAGTTCGCAAATATGATGGGATATATGGGAATGAAATTTAGGTTATTCTTCTCTTGCAACTAACCACAACACCTTAGAATAGTGAGTAAATTGCACTATTGTGGGCATTTAGCTCCAAAATCATTTTTCAGCATATATTGTGAGGCCCCGACTTTTATCAACATAAGATATGATGTTGTACAATGATGAATTATTGGCTAGTGTCACAAATTTATTATTAATGAAATGTGACACGCCCGCTATTTATTCATTCCAACACAATTACTCCTTCCTAATTTTCGAGCGCATTCAATTTTATTTCCTTCTCAAGTATTAATACTTGATCGATTATTTATGACACTAGTAATATTGGACCCACCGATAATTTAGTGAGTACATTTCAATCCTTATACAAATATTTCACCTTATTCAATAACACCTTCCCAAACAATTTCCAATTTATTTTGAAAAATACACATTTTTGTTATTTCACATCCTTATTTTTATCCTCCTATATTATATATATAAACCTACATATTTTAAACTCAATCAAATATATATATATATATATATATATATATAAAATTGCCCCCCAACTTTCGGTCATAGGGACTATATGGGGAAATCAACCCATTTTTTTACCCAACTACAAGATTTTACATGTCACGCCCCAAAACGAAGCCGTGACACAATTTACCAAACTTATAACGGTTAACCAACTGGCTTAACTATTCTCCAACATACATCAATAGCACGATAAAATCCTAATTAAACATAGATAAGGAATAGCTAAGTCGAGTATGGTTGCAGCTTAATCCGAAAGAAATAAAATACAACATAATAATTGTTCTCAGGGTCCTATGCCCTACTATTACAACGAATAAGTCCAAGGTCTAAATCATTACAATTAAAATCCATCGCCTTAATAAAATCCCTAATACAATACAGTAACTGAGGCTACGCTTGGGATCTGTCATCACCAGTGTCCCGATACAATCCTTCATCTTCTGGTTGATAAAAGAGGTCAGGCGAGAACAAAAATTCTCAGGGATCGGGTGTCGTGTGCTAGGTGTGTCGTTTTTATGCACCAAAATGATTTCATGGAAATTAATGCATGAGAGTGTATATGATTGTCTTCAAGTTATTTATATAAAGATTTTCATTAACCATTATGTTAGATTGGTTAATCACCAAATGTTATTATTGTCCTTATTAAATTTACTTCCACTTTCAATCGACAAGGCCGAGCCAATATCCCACTTTAAATTTTCACTTTACTTTTTATTTTTATTCTCAATTTCATTTCAACTTATCACCGCACTTCATATTTCACTTCACATTTCATTTAAATTTTACTTCACGTCACATTTCACTTTAAGTTTAACTTCACTTCACATTTCACTTCAATTCAAATTTCACTTCACTTTTAATTCCACTTTCACGCTTCACTTAAACCTTCACTTCAAAATTCTCTTCCAATCACTATTTTGCTCGCTCAAAAATTTGATAAAACCAATAGCGTGCAGAGTGAGTTGGTCACACAATATCCTAGATTATTTTAAAAAAGACAAAACTCACGGTCTAGCCATCGATGAACAATCTAGGCTTTTAATATTCGTCGGTTCCGCATTATGTTCAAGATCGATATTTTTGTTAGATAAATATGAAAACTTCTCTTAAAATATTTATAAGGTAACCGAGTTAGAAAATGTCAACTTCAAGGTCCTTAACAAAATTTTAAAAATAAAAATCATTTTTACTAAGGAGAATATTTTCTGTTTGATTCTAAAAATTCGATTAGTTTCACCGGACTTAAAAGGGTAAGATCAGTTTTAAAAATTTCTAAATTCCCAGAGGGTTATATTTTTCAGAGACTCGGACTGGTTGTTATGAAATTTGCAGATTTTCCTCTAGTTTCTAAAAATTACTGCTTTGGCTTGATATTTTAAAATTAGGTAACTCTTAAAAACCGGAAGGATTTTGAGATGATTTTAATTTTGAAATATTTAATAAGATAGTAATAAGTTGTTGTTAAAACAGATTTAAAAATTCAAAAGTTAGGTACCTCATTTTTTAAAATTGCAATTTTGGCCCAAAAGTGATTTTTTTGTCGTTAAAGGCGCTGCTTTCAAGTCGGATGGTTATAAACTTTGAACCAAAGGTTCAGAATAGTATAATAAATAAGTTAGAAAATTTTTGAGGCATCTTGACTGCCCAAGTTTTGAAAATTATAGTTTTGGTCTTTTAAGTTTTACAATTTTACATTTTGATATCAAACTTATTCCTTATTGTGTTTTCTTGCCCGGAAGGGGTCCCAATCTTTCAAGTCACTTCATATATGAAATTTACAGAGTCTTGGGTCCAATATTTCGAATTTTCAGAGGGGCTTTCACAGTTTTTCATATTTACACTTTTGGCCTCATATTTCATAATAATTGCAAAAATAACCCAAGTTTCGATTTTCTTTGTTCAAGTTACAAGTAAAAAATTCCCATAATATATATAAACTTATATTAAATATTTCTATAACATATTTGAACATCCATAGCATCATAAATCATAAAAACATAATGATGAACAATTTTATCAACAATTTATGCAAGAAAGAATATCATACTCATCTTTTTATCTTCTCTTCAAAATTTCATTAAAAGATAAATCTCATAAATATTTGCCAAAATTCATATATTATCATATTATCACATGAGCATATATTTTTACGCACTAGTAGAAAGAATGATGCATTTTTGTAGAAATATTTTTCACCCACCTTAATAGCTTCCAAGTAGTCCTTAAAATGGACAAAACTCCTTCTTCTTGGCTTTAAATCCAAAGCCCTCCGAGGTCAGCCCCAAATCCAAAATTTTCCTATTTTAGGTCCAAAAAATAAGGTGCACAAAATCAAAATGACCATTACCTTCATCAAATCTTTAAACAAAGTTAAGGTCTCAAAATCTCCACTTAACATCAAGGTTTCTTCTTCTCCTCCATCACTTGTATCTCACAGCCCTAAGAAAATTGTTAAGAAAGAATTATGCTTCAAGCTAGAAAGATGAAGGATAGAGTTGAAGCTTGAGAAGGATGAAAATTAGAAGACAAATATTTCTTACCTATTTCCTTGTATTTTCGGTCCTTTAGTTCTTAAAATGGATGAGTTTTGTGTTATATTTTTGGAGAGAATGTTTGTTCAAGTGTTATGATGAAATGGGAGAGAGAAAAGGAGTGATAGAACAAAATGAAAATGTGCTTTTGTCTTTGGCCATATGGTCACGTAATGCCATACACACATACAACATTTTTTTTGTCTTGTTATTCGTTTGTGCTTTTTATGGAAACAAAGTGGAAGACAAAGTGGTTGGGAATATTAGTCAATAAGAAGGAATATGTTGTGTTTGGTATTAAAGGTTTGAATGGAATAAAAAATCGGAAAGTGGATAATATTACACATTATTGAATTGGAAATGTTTGAATGGGATAAAGAATGGGGGAACTTTAGTGTAAGATATTCAAATAGAATTTTTTTTTGGCAAGTTGGCTTGCATATCCCTCACATGGCCAACCATATCAAGCCATTTTCCCCAATGTTTTTTTTTGAGGCTAATTATTGGTTAAAGCTTGTAGGAGGTGAGAAAAAAAATTAGTTGATTCCTCCTCTACAATGATATGACCGAAAGTTGTATGGAGTAGGGGATTAATTTTGTTTTTTTTTTGTTAAAGGTAGGAATAATAAAATTGATAGGTACATAAACTATAGTAGGTATTATATAATAGGTGTGTATTAAATATTAATATAAAAATATGGAAATTGTTTGGTGAGGTGAATAGAGAACGGGGAAGTGAAAGTTGAAGGAAAAAATGCAATTATTCCCCCTAAGCTTTGTGATGGCTGAAAATTAGAGATGTAGATGATAAAAAAAAATTTTGTCTTTTACAAAGTTGAGAAAAATTTAAATGTGTAAGTATATATATAAATATATAGAGGTTAAAATAAGGATTTGAAATAACAATACGTGTATTTTTTCAAAATAAATAAGACGTTGTTTGGAAATGTATTATAGAATAAGGTAAAATATGTGTATAAGGAATGGAATGTATTCCAAATTTTTAAAGGGTCCAATATTACTAAAATAAAAAATAATCCATTGAGAATTAATACTTGAGGAGGAAATATATTCGGCATGATGCTTGAAAGTAGTGAAGGAGTAATTGACGTTGAACGAATGAATAAAAATGAGTTGTCACATTTTATTTGTAATAGGTATTGCAACACTTAGCAAAAAATTTGTCACTATACAACATCGTATTATATGTTTAAAAAGTCGAGGCCTCACATTCTCCTCCTTAAAAGAATTTGATCCCCAAATTCCTCTTAAAATAGTTTTGGGTATTGTTTCGCATATCGCCTTCCATTTCCCACGGGCATCTTCATCTCGATCATGTGCTTGCCACACTACTCGACGATGGGATATCTCTTCTTCTCAATTGAGCTTGTCTATTGATGATTCAGACGATTTCTCAGTTGTAAGGCAAATTCTCTATTATAGGTGGAATTTCTCGATGATAATGTGCTCCGGCCGGGCTGGTATTTTGAACTGAGACGTGGAACACGCCATGCATACCATCTATAGGAGGCGTAAGTTCTAATTGATAAGACAGCCTTCTCCGACTCTCTTAAGTATCTTATACGGCCCAATGTATCCCTGCTCATTTTTCTCCTTTCTTAGGTAGATTAATCCTTTCGTGGTGAAAGTCCGAGGAATACTTCATCTCCAACCTCAAATTCCAAATCCTTTCTCCTATTGTCCGCATAGTTCTTCCTCACTGCCCGAGCAATGATGGATTCGCCTCCTTGATCCTAACTTTTCCATGGCCTTCGAACTTCCACCTTCAAAATTGTTGGTGACTTTCATTTCTCTTTGAGTCCATTGATCATTGATTTCAATAATGTAGCGGTAACCGCACTCCGTCCATATAGTGCCTCGAAGGTGCCATACCAATTGTGTCCCGATAGCCGTTGTTGTAAGCAAATTCGCCAATGGTAAATGAGAGTCCCAACTTCCTTGAAATCTAATGTACACGCCCGTAATATGTCTTTCGAGAGTTTGGATCATCCGCTCGATTGCCCATCGACCTGTGTGCACAGACATCGAAACTCAATAAGGTTCCTAGTTCTTCATGTAGCATTTTCAAAATCTCGAGACAAATCGTGGGTCTCTATTTGAAGCAATATCAATCGTATCCGCCTAATCGCAAGATTCTGACATACACCTGCTAGTTTCAGAATCGTCCGTCTTTTTGATTGGTAAGAAATGGGTTGACTTTATGTGAGTCCGTCCACTACAACCCATATGGTATCATGTCCTCCTTTCGCTCTAGGAAAACTGCTATTTAAATCCACAAATGATATATTCCCATTTCCATTCGGGAATCGATGTTTGCAGAACCCGACGATCGCTGGTGCTCATCTTCACCGCTGGCACGCACGCGCACATCTTGCCACATACTCGATACTTGATTCTTTATGTTTACCCACCAAAAGTGTTGTTTCAAATCTTTTCAAATTTTATTACCGGGGTGTATGGGTGTACTTCTGAACGATGATTTTGCTTAAAATCTTATCTTTTTCAATTCCTCATTGTTTGGTAGGCCCACCTGGTTCTTAAACCTCAAGATTTTGTCTTCTTCTATGGAGAATTCTGGGTGATCTCCGTTAAACCTTTTTATAAGCTTTCGATTGGGGTCTTCTTTTCAGTCGCTTTAATCTCGCTCAAAGAACTTATGTCTCACTCGGATATTAACGCAAAATTTTTGAGTGTATGTTCTCATTAGATCCCATATACTCAACTCTTCTAGTGATTTCCATTCCCTAATCACTAGTCTAGCGATGCTAACCTTTCTACTTAAGGCATCCGCCATTACATTTGCCTTCCCAGTGGTGGTCTTTCGGATAAACATAGTGATAGTCTTCAATTGACTCCATCCACCTTCTCTGCCTCAAATTGAGATCCTTCTAGAGAACAATTATATCAAACCCTTATGATCTGTGAAAATGGTGAACATTGCTTTATAAGTAGTGTCGCCACTCTTCAATGAAAACACTATTGCCGCAATTCCAGATCGCACGTATTGGCCTCAGATTTTGAGCTTCCGTGAGGCATAAAACAATTACTTTCCTCCGTATAAGTATTGTTCCCAATTATTCTCGACGATCACTATAACGACAAACCTTTCTGCTCCGCCGGGAGAAACCAAGGGCGGGAGCGTCGTGAGTCGCTTTTTAGTTCCCGAAAAATAGTGTCATACTCACCATTCCCTTCGAACTTGAATTGCTTCGAAGTCAATCGCTCGAGAGTGGTCCATCAATTTTGGAGAAATCCTTGATAAATCCTCGATGATATTCTCGTCAATCCCAAAACTTCCGACCGGTCACTGCCTTTGGTCGTTTCTCAACAAAATGGGTTTACACTTTTGATGGTCTACCACGATCCCATCACCAGTGCCTTAAGCTATAATTTGCACTTGCTAAACTTGGCATATAACTTATGTTCTCGTAGTGCTTCCAATCACGATTCTCAAATGACGTGAGTACACGCTAAGTTATTATTGAAAATCACTACGATTTGTTGGGAAATTAATTTTTAGATTTTGATGAATGCCATGAAAAACTTAGAATAGAAAGTTGGCACCCTATTTTTGTTGTTAATCGCATTGTAATAGATAGTATGGGTCGAGCCGAGTCAAGTCAACTTTGCAATATGCAAGAAGTCAACCGAGATCAGGCTTAAGACTCCACGTAAGTGTTTGAGTATGGCAAGAAAGAGAAGATAGAACTCGATCAAGGTGTAGCCGAGATGCAATGAGTGAAGTGTCACCAAGTCAACTCAAGATAGCCAAGTCTCAAGTTGAAGTGATGATGAGTCATCCAGTTGATTGAAGTCGACTCAAGTCACCTCGGGGAAGTCAAGGAAATGCAGCCAAGTCGAGACAATCGAAAGAGATCCGTTGTACGTAAGTCAAGAGAATTACTTAAACAAGTAATACTCCCATTTTGCCTTTCTTAAAGTGCTCACCCTTGCGCAAAAGGAATAAACCAACGGGAAGCTCGCACCGTGTCGAACTCCGAAAGTCAAGAATCATTCATACGAGGAAATGTCAATTCCAAGAATCGCAACAAGACAAGCTAACGATATAAAGTGTCTTTTGAAAATTAATTTATCCCCTTCAACGGGCAAAATTTTCAAAAGAACACTATAAAAGGCCGAGAATCAATTTGAGAATAGGTTACCTTGACTACCCGAACCACGAACATTCAAGCTTATCATTATCTCAGAACTCCAAAATATTTTCAAGTCATTCAAGCCTAATCCTCAAGCCTACACGGGAAATCAATCCAACACTCACCGTGAAGGAAAGACGACTCTCAATCAGTCTGAAGAGGAAACATTTGAAGAATCAAGGAGTCTACATTCCACTGAGGATTGTAGAAAGGTTCAAGGTCGAACCAATCTCAAGTTTTTGGAGGGCTTCGTGATCAAATCCAAGAAGCTTTTGAGCAAGGGGTTGTAGTAGCAAGACATTTATGCCTCATGGAAGAAGTTCGAGTCGACGAGAAGCCACCGGTGGTGATAAAGGCATCTCCAGATCGAGTCGCAAAGGATCAAGTCACCGGTGATCAAAACTTGCATCTGACCGATAACCACTTTGATATTGATCAATACTTAGTGGATTCCTCCAGAGTTGGAGAAGAGATGAGTAGAAGAATTACCCCATCTTCGAACCTCTATAAAAATTTATTGTGTCATTTACATTTCGGCACTTTAATTTCTGCACATTACTTTAATATCCGCTGATAAATTTGATATCCAACTGATAATCAACAAAGTGCTAAAACCAAGTATTAAAACAAACTTAAACCATATTCAAGTATGTTAAGTCTTCCGCTGAAAACATATCATAGTCAAGTTAAGTCTTTAGTCAAAACAGCTGAGTTATTCTATCAACAGCTCAGTCGAGTCTGTTGAGTGACTAACTCTGCTGATTAACTAACTTAGCTGTCCATCAAGGACTCACCAGAAGTATTAACTCGAACGCTTTAAAAGGACTAAATCGGTGCTGGTAAGGTTTATTCAACCCTCCTTCTAAACCTTACACTCACACCCCTTGGGACCTACAAGTGGTATCAGAGCTCTTGGTTCATTGAGCCTTCCGCACTGGTTACTGAACTAGATATCCAATTTTTCAAAACTTGCTTTAGCACTTGATCTTTCAAAACTCTTTTAATCAGCAAAGTTATTATCATGGAAGCAAATTTGACACGCAACCCTATGTTCACAATTGAAGAGTTTGATGATTGGAAAACCGTGATACAGGCTCATCTATCAAAGATTACATGATGAAATGTGGATAGTAATAGAAGATGGGCCACCGCAGATCCTAAAGTGAACATAAGAAGAGTCAGCTGCAAAAGAAGAAGATGATGTTGTTCCCTGCATCACCATGGTTGAAAACCAAGAATGAATGGACGAATGATGACAGGAAAAGATATAACTTGGACAATGTGGCCAAGGACATTCTTTACAAAACCTTGACAAAGCCATGTTCAATAAAGTCAAATCATGCAAAACGGCAAAAGAAACTGGGATGAAGATAACCTCGATTTGTAAATGCCTCGTGAGCAAATCAAGGAAAATAAAACTATCCTCGTTGTTGTACAAAAATTTGAAAACTTTAAGATGCTTGCAGAGAAACTCGATCACTTGATGCCTCGTTCACGTAAATTACCAACGAGCTATCCGTGACTTGGAAAAGAATATACACGTAAGGAAATGTGTAGGAAGATTCTCGTTAAGTCTCCTAACCGAGCCGGGATATGAAAGTCATGGCTATGAGACACCCATGGACCTATCAAAGACATCCAACCATGACCTATTCTCGATCTCAAAGCCTACGAATTTGAGCCGAGAAGAAAAGACTAGATGAGACAGCTTGTGCCCAAAACAACCGCTTAATAGTTAAGAATGGTAAAAGAGTCGAGGTCAGCCGAGTCATTGACCAAGAGGAGATCGCCCGATAGTTAAAAGGTTTAACAAGTTCTTCAAACAAGAATTACAAGAGAGGCAAAGGGAATCCTCCGTAAGACACTCAGCCCTCCAAGTCAAGCAAGATAGACCACCCAAGATAGCAGAGCATCAAAAAGTTGAATATCAAAGAGCCGACAACCCAAGGATGGAAAGAATCGATCAATAAGTTGAAAATCTATGCTTGAACCGCAAGAACCCTGGCCACTATGCAATTGATTGCCCATATCCCGTAGTCAACAACACAGAATGAAGAGGAAAGAAAAGTCTTCGTGAGAAAGATGACAAGAAAGAGAAAGGCAATGTCACGCAGAGATCATTGAGACACCAAGTCAAAAGACGCAAAGCAGACTCCTGAGAGTAGTGAAGTCGACTACTCAGTGACTCAAGAAGAAGCCTTGATCCGTCTAATAGCCAAAGAACAAAACCAACCCGACCAAGAAGATAAGGTACACTCTAACTCATCACACTCGATACTAGTGATATGATTGTGACACACACACACTTCATCACCCACTCCGATCTTTATGATTCATTAGGAAAAAATGATGAAAGACTTTGAACACATTAAATCCTCACACACACTACTAAATGAGGAAAACAACCTACTAAAAGCTGTAACTCACAAAATGACCAAGGAGCCGAGTACTTAAGTCACATTGTCGATGAGAATAAAGGTCTAAAGGCCGAAAAATTAAAATGGTTAACAGCAGAGATAGTCGCATAGAAAAGAGGGAGAATGACCTCAAATGTGATCGCTTTCATTCACTAAGCATCTAAATCCTCGATGATCTTATTATGAGTCAAAGAGAATGTGGAGATAAGACAGCTAGATTTAATTCATCTCTGCTATGTCAAGCTCCAAAAGTGATTTTGGAAAAAGGATCTTCAAGTAAATGAAGATCTCAAAAATCCAAAACTCCAAATAGTGCACACACATTTATTCCAAAGCACAATCACAAGCAAACTGGCCTTTTGGTTATAAAGGAAAGAAAATAAATTATTGAGTGTGCCGACAGACAACGAGAAGAAATCCAAATTGAGTTCCTCAAAAAACTCCAAACAGAAAACTCAAGAAAGAAGAAACAGAGCTAAAAAGCCCCGTGGTTCTCTAAAAAGAACACATATGATGGGAATAGTAGAGTGATCTAAGCCAACTGATTGAATAATGAACTATCAAGAAAGACCTACGGAATATGCTCTTCTGGCAAAGGCCTAGAACTCAAGAAAGGCCATTCCAAAGGCATAAGAGTTTAATATCAAGACTCATATGCACCCAAGCACTACACTCGTGAGATATCACAACTACCCAAAGAAGGCAATTGCTAAAACACATGCACAGCATACATGCATAAAAAGAGACAACTATTTAACCTAACCCCAAGCAATTTGCTAAAATTAATTATGATTATGGCATCGATAGATGGCAACCTCTTAGAGTCAAATCATTTGGCTATAAGGTTGGTTGATCATCTTACAATACTAACCCTCAGACCCTGCATAAATATGGGTACCTAAAACCTAATTTCTTGATCAGCAGTTCAGGACAACAGAGTGCCAAGGAACCTGGTGCATGGATAGTGGCTGTTTCCGCATATGACAAAACGAAAAATCACAAAAATTCAAGGAGGTTAGAGGTGCAAAAGTTATATTTGGAGGAAAATGAAGCTCCGTGAGAAATAAGAGGCATCGATCCATCAAGAAAACGGATTAGAGATTACGATGCCGCATATGTTGAAGGCCTCACTTCAACTTACTAAGCATCAACTCGTGACAAGGGCTATAATGTTGATTCAATATGGGAGTGTGCCAAATCAAGAACACTGAATTTAATGAAGTAAAGGTTGCAAGGATGCATAAAAGAATATGTATGTGGTAGATTGGTCAATCGCAACACAAGCACTTCTCGCTAGCAAAAGCATAGTCAATCAAGTCAGTCAGGTACAAGCTGTCGAAATCAATTCAACTTCAAAACAATTAACAAGCTTGCAAGGAGCAATCTTGTGGAAGGACTTCCGCACATCAGAGATACTGTTAAGCGAGAGTGTATGTGATGCATGCCGATGGGAAATCAAATCAAATCATCATTCAAAGAAAAGACATGCCCATCTTCAACAAGAATATCGACCTACTACATATGGATCTATTTGGTCCAGCTTGAACCAACAAAGATGTTGGGAAGAATACACCTTGGGTGGTAGTAGATGATCACTCAAGATACACACATGGACAATATTCATGTGTAAGAAAAAAACTCTTAAACTACCACATTGGATGAAGAGAATCCAAATGAGAAGAGTCAAACCATTATCAAAATAAGATCCGACAGAGGAATCGAGTTTTTCAATGGTATAATAACTCAGATTGTGTTGAAAATGGTATTGGTCATGAATTATCGCCAGCCATGACTCCACAAAGAAATGGAGTTGGTGTAAAAGAAGGAACATAACTCAAAGAAGAAAGAAGCGACCATGTTAGTCAAGTAGGGTCGCCTAAAAGATTTCTGGGGTGAAGCAATAAACACAACATGCTATACTCAAAATAGATGCATGATAAACAGATTAATGACAAAGACTCCCTATGAGATTTGGACAGGAGAAATCCAAATGTCGCATATTTTAGAATATTTCGATGCAAATGCTTTATCCACAACAATGGCAAAGACAATTTAAAGTGCCTTTGATGCTAAAGTCACTTAAGGTATCTTTTGGGATACTCAAATTAAAGCAAAGTTTCACAGAGTGCTCAACAAGACGACAATGGTTACAATTAATCCATCCATGTGGTGTTTGATGAGCCCAATGTAAAATGGAGAAAAACATTGAAGAGTCACCGATAAAGCTAATCACCCTACCATACAGTAAGAGTCCCTATGTTGAAGTGAAGCTGAAGCTGGAATTATAAATCCGATGAAGATGAGATAGTCGAGTCTCAAACAACCGAAAATCAAGCCTAAGTGATGATGAGAGCTGATCAAAATAACAACACAAACGATCGAACTCCAACTAACTTACTCCAACCTCGATGTGAGATGCCGAGAGACCATCCACTTAACTAATCATTGGAGATGTAAGATATGGTGTAAAAACCAGATCCTTAACTCAACAAGAAGCAATGTTTACTTGTTTTATCTCACAAATAGAACCAAAAGATGTGTGTCACATTGATGACACACATTGGATTCAAGCCATGCAAGAAGAGCTAAATCAGTTTGAGAGAAACAAAGTGTGGAAACGGTTCAAAGACCTACCCATCAAAATGTCCTTGGCACTAAATGGGTGTTCTAAACAAGATGAATGAGGAAGGTTCTGTGGTAAGAAACAAAGCAAGATTGGTAGCCAAAGGGTATCGCTAAGAAGAAGTGGATAGATTTTGATGAATCATTTGCTCCTCGGGCAAGATTGGAAGCCATAAGATGTTTCTTGCTTATGTCTCACAAGAACTTCACCGTATATCAAATGGATGTAAAGAGTGCATTTCTTAACGGTTTATCGAGGAAGAAGTGTATGTTGAACAACCTCTGTGATTTGAGCAGAAGACTCTGGAGATAAGGTATACAAACCAAGAAAGCTTTATATGGATTCAAACAGCACCCAGAGCATGGTATGATACATTATCACAATTCTCACCGAGAACGGATTTACAAAAGGCAAAGCGGATAGAACACTTTCTGTAATTCGAGATGGGAAGAGTATACTGCTTGTTCAAATATATGTGAATGACATCATCTTTCGATCCACAAACAAAGAGTCAGGATATTCTCAAATCTTATGCAAAGCAAATTTGAAATGAGCATGATGGAGAGCTGACATTCTTCCTGACCAAGTGAAACAGCTTCCCGAAGGATGGAACCTTAATAAGCCTACAAAATACACCAGAGATTTAATGAAGAAATTTGGCATGGAAGAAAAGTCTTTCAGAAAACTACCAATGAATACATCAGTCAAAATGGATATGGATGCAGATGGCAAGCCTGTGGATCAAACAAGATACAGAGCACTTTATTGGATCATCCATCATTCTATCTCACAGCAAGCAGGCCAGACATCACCTTTGTTGTAGGTGTATGTGCAAGATTTCAATCTGCTCCAAAAGAAAGCCACATGACTGCAACCAAGAGAATCTTGAGATATTTGAAAGGAAGCCAAGAAGTTGGCTTATGGTATCCAAAGGAAGGTGGATTCAAGCTAATTGGGTATTCAGACTCTGACTATGCTGGATGTAGAGTTGACAGGAAGAGTACCTCAGGCACATGTCAAATGCTTGGAAATAGGTTAATTTCCTGGTTTAGCAAGAAGCAAAATTCAATAGCTACCTCCACAGCTGAAGCAGAATACATAGCTGCGGGCAGCTGTTGTGCCCAAGTCTTATGGATATAGTGAAACAACATGGAGGCATTCCAACAGACAGAGACACCTATGCCATTTCGCACGCTCTAACCGAGCCAAGATCTCGTTGATGACCAAGACGCCGCATCCGAGGGTTATCGCGAATATGTCCATGGCTCAAGCCTGGATTTGTATTGGGGAAAAAGGCCTCAAGTTATGTGAAGAAGTCGACAGCAAATGACCATCGGCAACACTCACGGTCACTCCGCTAGTCACTCAAACCGGGAAAAAGTTATGCCCCAAGACAATACACGCCTGCAGGCAGAGGAAGAAGAAATGAGGAGTGAAGAGGTTTTAAACTGCAGATCTCTCCCCAAAAACATTGAGTATATAGATCCGTGCAAGAAATGAGGGACTATGGGCTGGATTCGATTTAAGTAGCAAACCAAAGAAGTGGCTAAGAACAATGATGAGTATGTGAAGAGGATTGAAGAAGAAAATAGAAGACAAACTCACCTGGGAGGAAAGACAAGAAAGAAAAAGAAGAGATGAAGTCGCTTTAAAAGCTTATGAGAAAAAGAAGGCGGCCAAGATGAGAAGAAGAGAAATAGACTGGGTTAAGGCAGAGTTGATGAGGAATTATGAGGCAAGAACAAGGAGATGAAGTGTTGTTGTCCACCCTTCATGTATTTTACTATGTAAATGCATCTTTATGTAAGTCCTCCGTACATCGAATAAAATTGTATAATTTATATACTTGCATAGATATAGAATAGCATGGTTACATTAAGTTCATAAGCTCGATACACTTTTAAACAAATGTGTAAAGAAACAAGAATGTTATGATCAAGAAAAGATGATTCTACGCGATACATTCTCGTGGATTCTACATTGAGACGATCTTTGTCGCTTAATTATTGATGAATGTTTTAAGTTTTGGCATCATCAAAAATGGGGAAATTGTTGGGAAATTAATTTTTAGATTTTGATGAATGCCATGTAAAACTTAGAATAGAAAGTTGGCACCCTATTTTTGTTGTAAATTGCATTGTAATAGATAGTTGGTCGAGAAATAGTCAAGCCGCCTTTGCTCAATATGCAAGAGGTCAACCGGAGACTGTAAGGAAGACTCCGCCACTGAGGCGCCAGTATGGCAAAGAAGAGAAGACAGAACTCAATCAAGGTGGCCGAGATGCAAATGAGTGAAGTGTAAGCCAAGTCAACTCAAGATAGCCAAGTCTCAAGTTGAAGTGACGATGAGTCATCCAAGATTGAAGCCGACTAAGTCACCCGG
The DNA here is from genome assembly GCA_016081115.2 of Rehmannia glutinosa. Taxonomy (NCBI): domain Eukaryota; kingdom Viridiplantae; phylum Streptophyta; class Magnoliopsida; order Lamiales; family Orobanchaceae; genus Rehmannia; species Rehmannia glutinosa. The sequence goes on from CM071925.1 coordinate 85,892,472, forward strand.
GAAGTCAAGGAAATGCAGCCAAGTCGAGACAATTGAAAGAGATCTGCTTTCATTAAGTCAAGAGAATTACTTAAACAAGTAATACTCCCATACCGCTTTTCTTAAAGTGCTCACTCCTCTATGTGCAAAATTTTGAAAAGAACACTATAAAAGGTCAAGAATCAATTTTGAGAATAGGTTACCTTGACTACCCAACCACGAACATTCAAGCTATCATTATTTGTAACCTAAAAATATTCTCAAGTCATTCTGCCTAATCCTCAAGCCTACATTACGAAGGAAATCAATCCAACACTCACCGTGAAGGAAAAATGACTTCAATCGCTTGAAGAGAAACATTTGAAGAATCGCTTGGTCCACATTCCACTGAGGATTGTAGAAAGGTTCAAGGTCGAACCGGTCAAAAGCTTTTTGGAGGGCTTCGTGATCAAATCCAAGAAGCTTGAGCAATGGGAAGAGTGAGCACCGGGCAACGCGGAAGAAGTTCGAGTCGACGAGAAACCAACAAGCAGTAACCAAGGCATCTCCGTGATCGAGCCCCAAATGATCAAGCCGGGCTTGGGTGATCAAGATTACATCCTGGACTGGGATAACCACTTTGTATATTGATCACACTTAGTGGATTCCTCCAGAGTTGGAGAAGAGAGGAGTAGAAGAATTACCCCATCTTCAACCTCTATAAAAATTTATCAGTGTCATTTACATTTCAAAGACTTTAATTTCTCAGACATTACTTTTATATTCGCCGATAAATTTGCTATCCAACCGATAATCAACAAAGTGCTAAAACCAAGTATTAAAACAAACTTAAACCATATTCAAGGTGTTAAGTCTTCCAATAAAACATATCATCACAAGTTAAGTCTTTAGTCAAAACAGCTGAGTTATTCTATCAACAAATTACGCCGAAATGTTGAGTGACTAACTCGCTGGATTAACTAACTTAGCTGGGTCCATCAAGGACTCACCGTGAAGTATTAACTCCTCAACGCTTTAAAAGGACTCCAAATTAAAGTTGGTAAGGTTTATTCAACCCCTTTCTAAACCTTACACTCACACCCCTTGGGACCTACACCTAATTAATCTAAAGGCCTGGGAGACTGCATCAGATCGCACATGAATGTTGTGGGCAGACTATTCGAATGGTATCACTACAAACACGTAGTGACCATACCTAGTTTGGAAGAGAGTGTTAGGTATGTGTCCTCTTTAATCTTCTACCGATAGTATCCTTGTTGTAAATCGAATTTTGAGTACACCACGCGGCTGCCCAGAGTTGGCCTAATAGTTCATTGGTCCTCTTGAAGGGAAACTTATTTTTTATGGTCACGTTGTTAAGACCACGATAGTGTATACATGGGGCCTCGTTGTCCCATCCTTATAATTAATCCATACTTAATAATCTGAAATTATGTCCGGTGTGAGCATGATCACCCTGACTTGCTAACCGATTGTATCAAATTTTTGAACAGCAAAATAGTAACTAGAAGAGAAATTTTGAAGTGAAGATTTAAGTTGAAACGTAAAGGGAATTAAAAATAAAGTGAAATTTGAAGTGAAGTGTATATGAAGTGAAACGTAGAAGTGAAGTGAAATTTGAAGTGAAATGTAAAAATGAAGTGAAATTTAAAGTGAAATGTTAAGTGAAATGATAAGTGGAAGTGAAATTGAGAATGAAAGTGAAAAGTAGAGTGAAAATTTAAAGTGGGATATGGCACGCCCTATCCAAACGAAGGGATATTGGCTACGACCTTATCCAAATTAAGTGAGGATCGCTACGGCTCTATCAAGCGAAATTGATATCACAGCTCACGACCTTATCCAAATTAAGTGGGATACGGTACGACCTTATCCAATTGAAGTGGGATATTAGCTACGGCCTTATTCAAATTAGTGGGATACCGACCGAGGCCTCTATCCATGTGAAGTGGGATATTGGCTACGACCTTATCTCATTGAAAGTGGAAGTAAATTTAATTAGACAATAATAATGCTTAACCGATTCTAACAAATCTAACATAATGGTTAATGAAAATCTTTATACAAATAACGAGACAAAGTCATATACACTCTCATGCATTGATTTTCATGAAGCCATTTTCCGTGCATAAAGCCACACTCGCACACCAAAGACCCACCCACCGAGAATTGTTGTCTCACCCTACCTCTTTTATCGACCAGAAGATGAAGGATCAGACAAAGACGTACCGGTGACAACGGATCCCAAGACGAGCCTAGTTCCGTATTGTATTATGAATTTTATTAAGACAATGGATTTTGTTTAGACCTTGAACTTATTTTATGTAATAGCGGGCGTAGGACCTCGAGGTACAATTATTATGATCTATGATATTTCTTTTGGATTCCTCGCCGCAACCATACTCGACTTTGTTATTCCTTTATTCATACTTAATTGGGATTTTTATCGTTACTATTGATGTATGTCGAGGATTATTAGGCCGATTTAGTAAATTGGTATAAATTTAGTAAATTGTGTCACGATTTCCGATTTTTGGGCGTGACATATATAGCTTCATATGACAAAAAATTGTATATTTGGTCGCACGTCCGTTAAAAACCGTTAACGAAGAGACTCCTGTGCAAATAACGTGGTCCGTTAAGTTCATATTGTATTGGAAAATCGGTCCTATAATTTAAATTTTTCGTTTTTCATTTTTTATTCTTTTTATATTATTGATTATTGATTATGTTGTTTTACGAATCGCATGTCTTTTTTATTATTATTTTTTTTTTTTGAAAACAAATGTGCAAATCGTGCATGTTTAGTTAACTTTTATCGTAAAATTGGTTTCATAGATTTAAAAAGTCATTTTTATTCATTTTTGTTTATTAATCAATAGTTTACAAAATAAATTAAAATAACATAAGAATCTAAATTTATAAGTTGTTTATTTATATATATATATATATTAAACTGCTCTTATATTTTAGAGTTATGTATTTCCATTTTTTATGTTGTTTTTTTAAAATCATTCTTATATTTAAGAATTATGTATATCTACTTTTTTCTATTTTATACTTATATTAAAATATTATTATACTTTATGCTTATGTAAATATTCAACTGATCTGCAATTAACAGCAGCTCCTAGGAATTGTGAGTAAATTGCACTAATTGTTGTCTCATGAGATATGGGGTAGTTTGGTTTTAGTCCTATAATTGAAATTAATTATAGTCCCAAAAATTATTTTCTCGGGCATAATCAGTCCTATAATAAACAAACTTGCAATTTTGGTCCCGTCCACGCCCATTGAAAGAAAAAGATAACAAGGAAACTCACGTGCAAATCATGTGCACTCTGAGTTCATATTTTATTGCAAAACTAGTCGCCTAATTTTAAAAGTTGTTTTTATTCAGTTTTTCTTTGTTGATCAATATTTTACAAGAAAGAAATAAATATAACATACAAATCTATCTTTATAAATTTTAAATACCTTTTAATTTGGGAATAATTGTAAAACAAGTGTAAAATAGTTTTTATTCTTATTTTAAAATTATTCTTATATTTCGTGAGTTATGAAACTTTTTTTATATTTATTTTAAAATTATTTTTTATTTAAATCTAAGTATATCATTTTTTTAATTTTAAATTAATTCTTATATTTTAGAGTTATATAAACTATTTGTTTTCTTTTTGCTATTTTATGCTTATTTTGAAATTAATACTATTATTATATTTTACACTTATGTAAATCTATGTTTTGTTAATATCAAAAATGATTTTTAATAAGACGAGTAAAACTTATACAATCATAGTTATATAGTTACATCCATAGTTATATAGTTACAAACTAACCACATTGTTTTTTTTTTTTTGAGGGGGAGAGGGGGAACTAACCACATTGTTGACTGAAACATACATATATAAAAACCTTAAGGGATAATTACAAAAATACCCTTGAAGTTTGGGTTAATTAAAAATCCAAACATGTTTCAAAATTACATAAAACCCTTCAGGTTTCTTTTTGTCCTAAATTTAAGAGGGTAGTGTAATATTTTTATAAATGCCAAGGGGTTTTTTGAAATATTGTTTAAAATCACAGAAAAAATGTAAGATTTGAATCAAACCTCAAGGGGTTTATTGTAATTTTCAAAGAATTTTGGGTTTTTTTATAATTAGCCCAAACCTTAGGGGTGTTTTTGAAATTATCCCAAAACTTAATTAGTAAATAGCCACAAATCGGTGGTGGATTAACAACAGCAATTTGTGACATAAGTCTTCCTTAACTAAAACGTAGGTAGATTTATCCCCATATCTAATGCAGAAATTAGCAACAAAATTGATGGAAACATCTTAAACTAAACTTAAAGAATTAGACAAATATAGCAACGATACTTGATTCAGTCACTAATAACGATGGAAATATATCATTGGTAAATTGACCATTAGAAAACGATATCATTTTGATTCTATGTAGAAAAATTTCAAATCCGATGCTATTTAATGAATATTTGATATAAATAAGGCCAAGTAAACCACAGAATAAAACAAAGTGTGAGCCAAATAATATGTGGGGTGTGTGCAAAAGGGGTGGTGTTTTTCCAAGCTCCAAACATGAGAACACCAATTTCTCTGCTCTTAGATTATTCATCAGGTGGATTCGCATATACACTGCTTGCAAAGTCTCACTTGTTTCAGGGTAAAACTTGGAAAGGTTATCTGGATGTTGCTGCAAGCAAAGGAATATTGTTTCCACCCCCTGCCCTCCAAAACTTGTTCCTGTTCTCTGAAACTACCCAAACTCCATGGATTAAACTCAATGTTGATGGTGCTGTTGGAAATATGTTTGAGCACACGAGAATATTTCCGGGTGAATGAGAAATTATTGCCAAAAAGGTGTGATCGTTTCATTTGAAAACTATTCAGATTGAAAATGTTTATCCGAATAGTTGTGTTTTTTGCTTGAAACCAATGGACGTGTTTGTTCATATAAATGGACACTCTACTCGAATAGTTGTTTTATTTCAATTGTGACCTTTGGTAATCTATTAATATTCCCCTCATTCTGCAGAAGATGAATAAGAAAACATTACATTTTGCATACATTCATAAGCATATTTTCCGCCAAAAGTTTTCGATAAAAAGAGAGAGTACAAAAACATTCAAGTTCGCCTCTTGTTTTTGGAGTGCTACTACAAAGAAGAGGAGACCGTTGTACCTTGGGAGACATTTGCTATTGAACCGGGCACCGTAGGAGGGGCAATTCATCTTAAAGACATAGAGTCAACTCTAGCCTCGGTCTAATTTTTCCATTTTCTATAATTTCGTTTTCGAATGCAAGTAAGTTTTTGATTTAATTTCAAATATAATATCGCACGTGATAAATCTCCAATAATTTGGATTTAATTACTTCTGCTTTCGTGCATATTATATTCAGTGGATATTCTGTTTGACAATTTGCATATACGCACAGTATCATATTTTTAATGTTTTTTTTGCTCTACCGTGAGTATTATATTGTGTGGTTTTACTGTTCGTAAGTATTAAGTTTGCCGACAGCATACTATGTGGTTATGAAAACAGATCACTAATTGTGTGTGTTGAAAATTATTTCTGGAAATTGAAAATTGATCAGGCATCAACTTTTGTCTAACACCAGTGGTGCATATTTGTTCAAGGAATTCATGAAAATTAGATTAAGTTATATAATAATACAGATGACATCATTTCTCTGTTATATGGCATTGATACTTGCTGTTGTGACTGTTTTGAAATTTATTGTTTAGATTTTGATGAATGCCATGTAAAACTTAGAATAGAAGTTCAAGACCCCCATTTTCGTTGTAAAATCGCATTGTAATAAATAGGGCTGGTCAAGTTGAAAGCAGTCAGCTATGCCTAAACATGCAAGAAGACAACCGAGACTAGAAGCGAAGACCGCAAAGACAACTAAGTATGGCAAAGAAGAGAAGACTCGAACTCGATCAAGGAGCAGCCGAGATGCAACTAAAAGAGTAGATCACTAAGTCAACTCAAGATAGCCTAAGCCTCAAGTTGAAGTGACAAGAAGAGTCATCCAATGATTGGAAGTCACTCTTAAGTCACCCGGGGAAAGCAAGGAAAATGCAAATGTTCGAGATAATCGAAGAGATCCGCTGTATCAAATCGGCGGGAATTACTTTAAACAAGTAATACCTCCATACTACCTTTTCGGTCACCCTTGTTGCAATGCAAAAGAAATAAACCAATGGGAAGCACGCACCATGTCGTAACTCAAAAGTCAAGAACAATTCATACGAGGAAGCGTTGGCAATTCCAAGGATCGCAAGAACAAGACAAGCCAACACCACAAGTGACTTTCAAAAATAAGCCTATCTCTTCAACGCAAATTTTTGAAAGATCACTATAAAAGGCCGAGGAATAACTCGAGAGAAGGTTACTCAACGTAACATTCAAGCAAACATTTGAATCAGAATCCTAAGATATTCTCAAATCATTCAAGATTAATCCTCAAGCCTACATTACTAATAAGAAAATCAATCCAACACTCACATGTGAAGGAAAAAGATAACTTCAATCGCCAAGAGAAAATTGTTGAAGAATCAAGGGGTCTACATTCCACTGAGGATTGTAGGAAGGTTCAAGGTCGAACCAAGATCGCTTTTTGGAGGGCTTCGTGATCAAATCCAAAGAGCTTGAGCAAGTGGGTCGTAGAGTGCGCAACGCCTGCGGGAAGCTCCGAGCCGCATTTAAGCCACCGGGTGACAAGGCATCTCCGTGATCGAGTCCCTGATCAAGTCACCAGGTGATCAAGATTGTATTCGACCGTTACCACTCTGTATAACGATCAATACTTAGTGGATTCCTCCAGGAGTTGGAGAAGAGAGGAGAAGAATTACCCCATCTTCGAACCTCTATAAAAACTTATTGTGGTCATTTATATTTCAAAGACTTTAATTCATGCACCTTATTTATTTAACTCCTCTGCGATAAATTTGCTATCCACTTGATAATCTCTAAGTACTAAAACCAAGTATTAAAACAAACTTAACCAAATTCAAGGGTGTTAAGTCTTCCGTCTAAAAAAATCACAATGAAAGTTAAGTCTTTATCAAACAAATTAGTTATTTTATCAACACCGGGCCGAGTCCTGAGTGACTAACTCACGATTAACTAACTTAGTTGTCCATCAAGGACACAAACAGAAGTACTAACTCTGAATATTTAAAAGGACTAAATCGAAAATTTGCAAGGTTTATTCAACCCCCTTCTAAATCTTACACTCACACCCTTGGGACCTACAAGTGGTATCGAGCGGTTGGTTCACCGAGCCTCTTCCGCACTGGTTACTGAACTAGATCTCCAAATTTTTCAAAGTCTGTTTTAGTACTTGATCTTTCAAAACTCTTTTTACCAGCAAAAGTTATTATCATGGAAGCAAATTTGACACGCATCCCTATGTTCACAATTGAAGAATTTGATGATTGGAAAATTCGTATGCAGGCTCATCTATCAGCATTACATGATGAGATGTGGATAGTGATAGAGGATGGGCCACTGCAAATTTTAAAAGTGAACACAGCTGTAAGGAGAGCTGCAGCTGAAGGTGAAGAGGATGTTGCTCCCAGACCAGTCATGGTTGAAAAACCAAGAGCTGAATGGACAAATGATGACAGAAAAAGATATAACTTGGACAATGTGGCCAAGGACATTCTTTACAAAACCTTGGACAAAGCCATGTTCAATAAAGTCAAATCATGCAAAACGGCTAAAGAAATCAGGATTAAAGCAAACATTGATTTGTGAAGGCTCAGAGCAAATCAAGGAAAATAAATTATCAGTGGTTGTACAGAAATTTGAAAATTTCAAAATGATCGCAGGAGAGACCTTGGATCAACTCGGATGCGGTTGTCACGTAAATTACCAACGAGCTATCCGACTTGGAAAAGAATATACACATGAAGGAAATGTGTATGAAGATTCTAAGAAGCCCCTAACCGGGATGGGATATGAAAGTCATGGCACTATGAGACATTCCACGGACCTATCCAAGACATCCAACCATGAGCTATTCTCGATCTCAAAGCCTACGAATTTGAGCCGAGAAGAAAAGACCAAGATGAGACAGTTGCCCAAAACAATTTTGCTTTAATAGTTAAGGATGGCAAGAGAGCCGAGGTCAAAGAAGTCATTGACCAAGAGGAAATACCGATGGTTAAAAGGTTTAACAAGTTCTTCAATAAGAACTTCAAGAGAGGCAAGGGCTGAATCCTCCTGAAGACACTCGCCCCACCAAGTCAAGGGAAGATAGGTCAACCAAGAGAACAAAGCATCAAAAAGTTCAATATCAAAGGGTCGACAATCCAAGAATGGAAAGAGCTCGATCAAAAGGTTGAAAATCTATGTTGAACCGAAAGCAACCAGGTCACTATGTCAATGATTGCCCATATCCTATAGTCAACAAATACATGAATGAAGAAGAAAGAAAGGTCTTCAGGAGAAATAAGACAAGAAAAGAAAAAGGCAATGTTGGCCGGAGAGACCGAGACACCAAGTCAAGAGACACACTGATTCAGAGAGTAGTGAAGCCGACTACCAGTGGACTCGAAGCTCATTCGATCCGCTTGATGGCCAATGAACAAGACCAACCCGACCAAGAAGATGATGTACACTCTAACTCATCACACTCGATTCTAGTGATAGTGATGTGACACACACACTTCATCACCCACTCGATCTTTATGATTCATTAGGCAAAATGATGAAAGATTTTGAACACATTAAACACACACTAAAACAACCCACTCAAAAGCCAAAACTCACAGTGACCAAGCAAGCCGAGTACTCTAAGTCAAATAGCCGATGAGAATGAAAGTTTAAAGACTAAAAATGCTAAGCTAATAAAGCGTAAATAAAACGCTATAGAAAAGAGGGAAAATGACCTCAAAAATGTGATTGCTTCATTCACTAAGGCATCTAAATCATCGATGATCTTATTATGAGTCAAAGAGAATGTGGAGACAAGACAAATGCTTAGATTTAATTCCTCTTGTTTATGTCAAGCTCCAAAAGTGATTTTGGAAAAATGATCTTCAAGCAATGAAGTATCTCAAAAATCCAAAACTCCAAATGGTGCACAAACATTTATCCCAAAGCACAATTACAAACAAACTGGCCTTGGTTATAAAGGAAAAGGAAAACAACGGCCTACGGTTGAGTGGCCGAGAGGACAACCGAGAAGAAATCCACTGAGTTCCTCAAAGAACTCCAAACAGAAAACTCAGAAAGAAGAAACAGAGCTACCAAAAACCCTAAGTTCTATAAAAGAAATACATATGAAGGGAATGGTAGAAAATACCCAAGCCAAGCCGATTGGAATAATGTGAACTATCATCAGAAAGACCTATGAATATAAGCCAAAAATGGCAAAGGCCTAGAACTCAAGAAAGGCCATTCCAAAGGTATAAGAGCTTTCATCAAAGACACATATGCACCTAGGCACTACACTCGCAGATATCACAACTACCCAAAGAAGGCAATTGCTAAAACACACATATACAGCATGCATATAGACAAAAGAGACAAACTGTATGAACCTAGAATCCCCAAGCAATTTGCCAAAATTAATTATGATTATGGCACCGATAGATGGCAACCCCTTAGAGTCAAACCATTTGGCTATAGGTTGGTTGGATCATCTTACAATACTAACCCCTCAGACCCGCATAAGTATGGGTACCTAAAACTTAATTTCCTTATTCAGCAGTTCAAGGAGCTAATGAAAGTGCCAAGGAACCTGGTACATGGATAGTGGTCGTTCCGCACATATGACAGAAACAAGAAAATTTGTCAAAATTCAAGGAAGTCAAAGGAGCAAAAGTCATATTTGGAGGAAATGAAGCTCCAGGAGAAATAAGAGGCATTGGATCCATTAAGAAAAATGGATTAAAATCACAGATGTCGCATATGTTGAAGGACTCAACTTCAACTTGCTAAGCATCACCAACTCGCGGACAAGTGGTTATAATGTTGGATTTAACACGGGTATATGCCAAATCAAGGATACTGAATCAAATGAAGTTGTGTTGCAAGGATGCAAACAAAAGAACATGTATGTCGTGGATTGGTCAATCGCAACACCAAGACTGCCTTTTTAGCAAAGAGCACAAATGAATCAAGTTCGGCACAAGAAGTTCGAGTCACCTGAATTTCAAAAATTAACAAGCTTGCCGTATAATCTTGTTGAAGACTTCCACTCAAGATACAAGAAGGAGAGTATATGTGATGCATGTCAAGGGAAAACAAATCAAATCATCATTCAAAGAAAAGACATGTCCATCTTCAACAAGAATATTACATCCGCTACAAATGGATCTATTTGGTCCGCTTGAACCAAAGCCTAGCATAAGTGGGAAGAAATACACCTTGGTGGTAGTAGATGACTACTCAAGATATACATGGACAATATTCATGTGTAAGAAGAAAGAAACTCTACGTAAAACTACCAACTCGATGAAGAGGATTCAAAATGAGAAAAGCCAAACCATTATCAAAATAAGATCCGATGAGGAACCGAGTTTGTCAATGGTATAATAACTCAATATTGTATCGAAAATGGTATTGGTCATGAATTGTTCAGCAAAGAAGGACTCCACAAAGAAACGGAGTTGAAAGTGGGGCTTAATAGAACTCTCAAAAAGAAGTTAGCAAGGACCATGTTAGCTAAAGCAGGCTACCTAAAAGATTTTGGGTCAAGCAATAAACACAAGATGCTACACTCAAAATAGATGCATGATAAAATGATTAACCGACAAAGACTCCCTATGAGATCGGATAGGAGAAAACCAAATGTTGCATATTTTAGAATATTCGATGTAAATGCTTCATCCATAACAATGGCAAAGATAATTTAAAGGCTTTTGATGCTAAAGTCGATAAAGGTATCTTCTTGGGATACTCAATTAAAGCAAAGCCACTGAGTACTCAACAAGAGGACTATGGTTACAGAGGAATCCATTCATGTGGTGTTTGATGAGCCAAATGTAAATGGAGAAGACATTGAAGAGTCAATGATAAGCATTTCGAATCAACCAACCATGCGTAAGAGTCCCTATCGAAGTTCAAGCCGAATTATAAACCCGGATGAAGATGAGATAGCCGAGTCTCAAAAACCGGAAAATCGCAGCCTAAGTGATGATGAGAGAGCCGATCAAAGCAACATAGCCGCAAGATGATCAATCTAGCTAACTTACTCCAACTCGATGTAAGATGGCCGAGAGACCATCCACCGTAACTAGTCATTGGAGATATAAGAGAAGGTGTCAAAACAAGATCCAGAACTCAACAAAAAGCAATGTTCACATGCTTTATCTCACAATAGAGCCTAAAGATGTGTCACAAGATCGATGACACACATCGATTCAAGCTATGCAAAAAGAGCTGATTCGAGTTTGAAAGAAATAAAGTATGGGAATTAGTTCAAAGACCCACCCATCAAAATGTTATTGGCACTAAATGGATATTCAAACAAGATGAATGAGGAAAGGCCTCAGGGTAAGAAACAAAGCAAGATTAGTAGCCAAAGGATATTGCCAAGAAGAAGGAATAATTTTGATGAAACTTTTGCCCCTATAGCAAGATTGGAAGCTATAAGGATGTTTCTTGCCTATGCAATTTCACAAGAATTTTATTGTATATCAAATGGATGTAAAGAGTGCATTCCTTAATGGTTTATTGAAGAAGAAGTATATGTTGAACAACCTCCAGGATTTGAGCGTAAGACTCTTGGAGATAAGGTATACAAACTCAAGAAAGCTCTATATGGATTGAAACAGCACCTGTGAGCATGGTATGATGCATTATCACAATTCCCGATCGAGAATGGATTCACAAAAGGTAAAGTGGATAGAACACTCTTAGTAATACAAGACAGAAGAGATATCGCTTGTTCAAATATATGTGGATGACATTATTTTTGGATCCACAAACAAAGAGTCAGGTGATAAATTTTCAAATCTTATGCAAAGCAAATTCAAATGAGCATGATGGGGAGAGCCGACATTCTTCCTTGGACTCCAAGTGAAAAAAATTGAAGGATGGAACCTTCATAAGTCAAACAAAATACACCGTAGATTTAATGAAGAAATTTGGTATGGAAGAGAAGTCTTCTCAGAAAATACCAATGAATACATCATCAAAAATGGATATGGATGCAGATGGCAGTTCTCAGATCAAACAAGACACAGAGCACTTATTCGATCATTGTTCTATCTTACAACAAGGGGGCAGACATCACCTTTGTCGTAGGTGTATGTGCAAGATTTCAATGGGCTTCGAAAAAGAAAGGCATATGATCAAGTAAACAAGAGGATCTTGAGATATTTGAAAGGAAGCCAAGAAGTTGGCTTATGGTATCCAAAAGAAGGTGGATTCAAGCTAATTGGTTATTCTGACTCGACTACGCCGGATGTAGAGTTTACGGTGAAGAAAGCACCTCGTGCACATGTCAAATGCTTGAAACAAAGCATTTCCCGGTTTAGCAAAAAGCAAAATTCAATAGCCACCCTTACAACAAGCAAGTAATACATAGTCGGGGCATTGCCAGTAGCCCAAGTCCCATGGATGAGACAGTAAATTTGAGAGACTATGAAGTTGAAGAAAAAAATTCCAATCATGTGTGATAACACAAGTGCAATTGCAATCACTCAAAATCCCGTGTTGCACTCAAGAACAAAGCATATCGATGTCGATATCACTTCATAAGAGATCATGTTGAAAAAGATGACATCACCTTGGAATATATTTCAACCGAGCAAGGTTATTCGACATATTCACAAAACCATTATGAGTCAAGATTTGAAGAACTCAAGCATGAGTTAGGGTTAATTGGAGTTGACACTTAGTAAGACTCAAAGAAAAGAAATGAAACACAAAAAGAGGAAAAAGAGATGAACCTTAAATCAACTAAGTGAATCACCGTGCTCCGGAAGACGGTTATCGAAAGTTAGTCACTGTGGTGAGTATTTAGAATCAGAGAGAAGAGTTAAATCGGCTAAAGGGATAAATTGAGTCATTTATGAGCAAAGTGACAAAAACACAATGTTTTTACTTTTTAAATGGGAATGTTTTTAAGAATGACGTCCAAGATAATTATGATGCGATGCAAAAAGTCGCACACCAAGCTTATGATTGATATAAATGCCGCATTAAATACGAGACATTAAATGCAAATCGCTGATGCAAGATCTAAGCCATTGATTTTGATCATACATTTCAAAACCACCCACACGCCCTTTCATGAACCATGCTTAAACCATTTTCGTCCGCTTTCTCTCACACATTACCAAAAAATTGCTCACTTATCTCTCTCGCTAAGCAAAAGCAAATATTCTCTCTCAAAACCCTTCAATCCTCAAATCATTTTCTAAATTTCATTCGGTAAAATATCGAGAAATGGCATCCACTCATGATTTTGTCAAGATAGGAAAGCAAATCCACAGATTCTCATCGGGATTTCGATGGTATGGTCAAACAGGTCCGACGACACCTCAGTAAAGAAGATTGTTGAAAACTCAAAACGTCCCGGGGCTAAAACCATTTCTCGACGATGGATTTTCCGATGACCTATGTGGAAGAGGTCGCACAATTCTATGTGAATGCCGAGGTTCACGACGAGGGCATCAAGTCCTCTCTGTTCATGGAAAGGAGTTCATCATTACCGCCAAAGGATTTGGCGTAACAATGCCGTTACGGCCAAGGAGCACGGAAATCAATGAAGTTGATGTTGACTAATTGTTGTTTGGAAGGAAGTAGCCAAGTCCGACTATGTTGAGAAAGTAGTCTACACAACTAATAAGAGGTCAGAGAGACTACCACAAATTGCTGGATATCGCTGCCAAATGCATAGATATCAAATTTGGTAACTTTTACACTGGCCCAAAGCAAATTGATCGTGAATGGCTACGATCATTGAAGAAAAAGAAAGTGAACCGGCTGAGTTTGTTCACAAAGTACACTCGCCCGTAACGTTGGGAACAAATCCTTCAAGGAGGATGGAAGCATTGGAGGTTCCAGGATACGGCCTCGGTGATTCGGCCGATGGAGGTAAAAGGAGTCCTCTTCGACATGGAAAGGCATTCCATGTAAACAAGAGGATGTTCAGATCAAACCTATCTCGGCGCACATAAGAGAGCATACGCCAAGAGAGCCGACGAGTGAGGGGAATCACCGACCCTCAAGATAATAACTGTCCCTCTCCACCAAAGAATGCCCTCGCTGATTAAGAGAATTGTTGCCCTACAAAGAAAGAAAAACAAATATGCTCATGCCCCCGCGGCCAAGTCACCTATCCCCCGTTGTCTCCTCCCGCCGGCCGCAGCCAAGAAGGAATCTCAAAATACCTTCTCCGGTCGATCAAGAAAAGGAGAACTGAGCAAGCCAAGCTCGCCTACCCTTAAGACATCCGCGAAGGCCGCCCTTCAATGAACCAAAGAGAAACCTTATGGAGCCGAAATCCCTTGGCACAAAAAAAGAAGAAGAAGAATTTTCAAGCATTCCGAGCTTGAGAAATTTGAGTCAGCCACTCACCGAGAAGATACCCTGTAGATCGCTCGGAGTAAAGAGAGTCTCTAGTACGTGATCGATGAAACGAAGTTGACCCGATCGCCAGAGGCAATCTCGAAGACCACTGCATGCAATGTATGAGGAACAAAGAATGACCAGACAACCGGATTACCCGTTGATGGGTTGTTTCTCCACCGTAACAGGCTACCGAAAGTGTCGAGCAAATGAATCTTCTACCCTTCAATACCTCGAAACGAGGGGCCGGCAAAGAGAATGATGAAGACGATGTAATTATGTACTCTCCATTGTATCCAGACATCCAAAATCGTCTCACGAGAGTGGAGAAAATGGAAGTTGAGCCTATCCAGAGTGCAAAGAATGAAAATCCGAGTTCATTGGCGAGGAAGAAGAACTCTTTAGGTTTCTTGAGGTGGACATAGACACAGCAGAAGCCAAGCCTTGATGAGGATAATTGCATCAATATACCGCAAGATTCAAAAGAAAATGAACGGGGCTAAAGATGAACGAGGACGCAGAGGCACGTGAGAAGGCCAAAGATCTCGCCCTCTCATTGGCACCACCGATCATACACATCCTCACCTTGACGCCCTATCGAAAGCGATGAGGATCATGACCTTTCGCTACGTAAGAGTTGCAAATGCAGCAAGCAATGCAAGAGTCCTTAATCCTTCATGAGCAAAGAATGATGGAGGACAGAGAGTCCTCCAACTCATACTGAAATAGACCCAATGGGAGTAAGGTGCAACATATCGCCACCGTTGTTGCCGCCACCACTTCCCAAATTTAGGAGGAAGGTGTTACGGAATTGGCGATGAAATGGGGAGTGGGGGGACCCACTGAGCCAACCCCTAATGAAGGTGTCTTACCACCGCCCCAACGGCCGAATACTCAATGGGAACATCCAGAGTCCGGGAGACGAGTGACCTTATTCCAAGTCACTCACCTGGTGTGCCACCGAGGGGGAAACTCCCTCCACCGGCAGCAAGGTCTGGAGGATGTTGCGGTGACTCCACAATGAATTTGGGAGGCGAAGTGGAGAAGGAACAAACACACAGACACAACAAGTTTCATCGATGAGGCCTGCATAGCGATTGAGAATGCCGGTGAAGTGGTGCCAATCGCTCGCAGCTAATGACGCCGATGCAATCGAGGCACGGGAAGAATCGCCCGGGAGTTAACACTGGCGATGAAAGTGCAATCCATGGAGTTGAGACTCCAATGGATGCCACCGCAAAGACCCCAAGATAAACCGACACCGTCGAAAGGGATGTCCGTGCCTCGCCGCAGCTTGAGACTGGGGCAGAGGTAATGAAGGCCAACGGGAGGTTGAGACTTCCGGGTAAGAGAAAGTCAAGTACGAACATCCTCTCCCGCTATCATTGATCCATCGTAAAAGGAGATAAGTCTTCTTCACGATTCCCATGATAATCCCGATGTAACCTTCCGGGATCCAAAGAGACAATGAAGCCGAGTCATCACCCGCGGATCGATCCAAAGACTCACCGAGGATGTTCCAACCACGAGCAAGTCTCGACCTCAAGACTACTCGCAAAACATTCAACTTCGATGTTGAGCCACCCATGGAAATCTCATCATCGTCCGATGACGCTTCGATAAGGCCGAGGACCAATAACTCATTTGGAAAAACCACCGAGACCGACGAAGTTGCTGAGACACCGAGGCTCGAAGTCGGGTCAACTTCACAAATGCACCACATAGCAAACAGTAGTCCACTGCGCAAGCTCCCCAAGTCATTTGCAGCAGTTCGACTCCACAAGGACTTCACGAGCACCACTTATCATTGAACAAATTCCGATTTGCACGTGATGATTCTTTCATGTAATCATTTCCTTCTCTCCTGGAGGTACCGACCTCCCCAAGAATCGATAAAGATCACGAGCGCTCTGGCTGCACTTATCCTGTCATTCCATCGCATACCATTGTTCCAATAACTATAACTTTGACGTTGCTTGGCCGTCACCAAATTAAAACAGAGGAAAACCGGGGTTCGGGAGGTGTTCAAAGCCTTATTTGCCGAGATTGAATGGATGGAGAGGCACAGGCCTCACCGGGACATGAGTCTGATATGAGTGACGCCAACCTTATCGCCGATTTGAGAGGCATCATAGTCGATCCGGAGTGGTGGCACAAAGAAGAAACAATGCTAGGAACAAGCTCGATATTTCGTAACATTGTTCAACAAGTTGTTGGTCCGGCGAAATGAGAATACTAATGCAAAGACAAAATTGCAAAAGCACATTGAACAAATGCATGAATCTCACACTACTAAGATAAAGTCATTACAAGAGCAAAATAAGAATGAGCTCCTCGCGTGTGGGAAGAGAACATGGATCAAACATGCTGAGATGAAGTTGGTAGCATAGAATCCAACGCCACCCGCTCCGAAGTTCCTGCAAAGCCTTTTACTCCTCCGGGCAGATTCAAAGGTAACTCGCCTATCGCCAGACTTCCCGCTTGCTAGCTTGTTTCAGGGTTCTCTCTTTGATGATGCCAAAAGGGGGAAGAGGAATACCTAAAAAGGCGTCAAGGGATCGAGAAGTTGAGAAGGAGGAAAGTGTTCAGAAAGGGAAAGACAAGTGAGAAGTAATAAGAGAAGAAACGGGAAGTCTGTTGAGGGGAAGGTTCGAAAGATGTGACTTGATGATTGCTAAACCCCCAACAAGGTCTTTTGGTGATATTATCGAAACTCCCTGGATGTTCCGCCACTCCAACACCGTTGTACCAATGGCCGAAAAAGAGAAAGACAAGCTTGAAGTTGTGGATGAAGGAAGTGGAAGGAAGGATGAATGCCCGAGTTATGGATATTCTCAAACAACATGGAGGCATTCCAATAGATGTGAGACACCTATGCCATTTCGTATTTTAATCGAGCCAAGATCTCGTTGAGTGAATTCAAGACGCTTGCATCCAAGGTTATTTCGCAAAACATGTCCATGGCTCAAGCCTGGGATTTGTACTTTCGGGAAAAAGGTCTCACACTATGTGAAGAAGTCTGACAGCAAGCAAAACCATATAATACCATCACGTCACTCCGCTAGTCACTCAGTGGGAAAAAGAAGGCCCCAAAGACAATACACGCCCGCAGGCAAGAAGAAGCAACGATGGTGGAGGAAGAGGTTTGCACCTAGAATCGCCGCCAAAACATTGAGTACATAGATCCGTGCAAGAAAGGAGGGAGGATCACTGGGCCGATTTGACGAAGCAGCCAACCCGCAAGTGGCTAAGAACAATGCTGAGTATGTGAAGAGAATTGAAGAAGAAAATAAAAGACAAACTCAGCTATGGAGGAAAGACAAGAAAGATCGAGAAGAGATGAAGTCGCCAGGAAGGCGTATGAGAAAAAAGCAATCAAGATGAGAAGAAAGGAAAAGGTCAAGATGACAGAGTCAAGAAGATAAAAGAAGGAAAGGAGATGAAGTTGTTGTTGTCCACCTCCATGTATTTTACTATGTAAATACACTTTATGTAAGTCTTATGTACATTGAATAAAATTATGCAATTTCTATATGTGAGTAGATAAAGAAGTGTTACCTAAGCCCCGCTTAAACTCGATACAATTTTTTTTTGGCTTAAATACACGTAAACAACTATGTAAAGAACAAGAATGTTATGATCAATAAAAGATCGATTCTAAACATACATTTTGTGGTTCTACATTTGTCTGTATGTATCCTTGCCGTTAAATAATTGTGAATGTTTTAAGTTTTGGGCATCATCGAAAAGGGGAAATTGTTGGGAAATTATTTTTGATTTTTTTGATGAATGCCATGAAAAACTTAGAATAGGAAGTTGGCACCATTTTTTTGTAAATCGCATTTGTAATAGATAGGCTGGTCGAGCCGAGTTAAGTCACTATGCCTAAACATGCAAGAAGACAACCGGAGACTAGAAGGAAGATCACGCGAGGCAAACGAGTATGGCAAAGATGGGAACTCGATCAAGGTGCAACGTTTGAGATTCAACTCGAGTGAAGAAGTATCATCAAGTCAACTCAAGACAGCCAAGTCTCAAGGTTGAAGTGACAAGAGTCATCAATGACTAGAAGCTCGACTAAGTCACCTGGGGATGTTAAGAAAATGCGGTCAAGTCAAGACAAGCTGAAAGAGATCCGTTGCACAGAAATCAAGAGAATTACTTAAACAAGTAATACCTCCATACTACGCTTTCTTGAAGTGCTCTGGGCCTAAGAGTGCAAAAGGAATAAACCAACGGAAACATCGCACCATGTTTAACTCGAAAAGTCAAGAATCATTCATACGAGGAAATGGAAATTCCAAGGATCGCAACAAGACAAGCCAACGACCACAAGTGACTTTTCAAAAAATAAGCATCTATCTCTTCAACGGTAGATTTTTGAAAGATCACTATAAAAGGCCGAGGAATAACTCGAGAGAAGGTTACCCGAACCACGAACATTCAAGCAAACATTTGAATCAGAACAAAAAATATTCTCAAATCATTCAAGATAAATCCTAAGCCACATTACGAAGGAAATCAATCCAACACTCACCTATGAAGGAAAGATTACTTCAATCTGAAGAGGAAATTTTTGAAGAATCAGCGGGTCTACATTCCATGAGGATTCAGGAAGGTTCGGTCGGTCAAACTAGTCTCAAGATTTTTGGAGGGCTTCGTGATCAAATTCAAGAAGCTTGAGCAAATGGGTTGTAGTAGCAAGCAACCGCCTGAAGAAGTCGAGTCGCACGAGAAGCCACGTGAGTGACCAAGGCATCTCCGTGATGAGTCCCAAAGGATCAAGTCACGTGTGATCAAGACTTGTATCTGGGACTGCAACCACTCAGATATTGATCAATACTTAGTGGATTCTCCAGGAGTTGGAGAAGAGAGGAGTAGAAGAATTACCCCATCTTGAACCTCTATAAAAACTTATTGTGTCATTTACATTTCAAAGACTTTAAATTTTGCATCTTATTTTTATATCACGATTAATTTGCAAACCAATTGATAATCAATCGAGTGCTAAAACCGAGTATTAAAACAAACTTAACCAAATTCAAGGGTGTTAAGTCTTCCGCTGAAAACAAATCACAAAATGAAGTTAAGTCTTTAGTCAAACAGTTTGAGTTATTCTATCAACAACGCCGAGCCACTGGCTGAGTGACTAACTCGCCGATTAACTAACTTAGTTGTCCATCAAGGACACACCATGTGAAGTATTAACTCAATATTTAAAAGGACTAATTTGAAAAGTTGGTAAGGTTTATTCAACCCCCTTTCTAAACCTTACACTCACACTCCCATGGGACCTACAAAAAGTGCGTGTGTGAGCTTATTACATTATGAGTTTGATGTTGGGTGTTTTTATATGGTTGATTTGTATTTTGGTATATGTTGTTTGGAGCATGTGCTTATTTCTTGTTGTGTTTTCTCAATTTTATATGGGGTTGCTTATATGAAGTTTGGATTGACTTCTTAGCAATAGAATTATACTATGATGGTACATGATTTTGATTTCATGGTATATTTTGATGTTTTGTGCGTTCTTAATTTTTTTCTCGACTTTTTCAGGTGTTTTAAAAGTGTTAATTAGAATGACGAAAAGGTAGCGGGAAAAGGAAGATTGTATCTAGTAGTGAGGAACACGGGGTGTCACGGTGATGTGGGATGGGGGAAATTATTTTTATTGTACACAAATTTCGCCCTTTAACAAAGATAATGAAGTTGTGATTGTTTCTTTATTAATAAATGTATGCTTTATATTATATTTTTTTGCTTTCATGGTACGTAGTATATATTTTGCTTTTTGGAATTGTTATTGATTTATTAGTACTGCATTTATGCTTCAATAGGTCATTTTTCTTGCTTTTAGTAGCATATGAAGTTGAGATTACTTCTTTATTAATAGATATATGTTTTTTATAGTACCTTTTTTTTTTGGCTTTCATGGTACATAGTATATGTTTTTTGTTTTTTTGAATAGTTATTGCTTCAATAGTACTGTTTTTATGCTTCAGTATGTCATTTTATTTAAGAAATAAATTTGCAAACATGATATACAAAAGAATGATAATATAAAACTAAATCGCATTACAAAAATAAGTGATCAATAAAATTTTAGTCCAAAAAAATACACGATTCCAAATTATAAACCAAAGAAACAAAATTAATATAATTAAAAAGCAGTTTTGTAAAGTCAAGAGTAAACTAAAACATATTGATCAATAAAATTAGCTAGCAATTAAAGATTATCAATGAAGCAAAACCAATACTAACGAACAAAAATCATTACTATAGTTGCAATGAATTATAAAGTTGCAATGAATTAAGCAAAGATAGATGAAGTAAAAAAACAATAGTAACGAAGGTAAAATCATTACTATCATTTGCAAAAAAACAACACTAAGGAAACAAATCATACAATCGTTTTGAATGAAGAACCGTGAATGGCTACAGGAGAGAAATTCAAAATATTTTTCATATCCAAAATTATAACCGTCCATAGATAAAATCATCGTTTTTTTAGTTTTGATCGTTATTACCTTAATGAATAACTAACAAAGTAGAAAATCATTACTATCGCTTTTAAAAACCAATATTAAGGAAGCAAAAATCATTATTATCGTTTGGATGTAGAACTGAATGGCCAGAGGTGAGAGAAATCACAAAATCTTTTCTATATCCAAAATTGTAACCATCCATAAATAAAAGCAAAGATTTTTTTGATTGTGACTATTATACCCTTAATGAATAATATTTATGGGAAACATAGAGTAAAAATTGATTTAATCAGCCATAGATTGAAAGACTCCAATGGATGTGATGTGATGGGATAAGGAAATGAGACTCATCAAATATCACATGCCTAGTGACAATGACTTTGTTAATAGGAAGGAGAACTTTGTAACCCTTTGTGATGAGGACTATATCCAAGAGAGTGATATGGTTGACTTGGTTCCAACTTGTGCTATTATATGGTCTTAGATATGGAAAATGTCAAGCATCTAAACACCTTTATGAAAGAGTAGTCCGGTTTAGTTCTGAGACACTTATTGGTGAGATGAAATTTAATACCTTAAATGCAATTCTATTAATATGGAAAATGGTTGTGCTAAAAGCAAAAAGATCCCGCAATTTTTAGGGTAAATGAGCTTGAGCCATAAAGGTTAATCCAGTCTCACAACGTGTTTGTCTTCGCTCCGCAAGACCATTTTCTTCGGGGTGTAAGGGCATGAGACTTCTCGTGGTTTTTTCATGCTTTTGAAAACGTTCAATGAGGGCTTGAAATTCTCCCCACCAACACTTTGGACAAACTTTGATGTTAGAATCGCATCATTTTTAATGAGAGCCATGAAGTTAATAAAGCGCAGACCGGGTGTCGATTTATGTTTGAGCAAATAGATCCATGTGTGCCTGGTGAAATGTTCAATAAAGCTGACATAATATGTAAATCCATGAATTGATTTTGTTGGAGCAGGCCCCAAAGATCCCGTGTGGATTAAATCAAATGGTTTTGTGTATTCCTGAGTTAGAAACAGGAAAAGGTAATTTATGTGATTTGCTCTTTGCAAACAAATTGAACAAAGCATATCATTCTCATTAGAAGTAAAATGGAACATTACATCTCATGAGAGTTTTTTTAACAACATCTAAACTAGGTGTCACAATCTAGAATGTCATTTATTCAAAGTCTCCTCGAGCTTTCTTTGAGTGACATCAGACAAAGCATTGAGCGAATTTGGAATGTTTGTGAGTAGATGAGAGATCACCGGAGTCGGTAAGGTGGAACTTATATAAACCATTCTCAACATTCCCTTGAAGTAGGACATCCCCCCGCATTTTATCCTTCACAACACGTAAAAACTAGGATGAAATTCAAGTAAACTTTATTATCAAAGGCAAATTAAGAGACATTAATGAGGTTCTTAGTAATATGGGGAACATAAAGAAGGTTATGAAGAAGAAATTTATGAGTAGATTCAAAATTTTGAGAATTAACTTTGGAAGAACTAATATGAGAATTTTTTATACACTAACCATTACCTAGTTGTACTGATTACTCCTTGGTATTCTCGCAGCAATATTGAAATTCATCAAGTCATAGTCAAATGAGAGGATGCTCCTAGTCCCGATACCATGCTTCGCATTTGTGTCATTGGAGGCAGAGATCCATTATTAAATGCGGTGAAATTAGCAGATGGTCCAAAATTCATCGATGATTTCTTTTGATTAATATGAATGTTGTTGTTGTTAAGATTCCTAGGATTAAAGCTCAAATCACATCTATAAAAACATTTCTCAAAGAAAGTGTGGTTGTTATAGCCACATATTATACATTTTGGCCTTCCATTTGAGTTGAATCTCTCGCCCTAAAATTATTACATCTACTATAGGTCCTTCCGCCTCTTGGATTCCATTGTTGTCCAGCTTCTTCCACATCTATTATAAGATCTTTCCTATCCTTTGAAATCGATTGTGGTGTGTGTAACATTAAAGGCGGTGAAATTTAAAAAGTCTTTTCCGTCATCTCAAGTCTACTCTCAAAACTAAAAAGAAGAGCCTGTGCGTCTCTAAGAGGGCAAGGTTCAATTATAGAAATGATAGAAGCAACAATGGAGTTATATTCATTTCCCAAACCGATAAATGCATAAATTGATCAAGGTCATGACTTTGCTTCCTACAATTTTGCTAAAGAGTCACAAAAGCCTTCATTTTGTTGATATATTCTCTCATGCTAAGAGTTCATTTCTTGAGATTTTGCGGCTAAGACTTGTAGACCGCATAAGGTAGTTGTTCTCTGTCAACTCTTTGGTAATTATTTGGATGTGGGGCTGAATTACTTCAAACCTCCTACATGGAGCTTGAGGGAATTGGTGATGCCATGATAGGATGAAATGTGTAGTGGTGAAGAAAACAATAGCACCGAGGCTACAAGCTATAAAACCTCGTAGTTTTGACACGATAAAAAGTATATTTTATTAACCTTCATATTTTGAAATGGAAACATAGTGCGAATGTAGCTAATGATAAAAGCATAATGCAAAAGCTGAATTTTGTATTGTTGGTGAAAAAATATTTGGTTTGTTTCGGAAATGGCTAAGTGTTTGAGTGTTTAGGCTTTAGTCGAGGCCTGGTCGATTGGTCTCCGCAAGACAAAAACGTCCGTATACAAGTGCTAACAATTCCAAAGCGTAAGCCCTATGATACAAGGACTATTTAGGTTTGAGTTTAAAGACTTGCAAACCCGAAACACATCGAATAAGGTGTTAAGACTTTCAAGCTTTTTGAAGGAGGTGTGTTAATATGCTCGAATGCAAATGACCGGTTTATTATCCGATGATTTTGTGTCTTTATTCCATCCGCAGGGTCGAGTTACATAGGCATCGGTGCCTCGTATGGAAAGAACACGTCTTTTGGCTCGAAAGACATGTTTTCATTGACACATATGTTCTTCATTTCGCATCAACGCACGACCTGGTGCACAGCCCACGTGCGCATGTGCGTGTGGATGCGAACCAAAATGACAAAGTAACGGTTTTATTTACCACTGCATGCACGGGCTATGCATCAGCCGCGTGCTCGGATGCGAATGAATTTGCTTGACGACGACCCCGACGGGCCGTCAGTGTGTCCGCCGATGTACGGATGCAAACACTTTCCAATGTAAATCTGTTAATTAATTACAAAAATTATTTATTTATTTATTTTTAAAAGTTTTTGATCCAAAGAATAAGGGCCTTGAGGCCCTGGCTGCCCGCGACCCTCAACCGTCGGCCGGAATTCGGGCCAGGCCGGCTGAGCGAGCGGGCGGGCGAAGGGCGGGCGGTGCAGGCGCGCAGCGTTTATGCTTTAAACCAAACCCACAAGCATGTAGGTCCTCACCTCTTTAAAACTCTGGGTGCCCCAAGGGCTCAAATTCATAAAGTCCAACTTAGGATAAATAAAGTGTGCAAACTTTGCCTCTCCTTTTTCCTATGTGGGATGGAACATTTCTCCTTCCCCCATATTTTCCATTTTCCATACCATTTATTTATATTAAGTGGCTAATTTCTAGCATTAATTTCTCATTCACCCGGAATTGATTTTGAGAAATTCCAAATGCTTTTCTCATCTACTCTCTTACTAGAATTTTTTCATTTTTCACTAATGGAAACAACTTAATTATTTGGTTAAAATCGGGTAAGCACCATTTTTCAAAACAAAATTCCAACAATCCCCCACATAAATGAAATTAAGTGTATGTAGATTCGCTTGAAAGTCTCGTGAACTATTATTGCATGAGGATATATAGTAGCTTGTGGCTTTAACCTTCCTTAGTAAAATACTATCGGATTTACTAGCCGCTTAGTGACGCGATGTCTTGAACTACTCACCCGATTGTATAAACCGAGACAATAGTACTTACACAATAACAATTCTAACACTTGTTCTTCTCACGTTGTGTTTATTTCAGCCCTGGATCATATCTTAGATTCATAAGTATTTCTTTGAAGCCGCCATTACTTCTCGCTTATATAGGTGATCTCCTATTGAAGAGTATTTACGCCATACACCACATTTTGGTATAGGAATCGCTAAAAGTCTTAAACTTAACCTCACCACATTCAAAGCAGGGTTTTCATACACTTGGATGTTTCAAAATGAGTTAACACATTTTGCAAGTGTTCAAATTTAACATTCATAACTTAGTTGTCCCGTTGAACCAAGGTCTTGGGATCTCCAATTCACAAGGTTGGGTTACCGCTATGAACATTGTTTAAGTTGTGGATTTTAAACCCATTCCCTTTAACAGTTTATACAAGTTGATCTCGATTTATGCCTTTTGTAAGCCAGGATCCATAAGGTTTCCTTTGACTTCATGTAGTCAACCTAAATAATCCTATTCGAAATCAATTGTCTAATGGTATTGTATCTCCGACATATATGTCTAGACTTACCATTATACATACTACTTTGTGCCCTTCAAATTGCCGATTGACTATCACAATGTATCAAAACAAAGATGACCGGCTTATTCCAACAAGGAATATCCTCTAAGACAGTTTTAAGCCATTCGCTTCTCCACCAAACCTTTATCTAAAGCAATGAATTCTAATTCCATAGTGGATCGAGCTATGCACGTATGCTTAGAAAGTTTCACGACACCGCTCCTCCACCTATTGGAAAAACATATCTACTGTGGACTTAGAGTCTTTTGTGTTCGAGATTCAATTGGCATCACAAGTATCCTTTCTAATTTGGATATCTCGTATAAATTATTCCATAGTTCATGTTATACTTTAAATATCTAAGTACCCTTGTCACGGATTTTCAGTGATCCGCATCAAGTTACTTGTGAACCTACTTAGTATACTCACTAAATATGCAATGTCCGGATGTGTACAATTGAAGTACATCGATCGCCAATTACCCTTGCATATTCCGGTGAGAAACTGGGTTCGCCTCTATTCTGGCCAAGTGTAGACTTAGATCTATAGGTGTCTTAGCGGGAGGACTATCAAAGCATTAAACTTTCTAAGTATGCTTTCGACATAACGGGATTCAGACAAGACAATTCCACCCGAGGTTCCGAGATTTTAATCCCTAATATAACATCGGATACTCCCATATATTTCATGTCAAAGTTCTTCTTCAATATGTTCTTAGTATTCATGATTAAATCATGACTACTACCCATAATCTACATATCATCTACATAAAGGCATACTATGACGTAATCATTTTGTAGTACCTTTAATGTAGCCACACTTGTCACATTCATTGATCTTGAAACCGTTTGACTTCAGTAGTGGAGCCAAACTTTTCATGCCATTGATTAGGTGCTTGTTTTAGTCCATAAAGTGACTTAACAAGTTTACACCTTTCGCTCTTGACCGGGTGCAATGTACCACTCGGTTGTTCCATATAGATCTCCTCTTCAAGTTCACCATTCAAGAAGGTGTTTTAACGTCCATTTGATGTATCTCAAGGTTATGCAAAGATGCAATAGCAATGAGAACATAAATGGACGTAATCCTCGTGGACAAAGGAGAATATGTATTGAAGAGAAGTCATATCCTCCTTTTGTCTAAACCCTTTAGCTACCAAACGGGCTTTATATTTGTCAATAGATCCATCTATTTTTACTTCCTTTTAAGGATCCACTTGCATCCCAAAGGTTTGCAACCCGGGGGAGATCAACTAACTCCCAAGTGTGATTTTGGATGATGGACGCTATCTCATTATTGATATCTTCTTTCGGAGAGGAGCCTGGACTAGACAATGCTTCTTGAATAGTTAGGGTTCATTTTAGAACATATAAGTTAGAAAATTAGGACCAAAAGACTTAGATACTTTTGTCATTTTATTGTGTCTTGCTGCTCTTTCATCACTTTGGGGTAACCTTGCGTTTCATAAGTTCATTTACTCAAACTTTCTTCTTTCCATTCTATGTTTGGAAAGATATTCTCGAAGAATACAACATTCCTTGATTCAATGATCATACCTTCATTTATATCGTGAATTCTTTGACTTAATGCACTAAAAAGTATATGCACTACTATTGTTAGCATATCCAATTAAAGCACAATCCCAGTCGCCTTCGACGGATTCTAACTTATTTCGCCCAGTACTTCCACTTTACCCAAACACCCCCACACTTGGAGATATTTATATGATGGTTTACGTCCCCTTCCATAACTCATATGGAGTTTTGTTTTTACTTTTGTGTGGGATCTTATTAAGAATGTAGTTTGGAAAGTATGGCTTCCCAACAAGTTTTGGGGTAAGCGAATCTAACAACATCGCATTTATCATCTCCTTAGAGTACGATTTTTGCGTTATGCAACTCCCATTTGATTGAGGTGAGTAGGGAGCAAAATCGTTTGATGAATTACACCCACTTCCGAGCAAAATTCTTCAAATGGAGCAACATACTCCTCGCATCAATCACTTAATCATCTTAATTTTCAAATTAAGATGATTTTCAACTTCATTTTATAAGTCTTAAAAGCTACTAAAGCTTCATCTTTGCTTTTCAATAGATACACATAGCAATATCTTGTGCAATCTTCTATAAACGTTATGAAGTACTTTTTACCACCTCTAGTTGCACAAGTTTTAAATCACACACATCCGTATGAATTAACCTTTCGAGTGGTGTGGTACTTCTGGCACCGAATGAAGCGGTGGTTTTGCTAACTTTGTTTCAACACAAATTTCGCATTTGTCTTGTGAATCGGTTTTAAACGTAGGTATTAATTCCATATTCACTAACCTTTTAACTCGCGGTTGAAGTTTACGTGTCCTAATCTATCATGCCATAAATTAGAACAATCCAACAAAAATGCGAGTAATAGTTTTATTCTTCGCCTCAAGCGGAAAATACATTACGACATCTAAAAAGGCCATTACCAAGGTAACCTCTTACAAAAACCGACCATTCTTGGTCATTACAAACTTGTTTGACTCAAACACTAGTCTAAACCCAACCTTACTAAGCAATGGACCGGAAACCAAATTCTTGTGGATGTCCGGGACATGCAACACATCTATGCTGTAAGCTCCTTTCCTCGGAAGTTATCTTGAGCACAACCTTGCCAAGCCCCCACGATGTTGAAGTCAAGAATTTCCGCATGAAAAGCCTTCCGTTTATCAGTGTAGGAGGAGAACATCTCCTTGTCGTCACAAATGTGACGAGTAGTCCCAATATTCTATCCACCACTCTCTTGGGTTATCCACCATATGGCTTCAAACATAACGGCCCGGTGAGATTGAGCTCGACATGTCGATTCGAACCGAAACTTGTCTTCCACATTGGCTTGTTGGTTGCCCGCCCGATTGCCCTTTTTCGGGTGACGGCAATCCTCGCCATGTGGTTGATTTACCTGATTGTAGCAATTACCCTTGAATGTTTTGGCCTTTCCATTGTCCTTCCCGGAGTGCTTGCGTTTCTTGCTAGTGCTCGATTCAAAGCCAAGATTGGCCTTGGCCTCCATTCTAGACTTATTGGATTTCACATCTCGATTTTTTGGTTATCTTCAACCAAGCCGACAATCGATCCTCAAGCCCCATCTCTTTGCGCTTGTGCTTGAGGTAATTTTGAAATCCTTCCACAATAGCGGCAATTTCTCGATTATTGCAGCCACTTGAAAGAATTCATTCAAAATCATCCCTTCGCACACTCAAGTCATGAAGTATGATTTGAATCTCCCGAACTCGCCGATCACCATCTTGTATCAACCATCTTGTACTCGAGAAATTTGCCGACAATAAATTTCTTTGTCTTGTGCATCTTCGGTCTTGCACTTCTTCTCCAAAGATTCCCACAACTCTTTGGATGTTTTGAACGTGCTATAGACGTTATAGAGGGTGTCGTCTAGCACATTCCCCACGTAGTTTTGACACAGAAAATCATTGTTATGCTAAACATCCACAGCGATTCTCCGGTTGTTGTCGATTTCTTCATCGCCAATGGAAGAGGGTGTCCTTCAGAAACGGAGACAGCCCCAATGTAGTAAGGTAAAATAGCATCTTCTGTTTCCATCTCTTGAAGTCGACGCCGGAGAACTTGGGCGGCTTTTTGCCCTGAGCAGGAGCAGCATCCATCAGTGTGAATGAGATTGATGCCATCGTCTTCAAAAAAAACATTATTTTCTTCTTGTGATTGTTGGTGAAAAATATATATGGTTTCTGTTTCGGAAATGGCTAAGTGTTTGAGTGTTTAGGCTTTAGTCGAGGCCTGAATTGATTCCCGGTCTCCATAGAAGGCTTAAAACACCTCGATACAGAAGTCAATGGTTCCAAAGATACGTCCCTAAGATACAAAAAAGAATTTGAAGCCCAAGCCTAGGCCCGTGACTCTCGACCCGGACCTGGGTCGAGCCGAGCGGGCGGCGGTGGCGGCGCGCACACGCGTGTACTTTGGAAACCCACAAGCATGTAGATCCTCACCCCTTTAAACACTTGGGTGCTCCTAATGGCTCAAAACTATAAGTCCAACTTAGGATAAATAAAGTGTGCAAACTTTGCCTCCTTTTCCTATGTGAGATGGAGCATTTCTCCTTCCCCATATTTTCTATTTTCCATACCATTTATTTGTATTAAGTGGCTAATTTCTAGCATTAATTTTTTATTCACCGGAATTGGTTTTTGAGAAATTCCAAATGTTATTCTCATCTACTTCTCTTAGTATAATTTTTACAAATAATTTAATTCTATTTTCACTAATGGAAACCACTTAATTATTTGGTCAAAATCGGGTAAACACCATTTTATCAAAACAAAATTCCAACAATCCCACTTGATTGAAATTAATGCATGCGTGTATCAGATTCGCTTGAAAGTCTCTTGAATCATATTATTGCATCAAGATAGGTAGCTTGTGGCTTTGAACCTTCCTTAGTAAATTACTATCGAGTTACTAGCTACTTAGTGATGCAAATGTCTTGAACTACTCAATTGCTTGTATAAACCGCGACAACAATACTTACACAATAACTATTCTAATATTTGTTCTTCTCACGTTGTGTCTATTTCGGTCTGGACCATATCTTAGATTCATAAGTGTTTCTTTGACTGTGGCCATTACATCTCGCTTATATAGGTGATCTCCTATTGAAGAGTATCTCGCCATACTCCACCTTTTGGTATATGAATCATTAAAAGTCTTAAATTTAATCTCACCAAATTCAGCAGGTTTTCATACACTTGGATGTTTCGAGAATGAGCTAACACATTTTCCAAGTGTTCAATTTAACATTCATAACTTATTTGTCCCATTGAACCAAGGTCTTGGGATCTCCAATTCACAAGGTTGGGTTACCGCTATGAACATTCTTTAAGTTGTGTGGATTTTAAACCCATTCCATTAATAGTTTATACGGTTGATCTCGATTTATGCCTTTTATAAGCGGATCTCATAGGTTTTCCTTTGACTTCACGTAGTCAACCGAAATAACCTCATTCAAATCAACTGCCTAATGATATTGTGTCTCGAGCATATAATGTTCAGACTTACCATTATACATACTACTTTGTGCCCTTCCAATTGCTGATTGACTATCACAATGTATCAAAACAAAAAGAATTTGGCTTATTCCAACAAGGAATATCCTTTAAGAAGATTCTAAGCCATTAACTTCTTCACCTTTATCTAAAGCAATGAACTCTAATTCCATAATGGATCGAGCTATGCACGCCGGCTTAGAAGACTTCCACGACACCGGGCTCATCCACCTATCGTGAAAATATATCCACTTGTGGACTTGGAGTCTTTTATGTCTCGATAACCAATGGCATCACAAGATCATTCTAATCTGTTTGGATATCTCGTATAAAGTATTCCATAGTTTATGGTATATTTTAAATATCTAAGTACCACTTGTCACGGCCTGGGTGATCCGTACTTAGTTACTTGTGAACCAACTTAGTTTACTCACTAAATATGCAATGTCCGGATGTGTACAATTGGGTAAGTACATCAGACCGCCAATTACCCTTGCATATTCCGGTGAGAAACCGGTTCTCTATTCTTGGCCAAGTATAGACTTAGATCAACAGTGTCTTAGTCGGGAGGACTATCAAAAGCATTAAACTTTCTAAGTATGCTTTCGACATAATGGGATTGTGACAAGACAATTCCATCTGAGGTTCTAGAGATTTTAATCCCTAATATAACATCATATACTCCCATTTATTTCATGTTAAAGTTCTTCTTTAACATGTTCTTTGTATTCATGATTAAATCATGACTACTACCCATAATCGACATATCATCTACATAAAGGTACACTATGACGTAATCATTTGTAATACTTTTAATGTAGACACACTTGTCATATTCATTGATCTTGAAACCGTTTGACTTCATAGTCGAGTCAAACTTTTCATGCCATTGCTTAGGTGCTTGTTTTAGTCCCATAAAGTGACTTACCAAGTTTACACACCTTTCGGACTTGACCAGGTGCAACGACTTTTTCGGCTTGTTCCATATAGATCTCCTCTTCAGTTCACCATTCAAGAAGGCAGTCTTAACGTCCATTTGATGTATCTCAAGGTTATGCAAAGCTGCAATAGCAATAAGAACACGAATGGACGTAATCCTCATGGAAGGAGAATATGTATCAAAGAAGTCATATCTCTCCTTTTGTCTAACTCTTTAGCTACCAAACGGATTTTATACTCTGTCAATAGATCCATCTCCGCTTTATACTTCCTTTTAATGATCCATTTGCATCCCAAAGGTTTGCAACGCGGTGGGAGATCAACTAAAGTGTGATTTTGGATGATGGACTCTATCTCATTATTGATAGCTTCTTTCCAGAGAGGAGCTTCTCGACTAGACAATGCTTCTTGAATAGTTCGGGGTTTATTTTTGAACATATAAGTTAGAAAATCAGGACCAAAAAACTTAGCTATTTTTGTCCTTTTATTACGTCTTGGTTCCTCTTCATCATCACTTTGAGGTAACCTTGCAGTTTCATAAGTTCATTTACTTGAACTGTGTTCTTTCCATTCTATGTTCGGAAAGATATTCTCAAAGAATACAACATTCCTTGATTCAGTGATCATACCTTCATTTATATCAGGAATTGATGACTTGTGCACTAAAAAGCGATATGCACTACTATTGTTAGCATATCCAATGAATGCACAATCGATCGTCTTCGGACCGATTCTAACTTATTTCGGCTTAGGTATTTCGACTTTAGCCGAACACCCCCATACTTTGAGGTATTTGTATGACGGTTTATGTCCCTTCCATAACTCATATGGAGTTTCGTTTTTACCTTTGTGTGGGATCTTATTAAGAATGTAGTTTGCGGAAAGTATAGCTTCCCCACAAGTTTTGGGGTGTTTCTAACTTAATAACATCACATTCATCATCTCCTTAAGAGTATGATTTTTACGTTATGCAACTCCATTTGATTGAGTGTAGTAGGAGCAATCGTTTGATGAATTATACCCACTTCCAAGCAAAATTCTTCAAACGGCTAAATACTACTCACTTATCATCAATCATCTTAATTTTCAAATTAAAGTGATTTTCAACTTCAATCTTATAATTCTTAAAAGCTACTAAAGCTTCATCTTTGCTTTTCAATAGATACACATAGCAACATCTTGTGCAATAGTCTATAAATGTTATGAAGTACTTTTTACCACCAGAGTTTGCGTAAGTTTTAAATCACACACATCCGTATGAATTAATTCGAGTGGTTTGGTACTTCTTGTTACCTAATGAAACGGTGCTTTGGTTAACTTTGCTTCAAAACAAATTTTCATTTGTCTTGTGAATCGGTTTTAAACGTAGGCATTAATTCCATATTCACTAACCTTTTAATTGTGTTGAAGTTTACATATCCTAATCTATCATGCCATAAATTAGAACAATCCAACAAGTAAAAGTAGTAATAGTTTTATTCTTCGCCACTTGGCGGAAAATGAGGTATTACGGACATCTTAAAAAGGTCCTTATCAAGGTAACCCTTACAAAGAAACGACCATTCTTGGTCATTACAAACTTGTCGGACTCAAACACTAGTCTAAACCTTCGCTTTACTAAGCAATGGACCGAAACCAAGTTCTGCGATATCAGGGACATGCAACACATCTACAAGCATAAGCTCTTTTCTCTGAAGTCATCTTGAGCACAACCTTGCCAAGCCCCACAATGTTGGAAGTCGAAGAATTTCCCATGAAAAGCTTCCTTGTTTATCGAGTGAGGAGGAAACATCTCCTTGTCACAAGACAAATGTGACGAGTAGCACGGTATCTATCCACCACTCCTCTGGGTTATCCACCATATTGGCTTCAAACACAACGGCGGTGAGATCGAGCTCCGACATTTCAATTGGAACCGATTGTCCTCCATCACATTGGCTTGTTGTTTTTGCCACCTTGACGCCTTTTTTCGGGGTGACGCAATCCTTGGCCATGTGGTTTGGTTTGCCGCTGTGTATCAATTACCCTTGAATGTTTTGGCCTTTCCATTGTCCTTCCCGGAGTGCTTGCGTTTTCTTGCTAGTGCTCGATTCAGCAAGATTGGCCTTGGCCTACATTCTAGACTTCATCGATTTCACATCTCGATTTTGGTTTCTTCAACCGGGCCGAACAATCGATCCTCAAGCCCCATCTCTTTGCGCTTGTGCTTGAGGCTATTTTTGAAATCCTTCCACAATGGCGACAATTTTCGATTATTGCAGCCACTTGAAAGAATTCATTCAAAATTATCCCTTCGGATACTAAGAAAAGATGATTTGAATCTCCTAAACTTGGTGATCACCATCTTGTTATCAACCATCTTGTACGAGAAATTCACCGACAACAAATTTCTTTGGGCCGACATCTTTGGTCTTGTATTCTTCTCCAAAGAGTCTCACAACTCTTTGAACATTTTAAACATGCTATAGACATTATATAGGGTGTCGCGGCCCATTCAACATGTAGTTTTGACACACAAAACCGTTGTTATGCCAATCATCCATAGCGATTCTCCGGTTGTTGTCGATTTCTTCATCGCCAACGGAAAGGGTGTCGCCGTCTACGTAAACCGAGACCGGACCTAATGTAGTAAGGTAAAACAACATCTTCTGTTTCCATCTCTTGAAGTCGACGCGCGAGGAGAACTTGGGCGACTTTTTGCCTTGAGCAGAGCAAAGAAACCATCGGTGTGAGCGAGATTGATGCCATCGTCTTCAATGGTAAAACGTTATTTTCGTCTTGTGATTGTTGGTGAAAAATATATATGGTTTTGCTTTCAAAAATGGCTAAGTGTTTGAGTGTTTAGGTTTTAGTCGAGGCCTCGATTGGATTCAGTCTCCACAAGACGAAAAACGCCCGTATACAAGTGCTAATGGTTCCGCGTATGTCTCTAAGATACAATGACTATTTCGAGTTTCGAATTTACAAGACTTGCGAACCCGAAACACAAATAACAACAAGGTGTTAAGACTTTCAAGCTTTTTGAGGAGGTGTGTAAATATGCTCAATGCAAATTATCGGTTTATTATCCGATGATTTCGTGTCTTTATTCCATCTCGTAGGATCGAGTTATATAGGCATCAGCGCGTGTAGAAAGAACACGTCTTTTGGCTCGAAAAGACAAAGGTTTTCACTAAATGCGATTCACTTCATATTTACTCGAATCGGCGCACGCCCGTGAGTGTGCCCATGCATGGATGCGAACCAAAATGACAAAGTTACGCTTGACGCACAACCGCGACGTGGTCGTAAGGCCCACCCGCAGCGGATGCGAACACTTCCCAGCTTGTAAACCGTTAATTAATTACAAAAATTAATTATTTATTTATTCTTAAAGGTTTTTGGTCCAAAGAATAAGGGGCCAAGCCCGCGGCCGACGACCCGGACCTAGGCCGAGCCGATCCGGCATGGCGGCGCGGCGCACGTGTTTTTGAACCAAACCCACAAGTATGTGTAGGTCCTCACCCTTTAAAAATTTGGGTGCCCCCAAGGGCCCAAACCCATAAGTCCAACTTGGGATAAATAAAGTGTGCAAACTTTCCTTCTTTTCCTATGTGAGATGGAGCATTTCTCCTTCCCCACATTTTCCATTTTTCATACCATTTATTTGTACTAAGTGACTAATTTCTAACATTAATTTCTCATTCATCCGGAATTGATTTTGAGAAATTCCAAATGTTATTCTCATCTACTCTCTTAGTAGAATTATTACAAATAATTTAATTCCATTTTTCACTAATGGAAACCACTTAATTATTTGGTCAAAATCGGGTCGTCAATACCCATTTTACCAAACAAAATTCTAACATGTATTTCATTCCAAGAATAATCAATTGTCCTTGTACAATGGTTTGGTACAACATATAATCATCAAGAAATCTAAGAATGACAAGTGTCACTATATAATTTGAGATGAAGGAATATATTCTCTTGGATAAGAATAAACAATTCTATCCATCTACGAATAGCAATTCCCTACAATGCATTCTTGTGAACGTGATTCCCTGCAATGTTCTTTCTTTCAGTTACGAGTATGTAAATACTTAGATTTCGCGCTTTGTTAGATATACCTCCACAGGAAAATTGGTAAATAGCTATAGAATTTAATGACAGATGCAGTCCATACTTAGATAGCTACAATGCTGATTGAAATAGACATAAAATTTAATTAGTAATTAAAATACCACAAATTTGTGATGTATTAATAACGGATATTTGTGACGTAAGTCTTTCTTTACTAAAATTTAGGTAAATTCAGCCCCATATTTAAAACACAAATTAGCTATGGATTAATAGAAAATGTTTATGACGTGCGTTTAGGTCAACAAGCAAAAGTATATAGAAAATGCAATACGTGGAAATGAGGATAGATTTTAATTCAGGGCTAATTCTGCCTTTTTATACAAAATACCGAGCTGAAAGCTTGTGGTCGGTTTTCTTTTACAGTCATACTTTTACAAGCGTTTTCCTCTATTATTTATCTCTTGTCTTTTTCCTCATAAATGATGCCTATTTATACCCATCTCATTAGTGGGTTTTTAATAATCACTATTACACTTAACACTAAAATAATCTTAAAGGACACATGTCCTTCTCTCGAGCGTGCATGTTGGTTAGTGTTTGCCACTTGTCGACTATCCGATTGTTATGCCGACAAGTGTCACTACTTGTGCTAATGGTGCACTTAACCTTCCTTAATCGGATAGTTATCCTTTGAATTTCCCGCCATAAATTTACCGCCATGGTTGGGTTTTCGGAGGGAGCCGAGCCCAACTTGTGCCACGCCATCGTTGCCACGCCACAAGGTCGATTCTTGCCGACATTATCACCGCCCGTGATGTCTCGGGTCCCACATGTGCATGGGCTGAATGGCCACGTGGATCGATTTGCTTCCGGCTTCACTGGTGTCATCATCGGCCCCCAAGTTTAATTCCGAGGGAAGAATTCTCAAGTCGGATTTAAACTTTAATGCTAATGATGAATCTTTAACGGGAAGAAGAAACTTCAAAAGTCACTCATCCCGACACTTGTCGCTTAATAGTTAATGCCTGGAATGGCGATTAATTGTAAAGATCATGATGGTGGACACGTGGCGCTCTTGATTGACCAATCGCGCAGAACCGAAGAGGTGAGATAGCTTTGGCGGCCCGGACGTGGGGATGTGACGCTTCGACAATTTTTGAAATTGAAAAGACACTTCTTTTGAGTTGGTGTCTCATTTTTCGAGGAACTTAACCTATAAATACCCCTTTCATTTTCCATTCTACACTTTTGCATTCATAATCTTTCGAGCAAGATTTTGAGAGCGAGCGTAAATTTAAGGTCGGTCTTAGAGTTCGAGACTTCAAAATTACTTAGGTATTTTTTCCAAAACCCTTTCTCTTCTTTGCTTCAAACACATGTCTTCCTTGAAGAAGTCTGAGTCGTAGCTATAGTGTTGGGGTTGAAATCGAAGATCCTCCTTCTCGACCCCACGTTTTTTCTCCAATTCAAGAACTTCGCCACAAAACCCCAACATCATTGAGATTTCGAGTTTGACTCATACGCCCCTGCTTGAAACTTTGCTTAAGCGGACGCACACGATTTTTGACCCTATGCCAGTTACCATCTATCGAGAGGGTGTCTTTTACGAGCCTGGGTTAGCCTAAGAAGAATCCAACGAAGAGGCCTTGAACACCGATCCCCAAGATAACCAGCGAGGAGAAGAAGAGGACATGGACCCACGAGAGCATGATCATGGGGAGGAGGGTGGTGAGGCCTCCGAAGGCTCAAGGGATGCACGGCCTGTGGGACAGGTGGGCCATCGTAATGGAGATGGTAGGTGGGGAGGAGGACCCCGACTACGCGTGGAGGCCGGGTGGAGACCCATCGATCAAAATGATATACCCAGCATGTTGATGATTCCAGAATTAGGGGCCCTCCGCCAGAAGTACAGGATTCCGGCCAATGTACATTTTTTGTTGTCGGACGGTATGGAGTGCCCCGAGCACCCGTCGGAGGGGTGTATGGCCGTATACGTTCCCATTCTATTGTACGGCTTGCGATTCCCCATGTCGTTGGTGCTCATGCGGTGGTTTCGCAAATGGGGTCTTCCCCTGTCCCAGGTGCACCCACTGTCCTGGGGTCGGATTATTGATCCGCTGGTGTCTTTTGTTCCATCCGGAAGGGTACCCGCCCTCGATTGGTCGAGATGAACGAGTTATTCGCCTAGAAGGTGACCCCATCGATCGACGTCGGGTCGGGCAACCATCGTGGTGGTACTATGTGCATACCAGGCCCGGATACCCGTGACGGGCTGATTGAAGACCTTTCATAGTCCTTAAAGGAGTGGAAGGACAAGTGGTTTGGGGTGAGAATGGCAACCGCGTCGGGCGGAGGAATCAATCCTCCATCCCTCGCCGACTTCACATATAGCTTTCGTAAGTATATTCTTTCTTCTTTTTTTTTAACTTGTTTGACCTTAATTTTTTCCTTATTCACGGAATCGACCTCCGCCGGTCCACTTTGGCCGCTTTGTCTCCGGGCTTGACAACATCCAGGCCATGGGTCGAGGGACAGTATGATTGAAGTCTCGCCACAGAGGCCCGTTTGGGCCGAGGCCGGCTGCGGCTCGCTTTGCCCGCCGATCCCGAGGCCGAGGGTGGCCGAAGGGGGCGGTGGTAGTGGAAGAGGAGGCCGAGGAGGAACTCGAGAGGAGCCCACCGAGGGCGAGAGAGGACAAACTCCCCGAGCGGCGGGCGACAACCTTGCAAACGGAGCAGCGCGGGGCCGTCCCCGATGACGGCCAGCCCCCGTGGGCAACGCCCATGCCTACCGGGCAGTGTGGACTCCCGAGCAGCAGAGAACAACCGAGGCTCAAGGTACGTATGTTACAATTCTCGAATTTCCTTCTTTATGACTTTTTCATTTTTTGCCCTTTGCTTAATCAACCTTCTCGCAGGTGTGGGGTGGACGTCTTCGCCGCTTTCTTCGGGTGGGAGGAATACGGCCACCCGCAGAAACAGAGCAGCTATGGGCCAGCCCGTTGAGATCCCTCCTCCTACCTAGGGGCTTGATCCATTTGCCTTTTGAATTGTTTGTTTTTATCTTTCGCATTTTCTTTATGTGTAGACTAGCGGCCTTGGGCGTTTTGATGTAACGGCCCGATCCCCGATGTAAATATTTGCTCAAGAATGGAATTCTTTTTGGTCACTTGTGCATGCATTTGCATTTTCAAATTTTGCTAAGTATTGTGCTCATCTTTTTTTTGTTGTATGGCTTCCACCGCCCGCTCTTTTTATTTTCCAAGTATAGGCTCGGTTTTCTAGTGCTCAAATGGCACGAGTAACGGGTTTTAATCGCTGGATTTATTCTCGCCAAGTTTTATGCTTGGAACTTAAGTCTAGTCTTTGTTTTGGGTAGCTCGCTTTTGGCGAGCTCCCTTTATTTAAACGCAAGAGACGACTGAGACAACAAAATGGGCGCCGCACTTGGTCTAGGCGATCTAAATGGTGCTCGGATCTTAGCCGAGGCGAATGAGATGCGCTCGGCACTTGGCCGAGACGAATAAAAAATTGCTCCCTTTTAGAGAGCTCACAAAATATCGATGAAAGGATAAGTCCTTAGAATTGTATCTCTGGATCACAAACTACGTACTTTATTGATAGTACCTCTTAAGATATGATACATTCCATGGATGTGCAAACTTTTCCCCACTCAAGTACTCAAGCCTCGTAAGCTCCATTTGACAACTCCATCGACTCGAACG
Source organism: Rehmannia glutinosa (assembly GCA_016081115.2). Classification (NCBI taxonomy): domain Eukaryota; kingdom Viridiplantae; phylum Streptophyta; class Magnoliopsida; order Lamiales; family Orobanchaceae; genus Rehmannia; species Rehmannia glutinosa. Next base: position 85,931,706 of record CM071925.1, read on the forward strand.
GACCTTCCTGTGTCGGTTTTAACGGGTCGGGTTCAATCCCGCTTACTCTTTTAGAACGAGGTCGCCAACCCGGAATTTGTAAGTCCAAGCGGCTACAATAATCTGTGAGGGGGTGAATAGATTATCTCCATCTTTTCTATTTTTCCCTTTTTCGATCAAGACAAGCCAAGACAATAATAAAGCGGAATGTAAACAACACACGCCGATTTATTGAGGTTCAACCCACCTAGGGCCTAATCTCTACCACCCAAAAGATATCCGGGATGGATTTCAAAAAGAAAAAGAATTTTATTAATTACCAAAACTAATACAAACTCAACTTACAACACCTTGAAGAGCACCACACTCTTCTTCAACACCACCTTCGAGATTACCACAATCTCTCTTGAAGATTACCACAATCTTCCTTCAACGGCACCTTTGAAGATCACCACAATCTTCAATCTTGAAGAATACCAAATTCTTCAACACCTCAAGAGCACCACACTCTTGAAACACCTATCACCTAGATCACCCAAGTGTATTCTTACCACAAGGATGTCTTGTGTTGAATGATGACCAAAAATTAAGATTACAACTCCATAATGAATATTACAATATGAGTGCAAAGTGTAATCAAGAATAGCCTAGACCTCAAGGATGTGAAAGTGATAAGCTAGGCAAAATTACAACAAGAATAATGACAATGAAGAACAAGTGTTTGCTTGAAGTGTATCTTGTTGTGTTGTATCTCAATTGTTGTATTGGTTGCTCCAAAACTTCCTCTATTTATAGGAGATGATTGATCAAGCATAGGCTCCTCTGGGGGATTGAAAATCTACAAAAATTGCAATTAAAATCAAGAATATAGTGTTAGAAATCAATCCCACATTTTAAGGAAATGTTGTTCCGCCAAACTCCGATTTTTGCTGTCAAAAGATAGGCACGGCCGCATTTAAATAGAGTTTGAAATAAACGTATCACAAATTTACAGGCATGACCGGGTCGACGACACCTCGACCGATCGACGCCCACCCCAACCGGTCGACCATGACCAAAAAACAAGACAGGTGTTCTGCTCCAAAGTTGAACTCCCTGTGCATGGCGACAGAGGTTGACTGACGACATCACCGGTCGACGCCCTGACCGACCGGTCCTTTTAGGTCCGTCTCATTTTTTGTTTCAAAATTTATCTTCGTCACGGGTTGCCTTATACAGCGACCGGTTGACCTCGAGATGTAAATGTTGTTCCATTTTTGTCAAAAATAAAACTCAAGAAATACTCCAAAATTTAGTAAAAATATTTTAAACCAATCGAGTATTTAGACAACATTTAGAACCTTGTTTTGAAGTAAAAACTTATAAACATAGAATCATTAAAAGTGTTTTCCAAATTTATCTCGAAACAAAACTTGAAGAAATACTCCGAAAATATTAAAACCATTTTAAATCATTTAGGAGTATTTGGACAACAATTAAAAACATTGTTTTGGTGTAAGAATAAAATCATCAAAATAAAGATAAAAACATGTATCAAACAATCTCCCCCTTTTTGATGATTACAAACCAAAATAATTTTTAGAAATATTTGGAGGACAATTTTAAAACGATTTTCCGGTAAAAACATCTAACCGTTTAGAAGCAACCAAAATTTCCAAAAAGTACATAAGCAACCAAGTTAGGGAATAAAAATATTCAATAATAAGCACAAGCACAATAAGAATAATGTAAAAGCAATTAACCATAAGCCAAAAGCTTAGCTTTTACATATTGTTCAAGAGATTATAAGCTCCCTCGTCAACAAAACATCATTAGACAAGTAATAAGTCCATCAAGCAACAATTGACTAAGTATAATGCACAACTTATGACTTTAGGAAGTCATAGCTTATAGCTTCTTTTGTTTAGCTTAACTTAGCTTATATGAGCTAATGAGCTTATAACCTTTTTCTCCCCTTTCAAATCATCAAAAAGAATTTTAGCACGATAAATACATCATATATTCATATCCAAGTGCGCAAAGTAAACCGATGTATCGAGCTATTTGGACATTGAAGCTTTTAAACCAAATAGGAGGGAAGAGTCGAATCATACGACTTGTAGAAGCTTATGGAAGATCATTTGATAAGCAAAACATGATCTCTATAGATATATAAGACTTTGAAAATCGAGAGAATCATGTAGGTGATGAATTTTTCATTGAAACGTTTTATCGAACACTTGGCGGGCGTCAAAAATTGAAAAAGATATATATGGCCCTTGTAAATGAAATCAAGCCAAGTTTTTCATCACCAAATGCAATTTAATAAATATCATTTATCAACAATCAATAAGCTCATCACAAACATATATAATTTGCATCAAGAAATAGACATTTAAACCAAGTTCTCAAGGGTTCAACCCAATTGAGCTAAAGAGAGTGAAATTCTTACCATTCAATCGGTAAAGACGGGCAATGATGATGATAATCGAGCCTAAAAAGGTCCAATATGTGAAATGTATGCAATAAAACAAATTTGGAGTGAAATTTGTGTGCAATTGGCGAAGGGGACGAAAAATGGACAAAATAAGCCAAAATGGCTAAGTCTCGGTGACCGATCCGGTGGTGGGCGACGTGCCACCGCTCGGCGACCACCGGTTACGATTCTCGTTTTGAAATTCCAAATTTGATCCAAAAATCTGATTTTTCGCCCTAAGTTTTGAAAGCGTGCAAAATGCAAACGTGAGAGCTCATTCAATATACATTATGTCATAATCAAGCTCGAAATGAGGTAAAATACTCGGCGGTGAGCGATTAAAAAGTGCGGGTTATCCTTGAGACGGAATTAAACATATCTCAAGTTTTTGTTAAACATGCAATCCCTTTGAATAAATATCGAATCTCAATATGTTTAGTTAGATTATGACGAACCATATTTTGAAAAATCATTATCACCGGACTTGTTATCCCGAAAAATAATAACGTTTTAAAACTTTAGATGAACAAGTCATAAGAAGAAGTGCCTTTGAAAATCTTATTTAACGGCACTTTAATGAGATTCATTGGGATTGTTTTTGAAATCGAGCATATAGATGTAAGGCATATAGAATGTCGAGTCTAAGGCGTAATAAATGAATAAACATACCTCGAATTCATTTGTCAATCATGCCTACCTCAACCTTTGTCAATTTTCACATTTGTGGCTATATAGGTTGAAATGGTTCTTTCTTCTTCAATGCCTCACTTCTTCTTTTCTATACTTTGAGTGTGGAATATAACCACCTTCTTGGCATTGTTGAACTTGAATTCCAATGATCAAATTTGAGCTTCCCTCATCATGATTACCTTGAGTTCACCTTGCATTGACTTGGAAAAATATCTTGCACAAATATTCATTAGTAGCACCGAAAATATTATCAACATAAATTTGCACAAGTAAACAACCTTGCCCTTTTTCAAAACAAGGAGTGTAGTATCAACTTTACCTTTTGTAAAATCATTTTGCAAAAATAGCTAAGTCTATCAAACCATATACGGGATACTTGTATCAACCGCAAGGCCTTTTAAAAATCACTTGGCCTAAAATTTTAAACTCCGATAGACTTCTATTTGAATAAAACCATTTAGAAAATTGGATTTAACATCCATTTGGTAAAGCTTGAAATTTTCTCAAAACAAGAATGGGCAAGTAAATTGCAAATAACTTCTAAATGTGCTATGAGTGCAAATATTACATCAAAATCATTACCTTCTTCTTGACAATATCATTGAGCTACTAACCTTGTCTTGTTCATCAAACTTGTTGCCAAATATCACAAATTTCTGCAAAATCTTAACAAGATATTTTGCACACGAGCATAGTAATATCGAATAATAGATACACTATTTTAAGCACTACATACTATGCTTAAAGAAAATCATCAAGAATATACTACACCATGTAAGTTCAAATAAGCTTATAGAGAGCTATATAAGGTCTCTTTTGAAATATGAAAATACGAGAGCACATAGTTGAGACCTCAATCACAAGAATCATATGAACAAGAGCTTTGACATAAGCATCCAAGAATAATGGCATTTATATGTGCAATAAAATGCATAACTAGAAGATCAATTTTTATATCAAAACAAAATATAATCCTTTAAAAATCTTGGATAAAACAAGCTATGTTAAATAATGCCTTCTCAAAAATCAAAACATCCTCTTAATGGCACTTGTATAAAAATAAGCACATAGGCATATGGCACAACATGTATCGAGTCTATGAAATGAATAACAATAATGAGCGTACTCGATAGTTCATGTTTCTCTTGATATATTACGAGTAGATAACCATATGTAGAGAGATATGTAAATCCTACACAATTCTTAAACCAAATTTTGCACAAACACAATAATACATGTGCAGGCTAAGCAATAAGAGATATCTTAAGCATGCTTGTGCTATATAACTACATAGGAGATAATAAATCACATAAGTCTAATCAAATGCACAAAAGTTTTAGAAATGTCATGCAAGGTCTTCTTTTTCAAAATATTTTGAAACTCACAAATATATTGAAGACCTAAATTTTTAAAAATATGAAAACTCATATTGCAATAAAAACATGCAAAGAAAATAAAATACATATTTAAATAGGGAGATACGGTTTACCAATTTTGCCATTTCCATGGGTTGTGCCGTTCCCATTGTTGATGATATCTTCCCGCTTGAAAATCTTCATGTTGATGATGGTTTCTCCAATTGCTCCATTTCCAAGCATTGTGGCCTTCCCATTTTTGAAAGTGTCTTTTTCTTGAAAATCATCTTGTTGATGATGTCTTTGCCATTTCCAAGGATTGTGTTCTTCCCATTTTTGATTATATCATCTTCTTAGAAATTGACTTTGTTTTCTCCTTCTTTGATCAAATGAGATGTTCATTTGATGTTTCCTTGGCGGCATGAATTTTCTTCGATTATTATTTCACGGGTACCTAATATAACATTGTTTTGTGGTACCCTTAAGTGCTTTGGGTCCTTTGGGATTAGTCTTGAGACTTTTAGGTCTCCAAAAATAATTAGAGCTATTTTTAGCCCGACAAGTATTTACCGTATGACCCTTTTTTACCGCAATAAAAACAAGTAACAATTTTAGGAGCATAATGACCAATATAGATAGGCACTTGATTTCTTTTCACATAATTAACAATACTAGGCTTATGATCAAGTCCTTGTTTCAATTTATCACAACTATCAACAATATAGGTCATTTTATCGGTACTCAAGTTGGACTTTGATAAATCCTTTTTCATGCAATTAATATCCTCAACAAGAGTACTATTTTGTTTTTCAAGGTTTCTAACCTTATCAAGTGTGGTGGTGTGAGCACATGATAGTGATTCATAGGAAGTAAATAAACTATCCTTTTTATTTTTCAAAACATTGAATTCCTTTTTCAAATTTTTTTACTTAACAAGTAAACCTTGGAATTCATTTTGAAGATCATCAAAATCATTTTGCAAATCACTATAATCATTTTGAATAACAATATCATAAGAAGTAGAGGGTTTAAGACATACCTCATTTTCTTCTTCGATGCCCATAAGACATTGTTCGACTACTTCATAGTTGGAAGTTGTAAAAGGCTTGTTCCTTAGATTTGAACTTGTATCCCTTTGAGAAGTAGATGCTTTTGAGTTGCTCCTATCATTTGCATATACTTCATGAATGGCTTCTAATTTTTGCCATACTCCATGAGCCGATTGAATCCCTACAATATGTTTATATACCAAATTAGTAAATGAACAATACAAAATATTGAGAGCTTTACCATTTAAGGAGATGATTTTCTTCTCTTCATCATTGAGCTCTTTGAAGCCTTTGGAGGTGTGTGGTGTGTCTATCATCGGAATAGATTCTCCATTTATGACGATGTTCCAAATATCGAACCCGCAACCTTGTAGATAACATTCCATTCTTTCTTTCCAAAATATAAAATTTTTGGAATCAAATAGTGGTGGCTTGGTGGTGGAGGTGCCGGAAAGATGAGCTTCGTTCAGTAGCCGACGATCGTTTCTCTTCACTCGCGATGTGAAACGAGCTTGCCAAAGAGTTTGGCTCGATACCACTTGTAAGTCCAAGCGGCTACGATAATCAGAGGGGGTGAATAGATTATCTCTATCTTTTCGATTTTACCCTCTTTTTCGAGCAAGACAAGCCAAGACAATAATAAAGGTGCGGAATGTAAACAACACACGTCGATTTATAGAGGTTCAACCCACCTAGGGCCTAATCCTCTACCACCCCAATATATCCGGGATGGATTTCAAAAAGAAAAAGAATTTTATTAATTACCAAAATTAATACAAACTCAACTTACAACACCTTGAAGAGCACCACACTCTTCTTCAACACCACCTTTGGAGATTACCACAATCTCCCTTTGAAGATTACCACAATCTTCCTTCAACGGCACCTTTGAAGATCACCACAATCTTCAATCTTGAAAAATACCAAATTCTTCAACACCTCAAGAGCACCACACTCTTGAAACACCTATCACCTAAATCACCCAAGTGTATTCTTACCACAAGAATACTCACAAGGATGTCTTGTGTTGAATGATGACCAAAAATCAAGATTACAACTCAATAATGAATATTACAATATGAGTGCAAAGTGTAATCAAGAATATCCTAGACCTCAAGGATGTGAAAGTGATAAGCTAGGCAAAAATACAGCAAGAATAATGACAATGAAGAACAAGTGTTTGCTTGAAGAGTATCTTGTTGTGTTGTATCTCAATTGTTGTATTGGTTGCTCCAAAACTTCCTCTATTTATAGGAGATGGTTGATCAAGCATAGGCTCCTCTTGGGGATTGAAAATCTACAAAAAATTGCAATTAAAATCAAGAATATAGCTGTTAGAAATCAATCCCACATTTTAAGAAAATGTTGTCTGCTGTCAAACGGTCAGATTTTTGTTGTCAAAAGATAGGGCGACCGGTCGCACAGAAATAGAGTTTGAAATAAACGTATCACAAATTTACACAGGGCGACCGGTCGACGTACACCTCGACCGGTCGACGTCCACCCCAATCGGTCGACCATGACCAAAAAACAAGACAGGGTGTTCTGTTTCAAAGTTGAACTCAGTGCACGGTCGACAGTCGGAGGGTCGACCGGTCGACGCCACCGGCGACGCCCTGGTCGATCGTCAACTTGGTCCTTTTAGGTCCGTCTCATTTTTTTATTTCAAAATTCATCTTCGATACGGGTTGCCCTATACGGCGCATCGGTTGACCTCGAGACAGTAAATGTTGTCCCATTTTTGTCTAAAATAAAATTCAAGAAATACTCCGAAAATTTAGTAAAACATTTTAAACCAATCGGGAGTATTTAGACAACATTTAGGAACCTTGTTTTGAAGTAAAAACTTATAAACATAGAATCATTAAAAGTGTTGTCCAAATTTATCTGAAACAAAACTTGAAGAAATACTCCGGAAAATATTAAAACCATTTTAAATCATTTAGGAGTATTTGGACAACAATTAAAAACATTGTTTTGGTGTAAGAATAAAATCATCAAAATTAAGATAATAACATGTATCAAACAGAATCTTCTTTCTTTTACTTTTAAATTGTAGTACATTTCACTCCTTTGTTTATATATAGTGTTTTTCATTTCGGCACTGCACCTTTTCTCCTCCAGTAGGTCCAACTCGGCTCGGAACGCGGCCTCATTTTTTCCTTTGGAAAAATTTGCAACTCTAAAAGTAGGGGCTCCGATTTCGATAGAGATGATAGCCTCGGTTTCGTAGGCCAATGAGAAAGGCGTCTCCTCCGTGGCCGCTCGGTGCGTTGTTCTATACAACCACAATACGCCGGGCAGCTCCTCGGCCCAATTACCTTTAGATTCCTCCAACCTTGCCTTCAAAGTATATTTGAGTATTTTGTTCACCGCTTCGACTGCTCGTTGGGTGTGGGTGATACGGGTCGACAAATGATTTTTAATGTGGAATCCTTCACAAAATTCGAAACCTCCGGTTGTCAAATTGTTTCCCATTATCTGTGACAATCGAGTATGGTATCCTAAACCTACAGATAATGGACTTCCATACGAAGTTAACAATCTTTTCTTCATATATCTTTGCCAGGGGTTCCGCTTCGGCCATTTTGTAAAATACCTACGGATAATGGACTTCAGCACGGTTAACAATCTTTTCTTCATCTATCTTCGCCAGGGTTCCGCTTCGGCCCATTTCGTAAAATAATCTACCGCCACAATGGCATATCTCATGCCCACTTTGCCAGTACGGAGTGGTCCAATGAGGTCCATTCCCCATTTGGCAAATGGCCACGGACTGAATATGGAAGTAAGTTGTTTAGGGTGATACCTAACCTGTAGGGCAAATCTTTGACATCTTTCGCATTTTTTGACAAGGTCGGTCGCGTCCTTTTTCAGGGACGGCCAGTAGTACCCTTGTCGTATCAATTTGTAAGCCAATGTTTGGCCCCCGGCGTGATTTTCGTGATATGCCCTTATGTACCTCCGAGCACATAGTAGCGCTCTGCATTTCCGACAGAACGAAGGAGCGGGACGGAATATCCACGCTTGTACAGACACTTTGCCCACCAATGTGAACCGAGAGGCTTGAGTTCGCAACGTTCTAGCCTCGGTCTTATCTTTCTCGGCTAAATTCCTTTCTCTAAACATTGGATGATTGAGTCATCTAGGTCACCGGCCGCTTCATTAGCATGTATCTTACGTGGCATTAAGTGACGGGCGAAAGTCGAGTGATGGTCACATCCACAATCACGTCGGCCCCGGCCGAGGCCAACTCAAGCTAAGGCATCCCTGTATGTTTTGATTCGGGGGAACATGCAAGACTTCTACTTTGAAATGCGAAAGCTTTTTCTTGACTAAGTCCAAGTATCGCACAATTTTCTATTCTTTCGCTCCGTACTCGCCATTGATTTGATGGATCACTAGTTGTGAATCACCGTGTACCAATAACCGTTTTAGGCCCATCGACGCCGCCATTTCCATTCCTGCCGGAGAGAGCCGTGACAGCCGTTATTAGTCGCTGGGAATTGGAACCGCACGGCCGAGCAGTAGAACTTGAGTTTTGGATCGATTATCACAATCTCGCCCCCTGCTCGGCCTGCGGTAGAAGAGCCATCGACGAACAACTTCCACTCTTGATCTTCGACCACCTCTAGCTAGATAGAAGGTGTGAACTCGACTACAAAATCAGCCGCTTGTCCTTTAATTGTCATGCGTGGCTCGTACAAAATATCGAATTAATGAGATCGATAGCCCACTTAATCATCCGACCCAAGTGTAACCGTCGGTGCAGATCTTGTTTCAAAGGATAATTGGTAAGTACCACGATCTTGTGCTCCAAAAAGTATGGACGGAGCTTCCGGGCTGAAATGACTAGTGAGTATGCTAACTTCTCCATGGGTGGATACCGGAGCTCGGCATCATGCAACGCTTGGCTTGTGTAATAGATTAGATGTTGGATGGAGTTGTCTGATCTAATAAGCACCGAGCTAACAGTGTATTCAGAGACCGCGAGGTACAAATACAGGTCTTCTCCCTGGGTCGGTTTTTGCAGTACTGGGATTGAGGCTAAGTGTTGTTTAAGTAACTCAAAAGTGGCTTGTGTTTGTTCGGTCCACTCAAAATTCTTATTTTTCTTTATGATTTCGAAGAAAAGTTTATATCTATCCGTGGACCGTGAAACGAATCCTAAGCCAGCATGGCTTAGTCGGCTGTCAAGCTTTGTACTCTTTTGATGGAATTGGGGGGTTCAAGATCAATTATGGCTTTTATTTTATCTGGTTGGCTTCGATTCCTCTTTGGCTAACCATATAACCCAAAAATTTACCCGAGCCGACCCCAAAGGTGCATTTTTTAGGGTTTAACATCATCTTATACTCCCGCAAAATGGCAAACATTTTATTAAGATCATTAAGATGATCAGATATGTACAAGGATTTCACCAACATGTCATCCACATAAACCTCCATGGAATGACCTATCAACTCCTCAAATATTTTATTAACTAACCTTTGGTAGGTCATTTCCAAGATTCTTCAAACCCCAAATGGCATAATCTTATAATAAAGATACCCTACGAGCCGAGAAGAACGATGTGTTCGCTTCATCATCCTGGATGCATCCGACCGATTATAGCCACGAGTATGCATCCATAAAACTCATAAGTTCATGCCCGGCCGTGGCATCCATCATGTAATCGATGTTGGGCAAGGGGTAGTTGTCCTTTGGGCACGCCTTATTAAGGTCGGTGAAATCGACACAAAGGCGCCACAAACCATTGCTCTTCTTCACTAATAAGGGGTTGGCCACCCATCGAGGGTAGAGGGCTTCCCCGATGAATTGATTGTCGAGCAATTTATTAACTCGGCCTCGTGGCGACACACTGTTGGGGCCGAGCTTGCGTCTTTTTTGATCACCAATCGGAATGTAAGGTCGATGTTGAGACGATGGCAAGCGTGTTTGGGATCGATTCTGGCATGTCGAGTGCGTCCATGCAAAGACATCAAGATTATTTCTGAGTAATTCGATCAGTTCCGACCGGAATGGCTCTTGGAGGTCGTGGCACACGTAATTGGCATCCCCCATGTTGCTTGTCGACATCGATCATCGACAAGTTCCACCGGTTCGCATGTTTTTCTTACTCGCCTCTCTTTTTTCGCAGGGCGCTCGTCTCAACCATCGGCTTGTTCTCCGGCTCCACCTCAATCACCGATTTTTCCCCATCCTCAACTATTGGTTCTTTTGCGGGTCATCTACCTAGATTATTTTCTCAAACAATAAGCTCACCCTACTCGGGCTCGCCTCTTCCCCCGGGTCGCCCTTTATTGTCCGGTGGTTTCTCCCCTTTCTACCACGTCAATCTCTCGCAGTCGGAGCTTGAGAGAGCACTCCCGCGACTCCTCTCGATTCCCTTTGTGGATGGCTTCTCCATCCGGGGTTGAAACTTGACACAAAAATGATATATTGAAACGGTCGCCTTTAAATGGTAAAGTAGCGGCCTTCCAATAATTGCGTTATACTCGAATCCCGCGTTGGCAATTTTAAATGTGGTGATGACATGCTTTGTGCAATCCCTGTCCCATTTGAATGGGCAAGTCAACTTCCCAAGCGGAATAATCCTTCCTCCTCCAAAACCCAAAATACTATCATTACATGGACGAATGTAGCTATCCTCCATGTTCAACCTCCTAAAAGCTCGGACATAAATAAATCGATGAATAGCTTCCTAAGTCAATTAAAATCCTGTGGACCGGGATGCCTAGAATAGGTGCCGTGATGACCGTGGGGTCGGAATGAGGGTGGACCACTGTGTCGCATCCGTGTCCGAAAAGATAAAACGACCCCTCGGTTGGCCTTCTCTAATTTCCACCACCCGAACCTATCTCGGCGGCTTGTTTGACATCTACTTTTCTTTTTTTTTGATTCGAGCGGCTATCCTCACCGCATTGGTGTTGATTCTATTAACGTAGGACATCATCGAGAATCTCCATACCTTGATTCTTGTTTGGCGGCAATGGTAGGTGAGTTGGATTCGTCAATCACTCGGATTTACACTCGGAGTGAGCGCCGGTGGTGGCGGTAACTCGTGGACGTACCTCTTCGACCATCCCTTTGAACGATGCGCATTATTTCTCGATGAGGTCTCGGCACTCATCCATGTCATGGCCTTTATCGACTTATGATAGGCGGAATATCTTCGAGCATCCAATTTTGGGGGCTCCACCTCAAAGGCCGAGCCGATGGCAATAAAATTAAGACCATGTATCTCGTTCCATATCATTTGAAGGAGTGTGGGTTAGAGCACTCCTTAACGTGGCAACCTTGGCTCGACATCCTCGTCGCGCCTTATATCCAATGGTCGGGTTCTAGAAAAGGCTCGAACCCCGACTCCCGATCCCGAGGCGGACTCCTTCTTTCCATCTTTCTTTGTGCCCCCTTCCTCGCCGGGCGTTGACTAGCCATGGCTTCTTCCGCCACAGATGTGGCACTGCGCGGAAAATAAGAAATTCATGATATGAGGTCACCCCCGATTCATGGATAGAATAATTGAACCACGTTTTGGGAGAGAGATTGGCAATGGCCGCGATCAAAATAGCTTCATCCGAGACCAGTTCCATTTCACGGACCTGTTTATTAAACCGAGCGATATAACTTTTTAAAGGCTCATCTTTTTCCGTGCTTAATATTTACAAGGAATCCTTCGGTGCGGCTCGGATTTTGGAAGTAAAAAATGTGTGGTGAATGTGAGGGCCAGGTCGCCCCAAGATCGGATTGACCCTTGTGGTAGGGTTCGAAACCAACGGCGGGCTCGGTCGCCCCGCGTTAATGGAAATGCCCTACATAGGATTGCGTCGCTAGGGCTATAAAGCTCCATCCATGCCAAGTATTTGTGGATGTGTGTTATCGGTTCAGTCTATCCATTGTAGATGAGACTTGCGGAATTTTAAGTTTTGGCGGCAAGGAGTTGACGAGAACTGGGAGTGAAAGGTAATATAATAGAGGACCGGTTACCACGATGCGGCCTTTGACACTGACCTTCTTCAGGATCATCCTCCAACTCATTTAACCGGCGGCAAACATGCAGAATCTCCGCTTCTTGTTCCTCCAGCAGGCTAGGCCTTTGGTTGGCCCTTCCCGACTCTCTTTAATCTGAAAACCGGAGCATGGAGCTTATTGATCGGTGGGGCGGAGGGATCAAGACCCAATCGCCCCGCAAACACGGAGCGGGTGCGGCGATGGCGTGTGGGCTCGATGCGACCGCCACGCGGCTTTTTTTCCACGCCGCGCGGTCGTCTTCTATCACGGCGACCACGTTGTTCATTACGTAACAGCCTCTTGGCCTTCATCTCGAGGAGGCGCAGGGGCTTGAGGATTAACATTAACATTTCTTTGGGGGTTAAGTGGGTGAGTATTTATGGGAGGTGGAGGTTGTATTTGCAAATTAATAGTGGCAAGTGTAAGGGAAATGAGTTGATTCATTTGTTGGACAAAAATGGGGTTTGTGAAGAGTGAGCAAAATGAAACAAAGTCGTGCTACCGCTTTAGTCGGGGCACGTTCGCCATTGGTAGTTTGGCCAGTTTGGTTATTTACGGGTGGATCCTCGATTGGCGGGCGTTTCTAGATTCGACTCATTCTGTCTATTTCGAGGAGTTAATTAAAACTAGTTTTACTCGACTTCACGTGACTTGACTTAGCTGAATTCGGATCGACCTAGATGGGTCCTCCTTCTAGCGCCAATTTGTTGATGTGTGTTTAGGTCAACAAGCAAAAGTATATAGAAAATGCAATACGTGGAAATGGGGATAGATTTTAATTCGGGTCTAATTGCGCTTTTTATAAAAATACCGAAATAAAGCTTCGGGTCGGTTTTTCTTTTTATAGTCGTATTTCTTTTACCAGCGTTTTTCTCTATTATTTGTCTCTTGTCTTTTTCTCATAAATGAGGCCTATTTATATCCATCTCATTAGTGGGTTTTTAATAATCACTAGTACACTTAACACTAAAATAATCTTGAAGGGACACATGTCCTTCTCTGAGTGTGCATGTTGGCCAAGTGTTTGCCATTTGTCGACTCATCTGGTTGTTATGCTGACAAGTGTCAGCCTACTTGTGTTAATGATGCACTTAACCTTCCTTAACAGGATAGTTATCCTTTGAATTTCCGCCACAAATTTCCGCATGGTTGGGCTCGGAGGGAGTCGAGCCCAACTCGCACCATGTTATCATTTCCACGTCACCAGGTCGGTTGCTGGCGTCATCAGCTCGGCCCGTGCTGTCCTGTGGGTCCCACATGGGGTTGAATGGCCACGTGGATGATTTCTTCATTTCGGCTTGGGTGTCATCGAGAAAATATCCCCAACAAAACTTAAAAATTAGACAAATATAGTGAAGTTAATTGATTGGCGCTAATAGCGATGGAAATATTTCATCGGTAAATTAACCAAGAGAAAAATAATACCATTTTGATTACATACCGACGAATTTTTAATTCCAACACTATTTAATGAAGATTTTGATATAAACACGCCTTTTCCCCATTTCTTCCACTATGCACAAAAATATATATAACGGTAAACCTAGACACATCCGTCATAGACATAATACCGTAAGATAATTGATCTCTAATTGTGTTATATCAATTGACTATGTAAATTCAAAGGATAACATAGCGGATCTGCTCATTTAAGGGCTTAACCAAGATCAATTGAGTAAATTGTTAGAGGGAATGGAACTAAAATCCACAATTTAAAGAACGATTAAAGTGGTAACCCAACCTTGGTGACTGGAGATCCCAAAAACTTGGTTCAATGGGAAAACTAAACTTTAAAAGTTCAGTTAAGCACTTGTAAATCAGTCAACCCATCCCTAGAAGTTAAAACAAGTGCAATAATCTTGTTGGTTGTGGTAAGGTTAAGTTGTAAAGACTTTTAATGATATATAGTTGACTTGGTCAAAAGAGATCACCTATATAAGTGAGAAGTGAGAGTCGCTTCAATGTAACACTTATAAATTCAAAGTGTTGTCCATGGCCGAAAAGGACACAACTGAAGAACGGAATATGATAGATGTCATATTGTGTAAATGTCATTTACTAGGTATACACAAAGAAGGAATAGTTCAAGTCATTGCGTCCACTAGACCGCCGGTATATTCGATGATATTTATAAAAGAAGGTTCAAAGTCGCAAACTACTTGTCCGATACAATATGGTTTCAATTAAACTGAGTATAAGAGTCTGTATTTTCATGTGCATTTGATTTCCACTCATGTGGGGGATTGTTGGAAATTGGTTTTAAGAGTTTTGGTTGATGACCTAACTTAGACCAATTTTTTAATGACTAATTATTTAATTCTGGAGAAATTAATTATTAAATTGTTAATCTACATTTCGAGTAGATGAATGTAGTATATTTAACTTCTCAAAACCAATTTTTGTGGTGAGTGAGAAATAAAATACACAAAGTAGTCACTTGAAAATGGGATAATGGATGATGGGAAGGTGAGAAGACACCCATCCCACATAGGAATAAAATACTAATTTTATTCAATAAATCAATAAATGAGTGTGCAAGAGTGTGCAAGATGAAATAACTATACACATGTGAGGTGTGGTGGGTAAGGCCACACACGCGCCGATCTTGGGGCGAAGCCATTTTTCGAGCCCGTACCCATGTCACGCGTGCCCGTGTCTCGTGTCCAAACTGGGCCTAGTTTTGCACAGAAAATATTTATTTTTTTATTTCTGGAAGAATAAAAACAAATAAGTTGCAGCTTAAAAGCTGAAACTGCAACTTTTAAGATGATCAAACAAACCCACTATCTTCGTGGTCTGCCCATTATTTGGAGGTTACAACATAGTGACAATTGAAGAGTGCCCACTACCTGGAGGTTTCACCATTTCAAAGACTATCCCTCGGAGTTACCGTCCCGCAAAGAAAGAGGCCCTTACGGTTGGAAGTCCTATATATAGGCTGCATTGTAGCTATTCAGAACACACTTTCAATCTCATTTTATCTTCTATATTTGCATAACTGTATACTCAGTTTCACATTTCAATTCGATAGGAGCCTTGAAATTTGCAGTGCCGCTATTTCAAAGACGTAGCTGTGGTATCTTTGGGGATAACATGTCTGTTCCATCAGCACTATATGGGACGTGTTTATCTTGTGGACAGAGTTCTACTCGACTCAGCAATTCTGCAATTTTGTTCTACTCTTTGTAATAGTTAGTTCATGTCTTCCGTGTACTCCAGTTTACAGAAATAAACACTTCATTTTCAACAATAGTATTATTATATTTTTTACCTATGTAAACCTAATTTTTTATTAACATCAAAATGATTTTTAATAAGACGAGTTAGAAATTGGAATTTTTTTTATAGAGTTTAACATCCGAATTAGGTTATGAGTATGTAAATACTTAGATTTAATTCGCACTTTGTTAGATATATCACCACAAGAAAATCTGTAAATAGCTATAGAATTTAATGACAGATGCAGTCCATAGTTAGATAGCTACAAACTAGCCACGCATTGCTGATTGAAATAGACATAAAATTTAATTAGTAAAATGCCACAAATTTGTGATGTATTAGTAACGGAAATTTGTGACGTAAGTCTTTCTTTACTAAAATTTAGGTAAATTCAGCCCCATATTTAAAACACAAATTAGCTATGGATTAATAGAGAATATCCCCAACAAAACTTTAAAATTAGACAAATATAGTGAAGATTTTGATATAAATACGTTACTTCCCATTTCTTACATTGCGCACAAAAACCCTTCTTTCATATATAGCTCTTTATCTCATTGCCCGCAAGATCAACCACCACGAACAAGGATAGTTCTGCTGCACACTTGCAAACACGGTCAGTTTACCATTCGCCCGCAATCAGGGGCGTAGCCAGCCGGCGTGGTTACCTCTAGCCCAAATTTTTCCCCCTAGCCCAACTATATTTTCGCCTTAAGAGAAAAATATAATTTTATTTAATTTTTTTTCTATAGAAAAAACAGGGCAAAAAAAAATTGTGGTGCATCGGGGGCTAGGGAGGCCCCTCACTGGATCTGCCCCTACCCGGAATAATGATTCAATTTGTTTGAAGTTGTAACTATATTTTTTTGTGATTGGTGATGGGAAGAAATCTCCAAAACCCTTTCCAATCAATCAGCTTAATTAATTTTGTTTTGCACTTTGTCTTCTATATCTAGAATTTAGCAAATCTTATATATTGAGTTTGTTTTATATCTACTAATATGAGATCAATGATGTACATAAGGGTTAAGTTTCTAGACGTTTTTGTGCTAAATCAAATTGATTAAGTGTAGTAATGCGTTTAGGATGGATTATTTATAATATACAGTAGTCTTCCTGGAAGATATATATGCATAAATTCCTAAAATTAAACATGTTAACCGTTTTGTATATAAGAAAACAGTTTAAGGAAACATTATCCAGAACTTGATGTATAAATTAAAAAACTCACCTTTTTGAGTGTTGATAGGTGGTGGGCATAATAAATCATTGTCGTGGAAGGTATCACCCAACTTTGTTTAAAGGAACTATATAACACGATACTATTATTTAAGACAATACTATTTATTCCGTTATTTTTTGTTACCTTGTAGCATGATAGCTTTAATTTCTAATTTGGAGTTTTTTTATTATTATAAACTTTAAAAAAAATAATGTATAGTATATAATCTCTTTCTTGTTTTTTTGGATGTAGTTAGTGATGGACCAGAATAGGAATATGTCAGCGAACAAGCGAAGACAATTGGAAAGTTTCTTATTCCAGTGTATCGCCGAAGTGGCGAGCCTGGAAGATTTAGATCCGCGCGACGCAATGGATTATTACTGGGTTATCAACCAGAACATCAATGAGGTTCGTTCTAGGATGGAGGCCATGAGGAGAAATGGTCAACATCATCAGGTTATGGTGGCTCCTCGTCCATTGGTGGTGGTTGTGGTGGTGAAATTGCATCTCATGATAAGTGGACAGGACATGGTTATATTACTTATCTTTCGGTTATTTGTGTGATTTAGTTTCCGTATTATATCAATTAACAAACCAGTTAAAAAAATTATTGTCTTTCTATTATTTGTGTGATTTAGTTTTTGTTTATTTGTTTTATATGCAATAGTTCTTTAATTTATGTTAATTGCAAATCCGTTTATTGTTTCTTATTTATCTTCTTCTTCGGCTTTTTTTGTGGTAATGTTTTTTGGTTCTTGAAAAATATTGTTTGCAGTCTAAAATCTACTAGATACAAGTCTTCTTATTATTATGAGTAAATTGAACTATTGCCTTTTGGTTTCATATATATGATACGGGGTGATGCAATTTTAATCCCATAATTGACACTTACAAAGTCCTTAAATATTTTTTGGGCATATATAGTATTATAAGAAATAAACTTGCAATTTTGGCCCCGCTTCCATTAGAAATTAACAGAGAAACTAATGTTCAAATCATGTGCGAGTTAAGTTCACTTTTTATTGCAAAATTGGTCCCATAATAAAAAAAATTCAGTTTTTTATTCATTATTTTTCTTAATAAGTATTTTACAAAAAAGTTAAAAATAACATAAAAATTTAACTTATAAAATACTTTATAAATTTAAAATTAATTTTAAAACAATTTTTTTAAATATATGAATAATTTTAAAACAAGTATAAAATAAATTTACTATTTTATACTTATTGAAAAATAATTCCTATATTCTAAAGTTATGTATATCTACTTTTTGCACTGTTTTATTTTTATTTTAAGATTCTTCTTATATTTTAAAGTTATATGTGAAGCAAAAGAAAATTTAATTTATTTATTTATTATATAATTATTCTTATATTTTAGAGTGATGTAAATCTACTAATATTTTTATATTTATTTTAAAGTAATTTTTATATTTTAGAGCTATCTAAAACTCTTTTTTTATTTTATACTCATTTTAAATATTATATAAATCTATTTTTTGCTATTTGATTATTCAAAAATTATTATTATATTTTATACTTATGTAAATATATTGTTTTATTATTTTATACTTATTTAATAATTATTCTTATATTTTAATGGTGACCAAATTTGCAAGGAAAAACTAACGGAAAATTTGACAATGGGACTAGTTTGCAACAAAATCGTTCTAGTGGACCAATAATGCAATTTCGCAATTATTATCAATCACGGTTATGCTTTGAGTTCGCAAATATGATGGGATATATGGGAATGAAAATTAGGTTATTCTTCTCTTGCAATAAACCACAACACCTTAGAATAGTGAGTAAATTGCACTATTGATCCCATAGATATGGGGTGGGCACTTAGCTACAAAATCATTTTTCAAGCATATAATTTGAGGCCCTGACTTTTATCAAAATAAGATATGATGTTGTATCTTGATGAATTATTTGGCTAAGTGTCACAAATTTACTATTAATGAAATGTGATACGATTGTTATTTATTCCTTCTAGCGTCAATTACTCCTTCCTTATTTTCAAGCGCATCGATTTTATTCCTTCTCAAGTATTAATACTTGATCGATTATTTATGACACTAGTAATATTGGACTCATTGATAATTTAGGAGTACATTTCAATCCTTATACAAATATTTCACCTTATTCAATAACACCTTCCCAAACAACTTCCAATTTATTTTGAAAAAATACATATTTTTGTTATTTCACATCTTTATTTTTATCCTCCTATATTATATATATATATATATATATATATATATATACACACATATATATACATATATATATACCTACATATTTTAAACTCAATATTTATATATATATATATATATATATAATTCCCCCTTCCCCCCAAACTTTCGGCCATAGGGATTATAGGGGGAATCAAACCATTTTTTTTTACCCAACTACAAGACTTTACCTGTCACGCCCCAAAACAGAAGCCGTGACACAATTTACCAAACTTATACCAGTTTACCAATCCGGCTTAACTATCCTCCAACATACATCAATAGCATGACAAAATCCCAATTAAACGTAGATAAGAGAATAGCTAAGTAAGAGTATGGTTGCAGCGGAATCCAAAAAAAATAAAATACAACATAATAATTGTTCGTCAGGGTCCTACGCCCTGCTATTACAACGAATAAGTCCAAGGTCTAAATCATTACAATTAAAATTCATCGTCGTAATAAAATCCATAATACAATATAGAACTAGGCTACGTCTTGGGATCTGTCGTCACTAGCGTCCTGATACAGCCCTTCATCTTCTGGTTGATAAAAGAGGTGGGTGAGAACAAAAACTCTCAGTGGGTGGTGCCGGTGCGCGAGTGTGGCTCGTTCTTATGCACGGAAAATGGTTTCATGGAAATCAATGCATGAGAGTGCATATGACTGTCTCGTTATGATATAAAGATTTCCATTAACCATTATGTTAGATTGGTCAGAATCAGTCAAGCATTATTATTGTCTTATTGTTATACTTCCACTTTCAATTCGATAAGGTCGTAGCCAATATCCCACTTCACTTGGATAGGGTCGTAGCCGATATCCCACTTGGATAAGGTCGTAGCCAATATCCCACTTGACTTGGATTGGGCTGTAGCCAGTATCCCACTTAATTTGTGTAGGTCCCAAGGGGTGTAAGTGTAAGGTTTAGAAGGGGGGGTTGAATAAACCTTACCAAATTTTCGATTTAGTCCTTTTTAAATATTCGAGTTGATCTTTGCCAAAATTTGTGTCCTTGATGGACAAATCAATTTAGTCACTCAAGAGAGTTAATCTCTCAACACTCAATCGAAATGTTGATGGAATAACTTCGGTGTTGGCTCTAAATTAACTCGATTGTGGTTTTGTTTTTGTTTTATGGAAGACTTAACACCCTTAAGTTTGATTAAGTAAGAGTTTAGTGTTGGGTTTAGTACTTGTATTATCAAATGGATAGCACATTTATCAAACATATATAAGCGAGTTAAAAATGCAGAATTAAAATCTTTGAAATGTAAATGACACAGTGAAATTTTTATAGAGGTTCAAAGATAGAGTAATTCTTCTACTCCTCTCTTCTCCAACTCCCGGAGGAATCCACTAGGTAATGATCGGTTTACAAAGTGGTAAGTCCGGATACAAATCTTGATCACACAGCTAACTTGATCCTTTGGGACTCGATCGAGACGCCTTGATCACTCGGTTGGCTTCTCGACGACTAGAAGCTTCTTCACAGGCGCTTTGCCTTACTACTGACTCACTTGCTCAAGCTCTTTGGATTTGATCACGAAGCCCTCCAAAAGCTTAAGACTTGGTTCGACCTTGAACCTTCCTACAAACCTTCGTGGAATGTAGACCCCTTTTCTTCAAAAGTTTCCTCTTCAACTAATTGAAGTTCTCTTTCCTTCACAAAGTTAGTGTTGGATTGATGTACTTCGTAATGTAGGCTTGAGGATTAATCTTGAATGATTTGAGAGTATCTCTGGTTATAATTTTAATTGATTTCTTGAATGTTCGTGGTTTAGGTAACCTTCTCTCGCAGTCATTCCTCGGCCTTTTATAGCGATCTTTCGAAATTTGCCCATTGAAGAGATAGGCTTATTTTTGAAAATCACTTGCGATCGTTGGCTTGTCTTGTTGCGATCCTTGGAATTGCCATTTCCTCGTATGAATTGTTCTTTCACCTTTTCGAGTTCGACACGGTGTAGTGCTTCCCATTGGTTCATTCCTTTCGCACGCACGCTCGGGATCGAGCACTCCGAGAAAGGTGGTATGGAGATATTACTTGTTTAAGTAATTCTCTTTATTTGTGCAACGGATCTTTTCGATTATCTCGACTTGACTACATTTCCTTGCTTTCCCCAGGTGACTTAGAGTCACCTTCCAATCATGGATGACTCTTTGTCACTTCAACTTGAGACTTAGCTTTTCTTGAGTTGACTTGATGATACTCTACTCACCAAATTTGCATCTCACCGCTTCTTCAAGAGAGTTCCCATTTACTCTTCTTTGCCATACTCATTGTCTCTCACAGAGTCTTCCTTCCGATCTTGATTGTCTTCTTGCATGTTAGGCGTAGCTGACTTAACTCAGCTTGGCCAGCTCTAATTATTACAATGCATTTTACAACAAGAATTGGGGTGCCAACTTTCTATTCTAAGTTTTACATGGCATTCATCAAAATCTAAACAATAAAATTCCTAACAATTTCCCCCTTTTTGATGATGCCAAAACTTAAACCATTCAAAAATGTAAATAACAAAGATACATACAGATAGTGTATTGACATAGAATGTATGCGCAGAATCAATCTTTTTATTGATCATATCATTCTTGTACTTTTACACAACTGTTTACAAGGTGTATCAGAGCACATATTTTTCTACAAAAGAACAAAGAATTTGTAGCTTTATTACAGAAGACTTACATTGTATGTATTTACATAGTGAAATACACGAAGGGTTGAAAGACAACACTTCATCTCCTTCGATGTCTCCTTCTTTCATCTTGTTCAAGATCTTCTTTCTTCTTCTCTTTTTTCTCGCCGTCACCGCCTTCTTTTTCTTTTCATATGCCTTCCTGGCAGCTTCATGTCTTCTTATTCTTTCTGTCTTTCCTCCCATAGCATTGAGTTTGTCTCTTGTTTTTTCTTCTAATCTTTTTGCATACTCGGTGTTACTTTTAGCCACTTGCAAATTTGCCACTTGGTCAAAGCCAATTCAAAGAGATCCCTCCTTTCTTTCCCGGATCTACGTATTCAATATTCTTGGCGCAGAGGCCTAGGTCTCAAGCTTCTTCCTCCACCACCGCTTCTTCCTCTACCTCCGGGTGTGTATTGTCTTTGGGGTCTTCTTCTTTCCAATGAGTGACCAGCAGAGTGATAGGTAGTCACGCTTTGCCTATCGCCTTCTTCAAATAACGTGAGACCCTTTTCCCAAGATACAAGTCCCAAGCTTGAGCCATAGACATATTTGCAAAGTATCCCTCGATTCGAGCGTTTTAAGTTCATCAACTGATCGTGGCTCTGTCCCGACATCCGAGATGGCATAAGTGTCTCTATCTCTTTGGAATGCCTCCGTGTTCTTTCAAGATGTTCATAACTCGGGCATCCATTCTTCCTTCCACTTCCTTCATCCCTCGCTTCAATTGTTTTTCTCTTTTCGGACCATAGAAAGCAGAGTGTTGGAGTGGCAGAGTCACGGGAGTTTGTCG
This sequence comes from Rehmannia glutinosa, assembly GCA_016081115.2. Classification (NCBI taxonomy): domain Eukaryota; kingdom Viridiplantae; phylum Streptophyta; class Magnoliopsida; order Lamiales; family Orobanchaceae; genus Rehmannia; species Rehmannia glutinosa. The sequence continues at coordinate 85,954,396 of CM071925.1, forward strand.
ATAATGTAAATTTGTGACGGGGACTGTTGAGGGGTTTGTGCAATCATCAAGGTCATATCTTTTGGTCCTTCCCCCAGATTTTCCTTTCTTCTCGCTTTTAACACTTCCTCATTTGATTTTCCTTCGCTGTTTGCTCCTTCCTTTTCAACTTCGGATCCCCTTTGCGCTTTAGGTATTCCTCTTCCCCTTTTTGGCATCATCAAAGGAGAGAGGAACGCACGGAAATAGACTTGCAAGCGGGAAGTCAAGCCTCGCGATAGTTGAGTTTTGTCTCGAGTCCGCTGCAGTATGCGGCCAAATTGCATCGAGTAGCGTTGGACTCACTTTGAAATCGCCATCTAAGCCATGAGAAGGCTGAATTTTGTATTCATGGTCTCTTCCAAACGTTTGTAGATCACTCTTGTTTTGCTCACGCAGCGGCTTAACTTCGGCAATGTGAGCTTCATGCATGTGCTCAATATGTTCTCTCGAACTTCGTTTTTGCATCGCATTTTCACTCTCACACACCGACTTGTTGAACAATGTCCTCAAGTATCTCACTTGTTCCACACGCATTGTTTTCTTTTTGTTGCCACCATTCCCGATCCGACGGTTATGCCTCTTAAATCGTAGTGAGATTGGCATCTCTGTTGTCGATCGCATATCCATAGAGGCTCGATGCCTCTCCATCCGTTCAATCTCGGCCGAATAATGCGCCTTGAACACTTCGCGGACTTCATTTGATTCTTCCGTCGTAGATTGATGGCCATGCGTCAAAATCATAATCATTTGGAACAATAGTACTGATTGAAAAACAGGAGCGGGTCCGTGATAGCGTGCTTGTTCGCTTTTTCGACTCTTCGTGGAGTTAGGTATCTCCGGTGAAAAGGAAAAGACTCTACGAAGGATTCATCACCGCCAACCGGGATCCGTTCGATGATGGGTGGTGCGCGTGAAGTTCTTTTGAGAATCGATCTGCTGCAGCTTGAGGAGCTCGCGGATGGACTCGGTTCACTGGGGTCTTCGTGAAGTGGACCGCTTGCCGAGCCTCGGTGTCTCAGCCTTCGTTGGTCTCGGTGATTTCTCCAAATGAGTAGATGGTCCTCGGGCCTTATCGAGCGTCATCGGACGATGATGAGATTTCCATTGGTGGCTCATCATCAAAATTAAATGTTTGACGAGTAGTCTTGGGATCGACTTGCTCGTGCTTGGAACATCCGCACCGAGTCTTTTGGATCCGTCACGGGGATGACTCTTCTTCTTTGCCTTTCCGATCCCGAGAAAGGTAACATCGAGGATTTTCACGGGAATCATGAAGTGCGCTTATCTCCTTCTCGAGATGGGTCCCCACTATCCCGTTTCATCGCCAAGTCCCTTATTGCTTCTTCCGAGTGAGTGGGGAAGTGGTAGCAAGAATAACTTGATGGCGATTTTTGAACCACTCCCATTGGATCAATTTCATTTGTGTTCGAGGACTCTCCCGGTCCCTCCATCGGTCTTTGCTCGTGAAGGATTCTTGATTCGTGCAATGCTTGCTGCATTTGCAACTCTTACGTGGCGTGACATTTTCGATCCTCATCATCGCGAGAGAAGACATCAAGGAGAGGATGTGTGTGTTCGTGGTGTGGGAGATAGGACGGATGCTTGCCTTCTCACGTGCCTCGGCTTCCTCTCGCTTGCTTTTCTTTCTCCTTGTCCTTGTAGATCTGCAGGATGTACGTGCGCTTGTCTTCATCCGATCTTTGGGAGTACAAAGTGGTCGATCAAGGAAGCTCAGCATTTCTTCTTCTTCTATGAACTCGGTCGTTGGAACTTTCCCTTGACTTACTCAACTTCCATTTCTCCACTCACGCAGACGATTTTGGATGTCCGGGTAAGGTGGAGATAGGATCATCACATCACTATCCGCTTTATCGCCTTCTTTTTGTATTTGTGTGTGGACTACTGTTGTGTCTTCAGTTGCTCTCACGATCGCGCTTCACAGACTTGGTTGTTTCATCAACTACATCGGAGACTACTTCTTCTCAGCGATCTCAGATTCTGCTCCGGTGAGTGGCCGACTAGCCATTAGGTTTCTCAAGCTCGGAGTGCTTGACAATTCTTCTTCGTCTCCTAGTTTGTACGAGAGGGATTTCGGTTCGAGACGGTTTCTTCCGAGTCTTGGGCGGGGGGCGTCTTTGGTGTATTTTTACGAGGAGTGGCCGTCTTGGCTTCTCGTTCTCTCTTTTGGACGATCGGAGAAGGTATTTGGGAGTCCTTCTCGGCCGGCTGCTGCAGCAGGGCAGGAGACACGAGCCGCCGGGGCGGGTGACTCACTGCAGGGGCGGGGAGCATGTTTGGTTTTCTTTCTTTGCGCAGGGCGCAGATCTTTTCTTAGCAAGCAGCAGGGGCGAGCTTTCTTCTTCTTAAGCAGCGGGCGACTTTCTTCTTGGTTGGAGAGGAAAAGCAGATTTGTATCTTGGGTGGTGATTCCCCCTCACTTGTGTCACTCTCTTGGCGTAAGCTCTCTTCAGTGCGCCGAGAGATTTGCTCGAACATCCTCTTGTTAACATGGAATGCTTTCCCATGTCTAAGAGGACTCCTTTCACCTCCATTAGTCGGCCAATCACTAGGCCATATCCTAGGGATCCTCCAAATGTGCCATCTTCCTTGAAGGATTTGTTCCCACGCGTTCGCGCGTAGTCGTGAGACAAACTCGGCCTGGGTTTATCTTCTTTTTGCGATGATTGCGCCATTACAATCGGCTTTGCCTTTGTGATTGGTCAAAGCCGCCAAATTTGATGTCGATACATTTGGCAACTATGTCAACGACTTGTGATAATCCTCCTTGGCAAGATCTCTTGTTTGTGTGTATACTATTTTATCAAAGAAAGTCGGGCTTGGCTATTTCTTTCCAAGCATCGCCCAAGTTTACATCGCCTTCGTTAATCTCGATGCGCCCTCTGCCGGTAGTGAGCAATGTTCGCCAAATCCTTGGCGAGATAGTCACCGCTTTCCGTGAGCAGATGACTTTATACCTTCATCGTGAATCTCGGCATTCACGTAGAATTGTGCGACCTCCTCCACATATGTCATCGGATATTCTAACGTTAGAAAGCGGTTTCACCGGACGTTTCCAACTTTTCAGCGATTTTCTTCACTAGGGTGTCGTCGGACCCTGTTTCACCATTCCATCGAAATCCACCGTAGAGCCGGTGTGGATTTGCTTTCCTAACTTGGTAAAGTCATAAGTTGGTGCCATTTTTTCGGGATTATATCGAAGAAAAACTCGAGAAATTGATTTGAAGATAGATAGGGTTTGAGAGAATTTTGCCTTTGCTTTTGAGAGAAAGAAATGAAGCAGTTTTAGAAGTGTGAGAGAGAAACGGACGAAAATGGTTTAAATATGGTTTATGAAAGGACGTGCGGGTGGTTTTTGAAATGTGATCAAAATCAACGGCTTAGATTTTGCACGCCTATTTAGCATTTAATGTCTCGTATTTAATGCGGCAGATTTATATCCAATCATAAGCTTGGTGTGCGGCTTTATGTATGTACACATCATCATTATCGACGTATTTCTTAAAACATTCCCCGCTTAGTCAAACGATGCGTTTTTGTCACTTTGCTCATAAGTGACTTGGCTTATCCCTTAGCCGATTTAACTCTTCTTCTCACAGTTCTCTTAGTGACTCTATCTATCACCGACGGTGTGTAGTGTCTTCCGATCTGGTGATTTCTTGGTGATTTGTGTGTTCACCCTTTTTCACTTTTTGTGTTCCATTTCTTTTCTTTGAGTCTTCTCAAAGTTAATTCAAACTCAATTAACCCTAACTCATGTTTGAGTTCTTCAAATCTTGACTCACATAATGGTTTTGTGAAGATGTCACTAGTTGTTTATCGATTGAGATATATTCCAGGATGATGTCCTTCTTTTCAACATGATCTCTTATGAAGTGATATCTGACATCAATGTGCTTTGTTCTTGAATGCAACACAGGATTTTGAGTGATTGCAATTGCACTTGTGTTATCACACATGATTGGAATTTCTTTTTCCTCAACTTCATAGTCTTTTTCTTTGTCTCATCCATAGGACTTGGGCACAAATTTTGCCTTGTAGCCTATGTATTCTCGCCTCATTTGTAGAGGTGGCTATTGAGTTTTGCTTCTTGCTAAACCAGAAAATCAAGCATGTTTCTAGCATTTGACATGTGCTCAAGTGCTCTTCTGTCCACTCGCATCAAAGATAGTCGTAATCCGAATAGCCGATTAGCTTGAATCCGCCTTCCTTTGGATACCATAGGCCTACTTCTTGGCTTCCTTTCAAGTATCTCAATATTCTCTTTTTCTTTGTCATATGGCTCTCTTTTGGAGCAGATTGAAATCTTGCACATACACCTACAAACAAAGGTGATGTCCGGCCGCTTCTTTGTGAGATAGAGCAATGATCCAATGAGTGCTCGTATCTTGTTTGATCTGAGGCTTTCCATCTCAGTATCCATGTCCATTTTGGTGATGTATTCATTGGTATTTTTACTGAAGATTTATCCTCCATACCAAACTTCTTCATTAAATCTCTGGTGTATTTTGTTTGACTTATGAAGGTTCCTTCCTTTTGTTTCACTTGGAGTCCAAGGAAGAATGTCAGCTCTCCCATCATGCTCATTTCAAATTTACTTTGCATGAGGTTTGAAAACTTTTCACACTGACTCTTTGTTTGTGGATCCAAAAATGATGTCATCCACATATATTTGAACAAGCAAGATACTCTTTTTGTCTTGAATCTGAAAAATGTTCTATCTACTTTTCCTTTTGTGAATCCATTTTCGATTAGGAATTGTGACAAGGTATCATACCATGCTCGGGTGCTGTTTCAATCCATATAGAGCTTTCTTGAGTTTGTATACCTTATCTCCAAGAGTCTTCTGCTCAAATCCTGGAGGTTGTTCAACATACACTTCTTCTTCCAAGTAAACCATTTAGGAATGCACTTTTACATCCATCGATATACGGTGAAATCCTTGTGAGTCGCATAGGCAAGAAACATCCTTATAGCTTCCAATCTTGCTACGGGGCAAATGTTTCATCAAAATTTATCCCTTCTTCTTGACAATATCCTTTGGCTACTAGTCTTGCTTTGTTTCTTACACAGAACCTTCCTCGTTCATCTTGTTTCGAACACCCATTTGGTGCCAATAACATTTTGATGTATGGGTCTTTGCACTAATTCCCACACTTTATTTCTTTCAAACTGATTCACTCTTCTTGCATAGCTTGAATCCAATGTGTGTCGTCCAAAGCTTGTGACACGTCTTTGGGTTCTATTTGCGAGATGAAGCATGTGAACATGGCTTATTGTTGAGTTTGGATCTTGTTTTGACACCTTCTCTTATATCTCCAATGACAAGTTCTGGTGGATGATCTCTCGGCCATCTTACATCAAGGTTGGAGTAAGTTAGTCGGATTCGATCGACTTGCGGTTGTGTTGTTGTGGTCGACCCTCTCGTAATCACTTTCGCAAATTTTCATTGTTTTTGAGATTCAGCAATCTCATCTTACGAATTGATAATCCCGGCTTCGACTTCAAAGATAGGGACTCTTCTCAGTATGGTTGGATGATTCAAACTTATCGGTGACTCTTCAATGTCTTCTCCATTTACATTTGGCTCATCGAATACCACATGAATGGATTCTTCTCGCAACCATAGTCCTTTTGTTGAGTATTTCAGTAGGCTTTGCTTTTTGAGAATATCCTAAGAAGATACCTTCATCGACTTTAGCATCAAAAGCCTTTAGGTTGTCTTTGCCATTGTTGTGGATGAAGCATTTACATCCAAATATTCGAAATATGCAACATTTGGTTTTCTTCATCCGATCTCATAGGGAGTCTTTGTCATTTGTCTATTTATCATACATCTGTTTTGGGTGTAGCAAGTGTGTTGATTGCTTCACCCAAAATCTTTTTGGTAACCCCTTGACTAACATGGTCCTTGCCGCTTCTTTGAGGGTTGCATTCTTCTTTCGCAACTCCATTCTCATTTGGGAGTCCTTGCTGTGATAGTTCATGACCAATACCATTCTCAATACAATCGAGTTATTATTCCATTGACGAACTCGGTTTCTGTCGATCTTATTTTGATAATGGTTTGACTCTTCTCGTTTTGAATCCTCTTCATCATTTGTGGTAGTTTTTGTAGAGTTTCTTTCTTCTTACACATGAATATTGTCCATGTATATCTTGAGTAGTCATCTACTACCACCAAGGTGTATTTCTTTCCACTTATTTCGGTTGGTTCCATGGGCCAAATAGATCCATATGAAGCGATGCAATATTCTTGTTGAAGATGGGCATGTCTTTTCTTTGAATGACAACTTGATTTGTTTTCCCTTCGACATGCGTCACATATACTCTCCTTTTTTGTATCTTGAGTGCGGTAGTCCTTCCACAAGATGACTTCTTGCCGAACTTGTTAATTGTTTTGAAATTCGGGTGACTCGGCTTTTTGTTTGTAAATGACTTGATTCAAATTGTGCTTTTTGCTAGTAGACAGTCTTTGGGAGTTGCAGTTGACCAATCCACTACATACATATTTTTTGTCTACATCCTTGCAAAGACAACTTCATTTGATTCAATATATTTGATTTGGCATATACCCATGTTGAATCCAACATTGTAGCCCTTGTCACACTGATTGGATCGATGCTTAGCAGAGTTGAAGTTGAGTCCTTCAACATATGCAACGTCTGTGATTTCTAATCCATTCTCTTGATGGATCCAATGTCTCTTATTTCACCAGGAGCTTCATTTCCACCAAATATGACTTTTGCTCCTTTAACTTCCTTGAATTTTGACAGATTTTTCTTATTTCTGTCATGTGTGTCCGGGAATGACCACTATCCATGTACCAGGTTCCTTGGCACTCATTTGTTCCTTGAACCCGCAATCAAGGAAATTAAGTTTTAGGTACCCATACTTATGCGGGTCCTGAGGGGTTAGAATTGTAAGATGATCCAACCAACTTATAGCCAAATGATTTGACTCTAAGGGGTTGCCATCTATCGATGCCATAATCATAATTAATCCTGGCAAATTGCTTGGGGATTCTAGGTTCATATTTGTCTCTTTTGTCTCGTGTGCCTGCATATGTGTTTTAGCAATTGCCTTTCTTGGGTAATTGTGGTGTCTTTGAGTGTAGTGCCCGGTGCATATGTGTGCGATGAAAGCTCTTGTACTTTTGGAATGGCCTTTGAGTTCTAGGCCTTTGCCATTTGGGCTTATATTCCATAAGTTTATGCGATAGTTTACATTATTCCAATCAGCTTGGCTTGGATATTTTCTACCATTCCCATCATATGTATTTCTCTTATAGATTTTCCGGGATTTTTGGTATCTTTGCTTCTTCTTTCTGAGTAATTTTTGTTTGAGAGTTTGCCGAGGAACTCATTTGAATCTCTTCTCGGTATCCTTTCAGCGCACTCAACTGGTCATTTTCCTTTTCCTTTATAACCAAGGCCGAGTTTTCTTGTTATGGTGCTTTGGATTGAATGTGTGTGCAACATTTAGAGTTTTGGATTTTTCTGATTCTTCATGGCTTGAAGATCCTTTTTCCAAAATTACTTTTGAGGTTTGACATAGCATAGAGGAATTAAATCCTAAGCTTTGTTTTGTCTCCACATTCTCTTTGACTCATAATAAGATCATCCAATGATTTAGATGCCTTAGTGAATGAGGCAATAACATTCTTGAGGTCATTCTCCTCTTTTCTATAAAGTAATTTCTGCTTTATTAATTTAGCATTTTCTGCCTTTAAACTTTTATTCTCATCGGCTATTTGACTTAGAGTACTCGGCTCCTTAGTCGGCTTTGAGTTTTGACTCTTGAGTATTTGTTTTCCTCATTTAAATGTGTGTGTGAGGATTTAATGTGTTCAAAATCTTTTATCATTTTGCCTAATGAATCATAAAGATCAGTGGGTGATGAAGTGTGTGTGTCACGCCCACTATCACTAGAGTCCGAGTTTGATGAGTTAGAGTGTACCTCATCTTCTTGGGGAGTTGATCTTGTTCCTTGGCCATCAAGCGGATCGGGGCTTCTTCTTCAGAGTCACTTGAGTAGTCGGCTTCATCGCTCTCTCGAATCATTGTCTCTCTTGACTTGGTTTTTTTCAGTGATCTCTCGCGCAGACCATCATTGCCTTTTTCCTTTCTTGTCTTCTTTCTCAAGACCTTCCTTTCTTCTTCTGTATTTGTTGACTACAGGATATGGATGATCAATGGCATAGTGACCTGGTTGTCTGATTCAAAGATAGATATTCAACCTTTTGATCGCTCTTTCCATTCTTGGATTCGATTGTCACTCTTTGAAACTCAACTTTTTGATGATCTGTTCTCTTGGTTGGCCTATCTTCCCTTGATTTGGAGGGAGGCGAGTGTCTTCCTGGAAGATTCACCCTTTCTCTCTTGTAGTTCTTATTAAAGAACTTGTTGAATCTTTTAACCATCGGGCTATTTCTTCCGGGTCAATGACTTCTTTGACCTCGGCTCTCTTCACATCTTTAACAATTAGAAGAGTTGTTTTGGGTACATTTGTCTCTTTTCTGTTTCTTTTCTTCTCGGCTCAAACTCGTAGGCTTTGAGGTCCGAGAATAATTCATGGTTGGATGTCTTTGATAGGTCCATGGAATGTCTCGATTGCCATGACCTTCATTTCCCATTCATTTGGAAGACTTTTTAGGATTTTCATACACATTTCTTCCTCGTGTATATTCCTTTCCAAGTGCATGACTCATTTGTGATTTCGTGAACCGAGCATCTAGTTGATCCAGGTTCTCTCCGAGATCATTTTGAAGTTCTCAAATTTCCATGACCACATCGATAATTTGTTTTCTTTGATTTGCTCCGAGCCTTCACAAATCAATGTCAGCTTGTCCTGCATTTCTTTAGCCGTTTTGCATGATTTGACTTTATTGAACATGGCTTTGTCTAAGGTTTTGTAAAGGATGTCCTTGGCTACATTGTCCAGGTTATATCTTTTTATGTCATCATTTGTCCACTCGGTTCTTGGTTTTTCAACCATGATGATGTCAGGGAGCAACATCTTCTTCTCCTTCATTGCAACTCTTTACAAGTTTTGTGTTCACCTTTAAGATTTGCAGAGGCCCATCTTCTATCACTATCCACATCTCATCATGTAATCTTTGATAGATGAGCCTCGCATACGTATTTTCCAATCATCAAATTCTTCGATAGTGAACATAGGGATGCGTGTCAAATTTGCTTCCATGATAATAACTTTTAATAATAAAAAGAGTTTTGAAGATTTAAGTACTAAAGAAGTCTTTGAAAAGTTTGGAGATTTAGTTCAAGAACTAACCGGTGCGGAGGGTTCAATGAACCAACCGCTCCGATACCACTTGTAGGTCCCAAGGGTGTAAGTGTAAGGTTTAGAAAGGGGGTTGAATAAACCTTACCAAATTTTCGATTTAGTCCTTTTAAATATTGAGTTGATACTACACATTTGTGTCCTTGATGGACGATCAATTTAGTCACTCAAGAGAGTTAATCTCTCAAATGAGACTCAACCGAAATTTGTTGATGGAATAACTCGGATGTTGGCTCTAAATTAACTCGATTGTGGTTTTGTTTTTGAAGACTTAACACCCTTAAGTTTGATTAAGTAAGAGTTTAGTCTTTGGGTTTAGTACTTGTATTATCAAATGGATAGCACATTTATCAAAGATATATAAGCGATTAAAAATGCGGGGAATTAAAATGAAATGTAAATGACAATAAAGTGAAATTTTTATAGAGGTTCGAAGATGGGGTAATTCTTCTACTCCTCTCTTCTCCAACTCCTGGAGGAATCCACTAGGTAATGATCAGTTTACAAAGTGGTAACAGTCCGGATACAAGTCTTGATCACACAGCTAACTTGATCCTTTGGGACTCGATCTGGGAGACACCTTGATCACTTAGTCAAGCTTCTTGACGACTCGAACCTTCTTCACAGGCGTGCCTTGCTACTACAGCTCACTTGCTCAAGCTCTTTGGATTTGATCACGAAGCCCTCCAAAAGCTTAAGACTTGGTTCGACCTTGAACCTTCCTACAAACCTTCGTGGAATGTAGACCCCTTTTCTTCAAAAGTTTCCTCTTCAACTGATTGAAGTTCTCTTTCCTTCACAGGTTAGTGTTGGATTGATGTACTTCGTAATGTAGGCTTGAGGATTAATCTTGAATGATTTGAGAGTATCTCTGGTTATAATTTTAATTGATTTCTTGAATGTTCGTGGTTTAGGTAACCTTCTCTCAGAGTCATTCCTCAGCCTTTTATAGTGATCTTTCAAAAATTTGCCCGTTGAAGAGATAGGCTTATTTTTGAAAATCACTTGCAGTCGTTGGCTTGTCTTGTTGCGGTCCTTGGAATTGCCATTTCCTCGTATGAATTGTTCTTTCACCTTTTGAGTTCGACACGGTGTAGTGCTTCCCATTGGTTCATTCATTTCGCACGCTCGGGTCGAGCACTCGAGAAAGGTGGTATGGAGATATTACTTGTTTAAGTAATTCTCTTGATTTCGTGCAACGGATCTTTTTCTGATTATCTCGACTTGTTTGCATTTCCTTGCTTTCCCAGGTGACTTAGAGTCGACTTCCAATCATTGGATGACTCTTTGTCACTTCAACTTGAGACTTAGCTTTTCTTGAGTTGACTTGGTGATACTCTACTGTTTGCATCTCTGTTCTTCTTGATAGAGTTCCCATTTACTCTTCTTTGCCATACTCAAATTGTCTCTCAGTAGTCTTCCTTCCAGTCTTGATTGTCTTCTTGCATGTTAGGGCGTAGGTGACTTAACTCGGCTTGGCCACTCTAATTATTACAATGCATTTTACAACAAGAATGGGGTGCCAACTTTCTATTCTAAGTTTTACATGGCATTCATCAAAATCTAAACAATAAAATTCCTAACAATTTGGATAAGGTTGTAACTAATATCCCACTTCATTTGGATAGGGCCGTAGTTGGCATCCCACTTAATTTGGATAAGGACGTAGCTAATATCCCATTTCACTTGGATAGGGCCGTAGTCGATATCCCACTTAATTTGGATAAGGTCGTAGCCAATATCCCACTTCACTTGGATAGGGTCGTAGCCGCTATCCCATTTGAATAAGGCCATAGCCACTATCCCACTTTAAATTTTCACTTTACTTTTCATTTCATTCTCAATTTCACTTCAACTTATCATTTCACTTCACATTTCACTTTAAATTTCACTTCACTTCACATTTCACTTCACTTTTAATTCCACTTTACGTTTCACTTAAACGTTCACTTCAAAATTTCTCTTCCAATCACTATTTTGCTCGTTCGAAAAATTTGATAAATCAGTTAGCAGGTCTAGAGTGATCTTGGTCACACAATATCCAGCATTTATTTTAAAAAAGACAAGACTCACGGTCTAGTTATCGGATGAACAATCTAGCCAGTTTTAATATTTGGTTCGGTGCATTATGTTCAAGATCGATATTTTTGTTAGATAAATATGAAAATATCTCTTAAAATATTTATAAGGTAACCGAGTTAGAAAATGTCAACTTCAAGGTCCTTAGCAAATTTTAAAAAAATAAAAATTATTTTTACTAAGGAGAATCTTTCCTTGTCGGGTTCTAAAAATTCGATAAGTTTCAATTTCGGACTCGAAAAAGGGTAAAGTCAGTTTTAAATATTTTTAAATTCTCAGAGGGTTATATTTTTCAGAAACTCGGGACTGATTTTTATAAAATTTGCATATTTTCCCTCTAGTTTTTAAAAATTGCGGTTTTTGGCTTGATATTTTAAAATTAGGTAACTGTGAAGGATTTTGAGATGATTTTAATTTTTAAATACTTATTAGGACAGTAATAAGTTGTTGTTAAAACAGTTTTAAAAATTTTGAAAGCTAGGTACCTCATTTTTTGAAAATTACAATTTTGGCCCAAAAGTGATTTTTTGTCGTTAAAGGATCGTTTCAAGTCGGATGGTTATAAACTTTGAACCTATTCGCCAAAAATATTTTGGTTCATACAACTGCAAGTGTACAATGTAGTTTATAGAATAATGGCAGGCAACGAAATAAAAAGTTTCAAGTCGGATCGTATTCCAATTTTATTGAAGCGACCAAAAATCAAGTTATTTAATCTATGAAAAATCAAAATTAAAAGAAATAACATAAAAATAAATTTGTGAACCCCAAAGGTCGTTTCAACATCTTTAGGAGCAACCTTAGGCACATAATCTCAACATGATTCTTCAATATTAAATGCGAATAAAGTTTTAAAAACCAATTCATGTAATTCTATGGGTTCAATTCCTAAAATAGTTTATTGTGCACATAAAGAATAGATTAATAATAATTGAGGTCTCCCGATCCATCACAATTATTACTAACTCCCAAAAGATCTTTGAATTGAAGTACTCCCCACAAATAGAAGTAGTCTCCCGATACATTACTCTATTTATATCTGAATTCGATTTTCGTCTTACTAAAACTCACCTCCCGGATTATGGACTAGAAGTATGACATACAAATTATTGATTAAATAAAAAACAATTATGAATAAGCAACTCGAATTCATAAAATATAAAGCATGAATTAATTACGAAAATAAATAATCATATTTAACATCAATCAACAGTTTCGATCATGCCCCTAATATCCGAAAGATATGCCAAACATTGATTACAAACTCATGGACAAATTCGAATCAGCATTTAGACATCGTTTAAGCACAGACAAGAGATCTTAGACATAGAAATAAAACCCCTTCTTGTCAGGATGGATTCACCTTCCAAGCCCTCGAAGCTCTTGTGCTCCCTAGATGCGAAAGCTTTGTGGCGTTCTTCGCGACCTAGCCTTTTGCTCTCAGAAGCTCCTCGATCCCTTCGTTCCTGTATTATTTGATGTGTTTTCTATGTATCAAGTTGTTTTATTTTCGTGCAAGACTTGGTCCCCTTTTATAGATGCTTGGAGAGGTCACTTGTAGAGTTTGAACGGGATAAGAACTCAGAAAAACGTGTTTGGCAGTGTCCCACACTGCCTGGCCGTGTAGCACCACATGGCTGTGTGGTTTTTTGGCCTTTTCCACACGCCCGTGTGGGATTCTCACTGCCTGGCCGTGCGGGACTGGTTCCATCCCCCTGTTTTCTTCCCTTTTTCACACGGTTGTAGGGTGTCAATTTGGGTTGGGTCCGGGTTCGGGTCAGGTTCGCAGGTTCGCGTGTCAGAAATAATCGACCTGGACCCGACCTATTTAATTATTCGTGTCAGAATCTTGAACCCGGACCCGACCTACTTATTTCACAGATAACCCGGACCCCACTAGCTTAACCCGTCTAATAAAATTACTTTTATATATATTTAATAGTTTTAACCAAATAAATTTATTTTTTTAAATCAATCAGCTTTGTCATACATTATTCGATCAATAAAAATACCACAATTTACAACATACAAAAGGAAATAGCATAATTGCATAAATAATATAACATATTAATCATATTTTGAGGACAATATTCAAGAAGACATGCATAATAATAACAATTACATAATTAAGGAGGTTTTATCATTTGAGTTTTAAAGATATGTCTTGTTTGTTATTTATTCTTACAATTAATTATTTACTTAATTTTCTTTTCAATTCATAAAAAGGTTAAACAAGGTTAAATGGTCATAGTAAGTGTCCCGATCCGACTGTTCAATTGGCAGGTTATTCGGGTTCGACCCAATTTCGACCTGGACCCACGAAGCCTGGACTCATACCCATTAATTTCAAGTTAGGTTCGTGTCGGGTTTGCATGTCGGGTCCTAAATTGACACCCCCTACACGGTTGTGTCACTTTCACACAAGACATTTTCACGGTCCGGCCGTGTGGCGTATTTTTGTCCGTGGTATTGTCCGAATTTGCTCTTGGGTCTACATGAAAGTTGTAGCCCTTTCTTTTAGATTTTCATAGGCACTTGAATCACCTCAATAGCAATATTTTAGAGAAAGTTATGGCCAAAATACTAAACCCTGCCAGTGTTAGAAATTGTTAGCGCATTTGGATGTTTTTGAAGGAAATTCTATTTTGTTCGATCATCTATGCTTCTCTCCTTCACATATTTGCTCGTAGATTAGATTGACCTATACTTTAGAACGTGATATCTATTTTTATCTAATTTAGCTTCATTTCCTGTAAGAAGTTACAAGAATACGCAGATATCACGCCCAAACAAAAACCAACCAAAACTTTCTATTTTGAATATGCATGCAAATGCATCAAATATATATCATTTTAAGCCCTCAAATGCATGTATATTTTACACTCATCAGAACCAAAGGTTAAGAATACTATAATAAATAAGTCAGAAAAGTTTTGAGGCACCTTGACTGCCCAAGTTTTGAAAATTACAGTTTTGGTCCTTTAAGTTTTATAATTTTACATTTTGATATCAAGCTTATTCCTTATTGTGTTTTCTTGCCCGGAAGGGGTCCCAATCTTTCAAGTCACTTCATATATGAAATTTACAGAGTCTTGGGTCCAATATTTTGAATTTTCAGAGGAGGCTTTCACAGTTTTTATATTTACACTTTTGGCCTTATATTTCATAATAATTACAAAAAAATCCAATCTTCGATTTTCTTTGTGCAAGTTACAAGTACAAAATTCTCATAATATATAAAAACTCATATTAAATATTTCTAGAACATATTTGAACATCCATATCACCATAAATCATAAAAACATAATGATGAGCAATTTTATCAACAATTTGTGCAAGAAAGAATATCATACTCATCTTTTTATTTTCTCAAAATTTCATTAAAAGATAAACCTCATAAATATTTGCTAAAATTTATATATTATCATATTACCACATGAGCATGTATTTTTATGCGCTAGTAGAAAGAATGATGCATTTTTGCAGAAACATTTTTCACCCACCTTAATAGCTTCCAAGTAGTCCTTCTAAAATGGACAAATCTCCTTCTTCTTGGCTTTAAATCCAAAGCCCTCCAAGGTCAGCCCCTAAGTCCAAAATTTTCCTATTTTAGGTTCAAAAAAAATAAGGTGAAGATGAAGGATGGAGTTGAAGCTTGAGAAGGATGAAAAATAGAAGACAAATATTTCTTACATATTTCCTTATATTTTCGGTCCTTTAGTAATTGACAATGTATGAGTTTTGTGTTATGTTTTTGGAGAGAAGGTTTGTTCAAGTGTTAGGATGGAATGGGAGAGAGAAAAGAGAGTGATAGAACAAAATGAAAATATGCTCTTGTCTTTGGCCATATGGCCGTGTAACTCCATACACACACATACACCATATTTTTTTTTTTGTCTTGTTGTTTGGTTTGTGCTTTTCATGGGAACAAAGTGGAAGACAAAGTGGTTGGGATTATTAGTAAATAAGAAGGAATATGTTGTGTTTGGTATTAAAAGTTTGAATGGAATAAAGAATGGGAAAGTGGAGAATATTACACATTATTGAATTGGAAATATTTGAATGGGATAAAGAATGTGTGGAACTTTAGTGTAAGATATTTGAATAGGATTTTTTATTTTTGTTTTTGGCAAGTTGGCTTGCATATCCCTCACATGGCCGTCCATATCAAGCCATTTTCCTCGAAAATTTCTCTTTTTTTTAGTCTAATTATTGGTTAAAGCTTGTAGGGAGGTGAGAGAAAAAAAATCAGTTGATTCCTCCCCTACAATGATATGATCGAAAGTTGTATGGAGTAGGGGGATTAATTTTGTGTTTCCTTTTCTTTTGTTAAAGGTAGGAATAATGAATGGATAGGTACATAAAATATAGTAGGTATGATATAATAGATATGTATTAAATATTAATGTAAAAAAATATTGAAATTGTTTGGTGGGGGTGAATAGAGAATGGGGAAAGAGAAAGTTGAAGGAAAACAAATGCAATTATTCCTCCTAGGTTTTGTGATGGTAAAAATTAGAGGTGTAGGATGATAAAATTTTGTTTTCTTGTCTTTTACAAAGTTGAGAAAATTTTAAAATGTGTAAGTATATATATAAATATTTAGGAGGTTAAAATAAGGATGTGAAATAACAAAATGTGTATTTTTTCAAAATAAATAAGACGTTGTTTGGAAATGTATTATAGAATAAGGTGAAATATTTGTATAAGGATTGGAATGTATTCCTAAATTTTTAAAGAGTCCAATATTACTAAAGTAAGAAATAATCGTATGAGAATTAATACTTGAGGAGAAAATATAATCGGTATGCTTGAAAGTAAAGAAGGAGTAATTGACGTTGGAACGAATAAATAAATGAGTGTCACATTTTAATTGTAATAGGTATTGCGACACTTAGCAAATATTTTGTCATTATACAACATCGTATTATATGTTGAAAAAAGTCGAGACCTCACATTCTCCCCTCCTTAAAAGAATTTGGTCCACAAATTCCTCTTAAAATAGTTCTGGGAATTGTCTTCGCATATCGTCTTCCATTTCCCACGTGGCATCTTCATCTCGATCATGCGCTTGCCACACTACCTTGACCATTGGGATCTCTCTTCTTCTCAATTAGCGCTCTTGTCTATCAATGATTCGTATCGGTTTCTCAGTGTAAGACAAATTCTCTATTATGGGTGGGATTTTCTCGGTGATAATGTGCTCTGGGTTGGACCGGTATTTCCTTAATCTGGAGACGTGGAACACGTCATGCATACCAGCTATAGGAGGCAGAAGTTCTAATTGATAAGCCAGCTCTCCGACTCTCTTAAGTATCTTATATGGCCCAATGTATCTTGGGCTCACTTTTTTCTCCTTTTTTAGGGTAGATTAATCCTTTTCGTGGTGAAACTCCGAGGAATACTTCATCTCCAACCTCAAATTCCAAATTTTTTCTCCTATTGTCCGCATAGTTCTTTTACCGGCTCCGAGTGGTATGGATTTGCTCCTTAATCATTCTGACTTTTTCCATGGCCTCCTTGACCAAGTCGACCTTCGGAATTGTTGGTGACTTTCATTTCTCTTTCGGAGTCCATTGATCATTGATTTCCCAATGTAGCAGTGATCTGCACTTTCGTCCGTATAGTGTCTCGTAAGGCGCTATACCAACTGTGGCTTGATAGCCATTGTTGTAAGGAAATTCGGCCAATGGTAAATGAGAGTCCCAACTTCCTTGAAATCTAAGGTACACGCCCGTAACATGTCTTCGAGATTTTGGGTCGTCCGTTCGGATTGCCCATCGGTGGGTCTTTTGTTGTCTTGAAACTCAACAAGGTTCCTAGTTCTTCATGTAGCATTTCCAAAATATCGAGACAAATCGTGGGTCTCTGTTTGAAGCAATATCAACTTGTACTCCGTGTAATCGTAAGATCTCTCGGATATACACCAGTGCTAGTTTCTGTAAATTGTCCGTCTTTTTGATTGGTAAGAAATGGGCTGACTTCGTGAGTCTGTCCACTACAACCCATATGGTATCATGTTCTCCTTTAGTTCTAGGCAAATCCGTTACGAAATCCATAGTGATATATTCACATTTTCATTCGGGAATCTGTCATGTTTTGCGTAAATAACCACGGCGACCGTTGGTATTGACTTTGACTCGTTGGTACGTCGAGATATCTTGCCACATACTCGGCTACATGATTCTTTATGTTTACCCACCAAAAGCGTTGTTTCAAAACTTTGTAAATCTCATTAACGTCGGGGTGTATGGTGTACTTCGAATGATGCGCTTTGCTTAAAATCTTTTTTTTTCAATTCCTCATTGTTTGGTACGCCCACCTGGTTCTTAAACATCAAGATTTTATCTTCTGGTATGGAGAATTTTGGGTGATCTCCCGTTAAAACCTTTTCTATAAGCTTTCTGATTTTGGGTCTCCTTCATGTGTTGCTTTAAACTTGCTCAGCAACTCATGTCTCACTGGGATATTAGCGCAAAATTTTTGAGTATATGTTCTTATCGGATCCCATATACTCAACTCTTCTAGGGATTTCCATTCCCTAATCACTAGTCTAGCGATGCTAGGCTTTTCTACTTAAGGCATCTGCCATTTCATTTGCCTTCCCAGGGTAGTACTGGATATCAAAGTGATAATCTTCAATTGACTCCATCCACCTTCTCTGTCTCAAATTGAAATCCTTCTGGGAGAACAATTATATCAAACCCTTATGATCTGTGAAAACGATGAACATTGCTTTGTATAAGTAGTTTCGCCACTCTTCAACGCGAACACTATTGCAGCCAATTCTAGATCGTGCGTCGGGTAGTGGCTTCGTACGGTTTGAGCTTCCGTGAGGCATAAATAATTACTTTTCCCTCTTGTATAAGTATTGTTCCCAATCATTCTCTTGACGCATCACTATAAACAACAAACCCTTTCTGTTCCACTCGGGAGGGCCAAGGCGGGAGCGGTCGTGAGTTGTTTCTTTAGTTCCTGAAAACTAGTCTCATACTCGTCATTCCCTTTGAACTTGACTTGCTTCTGAGTCAATCGTTCGAGAGCGGTCCATCAATTTTGGAGAAATCCTTGATAAATCTTCGATGATATCCTGCCAATCCTAAAACTTCTGATCTTGGTCACTGTCTCTGGTTGTTTGCACTCAACAGCGGTTTGCACCTTTAACGGGTCTACCGCGATCCCATTTGAAACTTGTTGCATGTGCAAGTCCTTTTTTCAAGGTCGAGAACAAATATGATTTTAAAGATAAAATCATTTGATCTCTTCTGAAACATAAATGAATCAAAGAAACAATTGTGAAACAGGGGATCATGTGATAAAATTTGTAGTAAATTACTTTTAAATTTAGAGAAATGGTGTAGTTTTTCCCATATACTCTTCATTTTTTTTTGTCATCCTTGTAAATGTTGATCTTGCTTCATTTCGATGTCTGCATGATGTCGAACTAAAGATCTCACGTACTCTAGCAAAATTGTTACTAGTAGGTCTTTCCCGCTACGATTCTTTGCATTCAATAATTCTACGATGTTGGAAGTCAATACAAAGTATTCGACGGTGGAGCCGTGTCCATTTCTCGTAGCCGATGATGGACAAGTAAGCTCAAATTTTCTGAATTGAATTTGTTGTTCCAAGATTTCTTTTAGGGTGCTGAATGTGCAGTCCATTGGAATCAGTATTCTTGTTATCTCAAAGTTGGTATACTCTATATTTTCTTCCCATTGTCCATTGTGGTATACCACAGGTAGGATTTTTGAGACATATAAGAAACATAAATGAAACATGTATGAAATAATATTTCATGTACGGCAAAAAGCAATGTGTTGTATTAGGCGAATTATTGCCAATAGAAACAATTGTGAAACAACAAAGAAACATTTGTGAAACAATTACGTAATGTATTGCATACAGATTTTGAGATTCACACGAATTTTTTGTAGATATTCACGAGAAGCAATTTTTGTAGAATTTTGGATTACAATTCGAACAAAATAAACATTTTTAAGCTCAAACTGTCAGGTTGTTGGAATTCTCATGCTAAATTCCTGGTTTAATTTAATGTCAATTTCATCCAATACATATTGAATTCTAAATTTTTATCTGTAAAATCATGAAACTGATCGAAACAAGATTTTCTCAGATTAAGATAAACAGATCGTGTTGTTGTTACCTGGTTTGGTCTTCTTCTTTCTCTTGATCTGGAGTTTGGATTGTTCTCTCGAGCAGTCCACTATTTCTGTCGATTTTTTTCCTGCTATCTCTGCCTTTCTTCAGTTTTTCGTTATTTGTTGGGATGGAGATATGTATTCTGATCAGCGATCTGTTGCGTCGTGATTTTTGGAGCAGGAATTGGTGCAATACGCTGCATAGCGTATATTTGTCCAATTTCTACCGATTTTGGTATTTTTGGAAATGAACATGGGAGGGGGCATATTGTGCAGGGATTGGGCTTGAAAAGTTGGGTATTCATGTCATTTTCCCTTTTAAGTTATGTGATTTAACCATTTCTTAAACAAAAGCTTTTCTAATTAATTGGCCCATAACTTCAAAACCATTCTAAAATATTTCAAGCCCGAATCATCTTCATTAGGTGCCAATTTATAAACCGTATTTGGTACCCTTTTACTTGCATACCTCATTAGCTATTAATGGCCCAAACTCTTTCTCATTTTATAAGAAAAGGAGACTCATAGGTAAAAGTTTTCTTCTTGATTTTGAAGATCCTAAAATCTTGTTTTGCAAGACAAGTGAAGCCCAATTTTTAAGCCTCTTTTTTAATGAGTTTTATAAAAATGGCCCAAGACCCAAACCTCTGTTTTCACCTGCTATGTAGATATATATCAATAGACCGACTTCGTCTTCCCCACTTCATAAATAAAAAATTAATTTTTTTCTCTTGTCTCTCTAAGAATCGACTGTGGTTTGCCTAAGAGAGAAATAATCTCTTTAATTTCTTGTTCTAAGTTGCTATCTCCTCTTCATCCTTTCTCTCACTAATATCATTAATTATTAACCAATGCAACCAAACACCTCTTTCATTTGTTTTTGGCCGTAACCAGAGATGAGGAAGTGAGTGTAATTTTTCCAAGAAATTACAATGGTGAGTAAAAATTTTGTGAAAGCTTTTCAAATGGGTTTCTATATTTGTTTGAAAATTTCATAAATTGATGCTTAATTGTTGCCTTGTTACAAGATTGTGTGTAAATATTTTCATTTCCATGATAAATCGATGGTGATTGTTGAAGTTGGATTTTATATTTTGGTGGGCTATGTTGGAAAAGCTGGAAATCTAGGGGTATTTAGTAGTTTCCTGAAAATTGAGGGTTGAATGTTTGAAGAATAGTGAGTGGAGGGCCTAACCGGACTGATGTATTAAAGGACCAGTAATTAAGGTCTGATTTGCAATCTTTTAAAAGGTTAGAGGTTAATAAAAAAAAACAAAATCAACAAGTTTGACACATTAGGCACTTATCTGCAAGTTTCCAAAAGCCAGAACTCTAGAAAATTATGGGGTATAATAAAAGCTGAAATTCTGGAACAGTTCACTTAAATGTTAACACTGAAATTTACATTTTAAAAGAATCTTGAAAGTAAGGGACAAATTGAATCTTTCAACCAAATAGAAGTTTCTAGAAAACTTGAGGACTAACTTTGAATAATGACAAAATATCTTCACGAAAAGGAATAACCTGTAAACCCACCACCATCCTTGGATTAAATCAAAACATACTTGAACACATTAACCATAACTGACCAAAATTAAGTTACGATATTCAATTGTTCATATATTAATTACATCCAGAATTTGTATATAATTAATGAACTAGTTGAAAGTTGCAAGTCTGTAACCAATGGCAATTAATTCATTATATTAAAATATGGTCTTGATATGAAATAGATTGATCTGTTTGATAAAATATGTAAAACTCAAAAGACTATTTGAGTTTATGTATTATAATTAAACTCTTAATTCTATCATTACAAAGTGGTTTTAAGAGATTAGTTTATAGTAGATCTGTTCTCTGATAATTATTTTGAAAATAATATTTACATACGTATGTGTATGTGTATATATCATATGGACTCGAATAAAGTCTTACTAAATTATAAAACTTTGTCATTAAATCAGTTAAGATTTAATAAGATAAGGGCTAATTTTTTAACTCACTTTCTAGTTTTCGACACAAAAATGGTTAAACTAACTCCGATTGAGCTGAACTTCAAGCCACAATCTCTTCAAATCTTTCTCGTACGCAGGGTCGATACAAATAAAAAATTCTTCTACCACCCTTAGACACAACGAGACATGAACGTCTTTAAATATCTCATGTCATTTCTAATTTCTTCACTCCATGTTCAAATGATCAAGATTTTAGGGACAAATTTCCCAAGTATATTTAAGTTGTGACACATTATTAAATTTTCATTTTGGGCTCCTAAAATATTTTATGTTATTTATGTAGGACATAATGATCAAGATCGACAACTAGGATTTGTGTTCTGTACATCATTAAGAGGACCATTGAGTCAAAGGTGGGCAGAATATCATTTATCTAATGAAATTAGTTTGTTTATAATTTTATAAATCTCATGACATTCACTATTTCATGAACATCACGACATTAATCAATTTCATAATTTCACGATATAAGTCATTTTCACAAAATTTACAATATAAGACTATTTTAGGATTGTTTTGTTTTTTGTTTCTTTCAAAGTAATTTAGTTTATTAAAGAAAATATTGATAGTATCATTCATAGTTTGAATGTACATTTCCACTTGTATTATAACTCTTGTGACTGCTTGACGTGGCCTTCGGGCAAATAAATATCATTTTGACAAAAATATTTGACCTGTTTGAGTCTATTGTGGTGTGGGTGGGTTAGACAATGGACCTAACAAAGCAGGTTGCATGTGGTTCTTGTTTGACTTCTCATATGCCTATTCTTATTTTCAGTCGGGCGGAGACGGCGACAAAGTTGGTCGTAGAACGGTATATTCATATTCATGATCTTTGGGCAAAAGCCCATAGCTAAAGAGACGCGAGCCAATCGGGAGGGATAAGGTGACCGAGCTTGGCCAAGTACTATTTGGGAGTTATAAAGAGAACGAAATGTGCTCTGTGGTCTCGATCAACACCGACCTACATTTTCTTGTTTCGTGATCGTTTAATCGATTACTTGGTTTGAAAACGAGATAGCTATTGAATGTTTTCAAAAATGAAATATTTACTATATATTTTAAAGACTGAAAATCTTCTATTGCACTTGATTGACTGTTGTACTAGTGTGTGTTGCATCCTTGTTTTTCAAACCTTTACTTCCAAATTGAGATATATATTGTCCGTGTGAAAAACAAATTATTTGATGTACTCGATTAACTGTTGTATAATGTGTTTTCCATCACTGCTAGGATTAAAACTGATTGATCATTATTGTAAATGAATCTTGTATGCATCATTATCATAAATATCTTTTAGCACAATAAATATCTTGCTCAAGCTTAAAAGAAATATTTTCCACTTTCAATTAAAACAACTATGCATATCTCCCCAACTCATCGAGCTCGTTTAGCTGATTTTATAAAAACTTTTGAATGATATTTTTCGAGAATCGACATGATATTTGACTCAACCTAGCAGTTTCCTTCTGAAAGACTTATTTATCAGCGTTTGAACATGTAACTATTTTGTTTTGTAATAGTTATGTGACTTGAAGTTGTATTTTAATTATATGTCGTATATTTCTAGACTTCCATTATACTTACAATCATGCTTGTATTTTAGATAATAGCTCTTGACAAGCGAAGCTTATGAAAGCCAATAGTATTTCATTGAGCGTTTCTTATTGTACTAGATTGTAAATTGGAGCATGACAGGTATAATTTGAAAATAATATAAAATAATAAAAATGATTTACATTACTCTGAAATATATGTATAATTTTAACATAAGTATACAATATTAAAAAATAGATTTAAATGACTCTAAAATATGAGAATAATTACAAACAAGCCTAAAATAACAAAAGTAGATTTACATGAGTCTAAAATATAAGTATAATTTTTGAACAAGTACAAATGAGAAAAAAAATTAGATTTACATATGTTAGAGATTACTCTAACCGAAAGTCTACGGTGTCAAGTTTTAATATAGTGAAAGTAAGGTTGTCGTATCTACAGGGAATAATTATCGAATTATTGCTAAGTACTATAATATAGTAGTCTAACTTTATTTAGAAATTCAATAATTGATGGAGTTTATTATACTAGAATAACAAAAATAAATTAAGAATATGAAAATAAAAATGAGTTTATCCAAATGATTAAATGAATTTTAGAGGTGTGATGAATCTAGTTATCCCTTATGTTATCAATATGGTTTATCAATCATCAATTACCAATTTATAAGTCAAGATTTCTACAATAATCGTTTTCTCTCGAAAGTGCCAAATGATTTTAGACCTCAATTGGGAAATCAATATCTCTATAAACATCACCAATCGAAATCTCAATAAAAGCTATGAATCTTGATAAATGACTTCAAAGGATTCACAAATCTCTCAATTCTATGAAATCCTAGGTTATGCTATTTCAAGGTCATGTATTCAATTACCTCTCTCAAGTGTCAAATCAAATACACCAAACACTCTAAATTATTGATCAAGTAATTTAGAAGCAATAGATCCAAATAGCACAAATAAATTGATAGATCTAGATTGACAAACCACAATCTCAAAACATAAGTTCAACCATAGATTACATCATCCCTCTAGAATTATAGAGTTTAGCTCATGATAGATGAAAATGAATCCATAAGAACACAACAATACATCTTACAAGATATGGAGAAAGTAACAAAATAAGAACAAGAGTTGATGGATCTTCTCTATTTCTAGATGATTCAATCTTCTTCTCCAAGCTTTTCCCAAGGTATTTCTAGCTTTTTTCCTTGTCTTCTTGCTGCTTTGTTGTCTTCCCAAGGGTCCAAGACCCCTAATTTCACGCCCCAAGACTTGTATTTATACCCCCACAAAAGTCCAAGAAAAGGAATAAGTTGCCTAGTAATTCCGCCTGTAGCGGCTTCAAAGCGCCAAGACCCGTGCCGCGGCACCGCCGCCATGTTTCCACCCGTGACTGCTGCAGCGCCATAAACGTGGTGCTTGCGGTGCCATCTCGATCCACCTCGGCGTTGCGGCGCCAAGGATAGGCGCTAGTCGCCACTTCGATTTTCGCCCTGCCAGGATTTCGACCGGGCAAGGGCGCCATGCCAATGCACGACCCAAATTGCGATTTTTTTTTTCTTTTTTTCAAATGCGATTTCTTCCTCCCAAACGCGTTTTTCGTTGTTTTCATCATTTTTCGGCTACCAAAACCTGTATTAACTCTTCAACGACACTTAATAAAATAAAATGGACTCTAGCGACTCTAAAACACCCAAAATTAATACCAAATCCTAATTTAAAATACTCAATTAGTTGGTAAAATACCAACTTAACAAATACCCCCAAACTTAAGCTATTGTTTGTCCTCAAACAATTACAACTCTAAATGAAAATTACAAGACAACAACGACACAAACAACTGCAAAACTTCACAACCAAAAACATTTGTCTCGTTACTCATTTCACTATCAATCAAGCATGCATTTTGACATTGTGATCAAAAGTGTTGAATATTCATGAAAATTCCGTTTACATTATTCAAATTGATTTACGCAATCCAATGTTATCAAGATGATCCACTTCTAGGTATCAAACGATAATGACTAGCGGATTCCATAAGCTTGTTATTCACACTAATCTCCACTAATGTAGGCTAATATAACACAAGGATCAATAGGGCTTTCAAAGCTTGTAATGTGGCTTAGGATCAGGTATGAAAATTTAGGATTAAGTGGCTCAACTCACCCAAACACACATTATCTCTTCAAATCACCAATTGCCAAACAAAATGGCTACCTTCACTTTTGTTGAATCCTCAATTATTCTCCCTTTACGAGCCTCTATTTTCATTTTTTTTCCCGAAACCCCCAAACTTAATCTTTTGCATATTTTAACACATGGGGTTTCATATTTTCTTTTTCTCGGCAACTTCATGCGAGTGAACACATACCCTACTTATCATATCCTCCTCAACCTTCAATCATTTTGTGTGTATGAGTGATGGGTAATTAGGATTTTCACATGTAAGCTCAAGGTAAAAGATTGGTTGCCAAAGAACAGGTTTAATAGGCTCAGAAGGGGGCACTAGTGAAATTATATCGTATAAAGGTAAGCATTTTGGCTCTAGCTTATTCAAAGATGGCCTAAATCATTTCCTTAATGTTATTTCACCTAGGATTTCGCCTCAATTAGTGATCGAACAAGTTCTAGAATCCGGTGGGATCATACAAGCAACACTCAACTTCATTAATCATTTGCGAATAAGTTAACAGAACTATACATGAATATGAATTCAATGAAGCAAAATATAGATCACCAGTTAAAAGCATGCTCTTGTGACAGTTCAACTCGTAATCAACAACTCTACTTAGTCATGCAGTTTTACAGTTCAGCAAACTACCCGACTCGACTCAACTCGATTTTTTTTTCACGACTCAAAAGATACAAATACTGATTACACCCCCCAAACTTAAATTGAACATTGTCCTCAATGGAGAGTGAGAAAAACTTTCCTGGTAGCTGGAGTGATTAGGACTCCGCATCGGAATCCCTATTAGAGTCGTGGAAGATGAGCAATATGACCCGGTGGTGGTGGTGTCGGGAACTGGAACTGGGGGTGCGTCTGGCCATAAATTTGGGCAAGAACTCTATTGTGCTCGTTAATATACTCTTCCCTCGCAGCTCGATGACGTGCTCAGCTACAAAAGCTACAGCTAAGCGACGATGAGCCCTTCGCAACTCTTGTACCTCACGCACTAATGTGTCTGAAGGATCGTCATCGTGATGAGAGCTTGTGGAACGAGAATGACCCGCCACTGAACCAGATGGAGCATCAATATCGTGTGACTGGGCATGAGCTTCATGCTCAACAGGTGGAAGGGCAAATTCGGGATCAAGGATATATCCCGCACCCTTCGGGTTAGGTACACTGCCTGCCCATTCGTCATAGAAAGCAATAATGGAAAAATCAATAGGCCCTTTAGGCCGCTCCAATGGTTTGTTCTTATCCCACGTAATTTTCTCCTTTTTACACAGACCACAAATCAAATCCGGCATGATCAATCGCCCTGATTTACAATATCGGATGGTGTAGTGTAGGGATTCTGCGATAATTACTGCTGGATCGACTGGATGTCAGTAACAATCGCATATAACAGATAAGCTCGATGCTTCGTGACATCGTTGATATGCTTGGTTGGCATTAAGTTGTGACATATAAAATGAAACCAAGCACGTCCATACCGACTCAACTTAGTGTGGGAAAAGGCAAGAGATCCACCAGAAACCTTGGTTGGACGCAATTCTGTACTCAGGCGACAAAGAGCATGACAAATTATCTCTAAATCCGGTGGCTGAGAAATGAACTCGGTATAAGGTGAGTGATCCACCTCAGGTAATCCATAATATTGTCGTATTGTTGATGGATCAATATACACGTAGTCACCATGTACATAAATATCTTCAGGGTTGTCAAGTGTGACATTCACATTTGCATAGAATTCTCGAACCACATTTGGTGCATACGGTCCGAGTTGAGCACATAACTTTTTCCATCGCCTTTGGTGAATCATTTGTGCAAGATCACCATCACTCGAACTCGGTTGCAACCCGCTCCATGATTATGCTCTTTGTGCTTAATTTATCATAAAAAAATTTTGTGCCTCTAAGCTTGTGAAACGGCTAATATCATATTCTTCGGAGGTACTCGCTTTATTTTTGCCTTTGCTTGTTTTATTTGACTTCCCCATTTAATTGATCTTCTGATGTCCTGGAAAAGTAAATAAACAAGACAACACGTAGAAACAAGCAATACGGATTAGGGGTTAAGAATACTCGCAATATCCCACAAATGCGCATCCGTGTCATCAATTCATGATCAAATTATACTTGATAAACAAGGAGGACAAGAATGGAGTGCATAGGTGTGAATTTTTTCATTGAAGCATTTTGACAAACACCTTGTGAGCATAGTGATGACAAGAGATGAACACCAAATTCAAAGATGAATTCATGCCCAATAATAAATACCAACCTAATTCTAGCATACATCAATCATATATCCCAACAATTAAACATGAATTTTGAAATTACAAGGGATATTGACATGTTCTTCATATTAGGTTAATAGTTGGGGAAAATGGATGTACAAATTAAACCATCTTACCTAGATGATAGAGAAAATGAAGATGAGTATTAAGATGCTTAAATGTTCCCTTTGAATGTTGCAAGATTGAGGACTTGTGTATAGAGAAGATGAAAGAGGGTGAGGAGAGATGTGTTTTGAGGGAGAAAGAAAAGAAAACACACGCTAACACTTCAAAATAACCCTGGGCCGGTCGGGCGCTGCAACGCCCAGGATCCCGCGCTGCAGCGCCAACTCTTCAGCTTTCAATTTTCGCCCTTTTTTTATATATAAATATTAATAAAAACAAAAAAAAATCACACCAAAATTCAAATAAAAATAAGCCAAAATAAAAGAAAGTAAAATTACACTAAAAATGTGATCACACAAAAATCACTTGGGTTGCCTCCCAAGAAGCGCTAAATTTATAGTCGTTAGCCGGACTCAACTACTCGGACTCAAGAAATTTCATCACCAAGTGGAAGATTTAAAACCTTCTTTGCTTCATTCCCAAAATAATGTTTCAATCGTTGTCTGTTCACTTGGAACAAATTCCCATCGTTTCCTCTCAACTCGACGGCACCATAAGGAAACACACGTTCAACAACAAATGGCCCAGACCATCGTGTTTTAAGTTTACCTGGAAATAGTTTCAATCTAGAATTGAACAATAACACTTGTTGGTCGGGTGAGAATTCACGTCGCAAAATCATTTGATCATGCCATTTTTTTGTTTTTTCTTTATACAATTTGGCATTTTCATATGATTCGTGACGAAATTCTTCCATTTCATTTAATTGAAATAGTCGGTTTTCACCGGCCTCTTTCAAGTTAAAATTTAATTTCTTAATTGCCCAATAAGCTTGATGCTCAAGTTCAACCGACAAATGGCACGCTTTATCAAACACCAATCGATATGGTGACATACCAATGGGTGTTTTATAAGTCGTGCGATAAGCCCATAAAGCATCATCGAGCTTTTGTGCCCAATCCTTTCGATTAAAACTCACAGTTTTCTCAAGAATTTGTTTCACTTCACGATTTGAAATTTCGGCCTGACCATTAGATTGTGGATGGTAACCAAGCGCAATCTTATGACGCACACCAAATTTAGCAAGAAGGTTATTAAATAATTTATTGCAAAAATGCGTACCTTCATCACTTACAATAGCTCGAGGAGTACCAAACCGGGTGAAAATATGCTTGTGCAAAAATTTTAGTACTATCTTAGCATCATTCGTTGGTGTAGCAATCGCCTCTACCCACTTGGAGACGTAGTCAACCGCAAGCAAAATGTACAGATTTCCATAGGACGCAGGAAATGGCCCCATAAAGTCAATACCCCATACATCAAACAACTCCGCCTCCATTACATTTGTCAAAGGAAGCTCATGATGCTGTGAAATATTACCAACCATTTGGCATCGATCACAAGTCTTCACAAAAGCATAACAATCCTTGAATAATGTTGGCCAATAAAAACCAGATTATAGTATTTTTTGCAAATTTGTTGGGTTGGCCCGAAATGTCCCCGTAAGATGAGGAATGACAATCTTTGAAGAATCTCTACAATTTCTTCTTTAGGAACACAACGACAAATGATAGAATCAGCACATCGTTTGAACAGTAACGGATCATCCCACAAATAGGACTTAACATCATGTAGGAATTTTTTCTTTTGGTGTGAAGTCAAGTCCGGTGGAAGAACTCCTCCCGTGAGGTAATTAACAAAATCTGCGTACCAAGGTAATGATGTCTCGGCACGCATAATTTGTTCATCAGGAAATGATTCTTTTATTGGGCTTTCAATCACCTCGTGAGGTTGCTCAAGGCGGGATAAATGGTCGGCAACCACATTTTCACTCCCTTTTTATCTCGAATCTCAATATCAAATTCTTGCAAGAGCAAAATCCATCGAATTAACTGCGGTTTTGCATCCTTTTTTGAGAAAAGATATCGGATTGCCGCATGATCCGTATAAACAATCACTTTTGTACCCACCAAGTAAGCTCGAAATTTATCAAATGCAAAAACTACCGCCAATATCTCTTTTTCTGTGGTGGTGTAGTTTTGTTGGGCACTGTCCATGGTCCTGTTCGCATAGTAAATTGCTTTAAAAATTATGTCCCGCCTCTGACCAAGAACGGCACCCACTGCATAATCACTCGCATCGCACATAAGCTCAAATGGTTGGGTCCAATCCGTCACGATCATAATAGGAGCTGAAACAAGTGCCTTTTTTATCTGTTCAAATGCATGTAAACAAGACTCATCAAAGCAAAAGATAGCATCTTTTTCAAGGAGATTACAAAGTGGTTTAACAATTTTTGAAAAATCTTTTATAAATCTCCTGTAAAATCCTGCATGCCCTAAAAAGCTTCTTATGCCGTTCACATTTGAAGGTGGGGGTAGCTTTTCAATAGCCACAACTTTCGCCCTGTCAACTTCTAAACCTGTACAAGAAATACGATGCCCAAGTACAATCCTTTCTTTGACCATAAAGTGACATTTTTCCCAATTAAGTACAAGATTAGTTTCCTCACAACGTTCCAAAACAAGAGATAAGTTATGCAAACAATGGTCAAAAGAAGTACCAAAAACAGAAAAATCGTCCATAAAAATCTCCATTATTTTCTCAACCATACCATGAAAAATCGCCATCATACACCTCTGAAAAGTAGCAGGTGCATTACATAATCCAAATGGCATCCTGCAAAATGCAAAAGTACCATATGGACATGTAAAAGTGGTCTTTTCTTGATCTTCAGGGGCAATGGCGATTTGATTATACCTTGAATAGCCATCAAGAAAACAGTAGTATTCGTACCCTGCCAACCTGTCCAACATTTGGTCAATAAAGGGGAGGGGAAAATGATCTTTACGAGTAGCTTTATTCAGTTTCCTGTAATCAATACATACTCGTCATCCTGTGACAGTCCGTGTAGAAATTAATTCATTGTTATCATTTTCACAACTGTCATACCTCCCTTTTTAGGAACAACCTGTACCGGACTCACCCATGAACTATCAGAAATGGCATAAATAATACCTGCCTTTAGCCATTTTAAAACCTCATTTTTCACAACTTCTTTCATTGCAGGGTTAAGTCGTCTTTGGTGTTCAATAGAAGGTTTATAAGACTTCCAGTAAAATTTTGTGCATTACAATGGAAAGACTTATACCTTTCAAATCAGAAATATACCAACCCAAAGCCGACTTATGCTCACGAAGCACACGCAACAACTTATCCAATTCGGATGAAGATAATGAAGCAGAAACAATTACCGGGTAAGTTTTATCTTTTCCCAAAAATATATATTGAAGATGTTTCGGAAGTTCCTTTAGTTCTAAAGTACCTTTCGGAATATTTTCAATATTAGCATTTTCTAATTTTTCCTTTTATTTTTCTTTTACAATTTCTTTAGCCTCAAGGGAAAGAATAAACTCAAGCAAATCAATGTCATCACTAACTTCATCATCACATTTCATTATTGAATTAATCAAACAATGTTCTAACGGATCTTTTAAATCTTGTTTTATAACCTCCGTTTGAGCACATTATTAGATCATATCAATAAAATGACATGTTTGAGGTTCTTCTTGAAATTTCATTGCTGTATAAATATTAAACAATACCTCATCATCATTTACCCGTAATGTTAACTCTTCTTGTTGCACGTCAATTAGAGCTCGTCCCGTTGCTAGAAAAGGTCTTCCAAGAATCAATGGCATTTCATGATCTTCCTCCATATCCAACACCACAAAGTCCGCCGGAAATATGAATTTATCCACTTTGATCAACACATCTTCAATCACTCCTCTTGGGTAGGTGAGTGATCTATCGGCTAATTGCAAGCGTGATGGTGGGCGGCTTTATCTTTCCAAGGCCAAGTTTCGAAAAATGAGATAACGACATAAGATTAATGCTAGACCAAATCACAAAGAGCCTTATTAAAATAAGAATCACCAATAGTGCAAGGGATAGTGAAACTCCCCGGATCTCTTAATTTTTGTGGTAGCTTTCTTTGCAAGATGGCGCTACATTCTTCTGTGAGATTGACCGTCTCGTATGCCTCCAACCTCCTCTTTCTCGACATCACATCCTTCATGAATTTTGCATAATTTGGCATTTGCTCAAGTGCATCGGCAAAATGAATGTTGATGTGAATTTTCTTGAATATTTCCAAGAACTTGAAAAATTGAGCGTCCAACTTTTTCTTCTGAAACCTCTGTGGAAAAGGAAGAGAATTTGGTAATACATTATCAGAATTGAAAATTAGTTTTACCTCAATTTTCGCACTTTCTGATTGCTTGTCAATGCCCTCTTCATTGTGGAGTGTTTCAGAGCTTGCTTTTGGTTCATTGGTGGCATGAGTAGGCATCTTTGGTTCATCATATTCAGTTCCAATTCTCAACTTAATGGCCTTGCAATGCTCACGTGGGTTCACCTCGGTGTTACTCGGAAACGTATCAACTTTTTGTTGTCAATTAACAGCCGTGGCCAATTGGCCCACTTGTGTCCCCAAAGATTTGAGATGACTCTCAATTGTTGTAACTCTTGAGCTCAAGTTGTCTATGTTAGAATCGGTTTGGTTCATCCTTGCTCGTGTTTCTACAAGGAATGAACTAAGCAATTCTTCCAAAGACTGCTTTTGTTCTCCCACGTGTTTACTTGTACTTGCTTGATTTTGGAATCCCGGAGGTGGTTGCAACACATTTATCGTATTGCTATACGAGAAATTTTCATGATTACGAAGTCCCGGATGATAGTGCGTTGGCATTCCCTCTATTATTGAAACCTCAATTGTTCACGTAATTAGCTTGCTCCGTATCGGGATTCACCACTTCTTGACTTACCTCCATAACAACCTATGTTTGTTGTTTTCCACCCGAATTTAGAGTGGTAATTTGCTTTGACATTGCGGAAATTTGAGAGGCTAATGCGGACATAGTATCGAGTTCAAGAACACCGGCAACTTTTCTTGGCGTAGATCTTTCAGAAGGCCATTGATAACTATTTGCAGCCATTTCTTCTAGTAAGAGCATGGCTTCACTTGGAGTTTTAGCCATCAATGTACCTCCCCGCAAAGATCAATAATAGTCCTCGAATGCCCATTCATACCATTGTAGAAATCGCACTTTTTGCCAATCTGCGCACCGTGTTGTGGACACCTCCTCAATAATTCCTTGAATCGCTCCCAAGCTTCGAGTGGTTCAAAGTCGATTTGATGAAATTGAGCAATCTCACTCTTCACTTGAAGTGCCTTGCTAGGTTGAAAGAATTTTGCCATGAATTTTTCGGTGAGATCATCCCAACTAGTGATACTTAGGGTGGGAAGGTTTGAGGCCATTGTCTAGCTTTGTCACGAAGTGAAAACGGAAATAACCTCAATTGAATAGCTTCATCTGGAACCCCATTCATTTTTATTGTGTCACATATCTCAAGAAAAACGGCCAAATGAGCGTTAGGGTCGCCCACAAAGACTACCCCAAATGGTTTTGTTGTACCATGTTGATCAAGGCGGTTTCAATTCAAAATTGTTCGCGTTGATTGGTTGTGCTAACAATGCGAATAATTTTGGTTCGTGGTTGGTCGAAAATAGTCACGAATGGCCCTCTCCGTGGTGCAATAACGGGTATGCGGTTTTCATCATCACCGCTTTCTCGCCATTTTTGGCGAATTCGATTCTTCGTGCGGCTCTAATCTTTCGAAGTGTTCTTTCAATTTTTGGATCAAATAAGATTAAATTAGCACTTTTATTTCTTTGCATCAACAAGAAAACACAAAAGTGGCAATAACCCTATTGTAACAAGAACCAATCTAAATTAAAGTAAAACTACTAAGTAATAATATTAGCGCAAATAAGATGAATTATTCCTAAGAACAGCGCGCCAAAAACTTGTTAGAGATTATTCTAACCGCAAGTCTACGGTGTCAAGTTTTAATATAGTGAAAGTAAGGTTGTCGTATCCACAAGGAATAATTATCGAATTATTGTTAAGTACTATAATATAGTAGTCTAACTTTATTTAGAAATTCAATAATTGATGGAGTTTATTATACTAGAATAACAAAAATAAATTAAGAATATGAAAATAAAAATGAGTTTATCCAAATGATTAAATGAATTCTAGAGGTGTGATGAATCTAGTTATCCCTTATGTTATCAATATGGTTTATCAATCATCAATTACCAATTTATAAGTCAAGATTTCTACAATAATCATTTCCTCTCTCGAGTGCCAAATGATTTTAGACCTCAATTGGGAAATCAATATCTCTATAAACATCACCAATCGAAATCTCAATAAAAGCTATGAATCTTGATAAATGACTTTAAATAATTCACAAATCTCTCAATTCTATGAAATCCTAAAGGTTATGCTATTTCAAGGTCATGTATTCAATTACCTCTCTCAAGTGTCAAATCAAATACACCAAACACTCTAAATTATTGATCAAGTAATTTAGAAGCAATGGATCCAAATAGCACAAATAAATTGATAGATCTAGATTGATAAACCACAATCTCAAAACATAAGTTCAAACATAGATTACATCATCCCTCTAGAATTATAGAGTTTAGCTCATGATAGATGAAAATGAATCCATAAGAACACAACAATACATCTTAAAAGATATGGAGAAAGTAACAAAATAAGAACAAAAGTTGAGGGATCTTCTCTATTTCTAGATGATAAGAGCCTTCAATCTTCTTCTCTAAGCTTTTCCCAAGGTATTTCTAGCTTTCTTCCTTGTCTTCTTGCAGCTTTGTTGTCTTCCCAAGGGTCCAAGATCCCTAATTTCACGCCCCAAGACTTGTATTTATACCCCCACAAAAGTCCAAGAAAAAAGAATAAGTTGCCTAGTAAATTCCGCCCAGGGGCGCTGCGGCGCCCGTCGCCATGTTTCCACCCGGCGTTGCAGCGCCATAAACGGGGCGCTGCAATGCCAACTCGATCCACCTCGGCGCTGCGGCGCCAAGGATAGGAGCGCCACTTCGATTTTTGCCTCTGCTGCAGCGCGGGGGCCTTGGCGCTAGGCCAATGCACGGCCCAAATTGCGATTTTTCCTCTTTTTCTTCTTCTTCAAATGCGATTTCTTCCTCCCAAACGCATTTTTCGTTGTTTTCATCATTTTTTGGCTACCAAAACCTCGTATTAACTCTTCAACGACACTTAATGAAATAAAATGGACTCTAGCGACTCTAAAACACCCAAAATTAATACCAAATCCTAATTTAAAATACTCAATTAGTTGGTAAAATACCAACTTAACAACATAACTCTAAAATATGAGAATAATCTTAAAATGTAAAATAATAGATTTTAAATAAATCTTATTTAAAAATAGTTTTAAAACAAACTTAAAATAATAAAAATAGATTTGCATTTATAACTCTAAAATATAAGAATATGATTAGAATAATAAAGAAATAGATTTTTATAACTCGATTAGATTATAAAACCTAAGTATAAATAAAATAATAAAAATATATGTATGGAAAAAGTTTATATATTAATAACTATTTCTACAATAAATAAATAAAAAGGTATTCAGTAGATTTAAGACATCTTGTAAATATAGTATAAATAAATTTTATATTAATATTTCTGACTTTTTTACTATTGATGATTTTCAAAATTATTCTTAAATTCATATATATCAAATATATATTTTAAGATTATTCTTCTATTTTAGAGATTTGTAAATATATTTTTTTATTTTCTATATTTATTTTAGAATTTCTATTATTTTAGAGTTATGTAAATCTATTTTTTTATGCTATTTTACACTTATTTTAAAATTATTATTATATTTTATACTTATGTAAATCCAGCCCCATATTTAACACACAAATTAGATATGGATTAAGAAAATATCCCCAACTAAACTTAAAAAGTTAGACAAATATATGAAGTTACTTGATTCGGCGCTAATAACGAATGAAATATTTCATCGGTAAACTAACGATGAGAAAAACGATACCGTTTTGATTACATACCGAAGAATTTTTAATTCTGATGCTATTTAATGAAGATTTTGATATAAATACGGCTCTTCCCCATTTCTTCCATTGCGCACAAAAAACCCTTCTTTCATATATAGTCCTTATCTCGTCGTCGTCTTCGCATCCACCACCACGGACAAGGATTATTCCGCCGCAAACTTGCAAACACGGTCAGTTTACCATTCGCCCGCAATGATTCAATTTGTTTGAAGTTGTAACTATAAATTTTTTGTGATTGGTGATGGGAAGAAGTCTACATACTTTTCGCTTTTGATATCCATTATTCCGAACTCATCAGAATTGGTCATCAACGTTTTAGTTTGAAATCAGTTTCACTACACACCATTAGTTGGCCGTTAAGATCTAACTATTGACATGCTGTAACAGGTTGGAATGGGTAAAAAGGAGGGAAATATTTTTTCATCTTTTTTTATGCGGCCCCATTCTAAGTTATATTTTTTTAAAAGTTATTAAAATTTGGAAAACAAGAGAATATGGTTTTATTATTTCAACCAAAACTTTAAAATCAAAACCACCTATAATTTTTAAATAAGTACCACTAGACTTTCTTTGAAATGTATTTTTCTTTTTTTTTTTTTGAAACGAAAATGTATTATTTTTAAGAAAGTGTAAATTCTACTGTAATTATTTTATAGAGTTGTTAAGAATAATGTAAATTAAAATTTTAAATTCATTCTTAATATATTTAACCTTTTTAACACTTAAAAATATATTTTAACTAACATAATTCACTATAAATCATATTTTAATTATTAATTTAATTAATCATCAATTGGGAAATGAAAAGTTATCGTTGATTGTATTACGAAATCATCAAATAGGGAGTGAAATTCAAAATTTAATTTAAAATAATGAAAACATTGTTTTCTTAATAGATTTCTCTTAATATATTTTAATAATTTAAAATAAAAAAATTATACTTCTTAACGAAGAACATTTGACATTTAATGAATAATTTTGATTAATATGATTATACTTTATAAATTAAAATTTAATTAATAAATATATATTACTCAGGAAGTTTAATATTTAATTGCTTAGTTTTTAAAGATTTATTGTCTGGTAAAAAAATTAAAAATATTTTTACTCAACTAAAACGAAAAATCATACACAAGCCCTAATCGAAACTGAACCCAGAAACTTGCTGCATTTACTCAAGAAATTGTCTGTCGTGGAATCAGATCTAGCTCCAGTGAGATGTCATCCATAAGATATTGTTATAATCTCTATTATTGACAGTTAATTTAAGTTTTTATCCACGATTTTGGAGAAGCGATCTTTCTAGCCTCTACTTTAGTATCATCCGGAGTTCTCCAAAAACTTGAGAGCGAAAAGAGCGCCGCATACCAAATTGCTTTTGCATTTTCTTCCTTTGTCAAATAGTATATTTACAACTTTCTCCGCCTTCTTCTTTACTAACAGGTTTATGTCCTCCTTTGAAGCCATTTCTTCTTCATTTGCTGCGAGAATGGAGCGGGGGATCTCAATCGAGTCAATTATTATACACATTATCAATTAGGGATTTTAGGTTCATGTTCAAATTAACTTTTGGGGTTAGGATTAAGGGGATTAAGGATGCAACGACACGACATCTTCGGCGTCGATTCAGGCACCTCCAAGTGTCATGCCACCACTTATTTTGAACGTATCCACAAGCCCTACAGTGTCCATTGGTCAATTTCAGGTTTTGAGTTCGTCTCTAGCGCCAATTGACGATAATTCGAAAAACCAAAAACCCAAAGTTTTATTCAAATCCAAATTCCATCAATTGGCGCACAAATTGACTTTTAGGGGCCCGTTTCTCTAAATCCTAAAATGAGCATACCTTCGTCTTCCTCATCTCAAGACGTACAAATTCCACTCCTCAATTGGTCCAATTTGCCCTCGAACCAAAAAAGGCACAAAAGGGGTCTTAGATTCGATTATCCGACTTTTAGGGGCCCGTTTCTCTATATTTCCGGCCGAATTAGCATCCGCTGTGAAGCCCCGATTTTTATTCGATCATGTACTTGTTTCGTATCGTCTTTGTATTATTTTGACTATTTTACGCGTCACTTTGGTGGTAGATATTAATGATAAATATATTTTGCATTTAATTCTTTTAAATTCTATTTGTGATCATAATCATTTATTAATTTTAATTCGCATTTATGATCACTTGGATTATCATCATTATTATTATTGGTGTATTTATTAGTCACCTTAGAATTTTAAGAGACTATTTATTTTAGGGATTTATAATTTATAGAATTAAGAATTCAATTTAGATTAAGGGATCATGAGACTTATAAGTGATCAAGGAAATCACTAATTATTTTGGAGATTGATATTTATTCATCTATTATCATCAATTTTGGGACAAAAAAAATATGTGGAATTACCAAAATACCCTTAAGGGGACGGCATTGGTGTATTTTTTGGTGTAGAAATATCTCCCTACTCTTGTACATGTACACCTTGTGTATTCATCTTGTGTATTTTTACACCATTAATTCAAACCTACATCTTAAATTAATCCCATCATTTCAATCATCCAATTGGTCAAACAAGACCAATTTAAAAATTCCCCCCTAAGATTAGCAT
The DNA here is from genome assembly GCA_016081115.2 of Rehmannia glutinosa. Classification (NCBI taxonomy): domain Eukaryota; kingdom Viridiplantae; phylum Streptophyta; class Magnoliopsida; order Lamiales; family Orobanchaceae; genus Rehmannia; species Rehmannia glutinosa. The sequence goes on from CM071925.1 coordinate 85,992,715, forward strand.
TTTGGCTAATTGTCCCTAATAAAGTTGCCTAAATATTACTTTCTTCCCTAATTCCCTCAATTATTACTCTAACTTATCATTTAATCAAAACAAAACAAAATTTTTATTCTTCCCATTTCATTTCACCAACACCAAATTTCTACTAAGTCTTGTAATTCCTCTTACCTCTCTCTAAAAATCCTCCTACATCTCTCTACCTATTCTTCATCTTCTTCACTAACACTTAACCAAAACTTCAAGAATTCATCTCCCATTTTCTTCAAAAATTCGAACCATATACACTACACAAGGTAAGAAATTTTCTTCTTCAATCTATTCTTATACTTTCTAGCTCACCTCTTTCACCTTCTAATTTAAGTTTGATTTTTGAATTTGAGGTATACCTAGAAGACCTTTGAAGAAGTTAAGAGACTAGTCATCTTGAAGAAAAATTGTGAAGAAGTTGGACTATAAGGTAAGAAATGAAATTTTTAGTACACTTTCTTCTTCTCTTCTATTTTCCAAATTTTGACACTCCATTTTCATTTTTGGAGTTTTAGGGGCTGACCTTGGAGGTTGACATTACGGGTGACCAAAACCTTATACTTGGAAGCTATTACTAGTCACATTTTACTCACTACACAAGGTAAGTGTAGTATTTCCAATTTTCTCACCATCTTCTTCTTTTCCCTAAATTTTTAACCACATTCTTATAACTCCTATATTTTTTTATATTCCTTGACTTAGGGGCTGACCTAAGTCACTCCTTCATCGAGAGAGATTTATCTCATTTTCACCAACAAACCGATCTTTAAGGTGGGTGGAAAAATCCTTTCAACTTCTAAGTGTTTTAAATTGAAAATATGCATGTAGTATTTTGTTATTGAGCAACTGAGATATATATTATGTATTGCATGATATTTTCTTGTATCAAGTTGGAAAAATTCTCAAGTGTTGCTCAAAAATGTGATTTATCGAAAAATAGGGCATACATGCACATTTTATTGTTATACTTGATGAAATTTTGTATGAGAATGATATGTATGTGTATGACTCTTGAAATCTATGTTTTGAATGATTTATAACCTGGACAAGTCGAGCATAATTGATTAAATTTCAATTTTTGGACTTAAAATGCAAAAATGGAAAGTTGGTGGTCTTAATTGCAAGAAAATAAAACTTAAGGGACCCCTCTGTAATTTTCGATTTTTGGGACTGAACTCAGGTTCAAAAATTATGTTTTAACATTTTATTAAAGTTGTAAGAGTTTTTAGATAAATAAAATCAACCCTTAAAAGCCCAAGGACTAGATTGTAAAATTTGAGAAGTTTAAGGGCTATTTTGCAAATTTCGAAACTGTAACAGACCCTAATTTTAAAATTTGAAATTTTAACTTTTAAGGGACTGGAAATAACATATTTTAAGTGTATTCCAAAAATCCAAGTGTTTAGAGCTTGGAAAGTAATTTTATAAAAATTGAGGGACCAAATTGTAAAAGATTAAACTTGAGGACCAAAATACAATTTCTAGGACTTATGCAGTCCATGCACCTGGAAATACTAACTTAACAATAACATAATTATATCTTGGACCCAAGGTTCAAATTTCATAACAATTGGACCCCTAAAAGCCTTAAAAGCAATTATTTCAAAATGGGACAAAAATGAGATTTTCAAAAGTTAAGGGACCTATACTTGCTTCTTTTAAAAACTGCTTTTGTCCCAATATCCCACTGACCTTAGTGACATTTTACAACTGGAATCACATTAAAATCCCTTCCGGTTTGTGAGTTCCAATTATTTTAAACTTAGAGCCCGAAATGGCAATTTAACAAATTTGGGGCCAATATGAGAATGTTATAAAAAACTCGACCTCAAAACTTCAAAAACCTGAATCTCTGAATAATTTGGAGAGTTTAGGAACTGACCTCATAATTTTTCAAGGTCGGGATATTTATTTATTCAATTTTTAACCCCAAAAGTATTGGTTTTTACAAAACGGGGCTAAATTGTAAATTTTCTTTTTATCAAGGACCTAACTCAAATTATTTTCCTTTTACTAAAACAGCCCTGGACCCTCTGACTTCAATTCTTAATTAAAATATTTTATTTTCTCAAAAACCCCTTGACTTATCGGACCGCCTTGACCGATTAATACCCGATCGCGGGCGACTTCCTCGTCTTGCGATTTGAATCTATAACGGGACTTATGTTCCACCTAATCTTTCAAGATATCGAAGATTGCTTATTCCACTCTTCCGACCCCATCGTCCTAATCCCGCAATCGAGGGACGGAGTTTGTCCAAGGAAGCGAGTCGTAACTTGAGGTATACTCATGATTATGACAAATCGAGCCTTGCTAGCTCCATGTGGATTTTGTCTTTGCTATGGAGCGCTAAGGTGATAGGTCTTGGACCATCTTGCTCGGGGAGTTACAAGGAAGAAGCGAAGGAAATGCCCCGATCCACACGATTCTCGAGTTAATCGGACCCGTTTGGTTGGCGCTACAAATCCGTGCACGCAACCGCTACTTCAGTATTGCATAGGTTGGCGCTACAAACCGACGCAACCGCTACTTGTCTTGCATAGGATTGGCGTTACAAATCCGCACGCAATCCTCCTGTCTGCTTGGACCATAGTGCCTTGACCACGAATCGTTTTTCTTAAGCTGTATAAGTATATTACTTAAATATATTTATCACGACGATTGTGGATGTGTGTGAAATCATGCATCATCTCTCACGCGTTTTTCATACAACTAAATTTCTCGCATTAACTATATACATATCGCCACACTTGCACACAATCACCCCATCCACCGAGATTTCTGTCTCACCCCTCCTCGTTTTCTAACCTTAGAAGATGACTTTGTCGAAGAAAGTTTGAACCCGCTTGGATTGAATTCTCGTGCTCACTTTGTTGGACTTACTTCCTATTGATATCTATGTTCTTTGGACTGTTTTCTTTTATTTTTCGATGTTGGACTCTTTTATTTCCTTTGAAATTCCTGGATTTTGTAATTGAAGGGCGTAGGACTCATTTGACACTTAAATTTGTGATATGATGTGTACTTTATTCCTAGTTCCGGGTATGCAGCTATTAAGTTGTTGGGATGTAATTGTAATCTTGTTGTACTTGTAGTTTTTATTTTGCTTTAGACCTTGTTTCACTTGGGATTGTTGCATCGTTTTCTAGAATGTTGGATTTATTTTTGTTTAAGTGATTGATCGTCACAGTCGCGTCACGTTTGGGCGTGACATCCGCCAAGTAGTAAAAGTTGCTTAGACTAAAATTTCGAATCGAATGCACCATCCCCGCCTAACAATGCTCCGACGTCGTCTAGTCATTATTCACCGATCACTTGCACTTGCTACAGAGATCGATCTGTTAGTCTTTAAAGGATGACTGAGCGTGCCAAAAATGAGTAAATTTTGAAACGGTGGGTCTTAATAATGATATCTTGCCCAAAAAAGCAAGTACCAAAAATAAAAGTTGTTAATACTTTGGATACCAAAAATGAATTTATACCCATTGTACATTCATATTCAAATATATTTTCACAAAAAAGAGCATGATACACTAATTTATAATTATTATGTTGTTATGCATAAGCCACGTGACATTCGAAATTATTTCCTTTTTGTTGTAAAAAAAAAAAGAAATAATTTACTTTTCTTTACAACTAGTTTTTCTCGTTATCACTTTTTTAAGAATAGAAAACCATAATATAACAGCTTTTGACTCCTAAACCAATAGTCCAATTAATATTACCGCAACATTGGTATCACTAGATAAATAACATACATTTAGATAAAACACACATTTTAGATAAGAGAATTTGTTATCGCTTAGTTAATCGAGTATAGTAATCCAAACCTTTGAATAGATGTAGATGGATTCCCATGTCCCAGCCCCTATACTCAATATATATACACAAAAACCTAAATATACATACGCACACACACTCTTTACCACGCCGACACAAGCCCTTTATAGAACTTGGCAGCCACCGCCGGAAAAAAAATCTCACCCGACTAGCCTTTGGTCGTTCCGGCCGACACCCGAGGGATCCCAGCCTCCCGCGGCCACACCGTCCGTTGCTCTCCATCGCACCACCCCTCAGTCCCTCATTACTGGCGGTGTAAGTCACCACTCCCACTAATCGATCGGCGAATCCTCTTAAACTTCTTGCAGGTTCAGATAATTCTTAAATCTGGTTGTCTTTACAGTTATTTCCATTACTTCAAAAAAAAAAAAGTTAAATTGATTTTTGTTTGGAAGAATGAAAATTTTAAGGTGGAGCAATTAAGGCCGATTTTTTGGGTTTTATCTTTACTACTTGCAGATCTGAGATGTGTATGCTAAATCGAGATATATATTTGAGGAAGAGGAGATACGGCAACTTATACTGTTGGTAAATGCGTATGTGGAATGGAAGGATTCGGCAAAACAAGGTTCGAGAAACAAATTTTTATGTAGATGAAAGCTTCTAATTAATTTTATATCTAGAAAAGTGTATTCTACAGATATGATCCCTCAAAGCCTTTATGTTTTAATTTTTGTCAATTTATTCATTAAATTAGCTTCTTTATTAGTATGTTATATATCTGCTTGATTTTTCATAGAATACCTATATGATTAATTGGATCTGGAAAATGTATTTAGGATTGATTCTATGAGAGGGATTATGTACTTGCTAATTATGAATTGTATACTCCCATGGTTTTACCTTGGATTATATGAGTTCCTATCTAGATGATCCTAGTTGATATTGATTTATGTACCATTTTAGGTCTTGGACGAATAATGCAGTCCATCCAAGAATGCAGTTGAGTCGGGAAGACTGAAAAGATGAAGTGACAAGAATTGTTCATTTTTAAGGTACTAATAACATATCCTAGAAGCCTCTGCTTTTAAAAGTTTGTAATAAAATAAATATACTCTACAAGAAATTGGGATTATTTGTGATGAGATGGCAAAAATTTTGTTTCAGGGACTTCATTTTGTTGCAAATATTTTCAACAAAAAACCTTGAAAATAATTTAGTTGCATTTACATTTAGTAACAAAGAGCTGAAAGTGTTATTGCAAATAATCGAGGCAAATGTGATACAAATATGTTGTTCGATTTGTTAATCTTAGGACTAAATATTGTAAAAGGCGGCGAGACACATGAGCCCTTATCGTTGCTTGAAAATTGGAGAGATATGGATACGCGTGACGGTGTTTGGGTGAATTTCGAAGCTGAGCAGACCTATGTAAGTATAAACAATTGCAATTAATATGTATTGAGCAAGTTAGTTTAATTTTCAATTTAGAAGTTATCAATACTTTAATTTTGGAATTCATAGCACCATCTTCGTGAGAGATTTACACAAGCATCGATGCTTGATCTCTCTTGAGCAGCATGTAGACGAGCATGCTATTATGCAAGAGATTTTGGGGTAGCGGAGAGGACACATGACTTGTGTTGGCCCAGAAAAACTGCCCATGTCACCTAGTCTGCAACAACACCATCAGTTGTAGTTTTCGAGGAGCAGCAACGTGTGATATAAGCTGTATTTTCGAGAAGCAGCAACATGTGATACAAGCTATAGTTTTCAAGAAAGACTTAAAGTGTGATACAAGTCAAGTCTGTAGTTTTCGAGGAGCAGCAACGTGTGA